>OW026300.1:35157442-36388409 GCA_932273695.1 Apotomis betuletana | reverse complement strand
CGCTAGCACACGCAGCGGGCCCTTCTCTGGAAGGGGTAGAGAGGAACTTCTACCCCTGCCTCCTCAGAAGGCGCGTGGACACACCACGCGCGCCTTCTCGGCGAGGCCTATGTTACGGGCAGCGGCGCCCCCGCGCCACTGCCCAGGCCTCGCTAGGTGGGGGGGATGAGGTGGGCGTACGCCCTTCTCCGGGCCCCAGCGCGCTTGCGGCGGATCGGGTGCGACGCTGGGTCAGCCTCCCGCTCCCTCTCCGCATTCTCCTTCTGCGACATCACATCCTCGCAGAAGGAGAGGACCGCTTTCCACGACCTCTCGTCGGCGACCATAGCCTTGACTACGGCCGGCAAGGAGAGGTCGTCCCCCACCACTGCCACGAGGTCGCGGCGCTGCCCCGCCCAAGCTGGGCATTCCTCCAGGGTATGCTGCGCCGTGTCCTCGTCGCTGCTGCACTGGTGGCACCCGGCCGTCACCTCCCGTCTGGCGAACCGGTGCAGGTAGCTCCCAAAGCAGCCATGCCCCGTGAGCACCTGCACCAACCGGAAGGTCAGCGAGCCCCGCTCTCTCTCCAGCCAGTCTCGTAGGACCGGCCGAACCGCCTCGACAGTCCTATGTCCCCCCTCGACTCTAGCTAGTCGCTCCTCCCATTGAAGGACAATGGACTGTCGGAGGAGGAGCTTCTGCTCTTCTACCTCCCCGGGCGCAGGATGGTACTCCTGAAGCCGGAGGTCCCTTCGCCACTGGTACAGAGACGCTTGGGCCTCCGCCTCCAGGTCCCAGGGAGGCGTTCCCGCCAGTAAGCACGCCGCATCGTATGAGGTGGTGCGGTACCCGCGTACAACGCTGACGGCCATCGCCCTCTGAGCCTTCCTCAGCAGGGCGACATTGCGGGCCGCCAGGTTTACCGCCCAGATCGGGGCCCCGTACAGGGCCATCGATCGCACCACCCCCATATACAGGCGGCGGCTCGCACTCTCTGGCCCCCCGACGTTGGGCATCAGCCGCTTCAATGCGGCCGATGCTGCCATCAATCGGGGGGTCAGGCGGGTGAAGTGTTGGCGGAAGCTCCAACGGGAATCGAGGACAAGTCCAAGATACTTCATGTCGGACTTGACCTCGATTCGAGTGCCACCGACGACGATGCTGGATCCTGCAGGTGGCGCCTTCCGGGCGGCGTGGAAGCAAATCGCTTCGGACTTGTGTAGCGCCACCTCCAGCCCCAGCATCGTTATGCGCCTTACCACCAGTGCTACTGTCACGGTAGCGAGGCGTGCTGCCTCCCGGTACGAGGTCCCCCGGGACGTGACTAGCGTGTCGTCTGCGTAGCAGGTCACGCTCGATCCCGAGAGAAGCTCCCCCCGCAGCACCCAGTCGTACCCGATGTTCCACAGGAGCGGCCCTAAGACCGAGCCCTGTGGAACACCGCACGACATCTCCCACCTTGTCAGCCCACCGTCCTGGACCGGGTACTCCACACACCGTTCCGAGAGGTAGGCCCCGACTATTTGGCATAGGTAGGGAGGCACCTTGTGGTGTTTCAGCGCCTCCCTAACGCATGACCACGGCAGAGTGTTGAATGCGTTGGCGATATCTAGCGATACCGCCAGGAGCACCCCACCGTGGTCGACCGCCTCATCCGAGAGGGCTTTAATGCGCGCGACCGCATCCACGGTCGACCTGCCCTCTCGGAATCCAAACTGATGTTCGGATAAGTCGGGACCCACCTCCCGGAGGTGCTCGACGAGGCGACAACAGATGATACGCTCGAACAGCTTGTCCGCCTCATCGAGCAGCACGATTGGACGGTAGGCTGATGGAGATTCCGCGGGACGCCCGTCTTTTTTAAGTAAGACGAGCCGGCCGGTTTTCCATATGGTCGGAAATCGGCCGGACTGAAGACAGGCGTCCAGTAGCCCGCGGAATCTCTCCCCCAGGGCCTGCAGCGCCAGAGCCAGGACGCGTCCCGGGATCCCATCTGGCCCCGGTGCCGTGTTTTTGGCTTTAAGCCTCAGCACGGCCGCGTCTAGCTCTGCCTCCGTTACCGGAGGCACCTCGACTTCCGCGCCCTCATACCCGACGTGCTGACGGGGTGGTGCCATTTCCGGAGGCCGGTGTTCCGGTCTGTTCGGGAACAGACTGGAGACAACGGCCCCCAGCAGTCGAGGCTCGAGACTCTCCGTCAAGGGGGGGGCCCAGGGGCGTAGCTTACCCCTGACCGCCTTGTACGGCCTCCCCCATGGATCTCGGTTTAGAGTCTCGAGAAGCTCCGCTCTGGCGCTCGCCTTCGCCTCGCAGATGGAGAGCTGCAGTGCCTTGACCGCCTCTCTATAGGCGCTGTACAGCTGCGTCTCCTCGTCAATGTCTCGGGTCTGCCTGCGTCGGCGCGACCGCGTGTACTGGCGTCTCGCCCTACCGCAGCGGATTCGAAGTTCTTCGATATCTCGAGACCACCAGTACACTTGTCGCTTCGGAGGCCGAGGCTTGGCTCGGGACATGCCTGCGTCACAAACTTGTGACATGGCGTCCCGGAACCTGGCTGCCTCTTCCTCGACCTCCACAGGCCCGGAAGATGTTGTCCAGGCCTGGACGAGGGACGCTATCTCCACCGCTTCTCTATCCAGGCTGCTTAAGGCCCATCTGGGGGACGGGGTCGCAGCACGTCCATTCGGACGACGATCCGTGTCCAAAGTGACTTCGGAGGAGGTGGAGACATCAAACCGGATATACATCTGGTCTGATAATGTCTCCACCTTCTCCAGGACTCTCCAGTCTTGGACACGCGGCGCAAGGGCAGAGGTCGCGAACGTTACGTCCACGATGGACTCCCCCTGCCAGCGCACGCAGGTGCTGGTCGACCCTCGGTTCAAAACCGACAGGCCGGTCATCGTCGTCCACTCCTCGAGAAGGTCTCCACGAGTGTCGGTCGCGGGACAACCCCAAGCCATGGATTTGGCATTTAGGTCGCCCGCGACAACCACCGGGCGCGGTAGGGTCTGCCCAACGAGGGCCCCTAGCTGGCCAAGGAAGGCTTCAAACTCGGGGACACTTCGGTTTGGGGAGAAGTATACCCCGATCAAGGTTATTTCTCCCCAGAGGACCGCCACGTAGCCTTGACCCCTCGACACGATGGAGGGGGGCAATGTGCCTTCTGCCCCCACTTTTAAAATGATGGCCACCATGCCGTCCAGATCCGCAGCCCAGTTATCCCTAGGAGGGACATAGTATGGCTCGGCGACCACGGCAGCATCTATCGACCACTGCGCCATGGACTGCAGGAGGAGATCTTGAGCCCCGGCGCAGTGGTTAATGTTCGCCTGGAGGACCCGACTAACAGGCGTCATGTTGGCGCAGTGTCAGTTGGGCCCTCTTGTGCAGCCGGAGGCGATGATGCTCTAGGGGCGTCTGGTCTGCCGGCCATCTTCCGAGGCACACGTTTCGGGGCTTTGGCCCCCGTCGTGCAGTTGCCACTGCCGGCGCTATGGTCGGCAGGTTTGCCCGCTGCTTCGCACAGAGAGCAGTGAGGCGTGGCCATACAGTCTCTGGCCTGGTGGCCGGTTTGACCGCAGCGGTAGCATTGGTCACTGCGGTCGATTTCCGACGTGCACCCCTTCCTGACATGGCCAGGCATCAGGCATCGGTAGCACCTCAGAGGGCGGGCCTCCAACAGTTTTACCTGCGCCGAAGCCCAGCCAACCAGTAGCCGCCCCTCAGCCACTTTCTTGGCGGCTGCTACGGGGCAGCGAACCCACGCCGTACCCAGGCCTGTTGGCGTGCGGGAGATCCGGCCAACTTTCACCCCCTCTAGGGCACAGCCTCCACACTGCGCCACAGCAGCGGCGAGTTCGCCTTCTGTGACCGAGTCATCCAGGCCAGAAATACGCATCTCCGCGCACTTTACCGGCCTGGAAATACGGACATCGGCCTCCTTTAGCGTCTCCTTCAGCTTAGCAGCTAGGGAGTCCGCTTTCTCGCCGCTAGAGGTGCCCGGGCCCGGGATTTCCAGGATCGCTGCCCCTGTCACCGCTCTGCGGAACCTCAGACCGGTGATACCGAGTACGTCCAGGGAAATTTTGGATTTCGCCTCGGTAATCACCGTTCCGTAGGTGATGCCTCTCTCCTCCGCTCCCTCCTGGAGGGTCAGGACGACGGCTGCTGACCGCGGGGCGCGCAGCACTGCCTTTTTCTTTTGGCCCTTCCCCCCTTTTGCTCCCTGCGGTATTGCTGGCTGTGGGGGCTTGCCAGTCGCCTCTGTGCCGGTAGACGGAACCAGGATCTTCTTTTTCTTGCCCCACTTGACCACAGTCGACCAATCATTCCCAGTCGCAGGCCCTGGGAGCTGAGACTCCTGGGATTGGGAAGCGGGGCCAGGGCGAGTCTTAGGAGGCTTCTTGGACTCCTTTTTCTTTTGCCCCTTTTTCCGTTTCGCATCTTCCGCGGTGGTAGTAGCCGGGGTGCGACCAGGGGGGGAGCTTCCAGTGACCGAGGGTCTTGACTGGACGGTCCTCCCTTCCGTCGCAGCCAAGCTCCTCGGTCCCCCCCTTGCCGGTGCAGGTGCCTGGGTCGTCTGCTGCGGGAGCAGTCTTTCCTCCCAGGCGCTCATCCTTGCTTCCATCATGGCACTTACCTGGTCCACGATACTGCGCTCCATCGTCCTTGCCTCTTCAGGTGCGTCTTCGGGGCGCCGCCCGAGACTGGCACGCAGCTCGCCCATCTCCTTACGGAGCTCGGCCATTTCAGCCTTTAGGCGTGCGTTCTCGGCAGCTAACCTCCTCGTCTCATCAGAGACAGTACGGTCCCCCAGCTCGGAGACCACATCCCGGATCGCGGCCACAGCCTCCTTCAGGGCACGTTGGAATGTGCCCTTCAAGTTTCGCGACTTCGTAGCCACGTCCGTGATGAGCCCCAGACTATCGCGCACCTGTTCCTTTAGGGCCAGGGCTGTGCGGGTGCCCTCATCGTCGGATCCACATGACGTCCTCAGCAGCTCCGGCCTAATGGCAAGGCGCCTCTTTGCCAGTCTGTGCGACGTCAACCTCAGCTCTTCTTCGGCCTGAAGCTCGAGCTCCTGCTGCTTCAGCTCCTGTAGCTCGGCTTTGGCCTTGGAGAGCCCTACGTGATGTGCCTTGGATAGAGGGCGGCCTCTTCCTCGCTTGGAAGGTGCCGAGGTAGATTTCCCTCGCTCCGTGGCATCGGAAGTCTCGTCGCTCCCTGGTGCTTCCGTCTCACTCCCCCCGCTACGCTGCCTTTTCCGCCTATCAGCCGTTTGAGTGGCCTCAGCAGGCATGGAAACGTCGGATTCGGCGGTTTCCGCGTCGGTTGGCTCCGGAGAGAAAAATTCCCCGCCTCCAGGCAGGTCAACCGCGTCTATTCTCCTGGGGGAGAAGAACTCCTCCCTGCCGAGAGAAGGGACCCTTTCTGCCAACCTCTCCAGTAGCACGACGGCTTTACGCCTCTCACTAAGCACCTTCGTTGTGTCGAGTGGGGAGTGCGCCGAGTCCGAGGCCGTTCCAGTAGGCACGTCTCCAACGTGGCGCACAAAGCGCCCCTGGGCATCACGTAGGGGCCGGAACCCATTATCTGGGGGCGTAGTAGACGCATCTGCCCCTGCCGGACAGCCATCGTCCTCGTTGCCCCCTCCTTTCAACCTCAAAACCAAGTCACTGTGTACATCGGTGTCCATAATGCATTCGCCAAAGTCGTCGATTTCGGATCGCGAGTGGTTTGCCCCCCCAGAATACGGAAGGCGGCATGTCTCCACAGCACGGGCACTCACCCGTCCTGTGGTGACATGGAGGATTGAAACCTCCTGGGGTAGTTTTACAATTTCGTTTCCACTCATGTTTGCTATGTTTAAGGAGGTTTGCCCCTCCCTGACATTAGGGACTGGACTCCCTCCAGCCACGCATCCCCTCAGCACGCCAGACACGCCTTGGGATTGGGGTGATTTTTATAGTGGTTTTCTTCCACGTGATTTCCCTCTCAGTGAGGGAAACCCCCGGCCCACTCAATGTGGGTTACGGGTTGCCCGACGGTGGCCGAAACCAACTTCCGTCTGCAGACCGCGAGACGGACCCGCCGCGCCTCGTGGCCGGAGCCACACCCTCCTTCACAGGCCAACCCAAATGGGCTCCATCACCATCCCAGCAGGGACATTGCGGCTCACACTGTGCCCTCTGCTACTCAAGAGGGACACGCGGAGCCGCCCGCTGTGTGCCACGATAGTCTGGCCCTTCTCCCCGGGCCTGGTCGTTATGGGAGGTCCTATACGGCATAGCCCCGGGAATCACTAGGGCCACTAACTACTCGGCCACTCCTCAGGGTGTCAATCAAGGAACTGCGTTGCGCGCGGACCAACGCAGTGACCCGATTGACACCACATAAGACCTCGACAGAACGAGGCTTAACACGGCTCCTCCTCTCGACTCATCCACTGCGCCCTCTGCTATTCAGAGGGACGCGCGGAGAGTCCCTCCCGGGCCGTAGCCCCCCCTTTTCCCCCCCGGTGTTTGGTTCGCGGGACTATGTCCTACCCCGGCTCGACGTCAGCAGCCGGGGCGTTCCCCTATCCACCACCTGGGGACGCGCCACGTCGGGGTTCACCTCCCCGCCCACTCGGACAACCGAGCAGGTCCGTGGAACCTAACCTAACCTAACCTAACCTAACCTAACCTAACCTAACCTAACCTAACCTAACCTAACCTAACCTAACCTAACCTAACCTAACCTTTTTTTTTTTTTTTTTTTTTTAACGTGGGGGAAATGCCTTATGCATACCCGTCCTCTCAGGGGGCGAGGACGGGTTATGTCGGACTCGCACCGACTAAAACCTACCACGAAATACCGCCCAAACGCAAGAGACGGGGTTACGGGAACGCTTCCGCACACAACCGCGACCCCGCCAGCGGCAGCCACACAACGGCGGCCCCTTCTTGAGATACTTATCTCTCCTCGGCCTCCGTCCAGTAAAGTGACGAACCCCCCCCCGGATTCGCCACATGGAGGCCATGGGCCGGGAAAGGAAACCTAACCCAGCACCTCGAAGCTCATTAAGGCGGCACCATCCGGGCCGCAAATGCCACTCGACGCCGCCCTGGTCTCCTCCTTCGCTGCGGCAGAGCATTGGCGTCGTCCTCACGCTCTCTCTCCGCCGCCTCTTTGTGGATCATGACAACCTCGCTGAAGGCCACCACAGCCGCCCAAGCCTCCTCGCTGCCAGCCATCATCTCCACCACTACTGGCAGGGAGAGGTCCGCACCAATGACCGCGGACAGAGCTGCGCGTGACTCCGCCCAAGCTGGGCACTCAACGCGCGTATGCTGCGCCGTGTCCACGGTCCCTCCGTCACAATGGTGACATCTCGTAGATGCCTCCCTGCCCAACACCTCACACAGGTACTTGCCGAAGCAGCCATGCCCGGTCAAGAGCTGCGTGAGGCGGAAGGTGGGTGCGCCGTGCTTGCGTTCAACCCACTCTTTAAGAATAGGCCGAACAGCGGCTACAAGATCTTGACTAGGCCCCGGGAGACCTAGCCTTTCTTCCCACCTTCCAAAGAGGACACCACGGGCCTCTTCACGCCACTGCCGGACCTCCTGTGGATGAGGCCAGTTCTGGCCCTCCCTGGCTGCCAGCATCCGCCGGTACACCGAAGCATGGACCTCGGCTTCAAGGTCCCACGGCGGACTGCCAGCAATCAGGCAGGCTCCTACGAATGACACCGTGCGGTAAGCCCGAGCTACCCTGAGCACCATTGCACGCTGCGGACGTTGCAGAAGAGCAACGTTGTGCGGGCTCAGGGCTTCTGCCCAAATCGGTGCACCATAGAGTGCCATTGAGCGCACGACTCCCGCGTAAAGGCGGCGACAAACTCCTCCTGGACCTCCCACATTGGGCAGGATCCGCCCAAGCGCTCCGGCAGCAGCCACCAACTTAGGGGCCAAGCGCCGGAAGTGCTCCTGGAACTTCCATCTGCCGTCGAGGACAAGTCCCAGGTACTTCATTGTCGACCCGACGGCAATGGCAGCTCCACCTACCGTTATAGAGGTCCCAGGTGGTGGCGCATTCCGAGGTCCATGGAAAACTAGGGCCTCAGACTTGTGAAGCGCCACCTCTAGACCCAACGCCCGAATTCGGTCAACCACATGCGCCACCCCAGCAGCAGAGAGGTTGGCCGCCTCCCGATGCGTACTGCCACGGGCCGACACGAGGGTATCGTCAGCGTAACACGTTACGCTAACCCCCCGCAAAGTGGCCCCGCGCAGCACCCAGTCGTAACCGATGTTCCACAGGAGCGGCCCTAGTACCGAACCCTGTGGAACACCGCACGACATAGCCCTCCTTCCCCATCCATCCTTAGTCGGATAGGCGACCTCTCTCCCCGCGAAATAATCAGCAATTATAGACCGCAAGTACCGTGGCACATTATGGTACCGCAGTGCCGCCTTAATAGTTTCCCAGGGCAGGGTATTAAAGGCGTTGGAGATATCCAAAGATACCGCCATCAATACCCCGCCCTGCGAAATCTCCCCCTCTGCGAGACCTCTGACGCGGGCAATAGCGTCCAAAGTCGAGCGCCCTTGCCGAAACCCGAACTGCCACTCACTTAAGCCCGGCTCCATGGAGCTGACGAGACGCGCAGCAAGCACACGCTCGAAAAGCTTACTGACTTCGCCAAGGAGCACAATCGGGCGATATGCCGACGGCTGATCGGGTGGGCGCCCCTCCTTCCGAAGAAGCACCAACTTTCCCGTTTTCCACCTTTGCGGAAATCGTCCCTGCTCCAGGCACGCGGTGAAAATGGCCCTGACCCTGTCGCCGATCTCACCCAACGCAATTGCTAAGGCACGCCCCGGCACCCCGTCAAGGCCAGGCGCCGTCTTCTTCGAACGCATTTTTAAAACAGCAACTTCAAGTTCCACCTCAGATACCGGCGGTACCTCCTCGCCAAAGTCCTGCAGCGCGACAGTGGCAGCCATTAACGGTGGCTGAAACTCCCCTCGCTCCGGGAAAAGTGCACTCACAACTTGATCCAGAAGATCTGGCTGGAGACTACTGGTTAATGGAGGAGCCCAAGGCCGCAACTTCTGCCTTACGACACGATACGGCCTCCCCCATGGATCTCTGTCCAGAGTCTCCAACCACTCCTTCCAAGACGCCTCCTTGGCCTGTGCTATGGCTGCTTGCAGCACTTTACAAGCGACCCTGTATGTTCCGTACAGAGCGTCCTCCTGCTGCTGTTCGCGCACCCTTCTCCTCCTGTACCTTGCATACTGGCGGCGCGCAGCCACGCAAGCGTTCCGCAATTGGCGGATTTCCGGGCGCCACCAGTACACTTGCCGCCTTGGGGAGGCTGGTTTTGCCCTAGGCATAGCCGCATCACATATGCGCATCAGTGTAGTGGCAAGCTGCTCGGCCTGCTGGTCAACCTGATCCACCACCTCCGAAGCAGTCCCCCAGGATTCGACGATAGCCGCTTCCTTGGCAAGTTGTCGGTCAAGTTTACCCAACACCCAGCGCGGGCCCTCCTCTGACACAGACCGGTTTCCCTCCACGAGAGGAGTGGGGGCACCAGAAATGCCGAACCGGATATATCGGTGATCGGAAAGGGTCTCCTCACCAGTTTCCACCCTCCAATCATGAACACGGCGGGCCAGGGCGTGGGACGCGAACGTAATGTCCACGATCGATTCGCCCTGCTGCCGCACGCACGTGCTCTCCGAACCCCGGTTCATTACTGCTAAATCCAGTGCCACTGCCCACTCCTCTAGCACCTCACCACGCGCATCAGTCCCGAGGCACCCCCACGCCGTGGACTTGGCGTTAAAGTCGCCGGCAACCAAAACGGGTGTTGGACGCACCTGCCCAATCAGACCCCCAAGTTCTGACAACATCTGCTCAAAGTCAGCTAAGCTACGGCTGGGGGGGAAATAAATCCCAACAACAGCCAAACCAGTTGTACCCAGCAGCACGTAACCTTGACCTCTCACAACTCGATCACATGACAGGCATGCCGCGGGTGAGACGACAATGGCCACACCATCTCCGTGATCAGAGTGC
Organism: Apotomis betuletana; assembly: GCA_932273695.1. Taxonomy (NCBI): domain Eukaryota; kingdom Metazoa; phylum Arthropoda; class Insecta; order Lepidoptera; family Tortricidae; genus Apotomis; species Apotomis betuletana. Next base: position 36,378,359 of record OW026300.1, on the reverse strand, counting down.
CAATCGGTCCGCTCTGGGACAAAATACGGCTCTGACACTACTGCCACCTGTATTCGCCACTCGGCTATAGACTGGACTAAAAGGTCCTGAGCCCTAGCCGAGTGGTTGATGTTGGCTTGCAGAAATTGTAAGGCCATTATTGGATGGTTTCCATTGGCTCCTCCTGTCTACTCGGCTGCGACAGCTGACTGGATAGCGACCCTACTGTCGCCCCCGTTACCGCCACCTTGGCCCCATGAGAGTAGCTTGGGCATTCCTTGCTACCGATGGAATGCCCTGCTGGCTTACCAGCTGCCACGCATATTGCACAGCTCGCCTCAGCAGCAGGACACTCACGCGCCTTATGGCCGGATTCCCCACAGCGGAAACAGATATTACTGCGGTCCACCGCCCCAGTGCACTTGGCCCCAACATGGCCCGCTTCCAGGCACCTGTAGCAACGAAGGGGCCTAGGCTCAAGTAACACCACACGCGCCGAGACCCAACCCACCGTGACCCTACCTACCTCCACAAGCTTCTTAGCAGCTACAAGGGGACAGTTAAGCCAAAGCGACCCCAGGCCACTAGGGCTACGGGATATTACGCCTGGCCTGATTGCCTCAATGCCGCATCCTCCTTCCCTAGCTACCGCTGCTACAACTTCCTCAACAGTCACGGAGTCATCGAGCCCCAGGACTCGTACTTCGGCGCACTTCATGGGGCGATGGACCTGCACCACGTCACCGTCCAAAACTTCGCGAAGCTTTACTGCCAGAGCATCTGCAGCTTCCTCCGCTTTTTCAGTACCAGGAGGAACCTCCAGCATCCGGGCTCCCGTCACCGTTGTGCGGAAACGAACCTGAGTGAGGCCGACCTCCTGGAGCCGTATACGGCTTTTCGCCTGCGCCAAAAGTGCCTCATAACTGTGCCCTTTCTCAACAGCACCCGGCTTCAAGGTGAGCGTGACTGCCGATGTGCGAGGAGGGCGAAGCTTGGGCGCCTTTTCTCGAATCATAGGAGGCGGCCCGCTCCCTGCTGCCGCCACCTTTTTCCTGGTCTTCCTCCCAATCACCTTAGCCCAAGGCGCACTTTCAGGTGGACCCTTCTCCATCTCTTCCGCCACCAGAGGCTGAGGCTGAGGCTGGGGCTTACGGGCTGAAACTGCCGCCATCGTCCTCTTCTTCCTCCTGCGCTTATTACCCCTTTTCCCAGCTACCAACCTAGGGGCACCAGCGACAGCCTTGCCCGCAACTGACTTTGCAGGCAAAGACTCTGAAACAGCAGGGGCAGAAGCCTGAGGGACTCTCAGCCTGTCAGCGGCCAACGAAGGACGCGATGCCGGCGTTACGAGCCCCGCTAGCCTAGCATCAAACCGCGCATTTACAATCGCGCCCACTTGCGCAATCAACTCCTGCTTGAACTTCTCCATGTATGCCTGCACACCCTCAAGCAATACATGTTCACCGTCCCCTGATGCGGCCAAAGGCACTGTGCTAACCTAACCTAACCTAACCTAACCTAACCTAACCTAACCTAACCTAACCTAACCTAACCTAACCTAACCTAACCTAACCTAACCTAACCTAACCTAACCTAACCTAACCTAACCTAACCTAACCTAACCTAACCTAACCTAACCTAACCTAACCTAACCTAACCTAACCTTTTTTTTTTTTTTTTTTTTTTTTTCGGAGTGGGAATGCCTTTACGCATACCCCCCGGCTTAGGGAAGCCATTGGGGGGTTATGTGGGACTCCTCCTTCTGGCCCCTCTTAAAGGAAGAGGGGGAGAAGGAGACTACCCACTAAACCCACTCCGGTGTACCCTCGCTGCCGTTAGGGGGGTGTCATGGGGTCGCGAGCATTCTACCACGACACCCCCCGGCTGCTCCGGCAATTTGCCGGAGTTCCCTCGCGAGAGTAGGACCGAAGGGCCCCTGACCCACTGGTCCTACTGGGGGAGAAGGCGGGCGGCGTACTGCCTGCGCCTTCTCCCCAACCGTCTGCGTCGGATCGGGAGCGCGTCTGCTCTTTCCTCGCGCTCCCGCTCCGAGGCTTCCTTCTGCGACATGACTTCTTCGCAGAAGGTGGCCACAGCCTCCCATTTCCTCTCGCTGCCGAGCATGGCTGCCACGACGCTATGCAGCGAGAGGTCCACCACTCCTATGGCGGCCATCATGGCCCGGCGCTTTTCAGCCCAGCGACAGCACACCGCGAAGGTGTGTTCGGCTGTGTCGTCGGGCTCCCCACACTCATGGCAGGCCGGGCTAGGCTCCCTCCCTATCTTGTGCAGGTAATGACCGAAGCAGCCATGCCCGGTCATTACCTGCGCCAGCCTATACCCCACTCGGCCATGCCCCCTCTCGAGCCAGCTGGAGAAGGACGGGAGGAGTGCCCCTATGGTGCGGATTCCATAGGGGGAGTCCTCCAGGTCCCTTTTCCAGCGGTCCCTCATCCGTCTTTCCGCCATGCGGCGGGCTGCCGTCGCCTCCTCGGGAGCGGGGAGCTCATTGAGGGCCCTGTTCCTCACCCTCTCTCTGTGTGCCTCGGCCAGTCTTTGGGCGTCCATCTCCCATGGCGGAGTCCCGGCCAAGGCACACGCTGCCGCCCACGCCACCGTTACATAGGCCCTTATAATCCGAATGGCCACGACTCTTTGTGGCCTACGTAGTAGGGCAACCTAACCTAACCTAACCTTTTTTTTTTTTTTTTTTTTTGACGGTGTGGAAATGCTTTACGCATACCCCCCGAGGCTAGGGAAGCCAAGGTGGGGGGTTATGTGGGACTCACCCCTCATAAGGAGGGGCATACCCACTAAAACCACACCGGCGATTCTCCGCACTGCCGTTTGTGGGGGCGCCATGGGGTCGCGGACATTCTACCACGACGCCCCCCGGCTGCCCTGGCTGCTGCCAGGGCTCCCGCGCCAAAGGAGGGAGGGATCGGAAAACGCTACGATCCCTCCCCCAGACGTGTGGAGTCTATGTCGTGGGCCCCTCACCCACGGACTCCACTAGGGGTTTTGGCGAGCAGCGTACCGTGCCCGCCTCCGCCCCAAACGTCTACGCCGGAACGGGAGCGCATCTTCCCTTTCTTCGCGCTCCCGCTCCGAGGCCTCCTTCTGTGAGATAATTGACTCACAGAAGGAGGCCACCGCCTCCCACGATCTCTCGCTCCCCAGCATAGCCGCCACGACGCTGTGGAGCGAGAGATCTCCCACTCCGAGAGCGCGCACCAGAGTGCGGCGCTCACCGTCCCAGCGGGTGCACACCTCAAGGGTGTGCTGGGCGGTGTCGTCCTGGTCGCCGCACTCGTGGCACATTGGGCTGGCCTCCCTCCCAATTCGGTGCAGGTAGTGACCGAAGCACCCGTGTCCGGTCAGTACCTGCGCCAGCCGGAACCCAATGTGGCCGTGCGCCCTCTCCACCCAGCTGTCGAACGACGGGAGGAGTGCCCCTATGGTGCGGACTCCATAGGGGGACCCCTCCAGGTCCTCTCTCCACCTCTCCCTCGCACGGCGTTGCGCCTGGCGGCGCTCCTCTCTCAAAATCTCGGGAGCGGGGAATTCATTTTCGGCCCTGCGCCTCACCCGCTCCCTGTGCGCCTCTGCGAGCACCTGGGCATCCAACTCCCAGGGCGTGGTGCTCGCTAAGGCGCACGCCGCCGCCCACGACACCGTGCAGTAACCGCGGATGATCCGGGTCGCCACCACCCTCTGCGGTGCCCGGAGGCGGGCCCTATTGGTGGCACTGAGCCGATCGGCCCAGATCGGCGCACCGTATAGGGCCATACTCCGGGCCACCCCGGCATATAGCCTGCGGCACGCTGCCTTTGGGCCCCCCACGTTGGGCAGAAGCCTGCCCAGGGCCGATGCCGCCGCCACTATTCGGGGAGCAAGTTGGCGGAAATGCTCCCCGAAATCCCATTTGCGGTCCAGGTGAATTCCCAGGTACTTTATGCTGGCTTTCACCCGGACCGCTTCTCCGCCTACGGGTATTGCCAGCGCCGCCGGCGGGCGCCAGCCCCTTCCTCCGAAGAGGATTGCGTCTGTTTTGGGCAGCGCCACCCTCAGCCCCAGCATTCCGATCCTTGTGACCATAAGGTCTGCCGCGACCGCCGCCCTCCGCAGAGCCTCCTCTAGCTCTGCTCCCCGGATAGCCACCATCGTGTCATCTGCGTAGCAGATGACAGTCATCCGGGGGAGCAGGACCCCTCTTATGGCCCAGTCGAAACCGACATTCCACAAGAGGGGTCCAAGCACGGAGCCTTGAGGGACTCCGCACGCCATCTCCCTTTCGCGGCGCTGCCCATCCTGCCCTGCATAGAGCACTACCCTGTGTGAGAGGTAGTGCTCTATTGTCCGCCTCAGATAGGGAGGCACTCCATGGTAGCGGAGTGCCTCCATTATCACCGTGTACGGGAGGGAGCCGAACGCATTGGCGATGTCGAGCGACACCGCCACAACTCCCTCCCCTCGCTCCGCGGCATATCCACAGAATGCCCGTAGGGCTCCCAACGCCCCCATCGTCGACCGCCCCGTTCGGAAGCCGAACTGGCGGTCCGACAAGTTCGGCCCTGTGCCCTCCAGGTGCTGGACGATCCGGGAAGCAATGATGCGCTCGAACATCTTCCCGGATTCGTCCAACAGCACAATAGGCCTCCACCCCGAAGGGGAGTCCGCCGGCCGATTGTCTTTACGGAGGAGGCACAGCCTCCCCTCTTTCCAGATCCTCGGAAACCGCCCTGCCTCTAGACAATCGTCATAGAGGTCTTTTAGGCGGTCTCCGAGGTGCTTCAACGCCACCGGCAGGATGCGTCCAGGGACGCCATCCGGCCCAGGAGCCTTCTTGCAGCCCCGCAGACGGTGGATAGCAAATCCCATCTCACCGTCCGTCACCGGCGGGACTGCTTCGGGTTCCAACGGCTCCTCCTCGGGGCCCACCATGCAGGGCGGGGCAAAGTCCGGCGCTGCCGGGAAGAGGCCCTCTACCACTCTGCCGAGGAGCTCCGGCTCCAGGGAATCCAAGCCGGGGGCGTGGCGCATTTTGTTGCGCACCACTTTATATGGTCGCCCCCATGGATCCCTGTCCAGCGTCGCTAGGAACTCCTCGTAGGCAGAGTCTTTGGCCTTGGCGATGGCCGTCGACAGCGCCTCCTTCGCCTGTCGGAGGGCCCCATGTAGGAGATCCTCCTCCTCTGCCGTGTGGTTTCTACGCCGCCTGCACCGAGTGTACGCCCGTCTGGCCGTGTTGCAGGCAAGACGGAGGGCCGCAACCTCCCCCGTCCACCAGTAGACTCGGTTCTTTGCAGGCGGCCGCCCCACCCTGCGCATGGCGGCGTCACACACCGAGGTGAGTGACTCCCGAAATTGCACAGCCCTCCCCTCAATATCCGCGGTCCGGTCCGGTGGGGGTGCTCGCCAAACCTCGACCATCGCCGTCTCCTCGGCCATGTCTCGGTCCAAGGTGGCGAGGCTCCACCTGGGGAACTGAGCACTTCCCGCTGGCACTGCAGGGTCCTGCGCCGGAGCCGTCATCGACTTGGAGACCCTCATCCGAATGTACCTGTGGTCGGAGAGGGTCTCCGTGTCCACCAGGACCCGCCAGTCATGCAACCTGTCCGCAATCGCAGGGGAGGCGAAAGTGATGTCCACTATGGACCCCCCCTGCCGGCGGACACAGGTGTGCTCAGTGCCCCGATTCGCCACAACGAGGCCGGAACGCACGGACCATTCCCAGAGGGCCTGGCCCTTGGGATCCGTGACTGGGGACCCCCACGCCCTGCACTTGGCGTTGAGGTCCCCCATCAACACCACTGGTGACGGCGCCGCTCTTGCGACCACCCCTGTGAGCCTACCGAGGTAGCGCTCGAAATCCGCCAGCGGCCTGTTGGGGGAGAAGTACCCTGCCACGAGTACCGTGTCTCCCCATTTGGCCGCTGCGTAGCCGGAGCCGCCCTCGGTTTTGGCTAGAAGGGGGTGGTCCCCCATGGGTGGGGCCACCATTGCCACCAGCCCGTCCGTGTCCCCGACCCAGTTTGGCTGGGGAGGAACAAAATACGGTTCCGCCACGATGGCAACACTGATGCCCCACTCCGCCATGTGCTGCAAGAGTAAATCTTGAGCTCGGGCGGAGTGGTTGAGGTTGCACTGTACCACTTCCCACTGTGTTGGTAGTGGTTGTGCTGGCATCAGTGGTCCATATTTTGTCCCTCACCATTTGACCGCAGGGTATCTTTCGGCTGGGCAGTCTGGGGTTTTATAGCTGCCTGGAACCTGGCGGTGACCATTTTTCCCTTTGTGTGTGGGGGGGTGCACGAGGGTCCCCCCATCACATGTCCGGCCGGCAGCTTAGCATGGTGGCACACGGCGCACCATGCCTTTTCCGCCTCACATTCTTGTGTAGTGTGGCCCGCTTTCCCGCACCGGTAGCACAGACCGCTCCTGTCCACCGGTGAGGGACAGAGTGCACGGGTATGACCAGTGCCCATGCACCTGTAGCACCTCATCGGTAGAGGGTCCAGGGCCTCCACTCGGGCCGACGTCCACCCAACCAGGAGCCGCCCAGCAGCCACCACAGCGTTAGCCGCCGCTACCGGGCATACGGCGATGACTGAGCCAGTCTGATTGGGCGCCAGGCGGATCCTCCCCATCCGAATCTGACTCGGCGAGCAGGCCCCCTTTTCCGCAATCGCCGACTGGACGGCTTCCGGGGACACTGTCTCGTCGAATCCAGAGATTCGGATGTCCGCCGTCTTGTATGGTCGGTGGACGTCAGCCACGTCCCCGACAAGGCTCCTCAGCTTCTCGGCCAGGTTGTCGGCCGTTGCCCCATTGTCCGCTCCTGGGACTTCGATGAGGCGAGCACCGGCCGCCGTGCTCCTGACCTTTACGCTCTCTAGGCCCAGCTCCGCCAGTTTGATTGTGGTGACCTTTCCCATCACTGTTCTGTAATCAGTGTTCGCCCCTTCCTTGAGGGTCACCACCACCGCAGCGGAATTGGGAGCGGTGAACGCCTTCGGCTTTGGAGGTGGAGCCGGAGACACCTTCGGGGTGACCGTCGCCTTGGATGAGGTGGGCTTCTTCCCCTTCCTCACCACCTGCGACCAAGTGTTCGGGTCAGGGATGACGGGCTGGGCCTGGGGTAGGTGCTGAGCCACCTCTTTGGCCGGTGATCCCGGGTTCTTCCCAGCCGAACGCGGCGGCAGAGGTTTGGCCGGAGTCACTCGTGGTGCCGGTACCGGAGCCTGTTGGGGCTTAGCCACGCGTTGCTCCTTTGAGCCCTTCTTGGTTCGGCTGCTTGCTACGGGGGGATCCGCAGTGACGGCCGCAGCAGCAGCAGTTGCAGCAGCAGCAGCTGCAGCAGCGGCCGCCGCAGCCTTTCTGTCTCCCGCCAATGGAGGACGGAGGATGGGCTCCGCCGGGAGTCTGCGCTCCAACTCCCCGATGCGGACATTGATCATGTCGCCCAGCGACACGAACAGGTCCCTCTTTAGGTCCTCAACGAGGTCCGCCAGGTTCATGTCCTGGGCGACTTTTTCCCTTGGTGCCTTGGGCCGCACCTCCCGTTCGGAGAAGGCAGTCTGGAGCGCTTTGGCTTCAATTTGCAAGTCCGTAATGTGTTTCCTCATCCTTCGGTTATCCTCTTTTAACTTGCGGATTTCGTCTGCTTCCGTAGAGGTCCTCATGAGGTCGGCAACCTCAAGGATCTCGAGGCAGGCCTCCTGCATACGGCCTTGCACGTCTCCCTTGAGGTTGCTCGACTTCTTAACTTCTGCTAACACGGCCTTGGCGCACCTCTGCAGAGCTTCAGTGCAGTCCTCCGTCGCCTCGCTAGGTGCCCCCAGCACTGGGCTTCTATCTCTCGACGCGCTCCTCCGTGCCCGGTCCGATCGCCTAGTGCGTTCCGGGGGATTCACAAGATAAGCCGAAGCTCTGTCGGCCTCCCTCTCGAATTCCTCGAATTCCGCAGCCTTGAGCTTCGCCTTGGCCGCGCTAAGCCCTGCGTAGGCTCCCTTTGACGCAAGGTGGCGACCTCGGCGATTGGAGCCGACTTTGGCTCCTCTGCCACATCCCAGCTCGTCCGAATCGCTGTCAGAGTTGATAGGGCTCCTGCTCCTGTTCCGCTTAAGACCCGAGGTCTCTGCTTGCTCCGCCTCCCGAGCCCCCTCCGTGTCGGAGGCCGAAGCACCAACGTCCGACTCCTCAATGTCAGGAGACACGATTTTTGGCGAAAAATTCTTGCCCCCCTTTCCCCCCCTTTTCCCCCCTTTGGTGGACCCCTCGGCACTACGCTTGTCCTCCAGGCTCCCGCGTTCCGCTCTGGGTCCGGCAGAAGCATTGATGTTCCTGTATCTTAGGACCATCCCCACCTTATTCCCCCCTCCCCCCTCTTCGTCCGGGGCTGAATCCCCCATTGTCCGAAGAGTTTCGCCTTTTATGGTTGCCAACCCAGCCAAAAACACTCCCCACCGCTTAAAATCGGAAGGAAAACCGTTCCTTCCGAAAAAACGGTCAAGAGCGAGTCGACCCAAATTGACAAACTTAAGAAAATTTTGGACGTTTCCTAAGTTTTCTCCCCCCCCTTAAAAGCTAAAAATACGTTTGAGGTGTCAATGGGTAGCCCTCAACACCCCCTACGCACTACCCAAACTAAAACTCAGAGACTCTACTGGATCAGACGCTACAATTTTGGAAAATAAAAAACAAAGTTAATAAAAAGTTCGCAGCGCCTGATAGAAAAAAATAGCAAACAGAAAAATGAAAATATCTCTAGAACAGAAGGTTCTAAAAATATGTAGCAAAAACAAATCGATAGAAGATCGACAGAAAATATTTACGATGAAAGAACAATTACAAAAAGTGGACAGAAGAGAAAAATACAATTTTTACAAGATTTTTTACATAAGTTTCAAAACTCCGCGGTTTAAAAAACGCCCGCCGTAAAAGCCGAATAACTTTGGAACGGGACGTCCAAAAATTATCAACTAAACGGCGACGGATTGTAAACGCGGAGTAGAAATTTATGTAAGAAAGAAAAACAAAGAAAAGTAGACCAAAAAGAAGAAACGAATTTAATAAGACACAGAAAAAACGCTCACAAAAAGTCCGTAAAGCCAAAATCGAAAAAACCAAAAATGAAAGCCAAGTCGCGAGTTTTTTGTAGAAAGCAAGTCCGTATCAGATAGCAAAAATTCGATTCTATTTATGTTCCAAATTTCACTAATATCCACACAAAAGCACCTTCCGAAAAACCTCAACCTAACCTAACCTAACCTAACCTAACCTAACCTAACCTAACCTAACCTAACCTAACCTAACCTAACCTAACCTAACCTAACCTAACCTAACCTAACCTAACCTAACCTAACCTAACCTAACCTAACCTAACCTAACCTAACCTAACCTAACCTAACCTAACCTAACCTAACCTAACCTAACCTAACCTAACCTAACCTAACCTAACCTAACCTAACCTAACCTAACCTAACCTAACCTAACCTAACCTAACCTAACCTAACCTAACCTAACCTAACCTAACCTAACCTAACCTTTTTTTTTTTTTTTTTTTTTTTTTTTTACATGGAGAAATCCTCATTGGATCCCCGCTCTACGGGGAAGAGCGTGGGTATGTCGGACTCTACTGAGAAGCAGTAGCCTACCGACTAAAACTCCATGGTATGCCCACTCGCGGCGTAGTGGGGGTGACACGGGATCGCGAACATGTCACCGCGAACACCCCCTGCCGCTGACAGCCGAAGCCGTCCCCTCCCTGGTGGAAGGCCAAAAAGCCCCACCGCGTCAGACGCATGCAGGGCGACACCTCACGCATCCGACGTACCCTCACCGAGGACCTCCACGCCGGGAGAGCGGCGAACGACCCCGTGATCGCCCTCTCAGGTCCTGCGTGTAGTGGGGATGCCTTCAGGGAACATGTCCCCTCCAGCTACGCCACCACTACACCCGCCCCATATCAGACGTGGACTCTGCTGCTGCAGAGCCACGCTGAGGGGCCCTCTGGAGGCTAGGACCGCCACCGACACACGGTGCTTCGGTCCCAGCCTCCTGGCCACGGGAGGACAAACGCCCCTACCCCATGGCCCCCTCTCCATACGAAGGGAGAACAAAAGCCCCTACCCCCTCGACCCGCTACGGGAGGACAAATGCCCCTACCCCCTAACCCTGCCACGGGAGGACAAACGCCCCTACCCCATGGCACCCTCTCCATACGAAGGGAGGACAAAAGCCCCTACCCCCTCGACCCGCTACGGGAGGACAAATGCCCCTACCCCCTAACCCTGCCACGGGAGGACAAACGCCCCTACCCCATGGCACCCTCTCGATACGAAGGGAGGACAAAGGCCCCTACCCCCTCGACCCGCTACGGGAGGACAAATGCCCCTACCCCCTAACCCTGCCACGGGAGGACAAACGCCCCTACCCCATGACACCCTCGCCCCACCACGGGAGGACAAAAGCCCCTACCCCGTGGGTTCCCTCACCAAACGCCGACGGGAGTGCAGTTGCACAAGCACCGAGGTGCCCACCCGAGTAATGTCCCGCCAGCCCTCCCTCTCGGTCTCCTCCACCGACGGAGGTGTATACTACACCACAATCCCTCATTGATTGTGGTGAGCACAAACGCCGAGGCGCCCACCCGAGTCATGCTCCGCCGGTCTCCTCCTCGGTCTCCTCCTCTCCCGTCTTGGCCCGTAGGCCCCTCACCCTGGTGTCTCTTTGCTTCCCTGCGGCGGCCCCACAGGTACTGAGCCCCCCCACCACGACAAGGTGGACACCGTCGGGGGGGAAACCTAACCTAACCTAACCTAACCTAACCTAACCTAACCTAACCTAACCTAACCTAACCTAACCTAACCTAACCTAACCTAACCTAACCTAACCTAACCTAACCTAACCTAACCTAACCTAACCTAACCTAACCTAACCGCACCTGAGAACGGCATGTGCCGAATGGCTAGCCAGAGTACCACCCAAATGTAGGAACTGCACTAAAGCCAAACTCGAGGACACGGAACACAACGCTTTTAACCAGACTTGCCCGGTCCGGCGAAAATGGGATGATATAGCTCGATCAACCGTAGCTTATTGCTAAAGGCACCCACGGCAATCAAACCCCCTACCTAATGGTGCAAGCAAACCTCCAGAGGAAAAGACTCGCAACCAACGAGATCCTGTTGGAAGCATCTAAACGTAAAATAGCACTAGCTCTAATACAGGAACCCTACGTCGGGGGCGCGAGAGAAATGAGAAGTTACGCGGGCGTTCGAATCTTTCAAAATGCTGGTGCTAAAGAAGGGACTGTGAAATCAGCAATAGCTGTCTTCAGCAATGACTTAAACATCACACAGTACCCTAAACTCACCACAAACAACATCACAGTGGTGGGGATAAGTACTAGCGCTTGGGAGATCACAATTGTCTCATTCTACTTCGAACCGGACGAGCCCATAGAACCATATCTGGAACACCTGACAAAAATCAAGCGCAAAGTAGACCCTAGTCACCTAATAATTGGAGGAGACGCAAACGCAAAAAGCACCTGGTGGGGCAGCCTGGAAATTGACCATAGGGGCACAAGCACACTGACAACACTCAATGAACTCGATCTTCACATTATGAACAGAGGTACCGTTCCGACTTTCGACACAATAAGGGGTGGAGTGCGCTACAGCAGTCATGTAGACATAACAGCCTGCTCTACCGGCATAATGGACCTGGTGGACGACTGGAAAATCGATGAAGGACTCACAAGCTCGGATCACAACAGTATTCTCTTTAACACCTTTCTACAAAAATCTCCAGGAATTAAAATCCATAGAACGACTAGAATTTACAATACAAAAAAGGCCAATTGGACAACATTTCATGAGAAAATGAAGCAATTGTTACCTGAAAGAAACCTAACAAAAACCAATATAGACCAAATTAACACAGTAGGAGAAATTGAAATAGCAGTCAATAGCCTAACGGAAACTATAACAGAAATGAGCGACATAACTATCCCAAAAAAGAAAAATATTGAGAAACTTACCTTGCCGTGGTGGTCCGAGGAGCTCAGCTTGTTGAAGCGGGAAGTCGCCACCAGTAAACGTCGAATACGCTGCGCTGCCCCGACACGAAGATCGAAGGTCGTCGAGGAATATCTGGAAAAGAAAGAAGAATATGAGTTACGAGCAGCCAAAGCCCAAGTAGAGAGTTGGAAAGAATTTTGTAGGAAACAGGACAGGGAAGGAATGTGGGAAGGTATCTATAGAATCATCGGAAGGGTCACAAAGAGGGAGGAAGACTTGCCACTAGAGAAAGGAGGAGAGACACTGAGCGCGACAGACTCGGTGAAGTTGTTGGCAGAGACCTTCTATCCAAAGGACGCAGCCGACAACGACAACGAGTACCATCGCAATGTCAGATCTGAAGCTGACAATGTAAACATAGGGGAGCAACATGATGCTTGCGAACCTTTGTTTACAATGGCAGAACTAAGGTGGGCAACGGAGTCCTTCAACCCCAAGAAAGCACCGGGGGCAGATGGATTCACTGCAGATATATGTAGCCACGTAATCCAAAGTGAACCAGAAATATTCCTGGCGCTTCTTAACAAGTGCCTCAAACTTCACCATTTCCCCCTAGCCTGGAAAGAAGCAACGGTAGTGGTGTTAAGAAAACCAGGAAAAGAGGACTATACAAACCCGAAGTCGTATAGACCAATCGGACTGCTCCCCATCCTCGGAAAAATTTATGAAAAACTCCTGGTTGCTCGATTAAAATATTACTTGGTGCCGAAAATAAGCACCCGGCAGTTTGGATTCATGCCACAGAGAAGTACCGAGGACTCCCTCTGTACCATGATACAACACATAAAAGAGAAATTACAGGAAAAGAAAATTGTTACCGTTGTATCATTGGATATAGAGGGAGCCTTCGACAGCGCATGGTGGCCGGCAATTAGAGTCCGCCTAGCTGAAGAAAGTTGCCCACTTGACTTAAGAAAGGTCTTTGACAGCTACCTTAAAGACCGAAAGGTTAAAGTGAGATACCTGGGTGAAGAACACGGAACGAATACCAACAAAGGGTGTGTTCAGGGCTCAATTGGTGGTCCAATATTATGGAACCTGCTGCTGGATCCGCTCCTCAGAACCCTAGAGGAAAAACACGTATGGTGCCAGGCATTCGCAGACGATGTCGTACTGATCTTCGACGGGAAGACAGCACTTGATGTCGAGAGGCAGGCAAACGCCGCGCTTGAACATGTTCAGAGGTGGGGTGTGAACAACAAGCTCAAATTCGCTCCTCATAAAACGATAGGAATGGTTATCACAAAGAAATTAAAATACGACACACCACGTCTGAACATGGGCGGGACGGATATCACCATGTCCAGGGACATCAAGATGCTGGGAGTGACCGTCGATGACAAATTGACTTTTAACACCCACGTCGCGAATGTCTGCAGAAAGGCAATAGGGATACACAAACGACTGGCCAGAGCAGCAAAAACCAGCTGGGGACTTCATCCGGAGGTCATTAAGACGATATACGTTGCCACAGTCGAGCCAATTATCCTGTACGCTGCCAGTGTATGGGCACCAGCAGCCAACAAACTGGGAATTATCAAACAGCTCGGAACAGTGCAGCGCGGGATAGCACAAAAAATATGTAAGGCCTACCGCACAGTTTCACTTAACTCTGCCCTGGTGCTGGCAGGGCTACTCCCTCTTGACCTCCGAGTTCGAGAGGCAGCCGCTCTATATGAAGCTAAGAAGGGAGTACCCGTGCCCGCCCTGGGCGGCTGGGAGGTGGAGAGAATGGTACCAGCAACACAAATGCCCCATCCTGCCGAGCGTGACGACATCAACGTAATACGCCTAACCAACCAAGAAGATGTCGACAGGCACAGTGAATATGACATCAGGATATTCACAGACGGTAGCAAAATTGGAGGTGGAGTCGGGGCGTCATTGTCCATTTGGAGGGGAGAAGTGGAGACAAAGACGCGTAAACTAGCTCTACCAAAATTTTGCACCGTATATCAGGCGGAGCTCCTGGCACTGTGCGTAGCAACTAGGGAAGCGGCGAAGCACACAGCGAAAACGTTTGGAGTTTACAGCGACTCCATGGCAGCTCTCCAGACCATCCAGAACCACGGTTGCCTTCATCCCCTTGCAGTGGAAGCTAGAGAAAATGTAAAAACCATGTCTCTCCATGGCAAAATATTAGTTTTGCACTGGATTAAAGCACACGCGGGGCTAGAAGGAAACGAGAGAGCCGATGAACTGGCAAAAAGAGCCGCTGCAGACTCCAAACGGAAACCTGATTACGACCAGTGTCCGATTGCATACGTCAGGCGAAACATTCGTATGGCAACGCTTGACGAATGGAATCAGAGATATAGGTCTGGCGAAACCGCTTCCACTACTAAGCTATTTTTCCCAGATGCAGTGGCGGCGTACAGGACAGTTCGTAAAATGCAACCCGGCTATATTACAACGCAAATCATGACCGGGCACGGGGGCTTCTCGGAATACCTAAACCGCTTTAGGTGTAAAGAGAGCCCATCGTGCTTATGCGACCCAGCGAAGCACGAAACTGTGGAACACGTACTACTGGAATGTCCGATTCATGCTGGAGAACGCTTTGACTTTGAACAAAGAACGGCGACAATATTAACGCCCGAGGTGTTAAGGGAATTAGTGTCAGGAAAAAATAGAAACGAGTTCCTAAAATACTGTGTAAAAATTGTCGAAATAGTGATAAAAAGAAATAAATCAGCATAAGAAAGTTATGTTTATATAGTATAATTAGTATATTAAAATAAACATATTCATAAAATAGGTGTATAAGAATACAATCAATGTAAAACAGTAAAAATCTAAAAGTAATGTAATGAAAACCCGACCCGCCTACAATTCATTGTGTACTGGTGTTCTAATTTATTTAAAATCCCTGTTTGCATGAAACCCGAAATGAATAAATAAAGAATATACAAAGAAAGCTAAACAGAATAGGCAATTAGCTGGGAGTCCCACCCAGATAAAGCAATGAAAGAAGATGAATGAAAGAAAGATAAGTATGAAGCATGATAGTGCGAGAGGCAAACAAGCGAGAACTGGTATGCAAGATAACCTGTTAAAATAGGCTCCGATCATGTTGGAGGACATAGACCAAAAAAAAAAAAAAAAAAAAAAAAAAAAAAAAAAAAAAAAAAAAAAAAAAACCTAACCTAACCTAACCTAACCTAACCTAACCTAACCTAACCTAACCTAACCTAACCTAACCTTTTTTTTTTTTTTTTTTTTTTTTTTTTTTTTTTTTTTTTTTTTTACGAGGGGAAATGCGTTACGCATCCCGTCCTTGAGGTGTTAGAATAAGGACGGGTATGTGGGACTCCTGGTCTCCAGTCTACCCACTAAAACCCCTCGGTCTGACCTCTCTCCGCCTGGTGTGGGGCTACGGGGACGCTTGGCGCTTACCGCGGCACCCACTTGCGGCGTCTTGCCCTTTTTGGGCCCGGCTCTGCGGGCTTCTGAGCCCACTCCCTCTCACCTACAGGGGACCTCACCCAAGGCCACCTTTCCACCTCGGGACGCTTTCTCGTCGGGCAACCAATCTCCCGATCAGCTGCCCGAGGTCCCGGTTAGGGCGGTATTTGGCGGTCATAGGCGGCCCGCCTTCGCCCTACTCTCCTTCGGCGGGTGGGTGGTGCGAGGGGGTCATCCAGGGGGGGGCGCCGTTTTTCAGTTTGAGCCTGGCTATTGCGGCCCCAAGCTCTGCCTCTGTCACAAGAGGCACTACGTCCTCGCTTCTCGCCGGGTTTCCACCCATCGCCGGTGGACGCCATGCCTCTCTTTCGGGGAACAGGCCGGAGAGGACCCGCTCTAGGAGGAGGGGCTCGAGACTACTGGTCAGCGGGGGGGCCCATGGCCGGAGTTTTGCCCTTACAGTTTTGTAAGGGCGCCCCCAAGGGTGCAGGTCCAGCGTCTCCAGCCACTCTTTCCACGCGGCCTCCTTCGCCCGTGCGATGTCCGCCTGGAGCTGGTGGCAATTTTCCCGGTAGGCAGCGTATAGCGCCTCCTCCCTGGCTGGGTCGCGCACCCTTCTCCGCCTGCTCCTGGTGTACTGGCGGCGCGCCGCCGTGCACTCGCTCCGTGAGACGCGGATCTCCTCGCGCCACCAGTACACGCGACGACGAGGCGGGGTAGGCCTCGCGCGGGGCATAGCGGCATCGCATATCCGGTGCGTGGCGGCAACCTGCTGGTCCGTCTCGACATCGATGTTGCCTATGGGCCCAGCTCCGACCTGCCACGACTCTACCAGGACTGCCTCTTGGGCCATCTCCCTGTCTAGTTGCCCCAGCCGCCACCGCGGCCCTTCCCCTGCAGGGGATCGGTTTTCGCTCCTTGGGGTGAGGGGGAACGTGGAGACCTCGAAACGGATGTAGCGATGGTCCGAGAGCGTCTCCACGTCCGTCCTCACTTTCCAGCCTGAAACACGTCGTGCGAGGGCGGGGCTGGCCAAAGTTATATCCACAATTGAGCCTCCCCGTTGTCGCACGCACGTGTTTGTTGACCCCCTGTTTAGGATCTGCAGCCCCACTTCGACCGCCCATTCCTCAAGTGCCTGTCCTCGCGCATCAGTCGCTGGAGATCCCCACGCCGTGGATTTAGCGTTGAAGTCTCCAGCGACAAGCAGCTGCACAGGGCGATTTTCGCCAAACAGGGAACCCACCTCGTCAAGAAAGGACTCGAACTCGGTGAGGCTCCTGTTTGGCGAAAAATAGGTCCCAACGACCATCGTGTCCCCCAGGTGCGTCGACACAAAACCACGCCCCTTGGTGACGTCTCGGTGGGGCGCGGATCCCGCTTGCGGCTGCGTGACCACTGCCACCAGTCCGTCTCTATCCCCCACCCAGTTTTCCCTGGAGGGGACCGAGTACGGCTCGGCCACGACTGCGATTTGTATCAACCACTCCGCCATGCTCTGGAGCAGAAGGTCCTGAGCTCTGGCGGAGTGGTTTATGTTCGCCTGTAGGTATTGGGTGGCCATACCTAGTCAGTGGCCATCCGATCCTCCTCGGCCCTGGGTTCAGGTGGGCGACTAGGCTGCGATGTGGGTTCAGACCTGTCGGCAGCAGTCCTCTTTCTTTTGGGTGGGTTGCATGAAACGCTTCCCACCCTGTGTCCCGCGGGGGCACCCGCCTCCGCGCACAGCGCGCAGTGTGCGGCAGCGTTGCAGTCGCGGGCGATATGGCCCGACCCGCTGCACCGATGGCAAAGGAGGCTGCGGTCTACCTCGGACTTGCACTCGGCGCGCACGTGCCCCACTTCCATGCATCGGAAGCATCTTATGGGCCGGGCGTCGAGCAACTTCACGTGCGCCGACACCCACCCCACGCGGAGACGTCCGGCCTGAGCCACCTTTTTTGCAGCCGCGATAGGACATCGCAGCCACACAGTGCCCAGTCCCGAGGAGCCGAGCGTCACTTCGCCAGCCTTGACGTCCTCCGCCGCGCAACCGCCCTCTCGTGCAACCGCCGCGACCACCTCCGGAGATGTCACCGAGTCATCCAGGCCCGAGATGCGCATCTCCGCACATTTAGTGGGCCTGGAGATCTTGACCACGGCGGGATCCATCACCTCCCTTAGTTTTTGGGCAAGGGCGTCGGCCTTTACGCCACTCTCGCCGCCGGGAATCTCGAATATGCGGGCATTCGTCGCGGTACGTCGGACCCGAACACCCGAGATCCCCAGCGCATCGAGGTCTACCCGCTTTTTGGCCTCCCCGATGATGGCCGCGTAGCTGGCTCTTCTTTCGCTAGTGTCCGCCTTGGGCTCCACTAGCGAGAACATTACCGCCGTTGACCGGGGGAGGCGCAGCCTCCGGGCCTTCTTTTTTGGGGCTGCCTGGCTTGTAGGGCCGTCCCTCTGCTTCCTTCTTGTTTTGCCCTTCACCGTCCTCCAGGGCTCTCCCATCGGTGCAGGCGCAGGCGCAGGCGCTGTTGCTTCCGGGGCCGACTCTCCCGGGGCTGGGACCCTCCCGGAAGAAGCTCCCTTGCCTTTTCGCCTTTTTCGCTTCACAGCGCCCGCGTAGGACGCTCCACCTACGGAAGCGTTGGGCGGAGCCCGGTCTCCCAAAGAAGCACTTGCGGGGGCCACGCCAGACTCCGGCTCTGCTCTCCCAGTCCTGTCCCGTTTTTCCAGCGGAGGCCGCGCCCTCCTCTCCGGGAGGAGTCTGTCGCTGATTGCGGCCATGCGGGCGTCCAGATACGTCCCGACCTGGGCCATGACCACTCGACAGATCTCCTCGGTTAAAGGGATAGAAGGGGTGGCATTGGCGCGACCGTCCATCCGTTCCCTTGGAGAGGGCAGCGCAGGGGGCCGCTCCTCCTCGTTACGTCGGGTTGGGGGGGGTTCAGGATTCCCCTGCTTCCGCATCCCTTCCAGTTGGGCCTTGATTTCGGCCATCTCCTCTCGTAAGCCGGCCATTTCTGACCTTAGCCGGCTGTTGTCAGCTTGAAGCCGCGCCGTTTCCTCGGAAACGGTGCGTTTGCTGAGTACGGCAAACGCATCCGATATAGCGGACGCGGCATCTTTTAGGCACCGGATGTACCCGCCCTTCAAGTTTTTGGAGGTGGCCGCTACTTTGTGGATGACAGCCACACTGTCCGCGACCTGCTGCCCAAGTTCTATGTTGGCAGCGGCATCTTCGGGATTCAGCGCAGGCGGAGAAGGAGTGCTCTTCGAGTACCCTTGCCGGGTTCTGATGTGCATCTCTTGCACGTCTCTCTCCGCCTCGAGGCGAATCTCCTCATGCATGGCTCGTTTGTAAGCCTCTTTCGCCTTGGCCAGGCCAACATACTTCCCCGTAGAAGGGGGCCGGCCTCGTCCTCGTCCTTTTGTTGCCTGCGACGAGCCTTCGCTTGTGACGGACGGACAGGACACGTCTCCATCATCCCCGCTGGATCCCGACTGGGAACTGGTGTGGAACGGCCTCTTACGGGGGTTCCGCCACATGCGACCGCTTATTGCAGGGCTATCCGTGGTCGGGTTCGCCTCTGCGCCTTCATTCCTTTGCCCCAGTGTCTCCTCCTTATCACTGTGCTGCATTGGGGAGCTCGGTGATTCGCGCCCCCCCGCTACCTCTCCAGGCTTGAAGGGAGTCTGCGTCCGTGAGCGCGCCTTTCCCTTCCCCCCCGGGCCAGCCCTCTCCGCCGGCGGGTCCCTCTTCTGGCGACTTGGGGAGGTCGCTGGCGACGAGAAGGAGGACCGCACCGTGTGCATACTGTCGTCAGTATCCGGTGCGGAACCCCCACGCGCCAGGATCCCCTCATCCAGCCGTGTGAGAAGGACCTGCGCGACCTTCATAGGCTCCTGTGTCACCTTGTTGCGCCGCACGAAACGGCCATGGCGGCCGCGCGCTGGGCCGCCGCCCTCCTTCCTCGCCGGGATCTGGATCGCGGCGGAGTCCAGGTCTATGCATGGACCCTCATCCAGGCCGTCCCCTCGCAGCGGTGACCGCGCGAGGGACATGCGAGGGCGGAAGATTTCCTCCTCGTCCTCCACAGTTGGGAAGGTTGGAGAGGGTGGCGCAGCAGCTGCCTTCTCGTCCTCCCTGTCCCCTCCTCCGCGTAACCTTAGGGCCAATCCGTGCACATCGGTGTCCATTAAACGTTTGCCATAGTCATCATTGTTTTCCAGTCCAGAGTGGTGTGCCCCCCCAGAATACGAAGGGCGGCGTGTCTCCACAGCGCGGGCACTTGCCCGTTCTGTGGTGACACGGAGGATTGGAACCTCCTGGGGTAGTTTAGTATGTTGTAGGCCACTCATATTTGCTATTGTTTAAAGGAGGTATGCCCCCCCCTCTGACGTTGGGGACTGGGCTCCCCCCAGCCATGCATCCCATCGGCACGCCAGTCACACCTTAGGATTGGGGATTTTTATAGTGGTTTACTCCACGTGACCCGCCTCTCAGTGAGGAAGGTCCCCGGTCTGCTCAGTGCAGGTTACGGGTTGCCCGCCGCTGGCCGTAGCCACAACGTCGCGCCGGTGGCCGAAGCCACCATCGCCCGTGAGTCCGAGCTCCAGCTCCGTCCCGAGGGACCTGGCGTCTCACACTGTGCCCTCTGCTGGTTTCAGAGGGACACGCGGAGCCACACGTCGGGGTGCTGTTCTTTGTCTGGCCCCTCTCCTCAGGCCTGTCCGGTTTGGGAGGCCCTGTCCGGCATAGCCCTGAGGGTCATTGGGGCACGCAAGCCCCTTCACCACGGCAAGGTGACAGCACGTCGAAGGGGAACCTAACCTAACCTAACCTTTTTTTTTTTTTTTTTTTTTTTTTTTTTTTTTTTTTTTTTTTTTTTTTTTTAACGTGGGGGAAATGCCTTATGCATACCCGCCCTCTCAGGGGGCGAGGACGGGTTATGTCGGACTCGCACCGACTAAAACCTACCACGAAATACCGCCAAAACGCAAGAGGCGGGGTCACGGGAACGCTTCCGCACACAACCGCGACCCCGCCAGCGGCAGCCACACAACGGCGGCCCCTTCTCAGATTTCTCCTCCTTGTTGGACGCACCAGATGTTAGGGTACGTCCTCCTCTCCTCGGCCCCCATCCAGTAGAGTGACGGACCCCCCCCGGGTCCGACACATGGAGGCCATGGGCACCGGGAAGGAAAATCCAACCCAGCATCCCGCAGCTCAACTTTTCATGCGGGCAACGGGCTCCCGACCCTATTCCCGCAGACCCTCACTGAGGCGGCATCATACGGCCCGCAAAGGCCATCCGACGCCGGCCTGGTCTCCTCCTTCGCTGCGGCAGAGCATTGGCGTCAATCTCTCGCTCTCTCTCTGCCGCCTCTTTTTGGGTCATGATGACCTCACTGAAGGCCGCCACTGCCGCCCAAGCCTCCTCACTACCAGCCATCATCTCTACCACTACTGGCAGGGAGAGGTCCGCACCAATGACCGCGGACAGAGCTGCGCGTGGCTCCACCCAAGCTGGGCACTCAACGCGCGTATGCTGCGCCGTGTCCGCGGTCCCTCCGTCACAATGGTGACACCTCGTGGTTGCCTCCCTGCCCAACACCTCACACAGGTACTTGCCGAAGCAGCCATGCCCGGTCAAGAGCTGTGTGAGGCGGAAAGACGGTGCGCCGTGCTTGCGTTCGACCCACTCTTTAAGAATAGGCCGAACAGCGGCTACAAGATCTTGACTAGGCCCCGGGAGACCTAGCCTTTCTTCCCACCTTCCAAAGAGGACACCACGGGCCTCCTCACGCCACTGCCGGACCTCCTGCTGATGAGGCCAGTTCTGGCCCTCCCTGGCTGCCAGCATCCGCCGATACACTGAAGCATGGACCTCGGCTTCAAGGTCCCACGGCGGACTGCCAGCAATCAGGCAGGCCCCCACGAAGGACACCGTACGGTATGCCCTTGCTGCCCTGAGCACCATCGCGCGCTGTGGACGCCGCAAAAGAGCAACGTTGTGTGGGCTCAGGGCATCTGCCCATATCGGCGCTCCATAGAGCGCCATTGAGCGCACCACCCCTGCGTAAAGGCGGCGACAAACTCCGCCTGGTCCTCCTATATTTGGCAGGATCCGCCCGAGCGCTCCGGCAGCAGCCACCAACTTAGGGGCCAAGCGCCGGAAGTGCTCCTGGAACTTCCATCTGCCGTCGAGGACAAGTCCCAGGTACTTCATTGTCGACCCGACGGCAATGGTAGCTCCTCCTACCGTCAACGTTGCTCCCGGTGGTGGCGCATTTCGAGGCCCGTGAAAGACTAGGGCCTCAGATTTGTGAAGGGCCACCTCCAGGCCCAACGCACGGATCCTATGGACCATATGTGCCACGCCAGCGGTAGCGAGATAGGCCGCCTCCCGGTACGTACTGCCACGGGCCGACACGAGGGTGTCGTCAGCGTAACACGTTACGCTAACCCCCCGCAAAGTGGCCCCGCGCAGCACCCAGTCGTAACCGATGTTCCACAGGAGCGGCCCTAGAACCGAACCCTGTGGAACACCGCACGACATGGCCCTCCTTCCCCAGCCATCCTTAGTCGGATAGGCGACCTCCCGGCCCGCAAAGTAGCTAGCAATCGTCTGCTGTAAGTACCGTGGCACATTATGGTACCGTAGTGCCGCCTTAATTGTTTCCCAGGGCAGGGTATTAAAGGCATTGGAGATATCTAGAGACACTGCCATTAACACCCCGCCCTGTGAAATCTCCTCCTCAGCAAGACGTCTGACGCGGGCAATCGCGTCAAGCGTTGAACGACCATGCCGAAACCCAAACTGCCACTCGCTCAAATCCGGGTTCATACACCTTGCAAGACGAGCAGCAATCACACGCTCAAAGAGCTTGCTGACCTCACCAAGGAGCACTATGGGGCGATAGGCCGACGGCTGATCGGGCGGGCGCCCCTCCTTTCGAAGAAGCACCAACTTACCCGTTTTCCACCTTTGCGGAAATCGCCCCTGCTCCAGGCACGCCGTAAAAATGGCCCTGACCCTGTCGCCGATTTCACCCATTGCTACTGCTAGAGCATGCCCCGGTACCCCGTCAAGACCGGGCGCCGTTTTCTTCGATCGCATTTTCAAGACAGCGACTTCGAGTTCCGCCTCAGACACTGGAGGCACCTCCGCCTCAAAGCTCTGCAATGCGACAGTGGCAGCCATTAGTGGCGGCTCAAACTCCCCTCGCTCCGGGAAAAGCGCACCCACTACCTGATCCAGAAGCTCTGGCTGAAGAGTGCTGGTCAATGGGGGAGCCCAAGGTCGGAGTTTTTGCCTCACGACACGATACGGCCTCCCCCACGGATCTCTGTCCAGTGCCTCCAGCCACTCCTTCCACGACGCCTCCTTAGCCTGTGCTATGATTGCCTGCAACGCTTTACAGGCGGCCCTGTATGCATCGTACAGAGCGTCCTCCTGCTCCTGTTCGCGGACTCTTCTCCTCCTGTACCTCGCATACTGGCGGCGCGCAGCCACGCAAGCGTTCCGCAATTGGCGGATTTCCGGGCGCCACCAGTACACTTGCCGCCTTAGGGAGACTGGTTTTGCCCTAGGCATAGCCGCATCACAGATGCGCGTCAGTGCAATGGCAAGCTGCTCGGCCTGCTGGTCAACCTGGTCCTCCATATCCGCATTAGTCCCCCAGGATTCAACGATAGCAGCCTCCTTGGCAAGTTGTCGGTCAAGTTTACCCAACACCCAACGTGGGCCATCCTCAGGCCGGCTTCCCTCCAAGAGAGGAGCGGGGGCCGCAGAAATGCTAAACCGGATATATCGGTGATCCGAAAGGGTCTCCTCACCAGTTTCCACCCTCCAGTCTAGAACACGGCGGGCCAGGGCGTGGGACGCGAACGTTATGTCCACGATCGATTCGCCCTGCTGCCGCACGCACGTGCTCTCCGAACCCTGGTTCAGGATCACCAATTCCTGTGCCACCGCCCACTCCTCAAGCACCTCACCACGAGGATCAGTCCCGAGGCACCCCCACGCCGTAGACTTGGCATTAAAGTCACCGGCAACCAAAATGGGTGTTGGGCGTATCTGTCCTATAAGACCTCCAACCTCCGCCAGCATCTGCTCAAACTCCGCCAAGCTGCGGCTAGGGGGATAATAAATCCCAATAACAGCCAGACCAGCCATAACTACCAGCACGTAACCGTCACCCCTTGAGACTCTGCCATAAGGTAGGATACTCGCAGTAGACACAGCAACGGCTACACTGCAGTCACGATCCGAGACCCAACCATCCACAGTTGGAACACAATAAGGCTCGGAAACCACCGCCACATGTACTTGCCACTCAGCCATGGATTGGACCAGAAGGTCCTGAGCCCTAGCCGAGTGGTTGATGTTGGCTTGCAGAAACTGTAAGGCCATTATTGGATGGTTTCCATTGGCTCCTCCTGTCTACTCGGCTGCGACAGCTGACTGGATAGCGACCCTACTGTCACCTCCGTTACCGCCACCTTGGGCCCATGAGAGTAGCTTGGGCATTCCTTGCTACCGATGGAATGCCCTGCTGGCTTACCAGCTGCCACACATAACGCACAGCTCGCCTCAGCAGCAGAACATTCGCGCGCCTTATGACCGGGTTCCCCACAGCGGAAACAGATGTTACTGCGGTCAACCCCTCCACTGCACTTGGCCCCCACATGACCCGGTTCCAGGCACCTGTAGCAGCGAAAGGGCCTAGGCTCAAGTAGCACCACACGCGCCGAGACCCAACCCACTGTGACTCGACCTACCTCCACAAGCTTCTTAGCCACTACAACGGGGCAATTAAGCCACAGCGACCCCATGCCACTAGAGCCACGGGATATTACACCTGACCTGATTGCATCAGTGCTGCATCCTCCTTCCCTAGCTACTGCTGCTACGACCTCCTCAACAGTGACGGAGTCGTCGAGCCCCAAGACTCGTACTTCGGCGCACTTCACGGGGCGATGGACCTGCACTACGTCACTGTCTAAAACTTCGCGAAGTTTCCCTGCCAGAGCATCAGCAGCCTTCTCGGCATTTTCAGTGCCAGGAGGAATCTCCAGCATCCGTGCTCCAGTGACCGTCGTCCGGAAACGCACCTGGGTAAGGCCAACCTCCTGGAGCTTAATGCGACTTTTGGCCTCCGCCAAGAGCGTTTCATACTTGTGGCCACTTTCAAGGGCCCCCGGCTTCAAGGTGAGCGTTACTGCCGGTGTACGAGGAGGGCGTAGCTTGGGCGCCTTCCCTTGAGCATTAGGAGGCGGCCCGCTCTTCCCTACCGCCACTTTCCTTCTAGGCTTACTTCCAACTACCGTAGCCCAAGAGTTATCTCCAGGTGCACCCTCCACTACCACTTCAGGCCCTTGAGGTTGTGACCGTGGCTGAGGCTTACGGGCTGAAATTGCCGCCATCGTCCGCTTCTTCCTCCTGCGCTTATTGCCCCTTTTCCCTGCTACCATCCTAGGGGCACCAGCGACTGCCTTTCCAGCAACTGGCTTTGCAGGCAAAGACTCCGAAGCAGCAGGGGCAGAAGCCTGAGGGGCTCTCAGCCTGTCTGAGGCCAAAGATGGACGCGATGCCGGCGTTAAGAGCCCCGCTAGCCTAGCGTCAAACCGCGCATTTACGATCGCGCCCACTTGCGCAATCAGCTCCTGCTTAAACTTCTCCATGCATGCCTGCACACCCTCAAGCATACCATGTCCTACGTCCCCTGACGTGGACAAAGGCACTGGGCTAGAACGCTGATTGCGCACTTCACTCCTGAGCAGCTCGAACTCCTTCCGGATTCCCTCCAGTTCCGCTCGCAAGCGATCATTGTCAGCCTGCAGCCTCTTCGACTCATCCGACTGCGACCGATCGGCTAGCTCAAGCACTGCTTCCCTAATTGCCTCAGCAGCGTCCTTCAAGTCGCGTACAAAAGTACCTTTAAGGTTCTTCGACTTGGTGGCTATAGAATTGATAAGCTCAACGCTAGCCATCACCCTACCACTCAGTTCTGAAGCCAACGCTCCACACATTCCCGTCGACGGTGAAGGAAGTGCCTCCCGAGCACTACGCACTCTAGAACTCCTCTCCATCAAGTCTCTCTCCGCTGCAAGCCTCAACTCCTCCTGTGTAGCAGCATTCAGAGCTTCCTTGGCTTTAGCCAGGCCCACATACTGCCCTGTGGTAGGGGGACGACCCCTACCACGTACAGCCACTACTTGCCCTGCTCCAGCCTCCTCTCCTGACTCACCGGACAACTGAGAGCCACTTACCTTTTTTTTTTTTTTTTTTTTTTTTTTTTTTTCGTTGGAAAAATGCTTTATGCATACCCGCACCCTCGGGGGTGGAGATGCGGGTTATGTGGGACTCGGCAAAAAAGCCGCCGCTACCCACTAAAAAACCAACGGTGTGCCTGCGCGCCACCAGTGGGGCGTGGCCACGGGATCTCCTAAGTACGCAACCGCGACCACGCCGGCGCCGCCCGCCGCTAGCACACGCAGCGGGCCCTTCTCTGGGAGGGGTAGAGAGGAGCTTCTACCCCTGCCTCCTCAGAAGGCGCGTGGACACACCACGCGCGCCTTCACGGCGAGGCCTATGTTACGGGCAGCGGCGCCCCCGCGCCACTGCCCAGGCCTCGCTAGGTGGGGGGGATGAGGTGGGCGTACGCCCTTCTCCGGGCCCCAGCGCGCTTGCGGCGGATCGGGTGCGACGCTGGGTCAGCCTCCCGCTCCCTCTCCGCATTCTCCTTCTGCGACATCACATCCTCGCAGAAGGAGAGGACCGCTTTCCACGACCTCTCGTCGGCGACCATAGCCTTGACTACGGCCGGCAAGGAGAGGTCGTCCCCCACCACTGCCACGAGGTCGCGGCGCTGCCCCGCCCAAGCTGGGCATTCCTCCAGGGTATGCTGCGCCGTGTCCTCGTCGCTGCTGCACTGGTGGCACCCGGCCGTCACCTCCCGTCTGGCGAACCGGTGCAGGTAGCTCCCAAAGCAGCCATGCCCCGTGAGCACCTGCACCAACCGGAAGGTCAGCGAGCCCCGCTCTCTCTCCAGCCAGTCTCGTAGGACCGGCCGAACCGCCTCGACAGTCCTATGTCCCCCCTCGACTCTAGCTAGTCGCTCCTCCCATTGAAGGACAATGGACTGTCGGAGGAGGAGCTTCTGCTCTTCTACCTCCCCGGGCGCAGGATGGTACTCCTGAAGCCGGAGGTCCCTTCGCCACTGGTACAGAGACGCTTGGGCCTCCGCCTCCAGGTCCCAGGGAGGCGTTCCCGCCAGTAAGCACGCCGCATCGTATGAGGTGGTGCGGTACCCGCGTACAACGCTGACGGCCATCGCCCTCTGAGCCTTCCTCAGCAGGGCGACATTGCGGGCCGCCAGGTTTACCGCCCAGATCGGGGCCCCGTACAGGGCCATCGATCGCACCACCCCCATATACAGGCGGCGGCTCGCACTCTCTGGCCCCCCAACGTTGGGCATCAGCCGCTTCAATGCGGCCGATGCTGCCATCAATCGGGGGGTCAGGCGGGTGAAGTGTTGGCGGAAACTCCAACGGGAATCGAGGACAAGTCCAAGATACTTCATGTCGGACTTGACCTCGATCCGAGTGCCACCGACGACGATGCTGGATCCTGCAGGTGGCGCCTTCCGGGCGGCGTGGAAGCAAATCGCTTCGGACTTGTGTAGCGCCACCTCCAGCCCCAGCATCGTTATGCGCCTTACCACCAGTGCTACTGTCACGGTAGCGAGGCGTGCTGCCTCCCGGTACGAGGTCCCCCGGGACGTGACTAGCGTGTCGTCTGCGTAGCAGGTCACGCTCGATCCCGAGAGAAGCTCCCCCCGCAGCACCCAGTCGTACCCGATGTTCCACAGGAGCGGCCCTAAGACCGAGCCCTGTGGAACACCGCACGACATCTCCCACCTTGTCAGCCCACCGTCCTGGACCGGGTACTCCACACACCGTTCCGAGAGGTAGGCCCCGATTATTTGGCATAGGTAGGGAGGCACCTTGTGGTGTTTCAGCGCCTCCCTAACGCATGACCACGGCAGAGTGTTGAATGCGTTGGCGATATCTAGCGATACCGCCAGGAGCACCCCACCGTGGTCGACCGCCTCATCCGAGAGGGCTTTAATGCGCGCGACCGCATCCACGGTCGACCTGCCCTCTCGGAATCCAAACTGATGTTCGGATAAGTCGGGACCCACCTCCCGGAGGTGCTCGACGAGGCGACAACAGATGATACGCTCGAACAGCTTGTCCGCCTCATCGAGCAGCACGATTGGACGGTAGGCTGATGGAGATTGCGCGGGACGCCCGTCTTTTTTAAGTAAGACGAGCCGGCCGGTTTTCCATATGGTCGGAAATCGGCCGGACTGAAGACAGGCGTCCAGTAGCCCGCGGAATCTCTCCCCCAGGGCCTGCAGCGCCAGAGCCAGGACGCGTCCCGGGATCCCATCTGGCCCCGGTGCCGTGTTTTTGGCTTTAAGCCTCAGCACAGCCGCGTCTAGCTCTGCCTCCGTTACCGGAGGCACTTCGACTTCCGCGCCCTCATACCCGACGTGCTGACGGGGTGGTGCCATTTCCGGAGGCCGGTGTTCCGGTCTGTTCGGGAACAGACTGGAGACAACGGCCCCCAGCAGTCGAGGCTCGAGACTCTCCGTCAAGGGGGGGGCCCAGGGGCGTAGCTTACCCCTGACCGCCTTGTACGGCCTCCCCCATGGATCTCGGTTTAGAGTCTCGAGAAGCTCCGCTCTGGCGCTCGCCTTCGCCTCGCAGATGGAGAGCTGCAGTGCCTTGACCGCCTCTCTATAGGCGCTGTACAGCTGCGTCTCCTCGTCAATGTCTCGGGTCTGCCTGCGTCGGCGCGACCGCGTGTACTGGCGTCTCGCCCTACCGCAGCGGGTTCGAAGTTCTTCGATATCTCGAGACCACCAGTACACTTGTCGCTTCGGAGGCCGAGGCTTGGCTCGGGACATGCCTGCGTCACAAACTTGTAACATGGCGTCCCGGAACCTGGCTGCCTCTTCCTCGACCTCCACAGGCCCGGAAGATGTTGTCCAGGCCTGGACGAGGGACGCTATCTCCACCGCTTCTCTATCCAGGCTGCTTAAGGCCCATCTGGGGGACGGGGTCGCAGCACGTCCATTCGGACGACGATCCGTGTCCAAAGTGACTTCGGAGGAGGTGGAGACATCAAACCGGATATACATATGGTCTGATAATGTCTCCACCTTCTCCAGGACTCTCCAGTCTTGGACACGCGGCGCAAGGGCAGAGGTCGCGAACGTTACGTCCACGATGGACTCCCCCTGCCAGCGCACGCAGGTGCTGGTCGACCCTCGGTTCAAAACCGACAGGCCGGTCATCGTCGTCCACTCCTCCAGAAGGTCTCCACGAGTGTCGGTCGCGGGACAACCCCAAGCCATGGATTTGGCATTTAGGTCGCCCGCGACAACCACCGGGCGCGGTAGGGTCTGCCCAACGAGGGCCCCTAGCTGGCCAAGGAAGGCTTCAAACTCGGGGACACTTCTGTTTGGGGAGAAGTATACCCCGATCAAGGTTATTTCTCCCCAGAGGACCGCCACGTAGCCTTGACCCCTCGACACGATGGAGGGGGGCAATGTGCCTTCTGCCCCCACTTTTAAAATGATGGCCACCAAGCCGTCCAGATCCGCAGCCCAGTTATCCCTAGGAGGGACATAGTATGGCTCGGCGACCACGGCAGCATCTATCGACCACTGCGCCATGGACTGCAGGAGGAGATCTTGAGCCCCGGCGCAGTGGTTAATGTTCGCCTGGAGGACCCGACTAACAGGCGTCATGTTGGCGCAGTGTCAGTCGGGCCCTCTTGTGCAGCCGAAGGCGATGACGCTCTAGGGGTGTCTGGTCTGCCGGCCATCTTCCGAGGCACATGTTTCGGGGCTTTGGCCCCCGTCGTGCAGTTGCCACTGCCGGCGCTATGGTCGGCAGGTTTGCCCGCTGCTGCGCACAGAGAGCAGTGAGGCGTGGCCATGCAGTCTCTGGCCTTGTGGCCGGTTTGACCGCAGCGGTAGCATTGGTCACTGCGGTCGATTTCCGACGTGCACCCCTTCCTGACATGGCCAGGCATCAGGCATCGGTAGCATCTCAGAGGGCGGGCCTCCAACAGTTTTACCTGCGCCGAAGCCCAGCCAACCAGTAGCCGCCCCTCAGCCACTTTCTTGGCGGCTGCTACGGGGCAGCGAACCCACGCCGTACCCAGGCCTGTTGGCGTGCGGGAGATCCGGCCAACTTTCACCGCCTCTAGGGCACAGCCTCCACACTGCGCCACAGCAGCGGCGAGTTCGCCTTCTGTGACCGAGTCATCCAGGCCAGAAATACGCATCTCCGCGCACTTTACCGGCCTGGAAATACGGACATCGGCCTCCTTTAGCGTCTCCTTCAGCTTAGCAGCAAGGGAGTCCGCTTTCTCGCCACTAGAGGTGCCCGGGCCCGGGATTTCCAGGATCGCTGCCCCTGTCACCGCTCTGCGGAACCTTAGACCGGTGATACCGAGTACGTCCAGGGAGATTTTGGATTTGGCCTCGGTGATCACCGTTCCGTAGGTGATGCCTCTCTCCTCCGCTCCCTCCTGGAGGGTCAGGACGACGGCTGCTGACCGTGGGGCACGCAGCGCTGCCACTTTCTTCTGGCCCTTCCCCCC
The DNA here is from genome assembly GCA_932273695.1 of Apotomis betuletana. Classification (NCBI taxonomy): domain Eukaryota; kingdom Metazoa; phylum Arthropoda; class Insecta; order Lepidoptera; family Tortricidae; genus Apotomis; species Apotomis betuletana. The sequence goes on along the minus strand of OW026300.1, from coordinate 36,348,214 downwards.
TTTTGCTCCCTGCGGTATTGCTGGCTGTGGGGGCTTGCCAGTCGCCTCTGTGCCGGTAGACGGAACCAGAATCTTCTTTTTCTTGCCCCACTTGACCACAGTCGACCAGTCATTCCCAGTCGCAGGCCCTGGGAGTTGAGGCTGCTGGGATTGGGAAGCGGGGCCAGGGCGAGTCTTAGGAGGCTTCTTGGACTCCTTTTTCTTTTGCCCCTTTTTCCGTTTCGCACTCGGTGAGATGGTAGTAGCCGGGGTGCGACCAGGGGGGGAGCTTCCAGTGACCGAGGGTCTTGACTGGACGGTCTTCCCTTCCGTCGCAGCCAGGCTCCTCGGTCCCCCCTTTGCCGGCGCAGGTGCCTGGGTCGTCTGCTGCGGGAGCAGTCTTTCCTCCCAGGCGCTCATTCTTGCTTCCATCATGGCACTTACCTGGTCCACGATGTTGCGCTCCATCGTCCTTGCCTCTTCAGGTGCATCTTCGAGGCGCCGCCCGAGACTGGCACGCAGCTCGACCATCTCCTTACGGAGCTCGGCCATTTCAGCCTTTAGGCGTGCGTTCTCGGCAGCTAACATCCTCGTCTCATCAGAGACAGTACGGTCCCCCAGCTCGGAGACCACATCCCGGATCGCGGCCACAGCCTCCTTCAGGGCACGTTGGAATGTGCCCTTCAAGTTTCGCGACTTCGTAGCCACGTCCGTGATGAGCCCCAGACTATCGCGCACCTGTTCCTTAAGGGCCAGGGCTGTGCGGGTGCCCTCATCGTCAGATCCACATGACGTCCTCAGCAGTTCCGGCCTAAGGGTAAGGCGCCTCTTTGCCAGTCTGTGCGCCGTCATTCTCAGCTCTTCTTCGGCCTGAAGCTCGAGCTCCTGCTGCTTCAGCTCCTGTAGCTCGGCTTTGGCCTTGGAGAGCCCTACGTTGTGTGCCTTGGATAGAGGGCGGCCTCTTCCTCGCTTGGAAGGTGCCGAGGTAGATTTCCCTAGCTCCGTGGCATCGGAAGTCTCGTCGCTCCCTGGTGCTTCCGTCTCACTCCCCCCGCTACGCTGCCTTTTCCGCCTATCAGCCGTTTGAGTGGCCTCAGCAGGCATGGAAACGTCGGATTCGGCGGTTTCCGCGTCGGTTGGCTCCGGAGAGAAAAATTCCCCGCCTCCAGGCAGGTCACCCGCGTCTATTCTCCTGGGGGAGAAGAACTCCTCCCTGCCTAGAGATGGTACCCTATCTGCTATCCTCTCCAGTAGCACGACGGGTTTACGCCTCTCACTAAGCACCTTCGTTGCGTCGAGTGGGGAGTGCGCCGAGTCCGAGGCCGTTCCAGTAGGCACGTCTCCAACGTGGCGCACAAAGCGCCCCTGGGCATCACGTAGGGGCCGGAACCCATTATCTGGGGGCGTAGTAGACGCATCTGCCCCTGCCGGACAGCCATCGTCCTCGTTGCCCCCTCCTTTCAACCTCAAAACCAAGTCACTGTGTACATCGTTGTCCATAATGCATTCGCCAAAGTCGTCGATTTCGGATCGCGAGTGGTTTGCCCCCCCAGAATACGGAAGGCGGCATGTCTCCACAGCACGGGCACTCACCCGTCCTGTGGTGACATGGAGGATTGAAACCTCCTGGGGTAGTTTTACAATTTCGTTTCCACTCATGTTTGCTATGTTTAAGGAGGTTTGCCCCTCCCTGACATTAGGGACTGGACTCCCTCCAGCCACGCATCCCCTCAGCACGCCAGACACGCCTTGGGATTGGGGTGATTTTTATAGTGGTTTTCTTCCACGTGATTTCCCTCTCAGTGAGGGAAACCCCCGGCCCACTCAATGTGGGTTACGGGTTGCCCGACGGTGGCCGAAACCAACGTCCGTCTGCAGACCGCGAGACGGACCCGCCACGCCTCGAGGCCGGAGCCACACCCTCCTTCACAGGCCAACCCAAATGGGCTCCATCACCATCCCAGCAGGGACATTGCGGCTCACACTGTGCCCTCTGCTACTCAGAGGGACACGCGGAGCCGCCCGCTGTGTGCCACGATAGTCTGGCCCTTCTCCCCGGGCCTGGTCGTTATGGGAGGCCCTATACGGCATAGCCCCGGGAATCACTAGGGCCACTAACTACTCGGCCACTCCTCAGGGTGTCAATCAAGGAACTGCGTTGCGCGCGGACCAACGCAGTGACCCGATTGACACCACATAAGACCTCGACAGAACGAGGCTTAACACGGCTCCTCCTCTCGACTCATCCACTGCACCCTCTGCTATTCAGAGGGACGCGCGGAGAGTCCCTCCCGGGCCATAGCCCCCCCGTTTCCCCCCCGGTGTTTGGTTCGCGGGACTATGTCCTACCCCGGCTCGACGTCAGCAGCCGGGGCGTTCCCCTATCCACCACCTGGGGACGCGCCACGTCGGGGTTCACCTCCCCGCCCACTCGGACAACCGAGCAGGTCCGTGGGAGAGCCACTTACCTAACCTAACCTAACCTAACCTTTTTTTTTTTTTTTTTTTTTTTTTTTAACGGTGTGTAAAATGCATTACGCATACCCCCCGGGCTGAGGGAAGCCATAGTGGGGGGTTATGTGGGACTCTCCCCTCAGAAGGAGGGGCATACCCACTAAAAGCACACCGGCGCTTCTCCGCGCTGCCGTTTGTAGGGGCGCCATGGGATCGCGAACATTCTACCACGACGCCCCCCGGCTGCCCTGGCTTAACTCAGGGCTCCCGCACCATAGGAGGGAGGGATTGGAAGACGCTACAATCCCTCCCCCAAACGTGTGGAGTCTGTCGTTGTGGGCCCCTCACCCACGAACTCCACTAGGGGATTTGGCGAGCAGCAAATTGGGCTCGCCTCCTCCCCACACGTCTGCGCCGGATCGGGAGCGCATCTACCCTTTCTTCGCGCTCCCGTTCCGAGGCCTCCTTCTGTGCGATGACGGACTCGCAGAAGGAGGCCATTGCCTCCCAGGATCTCTCGCTCCTCAGCATGGCCGCCACGACGTTGTGGAGCGAGAGATCCCCCACTCCGAGGGCGCCGACTAGTGTACGGCGTTCCCCGACCCAGCGATCACACACCTCTAGGGTGTGCTGGGCGGTATCGTCTGGGTCGCCGCACTCGTGGCAGACCGGGCTGGCCTCCCTCCCGATTTTGTGCAGGTAATGACCGAAGCACCCGTGTCCAGTCATTACCTGCGCCAGCCTGAAGTCAATGCTCCCGTGTGCCCGCTCCAACCAGTGGTCGAACGACGGGAGGAGTGCCCCTATGGTGCGGACTCCATAGGGGGAGTCCTCCAGGTCGTTTCGCCACCGGTCCCTCATCCTCCGTTGCGCTTGGCTGCGCTGCTCCCTCAGCTCTTGGGGGGCGGGGAACTCGTTTAGGGCCCTGCGCCTTACCCGCTCCCTGTGCACCTCCGCGAGCACCTGGGCATCCAGCTCCCAGGGCGTGGTGCCCGCCAGGGCGCAAGCCGCCGCCCACGCCACCGTGCAGTAGGCCCTTACTACGCGGATGGCCACCACCCTTTGCGGCCTTCTGAGTTGGGCCCTATTGGCGGCATTAAGCCGATCGGCCCAGATTGGCGCACCATATAGGGCCATGCTGCGGGTTACCCCCGCGTACAGGCGGCGGCATGTCGCATTGGGCCCCCCCACGTTGGGCAACAGCCTGCCAAGCGCTGACGCTGCCGCGACAATTCGGGGAGCAAGCTGGCGGAAGTGCTCCTCGAAATTCCACCTGCGGTCCAGGTGGAGGCCCAGATATTTGATGTGGGCCTTCACCTGGACCGCTTCTCCACCCACGGGGATGACGGTCGCGGCGGGCGGCCGCCAGCCTCTGCCCCCGAAAATAATGGCGTCGGTCTTTGACAGGGCCACCCGCAGCCCCAGTAGCTGTATGCGGGTGACCATCAGGTCTGCCGCGACTGCCGCCCTCCGCAGAGCCTCCTCCATTTCCGCTCCCCGGACGGCCACCATTGTGTCATCCGCATAACAAATGACGGTCATCCTGGGGAGCAGGACCCCTCTTATCGCCCAGTCGAACCCAATGTTCCATAAGAGGGGCCCGAGCACGGAGCCTTGGGGGACTCCGCACGCCATCGGCCGCTCACACCGCCGCTCGCCCCGCTCTTCGTATAGCACTACTCTCTGCGTGAGGTAGTGCTCTATGACCCGGATCAGGTAGAAGGGCACCCCGTGGTAACGGAGCGCCTCCACGATCACCGTGTACGGGAGGGAGCCAAAGGCGTTGGCTATGTCGAGGGACACCGCCACTACTCCCTCCCCCCGCCCCGCAGCGTATTCATGGAATGCCCGTAGGGCACCCAGGGCGTCGATCGTTGAGAGCCCCCTTCGGAAGCCAAACTGGCGGTCCGACAGATTCGGCCCCGGTCCTTCTAGATGCTGGATGATCCGGGAAGCGATAATGCGCTCGAACATCTTCCCGGTCTCATCCAGCAGGACTATCGGCCTCCACCCCGAAGGGGAGTCCGCCGGCCGGTTCTCTTTGCGGAGGAGGCAGAGCTTGCCTTCTTTCCAACATCTCGGGAACCGCCCCACCTCCAGACAGTCGTCAAAGAGGTCTTTGAGGCGGTCCCCGAGGTGCGTCAGCACCACCGGCAAGATGCGGCCGGGCACGCCGTCCGGGCCAGGGGCCTTTTTACAGCCCTGCAGGCGGTGGATCGCGCACCCCATCTCACCGTCCGTCACCGGTGTCGCAACGACTGGTTCCATTAGCTCCTCCGGGGGGGCGGCCATGCAGGGGGGAGTGAAGTCCGGTGCCGGTGGAAATAGGCCCTCTACCACTCTGCCGAGGAGTTCCGGGTCCAGGGAGTCCATGCCGGGGCCGCGGCGTAACTTATTACGGACGGCTTTGTACGGCCGTCCCCATGGGTCCCTGTCCAGAGTTGCTAGGAACTCCTCGTACGCGGAGTCCTTCGCCTTCGCGATTGCTGCGGAGAGGGCCGCCTTGGCCTGTTTGAGGGCCTCGTACAGGAGCTCCTCCTCCTCCGCAGTGTGGCTCCGTCGCCGCCTGCATCGGGTGTATGCCCGTCTGGCACTGTTACTGGTGAGGCGGAGGGCCGCAACCTCCTCCGTCCACCAGTACACCCGGGGCTTCGCAGGCGGTCGCCCCGCCCTCCGCATGGCGGTGTCACACACCGAAGTGAGTGACGCCCGAAACTGCACTGCCCTCTCTTCCACGTCAGCGGCCCGGTCTGGTGGGGGGGTCTGCCAAACCTCCACCATCGCCGCCTCCTCCGAACCTAACCTAACCTAACCTAACCTAACCTAACCTAACCTAACCTTTTTTTTTTTTTTTTTTTTTTTTTTTATACTGGGAAATGCAGTTACGCATCCCGCCCCAAGGGTACAGGGCGGGTATGTGGGACTCCCCGGCTAGAGTGGCCAGGATACCCACTAAAACCCAGTGTCACCCTCCTTGCCGCTTTCGAGGAGAGCCAGCAGGATCGCTTGCGCATTCTACTGTGGCTCTCGCGGCTAGCCCGTTAGGTGGGCACGGCCTTGTTATCCCGCGCGCTGTTGTGATGATTGGCCCGGGTCCCCCGACCCGGCTCACCAGTCTGCTAAGGTGGGTCGATCAGATGGGCGTATCGCCGACGTGCCCGGCCCACCCTGCGTCTGCGGATTATAGGGGCTTGGGGGTCGTCTTCCCGCCCCCGCTCCGCGGCCTCCTTTTGCGTCATGACTGACTTGCAGAAGGAGGCCATCGCCTTCCAAGACCTCTCACTGTCGAGCATTTTTGCTACGACGGTTTGTAGCGAGAGGTCTCCCCCCACAACAGCGGCCAGGGTTTGCCGCTGCGGCGCCCACGCTGCGCATTCCTCCAGCGTATGGCGCGCCGTGTCTACCGTGGCACCACACTCGCTGCAGCGGGGACTCTCCTCACGGCCCGCCACTCGGTGCAGGTACTCACCGAAACAGCCGTGTCCGGTGAGGACCTGCACCAGGTGGAAGTCCAACGCACCCCATTTTCGGGTGACCCACCGCTCGAAACTAGGCAAAAGTGCGTCCAGGGTCACCCGGCCCACCGCAGCCACGTCCAGGTCCGCCTTCCACCTCCGCAGCAGAGCGGCCCCAGCGGCACTTCTCAGTTCCTCGACCTCCCTTGGGCATGGGATCCCCCTCCGGTCCCTCAACTCGGCCCGATAGGCGTACACCTCGGCGAGGGCCTCAGCCTGGAGTTCCCAGGGAGGGTCGCTAGCCAGTAGGGTAGCCGCCGCCCACGATATTGTTCGATACCCTCTGCACGCCCTCACGGCTGTTGTCCTTTGCGGTCTACGCAGGAGGGTCACGTTTTGTGTCGTGAGGGCATCCACCCAGACGGGTGCCCCGTACAGTGCCATGCTCCGGATGATCCCCGCGTAAAGGCGCCTGCATGGGGATTGAGGGCCTCCCTGGTTGGGAAGAAGCTTGCCCAAGGCCATCGCTGCGCTCATCAGGCGGGGTACGAGCCGAGTAAAGTGGGCCCGGAAGTTCCACCGACCATCGAGGCTGAGACCGAGGTACCTCATTTCCGTCCCAACCTCAACTCTCGCTCCCAGAAGGGTGATCGCTGCCCCCCGAGGGGGGCCTTTCCGCGGTCCATGGAACAGGATCACCTCTGTCTTGCTCACGGCGACTTCGAGGCCCAGTAGGTGGATCCTCTCCACTGCCAGGGTCGCCACCACCGTTCCTAGGCGCGCAGCATCCTGGTAAGTCCGTCCCCGGGCTATGACGAGTGTGTCATCTGCATAGCAGATGATGCTTGTCCCGGGGAGGAGCGGGCAGCGCAGTAGCCAGTCAAATCCGATATTCCACAGGACAGGGCCCAAAACGGAGCCCTGTGGAACACCGCATTCGACACGGTGGTGGTGCACCAGCCCGTCAGAGCCCTCCCATTGGACCACTCTATTGCGTAGGTAGTCCTCCAACAGCCGCTGGAGATAGTTAGGCACTCCATGGAACCGGAGGGCCTCAATAATTGTCTCGAACGGCAGGCTGTTGAAGGCATTCCTCACGTCTAGTGAGATGGCAAGAGCAACATTTCCCTCCTCCACTGCAGTGGTGGTCTGGGCCTTAAGGGCTAGCAGAGCGTCAATAGTAGAGCGACCCTCCCGGAACCCGTACTGGGCCTCTGCAAGGTCCGGTCCGACATCTTTCAAGTGTCGGACGAGGCGGTTTGCGAGAATCTTCTCCAGCATTTTGCCGGTCTCGTCCAACAACACGATAGGCCTGTAGGCCCCAGGTGATCCCGGTGGTCGGCCTTCTTTAGGGGTGAGGACCAGGCGGCCCATCTTCCATATCTTCGGGAAGTGCCCGACGCGGAGGCAGGCGTCGAATACTTCCCTGATCCAGTCCCCCATCTGCTTTGCCGTGGTGAGCAGCAGCCCTCCCGGCACGCCGTCGGGTCCTGGAGCAGTCCGTCGCCCCTTGAGGCGGGCGTAGGCTACCCCCATCTCTCCGTCCCTTATTGGGGGGATCTCCCCCTGCTCGTCCTCCTGCTCTGGTTGTTGTTGGGAGGGAGGTGCCATGGCCGGTGGGCGGTGCCCAGTGGAGTTAGGGAAGAGCTGTCCCACTATTTGCTCCACGGTTTGTGGCTCGAGGGCCTTCGTTGGGGGGACTTCTGTGGTGTGGAGTTTTTTCCGCGCCATACGGTATGGGCGTCCCCAGGGGTCTCTATCTAGGTCCACGAGGAGTTCCTCCCTTGCCGCAGACTTGGCCTTGCTTATAGCCAGCTGTAGCTCCTTTTTGCGCTCTCTGTAGATGCTCCGGAGGTGGGCCTCCTCCACCGTCTCCTCGCCGTTCCCGCGGCGGCGTCGGCAGCGGGCGTGCGCTCGCCTTGCTGCATTGGCCTGCGCCCTCTTGTTGGAGATCTCTGGTGACCACCAGTAAACTTGCCGGCGTGGGGTGGGCTGGCCAGCCCTCGGCATGGCCGTGTCGCAGACCGCTGTAAGTGCGGCACGGACTCGATCGGCCTGGACGTCCACGCCCACCCCGTCCGTCACCGTCTCGGGAGCCTGCCAACGCTGTACTATGGCTGCCTCTTTGGCAAGCTCTCTGTCCAGCCGCGTCAGCGTCCAACGTGGGAACTGACTGCGCCCTCCTAAAGAGTTCGCCAGTCCGGGGGTGAGACTGGACACCTCAAATCGGATATACAGGTGGTCTGATAGAGTTTCTGTGTCCTCGTCTACCCTCCAATTTTGCACCCTGCTCGCGACAGACGGGGTGGCAAACGAAACGTCCACCACGGATCCCCCCTGCTGTCGGACACAGGTGTGTGCTTTCCCTCTGTTTAAGAGGGTTAGACCAGCCTGTATGCTCCAGACCTGTACGGCTTTCCCTCGGGCGTCGGTTGCTGGGCTGCCCCACGCGCGCGACTTAGCATTGAGGTCACCGAGAATGATTATAGGCCTCGGGTTCATCCTCCCTACCATTGCTCTGATGGTATCGAGGAACGTTTCAAATTCGGCCAAAGGCCGGTTGGGGGAGAAGTATGCCCCGATGATGGCGTACTCGCCCCATTCCACCGCTACGACCCCGGGCCTCCTCTCGGGGGCAGAGAGGGGGGGACCTGCATTTGTCCCCTTCAGGATTGCCACAGTCCCGTCTATGTCTCCAACCCAGCTATGATGGGCAGGGACATAGTATGGCTCGCAGGCCACCGCCAAATCCACTTGCCACTGTGCCATGGATTGAATGAGCAGGTCTTGTGCCCCGGCGCAGTGATTGAGGTTCGCCTGTAAAAAGCTGGTGTGTCTGGGGTTCATTCCGACATTTCAGCAGTATCCGTCTGTGGCTCCGTGCCGTCCCCCCCATCTGTGGCGGTAGCCTCAGTCCTAGAAGCTATAGTCCCTCTCATGTTTGGGGGTAGGCATTTTCTACCACCCATGTGGTGATCGGGGGGCCTTCCCGCATCAGCACACACGTCACAATGTGGCTCGCTACTGCAGTCCACCGCCTTGTGTCCCTCTTTGCTGCACCGGAAACACAGGTTGTCCCGGCATACGTTGGAGGGGCATGTAGCTCGGGTGTGACCTGTCCCCATGCACTTATAGCAGCGTAGTGAGCGCTGTTCAAGGGCCTGGACCTTGGCCGAGCTCCAGCCAACAAGAACCCTCCCTTCTTTTGCCAAGGCGGCTGCCACCCTAATGGGACATTGTGCCACCACCGATCCCATACCCATTCGGCCCCTCCTAATAGTGAGTACCTTTATATCCTTTTCCAGGCACTCTCCAGCCTTCGCCATCGCAGCGGCTACTTTTTCTGGTGTAGCCGAGTCATCCAGTCCCGTGATTCGCAGGTCCGCACGCATCACCGGCCTGGTAACCTTGGCTAGGCCATCCAAAGCCCCCCGGAGGCTCTCCGCCAGCTTGTCGGCAGCTGCGGCCTTCCCTTCTCCACTTATTTCCAGGATGCGTGTCCCCGCCACAGATGCACGGATTTTGAGCGTCCCCGGGCTGACGCCTATTCCCTGCAGGTTAACCCTCGATTCCGCCGTTTCTAAGATGGAGGCGTATGTTACGCCTCGCTTAGCTGCCTCGGGGTTCATGCTGATGACTACAGCTGCCGACTTTGGAGGGGCCAGTTTTGGTTTCCCTGAGGCCTTTTTCTTCTTCTTCTTTAACGCCAGGCTTGGAGCTGGCGGCGGGATCGCTGCAGCTGGCTTCTTCTTCTTTGTTTTTCTTGCCACCTGCACCCATTGTCCCTCCCCTTCCATTATTGCTTCTGTTAACGGGGCCGTCGAGGGCCCCTGCAGCTGCTCTCCCGCCCTCTTAGCAGGAGCCGACTTGGGTGCAGGAGTGGCTATGGGCCTATCCTTAGCGGGAATGCTTTTCTCCCGAATCCCGCGAGGAGCCTTAGGAGGCGCTGCTTTTTTCCTGTCTATAACCACCGGGGGTTGGTGTGCAGGCTCCGGCAGAAGGCGGTGTTCGATAGCCGCAAATCGGGCGTCCAGCATTGCTCCCACCGTTATGGCAAAGGAGCATTTTAGTTCCTCCAGGTCAACTGCGGGGGCCAGCGGCTGGGTCCGTGTCGCGGCGAATTCGCGGCGATGGGCTTTTAGCTCTTCCCGGAGTGAGTCTAACTCCTTACGAAGCCGTCCATTATCTCGACGGAGCCGTCTCGTCTCCTCTTCCTCCTTCCGTGAGGAAAGAATATCCACCACTGACAGGAGTGTAGCAGCAGATTCTTTAAGCCGCTTCACCATCGGACCCTGGAGGTGTCCGGATTTTTTGGCTACCCCAACGATGATGGCGGCCTTGTCCGCGGCCATGGTCCGCAGCTCATCAGGGGAGAGTTTTTCGGGATCTACCTCTTTCTGTCCTCCATCCCCTTCCTCTTCCAGATCGGGAGTCAGTGGTGCCTTCTTGTAAAAGGCCCGACAGTGTAGTCTCCGGCTGAATTCGGCCTCGCTGTTCTCCTCTGCCGCTACGCGCAGCTCCGACTTTTCTTGTGAACTTCCTGGATCCACACCCCTGCCTCGCCTTGCGAATGCCATGGGTCTGTTAGCCAGCTTGGGGTCGTTCCAGGTGACTCCAAGGGCGCTCACGTCCATGTTTTCAACCCGCGTCAGCTCAACGCGCAGTTGCGGCAGTGTTGACTGCGGGTCCGGGCCATTTTTATTTGGCTTCGCCTCTGCTGCCGTGTCGACGGCGTCCCTCACCGGGATCTGGATCCCGAGACCCGAGGGGCCCACGGATTGGTCGGCTCCATCCCCTCTCCTCGGCGATCGCGCCAGGGACTTGCGAGGGCGGAAGATCTCCTCCTCAGCCCTTACGTCCAGGTTTAAGTCTTCCACGCCAGGGTTGTTGGCTTCGACGCGCGCCATCAGGGCGCCCGCTTCCACCGCTGTATCAACAAAATCCGATCGTTGTGCATGTTCAGGTCCTTGTCCGTTATCCTTTTTCAAATTTCTAATTTTGGTCCCACGAGTATGGGGGAAGAGCAGTCCACCCAGGCAGTGCCCCCTGTACCTGGGTAACCCTAATACCACTGGGAGGGCGGGCAGTCTCCCATGGTTGGCCACTAGCGGCTGGACTACCCTCCAGCCACTCTCAGAGGGTGAAAACAGGCACGGGCCCCGGCACACCCAGACCGGGCAAGACCCCCCCGCCCAAACACAAGCCCACCCAAGTAGAACCCTCGCTGTGCCCAGGATCTGTGCAACCTCCAGGACAACGATTCCCCCACTCCCCCGACACTGATCCCGAACTAGGGAGATTATACGCGCCCTCCATTTGCTCATGAAATGGGAGGACGCAATCTACCCCAGTTCAAAGAGCAGTGCCTGGCGGGTGGAAGGTTCGCTGGTCCAGAGGCTGCCCACATCCGCAGCACACGAGGGGCCACTCGGGCAGACTCTAGTGTCAGGGCGGACAAACCCTGCCCAGGCTACGCGCGCAAAAAGCCCGGTCCTGTTGACCCCCTCCGTCGAGTTTCCCGACGCCATGTACCGCAACGTCGGGAATTGGGGATTTTTTATAGAGGTTGTCTCCTCGCGGTCCGGCCAATGAAGGCAAGACCCCCGTTCCCGTTCCAAGCCGCGAGACGTGGCCACGACACTCGAAACGGGGTTACGGGTCCGGCGGTGGCCCAGGCAGGATGAACCCACCAGTGCCTGCCCGACGGCATGGTTAGTGCTCGCCAGGCCCGCCCACACTTGGTTCGTCCACTGCGCCCTCTGCTATTCAGAGGGACGCGCGGAGAGAACCCTCCCGGGGACAACCGTCCCACCGCTCCTCCTCACAGCCCGTCCACTGCGCCCTCTGCTACTCAGAGGGACGCGCGGAGAACCCTCCCGGGGACAACAGTCCCACCGCTCCTCCTCACCGCTCATCCACTGCGCCCTCTGCTACTCAGAGGGACGCGCGGAGAGTCCCTCCCGGGCCGAAGCCCCCCTTTCCCCCCCTGGGCCGAAGCCCCCCGTTTCCCCCCCAGTGTTTGGTTCGCGGGACTACGTAGTCCTACCCCGGCTCGACGTCAGTAGCCGGGGCGTTCCCCTATCCACCACCCGGGGACGCGCCACGTCGGGGTTCACCTCCCCGCCCACTCGGACAACCGAGCAGGTCCGTGGAACCTAACCTAACCTAACCTAACCTAACCTAACCTAACCTAACCTAACCTAACCTTTTTTTTTTTTTTTTTTTACGAGGGGAAATGCTTTACGCATCCCGTCCTTGAGGTGTTGTAATAAGGACGGGTATGTGGGACTCCTGGTCTCCAGTCTACCCACTAAAACCCCTCGGTCTTACCTCTCTCCGCCTGGTGTGGGGCTACGGGGACGCTTGGCGCTTACCGCGGCACCCACATGTGGCGTCTTGCCCTTTTTTGGGCCCGGCTCTGCGGGCTTCTGAGCCCACTCCCTCTCGCCTACAGGGGACCTCACCCAAGGCCACCTTTCCACCTCGGGACGCTTTCTCGTCGGGCAGCCAATCTCCCGATCAGCTGCCCGAGGTCCCGGTTAGGGCGGTATTTGGCGGTCATAGGCGGCCCGCCTTCGCCCTACTCTCCTTCGGCGAGTGGGTGGTGCGAGGGGGTCATCCTCTCGCTCCCTCTCCGCCGCCTCCTTTTGGGACATGACGGCGTTGCAGAATGCAACCACCGCCTCCCACGCGTCCCTGCTGCGTGTCATTTTCTCAACAATGCCTGGCAGTGAGAGGTCCGCCCCGATGGCCGCGATCAGTTGTGATCGCGGTACTTGCCATGCGGGGCACACGGCGCGGGTGTGCTGCGCCGTGTCCTCATCTCCACCCGTGCAGTGTTTGCACACTGTGGTGTCCTCGCGGCGGGCCACCTGACACAGGTATTTGCCGAAGCATCCGTGCCCGGTGAGTATCTGTGTCAGGTGGAAAGTCATCGCACCAAAATCGCGGCCCAGCCAGTCCCTGAGGACCGGACGTATGGCGCCCACCACCTCCCGGCTTGCGCTTGGGGCCTGCAGCCTTGCGTCCCACTTTCTGAGGAGATCACCCCTGGCCTCGTCCCTCCAGAGCTTGATCTCCTCCGGAAGTGGACGATTGCCCTCCGCTCGCACTGCTGCTACTTGCCAGTATACCGCCGCAAGGACCTCGGCTTCGAGGTCCCACGGCGGGCTACCGGCCAGCAGGGTTGCCGCTTCGAACGAGACCGTCCTGTACGCTCGGATGGCCCTGGTCGCTATTACCCGTTGGGGTCTGCGCAACCGGGCCACGTTCTGAGCGTTCAGGGCCTCCGCCCATATGGGAGCCCCGTACATCGCCATAGAGCGCACAACCCCCTGGTACAGGCGGCGGCATGTGCTGCCCGGCCCTCCGATATTCGGGAGCAGCCCCCCGAGTGCTCCGGCTGCGGCCACCAGCTTTGGCGCCTTGCGGGAGAAGTGCTCTGTGAAGCTCCATCGTCCATCGAGGACAATACCTAGGTATCGTAGCGTCGACTCGATGGCGATGGAGGTGCCCCCTATGACAATCGCCAGACCGGGAGGCGGCGCGTTTCGAGGCCCATGGAAGAAGAGGGCCTCCGACTTGTTTAGGGCCACCTCGAGCCCCAGGGCCCTAATACGGCTCACCACGTGGGCAACCCCCGCTGTGGCAAGGAACACGGCTTGTCTGTGGGTGCTCCCGTTTGCGGTGACGAGAGTGTCGTCGGCGTAACAGAGTACGCCGACGCCCCGCAGGTTGGTACCGCGGAGCACCCAGTCGTATCCGATGTTCCACAGGAGTGGTCCAAGGACCGACCCCTGTGGAACACCGCATGTGACACTCCGATTTCCCCATCCGTTTTGGGCCGGGTAGATGATAGCCCGGTCCCGGAAGTAGTCTTCCACTATGTTCTGCAGGTACCGGGGCACTCCGTGGTACTGCAGCGCTGCCTTGACAGTCTCGAAGGGCAGAGTGTTGAAGGCATTCGCTATGTCAAGCGACACGGCCAACATCACTCCACCCTGCGAGACAGCCTCCTCGGCGAGGACCCTCAGTTGCGCAATCGCGTCTATCGTCGACCTCTCCCGCCGGAAGCCGTACTGGCAGTCGTGTAGGTCGGGTCCTACCTCCTCGAGGTGCTTGACGAGACGGGCAGCGATAACCCGTTCGAAAAGCTTGCCCATCTCGTCAAGCAGGACAATGGGGCGGTAGGCCGACGGCGACTCTGCTGGGCGCCCGTCCTTCTGAAGGAGGACGAGCTTACCCGTCTTCCAGCTTCGCGGGAACTGACCTCGGTCGAGGCATGCGCTAAAAAGGGTCCTCACCCTCTCCTCCAGCTCTTCTGCCGCAAGCGCGAGCACCACGATGCGCCCAGGCACGCCATCGGGTCCGGGGGCGCCGTTTTTCAGTTTGAGCCTGGCTATTGCGGCCCCAAGCTCTACCTCTGTCACAGGAGGCACTACGTCCTCGCTTCTCGCCGGGTTTCCACCCATCGCCGGTGGACGCCATGCCTCTCTTTCGGGGAACAGGCCGGAGAGGACCCGCTCTAGGAGGAGGGGCTCGAGACTACTGGTCAGCGGGGGGGCCCATGGCCGGAGTTTTGCCCTTACAGTTTTGTAAGGGCGCCCCCATGGATGCAAGTCCAGCGTCTCCAGCCACTCCTTCCACGCGGCCTCCTTCGCCCGTGCGATGTCCGCCTGGAGCTGGTGGCATTTTTCCCGGTAGGCAGCGTATAGCGCCTCCTCCCTGGCTGGGTCGCGCACCCTTCTCCGCCTGCTCCTGGTGTACTGGCGGCGCGCCGCCGTGCACTCGCTCCGTGAGATGCGGATCTCCTCGCGCCACCAGTACACGCGACGACGAGGCGGGGTTGGCCTCGCGCGGGGCATAGCGGCGTCGCAAATCCGGTGCGTGGCGGCAACCTGCTGCTCCGTCTCGACATCAATGTCGCCTATGGGCCCAGCTCCGACCTGCCACGACTCCACTAGGACTGCCTCTTGGGCCATCTCCCTGTCCAGTTGCCCCAGCCGCCACCGCGGCCCTTCCCCTACAGGGGGTCGGTTCACGCTCCTTGGGGTGAGGGGGAACGTGGAGACCTCGAAACGGATGTAGCGATGGTCAGAGAGCGTCTCCACGTCCGTCCTCACTTTCCAGCCTGAAACACGTCGTGCGAGGGCGGGGCTGGCCAATGTTATGTCCACAATTGAGCCTCCCCGCTGTCGCACGCACGTGTTCGTTGACTCCAAGTCTTTCGCTCCTTGCTGGTCACGCCAGATGTCAGGGCGCGACCTCTTCCTCGGCCTTTATCCAGTAAAATGGTGACGAACCCCCCCGGGTCCGACACATGAAGGCCAGGGGCACCGGGAAAGGAACCCAGTACCCGGCGGATCAGGTGTTTCATTCCGCCTCGACCGCCCCTCGACCGCAGGGGGATTAGGAGGGCGAAGTACCACGGTACTGGCACTCATCCTCTGCGGCCCGTCTCCTAGGCCTGTCTCAAAACAGGAGGGGGAACACTACGCTGAAGGCGCTTCAGGGCCTTCGTTAGGGCGGCATCATCCGGCCTGCATAGGCCATTCGCCGCCGGCCTAGCCTCCTGCGACGTTGAGGCAAAGCATTAGCGTCGTCCTCCCGTTCCCTTTCCTTCGCCTCTTTCTGCAACATGACGGTACTGCAGTATGCCGCAACAGCTGCCCATGCCTCCTCGCTTCCCACCATCTTCCTCACCACTGTTGGTAGCGAGAGATCCACCCCGATAACCGTGGACAAGGCAGTGCGTGGTTCTTCCCATGCAGGACATTCCGCAAGCGTGTGCTGAGCGGTGTCCACAGCTCTCATTCCGCAGTGATGACACATTGGTGTCGGCTCTCTTGCCAGTATCTGGCATAGGTACTTGCCGAAGCAGCCATGGCCCGTCAAGATCTGCGTGAGATGGTACGTGGCTGCGCCATGTTTGCATTCGACCCATTCTTTGAGAACAGGCCGAATAGCAGCCACGAGTTCCCGGCTGGCTCCTGGGAGTCCCAGTCTATCCGACCACTTCACGAACAGGTCGTCGCGGGCCTCTACGCTCCACTGCCGGACCTCTCGCGGATGGGGCCAGCTCTGTTCCTCTCGCGCTGCCATCATCCGCCAGTAGACCGAAGAATGGACCTCGGCTTCGAGGTCCCACGGCGGGCTACCAGCTAGTAGGCATGCCGCCGCGTGCGATACCGTACGGTACGCTCGGGCCGCCCTCAGTGCCATGGCTCGCTGCGGTCGTCGCAACAAGGCGACATTGCGTGGGCTCAGGGCGTCTGCCCATAACGGGGCTCCATAGAGAGCCATCGAGCGCACCACGCCGGTGTACAGGCGGCGGCATACTCCTCCCGGCCCTCCCACGTTGGGCAGGATCCGTCCCAGAGCTCCAGCTGCAGCCACCAGTTTTGGGGCCAGGCGCCGGAAGTGCTCTTCAAACTTCCATCTGCCGTCGAGGACAAGTCCCAGGTACTTCATCGTCGACCCGACGGCAATGGCAGCTCCGCCCACTGTTATGGAGGATCCCGGCGGTGGTGCATTCCGTGGCCCATGAAAAACTAGGGCCTCTGATTTGTGGAGGGCCACCTCCAGACCCAACGCGCGGATTTTTTGCACCACTTGTGCTACACCTGCTGTGGCGAGGTAGGCCGCCTCTCTATGTGAACTGCCACGGGCCGACACGAGGGTATCGTCAGCGTAGCAAGTAACACTGACCCCCCGCAAAGTGGCCCCGCGCAGCACCCAGTCATAGCCGATGTTCCACAGGAGTGGTCCTAGTACCGAGCCCTGTGGAACACCGCACGACATTACACGTCTGCCCCATCCGTCCATAGTCGGGTAGGCGACCTCCCTTCCAGCAAAATAGTCGCCAATGGTGTTCTGCAGGTATTTTGGCACATTATGATACCGCAGCGCCACCCTGATTGTCTCCCAGGGTAGGGTATTAAAAGCATTAGAGATATCCAGTGACACCGCCATTAATACTCCACCCTGGGAGACCTCCGCCTCTGCCAGATCTCTTACGCGGGCAATAGCGTCCAATGTTGACCGCCCGCGGCGGAATCCATACTGCCACTCACTTAACCCGGGCTCCATGGAGCTGAGGAGGCGCGCAGCCAGCACACGCTCGAAGAGCTTGCCGATCTCGCCAAGGAGCACAATGGGGCGATAGGCCGACGGCTGATCGGGTGGGCGCCCCTCCTTTCGGAGAAGCACCAGCTTGCCCGTTTTCCACCTTTGCGGAAATCGCCCCTGCTCAAGGCACGCGGTGAAGATGGCCCTGACCTTGTCTCCTATCTCGCCCAGTGCGACTGCTAAGGCTCGTCCTGGTATTCCGTCAAGGCCAGGTGCTGCCTTTTTTGACCGCATCTTTAGAACGGCTGCACTCAGTTCCGCCTCTGTTACGGGGGGGGCGTCCTCTTCAGCTAGCTGCGTTCTGATGGTAGCTGCCATAGGAGGTGGTACAAATTCGCCGCGGTCAGGGAATAGCGTGCTGATAACTTGCTCCAGGAGATCTGGCTGGAGACTGCTGGTCAGGGGAGGAGCCCAGGGTCGGAGCTTTTGTCTCACGGCCCGATATGGTCTGCCCCACGGATCTCTATCCAGAGTCTCCAGCCATTCCCTCCATGACGCCTCTTTGGCCTGCGCTATGGCTGTCTGCAGTGTTTTACATGCGGCCCTGTAGGTGTCATAGAGCGCATCCTCCTCGACTCTGTCTCGGATTCTTCTCCTCCTGTATCTCGTGTACTGACGGCGCGCAGCCACGCAATCGTTCCGCAGTCGGCGGAGTTCCGGTCGCCACCAGTACACTTGTCGTCTTGGGGATACAGGCTTTGCTCTTGGCATAGATGCGTCAGAGATACGTGTCAGAGCGGCGGCAAGGTGATCGGTCTCTTGGTCGATTTGGACCACTGGGTCAGAGCTGGTTCCCCAGGATTCAACAATTGCCGCCTCTTTGGCAATCTGCCGATCGAGTTTACCAAGCACCCAGCGCGGGCCATCCCCATCCGACGGTCTGTTTTCACCCGGTAGAGGAGTAGGGCACGCCGACACACTGAAACGAATGTATCGGTGATCTGACAAGGTCTCGATGTTTGCCAGTACTCTCCACTCGTGAACACGGCGGGCCAGGGCGTGGGTCGCGAACGTTACGTCCACGATCGATTCGCCCTGCCGCCGCACACATGTACTTTCCGAACCTCGATTGAGAATAGTCAGCTCCAGCGCCACTGCCCACTCCTCTAACACATCCCCACGCGCATCTGTTGCAGGAGATCCCCACGCAGTTGACTTGGCGTTGAAGTCTCCTGCAACTATGACAGGGGTTGGACGTACCTGCACAACTAAGGCTCCTATTTCCACCAAAATTTGTTCGAAGTCGGCAAGGCTGCGATTAGGCGAATAGTATACCCCGATAATTGCTACGTCCGCCATCGCCACCAGTACATACCCCCGACCCTTTGTAACTCTTTCGTGGGAGGGAGTTATGATGACCACCGTTTCCTCACTGTCGGATAGCCAGTCATTTCGGGCTGGTACGTAGTATGGCTCCGACACCACTGCCACTTGGATCTGCCACTCCGCCATTGACTGGATTAGGAGATCCTGAGCCTTAGCGGAGTGATTGATGTTCGCCTGGAGAACTTGCAAGGCCATACTAATGGACGGTCTCCATGGGCTGCTCCTCTCCGTCTTGCTGAGACGGCTGGCTGATGACGGCTGCGCCTTTAACACCTCCTTTTCTCGCCATTTTGGCGTTTGGAGCCCTGGTTTGGCATCCCTTACTCCCAATAGAGTGCCCTGCGGGTTTACCGGCTGCCACGCATATGGCACAGCTCGCTTCGGCAGCGGAGCATTCCCGGGCCTTGTGGCCAGGTTTTCCACAGCGGAAACAAATCTCGCTGCGGTCTACGTCGTTATCGCATTTGGCCCCTACGTGGCCCGTTTCGAGGCACCTGTAGCAGCGAAGGGGCCTGGGCTCGAGGAGTACAACTCGTGCTGATATCCAGCCCACTCGGACCCTTCCCGCCTCCACTATCTTCTTGGCGACCTTCACGGGGCAACTTAGCCAGAGCGACCCTAAGCCGCTAGCGCCACGGCCTATTTTGCCTGGTTTAATGGCCTCCGTGGCACAGGCTCCTTCTTCAGCGACCGCCGCTACCACTTCGTCTGCAGTTACGGAGTCATCCAGCCCAATGACTCTTATTTCTGCTGTCTTTGTCGGCCGGTGTACGAGAACTACGTCCGAGTCGAGGACCTCACGTAGTTTACTCGCTAGAGAGTTCGCCGCTTTTTCGGGATCCTCGACGTCGGGCGGGATCTCCAATATTCTAGCCCCCGTAGCCGCCGTTCGGAAGCGCAGCTGTGTCAGTCCTACGTCCGCCAGTTTTATGCGGCTTTTGGCCTGAGCTAGGATTGCGTCGTACTTTACCCCTTTTTCGACGGCACCGGGTTTGAGGGTAATTGTTATAACCGCTGTTCGAGGTGGATGGAGCTTCCGCTTCTGTGGGGCCTTTTTAGGCACTTTCGTTGCCTTTGGTGCACGGGCCTGAAGCACTGGCTTTTGCTTGTTTTTGCCTGCCACCTTGCTCCAGGACTCACGAATGGTACTAATCGCGGCGGGCGGCGGGGGAGTTTGCATAGCTGCGGCGGCTTCTTGGGCAGCAAGACTCCGTCGTTTTCCCTGTCTCTTTTTATTGTTGGGTTTCCTGCCTTCATGTTTTTTCGCTGCAGTGGGAGCAGTTACAGGTGCGTCCGAGGTACCTGCTTCCAGCTGCTGACCGCCAGGCTCATTGGTTTCGGCATTTGTTGTTCTCCGGTCGGTAGCCAGCTGGGGCCGCAATCTTGGCTCCGGCAGAAGACGGCTCTCGATTCCCTCCAGCCGGGCGTTCAGCATCATGCTGAATTGCTCTTGGTTGGAGCGCGAGACTTCGTCGATGAGCCGTCGAATGTCAGGCTCAGCCGTAGCAGGTTTGCTTCGAATCTGGGCCACCTCTTGTCGCAGTTCCATTAGCTGACGCGAAAGTTGTGCATTGGCCGCCTCCAGACGAGCTACTTCTTCTGTCGCTGTTAAGGTTCTCAATTCCGCGACAGCCCCTTTTATAGAGTCCGCCGCCGTCTTGAGAGCCTTAACAAAAGTTCCCTTCATATTGCCGGACTTGTTGGCAACTCGGACTACCACATCGAGCGCCTCCTGAATTTGGGCACCCAAGGTAGCAGAGGTCTGTATTTCCTCATTTTGCCAGAGTGGTTGGCGGCTTCTCAGGCGAGCAGCTCTCTCCTCGTTATCTGCCTGTGCCGAGAGGTTATAAGCCTCCAGCTCTTCTTCTGCAAGGAGGTGCTGCTCCTTTGCCTTTTCATTGCTTAGCTCCACCTTGCTGATGCCGGTTGTTGATGGCCATCTCCTACCTCTCTTTGGCGTTAGTTTGAGCCACTTGCCTTTTTGTGGCTGTGTAGGGGAACCTTCTTGCGAGCCCGCGTCGCTATCCGATTCGGAGGATGGCAGTGGGGCGGCCCTCTTTTCTCCCTTGCGCCATACTTTCCCGTGAAGCACCGAGCCGCTGGACTCTTTCAAGGCAACTGTCTCCAAACTGGCCACTGAGGAATCTGACTCAGAGACCCGACTATTCTTAGTGTTAACACTGCTGGTACCAGTCGTGTCATCGTTTGGTCCTTCGATGTTAGCAGGCGGATTGGAGACGGCACCTGCATACTTGACCCCAAGGGAGTTTGGGTTTATATGTTCGAGGCGTGTCAACTCAACGCGCAATTGCGGTTGTGCAATCGCGGCGTCTGCCCCTCCCTCCATTCCATCGTTATCCGTTATTATCGCCAAGTCGTCTCTTAAAACTAAATCATCACTTAAATCTAGGTCCTTTGAGTTCGAAATTTTGTTCCCACGAGTGTGGGGGAAATAATCAGTCCACCCAGGCAGTGCCCCCTGTACCTGGGTAACCCTAATACACCTGAGGGGGCGGGCGGTACCTCAGGGTTGGCCACTAGCGACTGGGTTGCCCCCCAGCCACTCTTCGGAGAAACAGTGCCGGCCGATGTCCCGAACCACGCGAGTTCAAGAGGCCAGCCCCCGCAAATGCCGCCAGAAGCCGAAAGCACCCCAGATGTGTCACAGATATGGATGACGCCTGATGTGCGATCCTCCTGCCTCGCTAACACCGCCGACCCGCCCGGGGAATGGATTTGCGTTTTCGATTTCTCAGAAATCGAAATGCACAATCCTTCCTGGCAGGTAAGCAGTATAAGAGGAGCAGGAGGCTCACTATCCAGGCAGCCACCCACAGCTGCAACACACCGGAAGTTCCTCCGACCACCCTCAGCACCCGCAAGGGGGGCAGAGCCCCCGGAGCCCACGCAAGCCTGGACACCAACCGGCACCCGAAGAGAGCCCCGACGTCATGTGCCGCAACGCCAGAACTTAGGGATTTTTTAAAGAGGTTGTCTCCTCGCGACCCGGCCAGCTAAGGCAAGGACCTCGGTCCTATTACCAGGGTTCCGAGCGACGGTGATGCAGAGGGACGTGCCCTCTCCCTCTACGCCTGTCCAACGGCAGTGCGAGTGCACGCCGGACCCGTCGATAGTTCATCCACTGCGCCCTCTGCTAATCAGAGGGACGCGCGGAGAACCCTCCCGGGGACAACAGTCCCACGGCTCCTCCTCTGAGCTCGTCCACTGCGCCCTCTGCTATTCAGAGGGACGCGCGGAGAGACCCTCTCAGGCCGAAGCCCCCCCATAACCCCCCCTGGGCCGAAGCCCCCCGTTTCCCCCCCAGTGTTTGGTTCGCGGGACTACGTCCTACCCCGGCTCGACGTCAGCAGCCGGGGCGTTCCCCTATCCACCGCCCGGGGACGCGCCACGTCGGGGTTCACCTCCCCGCCCACTCGGACAACCGAGCAGGTCCGTGGAACCTTTTTTTTTACGGAGAGGAAACTCGTTACGAGTACCCCCAGGCCTAGGGAAGCCATGGCGGGGGTTATGTGGGACTCACCCCTCCAATGGAGGGGCATACCCACTAAAACCATCTCCGGCGCATCCTCGCTGCCGTTAGGGGGGGTGCCATGGGGTCGCGAGCATTCTACCACGACACCCCCCGGCCGCCCCGGCTACTGCCGGGAAGCCCTCGCCAAAGGAGGGGAGAGTCTATGCGCTAGACTCCCCCCCCAGACGTGTAGGACCCTATGTTGTGGGCCCCTAACCCACAGGTCCTACTAGGGGAGCATGCGAGCGGCGAACTGCCTGCGCCTTCTCCCCATCCGTCTGCGCCGGAGCGGGGGCGCGTCAGCTCTTTCCTCGCGCTCCCGCTCCGCAGCCTCCTTCTGCAACATCACTTCCTCGCAGAAAGAGGCCACTGCCTCCCATTTCCTCTCGCTGCCCAGCATAGCTGCCACGACGCTGTGCAGCGAGAGGTCCCGCACACCTATGGCGGCCACCATAGTCCGCCGCTCCTCGGCCCAACGACCACACACCGCGAAGGTGTGTTGGGCCGTATCATCAGGCTCGCCACACTCCTGACACGCCCGGCTGGGCTCCCTCCCTATTCTATGCAGGTAATGACCAAAGCAGCCATGCCCGGTCATTACCTGCGCCAACCTGTAGCCCACCCGGCCGTGGGACCTCTCCAGCCAGCTGAAGAAAGACGGGAGGAGTGCCCCTATAGTGCGGATTCCATAGGGGGAGTCCTCCAGGTCCCTTCTCCAGCGGTCCCTCATCCTTCTCTCCGCCATGCGGCGGGCCGCTGTCACCTCTTCGGGAGCGGGGAACTCGTTGAGGGCCCTGTTCCTCACTCGCTCCCTGTGCGCCTCAGCCAAGCTCTGGGCATCCAACTCCCATGGCGGAGTACCGGCTAAGGCGCACGCTGCTGCCCACGCCACCGTCACGTAGGCCCTTACTATCCTTATGGCCACAACTCTTTGTGGCCTGCGTAGCAGGGCCTTATTTGCCGCCCCCAGTCGGTCCGCCCATATTGGGGCCCCGTAAAGGGCCATACTGCGGGCTACGCCCGCATATAAGCGGCGGCACGCGTCGGTAGGTCCCCCCACGTTGGGCAGCAGACGGCCCAGGGCGGATGCAGCAGCCACTACTCGGGGAGCCAGCTGCCGAAAGTGCTCCCCGAAATTCCATCGACGGTCCAAAATGAGGCCCAGGTATTTTATATGGGGCTTCACTTGGACCGCTTCCCCGCTCACCGGGATGGTGGTACCTGGTGGCGGCCTCCAGCCCCTCCCCCCGAAAATGATGGCCTCGGTCTTCGGGAGGGACACTTTGAGGCCTAGCAGCTGGATACGGGTCACCATGAGGTCCGCTGCAACCGCCGCCCTCCGCAAAACCTCCCTCAGCTCGGTCCCCCGGACGACCACCAGGGTGTCGTCTGCATAACAGATGACCGTCATCCGGGGGAGCAACACGCCTCGGATGGCCCAGTCAAAACCGAGGTTCCAGAGCAAGGGTCCTAGCACGGACCCTTGGGGAACTCCGCAGGCCATCCGTCTCCTCCTTGTCCGGCCTCCTCGCTCTTCGTAGAGCACCTCCCTGCCAGATAGGTAGTGCTCTACGATCCTCCTGAGGTATAGGGGCACTCTGTGGTATTTAAGAGCCTCCGCTATCACCGAGTACGGGAGGGTGCCAAAGGCATTGGCGATGTCCAAAGACACCGCCACTGCACCCTCTCCGTGTTCCGCCGCGTACTCGGTGAAAGCCCTCAGTGCCCCTAGCGCGTCGATTGTGGACCGCCCTACCCTAAACCCAAATTGGCGGTCCGATATGTTGGGGCCAGTGTCCTCAAGATGCCGGATGATCCGGGAAGCAATGATCCGCTCTAGCATCTTCCCGGTCTCATCCAGCAGGACGATTGGCCTCCATCCGGACGGAGAGTCTGCCGGTCGAGTCTCCTTCCGGAGGAGGCAAAGCCTCCCCTCCTTCCAGCACCTCGGGAATCGTCCAGTCTCCAAACAGTCATCAAAGAGGTCCCGTAGGCGATTCCCGAGGTGCTTCATCGCCACGGGTATAACCTTCCCGTGAACTCCGTCCGGGCCCGGGGCCTTTTTGCAGCCCTTTAGTCGGTGGACCGCCGCCAATATTTCCCCGTCCGTGACTGGTGGTACGGGGACCGGCTCCACTTGCTCCTCCTCAGGCCCTACCATTCTCGGGGGGACGAAATCCTGAGCTGGCGGAAAGAGCCCTTCGACCACTCTTTGGAGGAGCTCCGGCTCTAAGGTATCCATCGCGGGGGCGTGGCGCATCTTGTTCCGTACTTGCTTATACGGCCGCCCCCATGGGTCTCTGTCAAGCGTGGCCAGGAACACCTCGTGGGCAGCATCCTTTGCCTTGGCAATAGCCAAGGATAGGGCCTCTTTGGCTGCCTTGAGGGTCCTGTGTAGGAGCTCCTCTTCTTCCGGTGTGTGCCGACGCCGCCTGCAGCGAGTGTAGTTCCGACGGGCTCTGTTACACGTGAGACGGAGGGCCGCAATCTCCTCCGTCCACCAGTGCACCCGTTTCCGAGCAGGCGGCCGTCCCGCTCGCTTCATTGCGGCGTCACAAACCGCGGTCAGCGACTCGCGGAACTGGGCGGCCCTGTCTTCCACGCAAGCGGATCGGTCCGGTGGGGGGGCACGCCAAATCTCCACCATTGCGGCCTCCTCAGCCAGGTCCCTGTCCAGGCTCCCTAGGCACCACCGGGGAAAGTTTCCGCCTTGGCCACCGCACGTGGCTGGTTGGGCCGGCAGCTGTTTGGAGACCCTCATCGTGATATACAGATGATCTGAGAGGGTCTCCACATCCCCCAGGACCCGCCAACCCGATATGCGCTCCGCTACGGCAGGGGATGCGAACGACACGTCCACGATGGATCCCCCCTGCCGACGCACACACGTGTTGGCGTTGCCCCGGTTTAGGATTTCCAGCCCCAGCTGCACCGACCAGTCCCAGAGGGCTTCTCCTCTCACATCTGTGCTCGGGGACCCCCACTGCGTGCATTTGGCGTTGAGGTCCCCCAGCACCATTACAGGGGCTGGTTCCGCTCGCCGCACCACCCTCCCGAGCCTCTCCAAAAATTGCTCAAAGGCAATCAGCGGCCTGTTGGGGGAGAAGTAGGCCGCAATTAGTACGACCTCCCTCCATTTGGCAGCTGCAAAGCCAGGGCCGCACTCTATTTTGGAGAGTGGAGGGTGGTCTCCCGTTGATGGGACCATTATGGCCGCCAGCCCGCTCGCGTCCCCGACCCAGTTTGGTAGGGAAGGGACGAAATATGGCTCCGACACAACCGTGGCACTGATGCCCCACTCCGCCGTATGCTGCATTGCCAGGTCTTGGGCACGGGCGGAGTGGTTGGCATTGCATTGCAAGACCTCGTTATGTAGCGTCGGTTGTGCTGGCATCGGTGTCCATATTCCTTCCCTCCATTTGGTTGGATTCCCTCGGTGTTACTGGGGCAACCGCGGTCTTGGCGGGGGCCTCCTTGCCTCTGGTGTGCGGGGGGTTGCATGAAGGTCCCCCCATTGTGTGATCCGCTGGCTTTTTTGCATGGTGGCATACCGCACACCACGCTTTAGGTGCCTCGCAGTCCCTGGCCGTGTGGCTCGCCTTCCCGCAGCGAAAACACAGGCCACTTCTATCTACGGGCGAAGGACACATCGCCCTCGTATGCCCTATACCCATGCAGCGATAACACCGCATGGGCAAGGGGTCTAGACCCACTACCCGGGCGGATGACCAGCCTACGAGGAGGCGGCCAGCCGTTATGGCCGCGTTGGCTGCCATAACCGGGCAGACAATAATCGTCGACGCGGTTTTGTTTGCTGCCATGCGGAAGGCTCCCACTCTGATCTTGTCTGGCGCGCATTTGCCCAGCGTCGCCACCTCCGTCTTAATGGCCTCCGGAGTCACTGACTCGTCGAAGCCGGACACCCGGATGTAAGCCGTCTTTTCGGGTCGGCGGATGTCAGCCACATCTCCTACCAGGCCTTTGATTTTATCGGCCAAGTTATCGGCCGCGGCTTCGTTTCCCGCTCCAGGCACCTCGATAATACGGGCTCCGGCTGCCGTACTCCGCACCTTTACGTGCTCGATGCCGATTTCCGCCAGTTTTAATGTCGTGACCCTCTGCATCACTGTTTTGTAGTTAACTTCGACGCCGGGTTTTATTGTGACCACGACGGCGGCAGAAGTCGGCACGGCCAATTTCTTGGGAGTCGCGGGGGAGGCTTTTGGCGCCGGGGCGGCAGGCACCTGGGCCGGAGCGGGTTTCTTGGTCTTCCTCTTCCTACCAACTACCTGCGACCAGGTGGTCGGAGCTGGGGTGACGGGCGCGGGATGGACCTCCATCTGCTGAGCGACAGATGACGTTCCAGCGGGTTGCGGCTGCTGCACGGAAGCCGCATGAGCCGCGACTTTCCCTTTGGGTGCCGACTTCTTCCCAGATTGTCGCTGAGGCAGGGAAGCTATAGTCGGGGGGCATGGCTCCTTGGGGGCCCTCGGCGCGGGTTGGTTGGTCATTCTGTTGGCAGCTGCGGCCTTCTTATCCGCGTCCAATGGGGGGCGGAGGATGGGCTCTGCCGGGAGCCTGCGCTCTAGCTCTCCGATTCGGGCGTTCACCATATCGCCCAGTGACACGAACAGATCCCTCTTCAGCTCTTCCAGAAGGTCTGGCAGGTTCGCATCCTGGGCAATGTTGCCTCGTGGCGTTCTCGTGCGAGGCGGGAGCTCCCGCTCGGAGAAAGCGGTCCGGAACGCCTTCGCCTCTTTTTGAAGGTCCGCAATATGCTGGCGCATCCTTTTGTTTTCCGCCTTGAGTTTTCGGATTTCCTCCGCTTCCTCCGAGGCCCGCATTAGGTCCGCAACCTCAAGAATTTCCTTGCAGGCCAGCTTCATGCGGCCGTGCACGTCCCCCTTCAAGTTTCCGGACTTCCTTGCCTCTGTGAGGACCGCATTGGCACACCTTCTTAGCGCCTCCGCGCAATCCTCGTCCATCTGGTTGAGGTCCCGTACAGGGCTTCGCTCTTTTGCGCCACCTTTGCCCGAGCGCTCTGATCGCGGGGTCATGGTGGGGGAATTGGCCGGATAATCCTCGCCCCCCTCCGGCTCCCATTCATCATCTGCCTCCGCGTTTCTGAGCTTCGCTTTTGCGGAGCTCAGCCCAGTGTAAGCCCCCGTTGGTATGGGAGGGTGGCCTCTGCCTAGTTTGGCCCCTTTGCCCTGGGTGACCTCCTCGCCGTCACTATCAGGGCTTAGTAGGTGCCTGCGCCTCTTGGCACCGGTCGTCCTCTCGTTTTCCGCACCTCCCTGCGCTACCTCCACCTCCACGACCTCCCCGGACATCACCGGGTCAGCAGAGCTCATCCCTTCGGCCCGACGCCGGTCACCGGATCCCAGGACCAGCTTAGGGTCGTTCCAGGTAATACCTAGAGCACCCAAGTTAATGTCTTCGACCCGCGTCAGCTCAACGCGCAGTTGCGGTGTTGATTGCGCATTCAACTGAAGCTCTGCTGCTCTGTCGACAGGTACCCTCGCCGGAATCTGGAACGGGGTGGGGTTCACTCCATCGACTCCATCCCCTCTCTTCGGTGATCGTGCTAGGGACCTGTGAGGGCGGAAAATCTCCTCCTCGTCCCTTGCTTCCAGCCTTCTGTCCGCGCCAGGGTTGTTGGCTTCGGCGCGCGCCATCAGGGCGCCCGCTTCCACCGCTGTATTAACGAAATCCGATCGTTGTGCATGTTCATGTCCATGTCCGTTAGCCTTTTTTTTCAAGTTGCTCATTTCAGTCCCACGAGTATAGGGGAAGAGCAGTCCACCCAGGCAGTGCCCCCTGTACCTGGGTAACCCTAATACCACTGGGAGGGCGGGCCGTCTCCCAGGGTTGGCCGCTAGCGACTGCGTTACCTACGCAGCCACTCCTAAGGGTATCGATCGAGGACCTGCGTTGCGCACGAAGAACTGGAGTCTCCCTCCCACAGCCACCATTGGAGGCCGAAAGCCCCCCCGGGCGCGCTACGGATATGTATGGCACCCGATGCGTGAGCCTCCTACCACGCTAACACCGCCGACCCACCCAGAGAATGGATCTGCGTTTGGGTTTCTCAGAAACCCAATGCACAATCCTTCCAGGCAGATAGGCAGTGTCAGAGAAGCAGAGGGCTCCCTGACCAGGCAACAATACATACCCGCGACACGTCAAGGGCCCTTCCGACCTCCTCAAGCGCCCGCGCGGCGAGAGAACCCAGAGGTTCGTGCGAAAAACAGTGCCCCGATCGACACCACAGGAGAACCTCGACGCCACGTGCCCCAGCGC
This sequence comes from Apotomis betuletana, assembly GCA_932273695.1. Classification (NCBI taxonomy): domain Eukaryota; kingdom Metazoa; phylum Arthropoda; class Insecta; order Lepidoptera; family Tortricidae; genus Apotomis; species Apotomis betuletana. The sequence continues at coordinate 36,320,038 of OW026300.1, read as the reverse complement.
CGGGGTTAAGGGTTTTTTCAGAGGTTGTCTCCTCGCGGTCCGGCCAATGAAGGCAAGACCCCCGTTCCCGTTCCAAGCCGCGAGACGTGACCACGACACTCGAAACGGGGTTACGGGTCCGGCGGTGGCGTGGGCAGGATAAACCCCCCAGTGCCTGCCCGACGGCATAGTTAGTGCTCGCCAGGCCCGCCCTCCCTTGGTTCCTCCACTGCGCGGAGAACCCTCCCGGGGACAAAAGTCCCACGGCTCCTCCTCCGATCTCATCCACTGCGCCCTCTGCTACTCAGAGGGACGCGCGGAGAGTCCCTCCCGGGCCGAAGCCCCCCTTCCCCCCCTGGGCCGAAGCCCCCCGTTTCCCCCCCAGTGTTTGGTTCGCGGGACTACGTCCTACCCCGGCTCGACGACGACAACGGCGAGCCAGAGCATTCCCCTATCCACCACCTGGGGACGCGCCACGTCGGGGTTCACCTCCCCGCCCACTCGGACAACCGAGCAGGTCCGTGGAGGTCCGTGGAACCTAACCTAACCTAACCTAACCTAACCTAACCTAACCCCTAACCCTCACCGAAAGACACACTGTAGCATAGCAGTGTGGCTAACCCTCACCTGCTTCCCCAAGCCCCCAGGAAGCGGGGACCGCCACCGACACACGGTGCTGCGGTCCCACCCTCCTTGCTGAGGGAGGACAAAAGCCCCTACCCCTCAGCCGGCCATGGGAGGACAAAAGCCCCTACCCCACGACCCCCTCTCCACGTCCCATATCAGTCGTGGACTCTGCTACTGCAGAGCCACGCTGAGGGACCCTCTGGAAGCTAGGACCGCCACCGACACACGGTGCTTCGGTCCCAGCCTCCTGGCTGAGGGAGGACAAAAGCCCCTACCCCCCAGCCGGCCATGGGAGGACATACGCCCCTACCCCACGACCCCCTCTCCACGCCAAGGGAGGACAAACGCCCCTACCCCTCGGCCCGCCACGGGAGGACAAACGCCCCTACCCCTCACCCAACCACGGGAGGACAAAAGCCCCTACCCCGTGGGTTCCCTCCCCAGGTGCCGACTGATGTCCCGTCCCACGCTAATCCCAGAAACTCGGCCCCCGCAGACGCCGTCAGAAGCCGGAAACCCCCCTGACGTGTCACAGACATGCATGACACCTGACATGTGATCCTCCCGCCTCGCTAATACAGCCGACCCGCCTGGGGAATGGATTTTCGTTTTCGATTTCTCAGAAATCGAAATGCACAATCCTTCCTGGCAGGTAGGCAGTATCAGAGGAGCAGGAGGCTCACTAGCCAGGCAGCCACCCACAGCTACGACACGTCGAGAGTCCTTCCGAAATCCTCCAGCAACCACAAGGTCAGAGCCCCCAGGACCCACGCAGGCTAAAGTCACCAACCAGCACCTGTCTCCCCCGCCCGTCTTGGCCCGTAGGCCCCCTCCCTGGTGTCTCTTGGCTTCCCCGCGCGCGCAAAACGCAGGTACTGAGCCCCCCCACCACGACAAGGTGGACACCTTCGGGGGGGAAACCTTTTTTTTTTTTTTTTTCGTTGGAAAAATGCTTTATGCATACCCGCACCCTCGGGGGTGGAGATGCGGGTTATGTGGGACTCGGCAAAAAAGCCGCCGCTACCCACTAAAAAACCAACGGTGTGCCTGCGCGCCACCAGTGGGGCGTGGCCACGGGATCTCCTAAGTACGCAACCGCGACCACGCCGGCGCCGCCCGCCGCTAGCACACGCAGCGGGCCCTTCTCTGGGAGGGGTAGAGAGGAGCTTCTACCCCTGCCTCCTCAGAAGGCGCGTGGACACACCACGCGCGCCTTCACGGCGAGGCCTATGTTACGGGCAGCGGCGCCCCCGCGCCACTGCCCAGGCCTCGCTAGGTGGGGGGGATGAGGTGGGCGTACGCCCTTCTCCGGGCCCCAGCGCGCTTGCGGCGGATCGGGTGCGACGCTGGGTCAGCCTCCCGCTCCCTCTCCGCATTCTCCTTCTGCGACATCACATCCTCGCAGAAGGAGAGGACCGCTTTCCACGACCTCTCGTCGGCGACCATAGCCTTGACTACGGCCGGCAAGGAGAGGTCGTCCCCCACCACTGCCACGAGGTCGCGGCGCTGCCCCGCCCAAGCTGGGCATTCCTCCAGGGTATGCTGCGCCGTGTCCTCGTCGCTGCTGCACTGGTGGCACCCGGCCGTCACCTCCCGTCTGGCGAACCGGTGCAGGTAGCTCCCAAAGCAGCCATGCCCCGTGAGCACCTGCACCAACCGGAAGGTCAGCGAGCCCCGCTCTCTCTCCAGCCAGTCTCGTAGGACCGGCCGAACCGCCTCGACAGTCCTATGTCCCCCCTCGACTCTAGCTAGTCGCTCCTCCCATTGAAGGACAATGGACTGTCGGAGGAGGAGCTTCTGCTCTTCTACCTCCCCGGGCGCAGGATGGTACTCCTGAAGCCGGAGGTCCCTTCGCCACTGGTACAGAGACGCTTGGGCCTCCGCCTCCAGGTCCCAGGGAGGCGTTCCCGCCAGTAAGCACGCCGCATCGTATGAGGTGGTGCGGTACCCGCGTACAACGCTGACGGCCATCGCCCTCTGAGCCTTCCTCAGCAGGGCGACATTGCGGGCCGCCAGGTTTACCGCCCAGATCGGGGCCCCGTACAGGGCCATCGATCGCACCACCCCCATATACAGGCGGCGGCTCGCACTCTCTGGCCCCCCGACGTTGGGCATCAGCCGCTTCAATGCGGCCGATGCTGCCATCAATCGGGGGGTCAGGCGGGTGAAGTGTTGGCGGAAGCTCCAACGGGAATCGAGGACAAGTCCAAGATACTTCATGTCGGACTTGACCTCGATTCGAGTGCCACCGACGACGATGCTGGATCCTGCAGGTGGCGCCTTCCGGGCGGCGTGGAAGCAAATCGCTTCGGACTTGTGTAGCGCCACCTCCAGCCCCAGCATCGTTATGCGCCTTACCACCAGTGCTACTGTCACGGTAGCGAGGCGTGCTGCCTCCCGGTACGAGGTCCCCCGGGACGTGACTAGCGTGTCGTCTGCGTAGCAGGTCACGCTCGATCCCGAGAGAAGCTCCCCCCGCAGCACCCAGTCGTACCCGATGTTCCACAGGAGCGGCCCTAAGACCGAGCCCTGTGGAACACCGCACGACATCTCCCACCTTGTCAGCCCACCGTCCTGGACCGGGTACTCCACACACCGTTCCGAGAGGTAGGCCCCGATTATTTGGCATAGGTAGGGAGGCACCTTGTGGTGTTTCAGCGCCTCCCTAACGCATGACCACGGCAGAGTGTTGAATGCGTTGGCGATATCTAGCGATACCGCCAGGAGCACCCCACCGTGGTCGACCGCCTCATCCGAGAGGGCTTTAATGCGCGCGACCGCATCCACGGTCGACCTGCCCTCTCGGAATCCAAACTGATGTTCGGATAAGTCGGGACCCACCTCCCGGAGGTGCTCGACGAGGCGACAACAGATGATACGTTCGAACAGCTTGTCCGCCTCATCGAGCAGCACGATTGGACGGTAGGCTGATGGAGATTGCGCGGGACGCCCGTCTTTTTTAAGTAAGACGAGCCGGCCGGTTTTCCATATGGTCGGAAATCGGCCGGACTGAAGACAGGCGTCCAGTAGCCCGCGGAATCTCTCCCCCAGGGCCTGCAGCGCCAGAGCCAGGACGCGTCCCGGGATCCCATCTGGCCCCGGTGCCGTGTTTTTGGCTTTAAGCCTCAGCACAGCCGCGTCTAGCTCTGCCTCCGTTACCGGAGGCACTTCGACTTCCGCGCCCTCATACCCGACGTGCTGACGGGGTGGTGCCATTTCCGGAGGCCGGTGTTCCGGTCTGTTCGGGAACAGACTGGAGACAACGGCCCCCAGCAGTCGAGGCTCGAGACTCTCCGTCAAGGGGGGGGCCCAGGGGCGTAGCTTACCCCTGACCGCCTTGTACGGCCTCCCCCATGGATCTCGGTTTAGAGTCTCGAGAAGCTCCGCTCTGGCGCTCGCCTTCGCCTCGCAGATGGAGAGCTGCAGTGCCTTGACCGCCTCTCTATAGGCGCTGTACAGCTGCGTCTCCTCGTCAATGTCTCGGGTCTGCCTGCGTCGGCGCGACCGCGTGTACTGGCGTCTCGCCCTACCGCAGCGGGTTCGAAGTTCTTCGATATCTCGAGACCACCAGTACACTTGTCGCTTCGGAGGCCGAGGCTTGGCTCGGGACATGCCTGCGTCACAAACTTGTAACATGGCGTCCCGGAACCTGGCTGCCTCTTCCTCGACCTCCACAGGCCCGGAAGATGTTGTCCAGGCCTGGACGAGGGACGCTATCTCCACCGCTTCTCTATCCAGGCTGCTTAAGGCCCATCTGGGGGACGGGGTCGCAGCACGTCCATTCGGACGACGATCCGTGTCCAAAGTGACTTCGGAGGAGGTGGAGACATCAAACCGGATATACATATGGTCTGATAATGTCTCCACCTTCTCCAGGACTCTCCAGTCTTGGACACGCGGCGCAAGGGCAGAGGTCGCGAACGTTACGTCCACGATGGACTCCCCCTGCCAGCGCACGCAGGTGCTGGTCGACCCTCGGTTCAAAACCGACAGGCCGGTCATCGTCGTCCACTCCTCCAGAAGGTCTCCACGAGTGTCGGTCGCGGGACAACCCCAAGCCATGGATTTGGCATTTAGGTCGCCCGCGACAACCACCGGGCGCGGTAGGGTCTGCCCAACGAGGGCCCCTAGCTGGCCAAGGAAGGCTTCAAACTCGGGGACACTTCTGTTTGGGGAGAAGTATACCCCGATCAAGGTTATTTCTCCCCAGAGGACCGCCACGTAGCCTTGACCCCTCGACACGATGGAGGGGGGCAATGTGCCTTCTGCCCCCACTTTTAAAATGATGGCCACCAAGCCGTCCAGATCCGCAGCCCAGTTATCCCTAGGAGGGACATAGTATGGCTCGGCGACCACGGCAGCATCTATCGACCACTGCGCCATGGACTGCAGGAGGAGATCTTGAGCCCCGGCGCAGTGGTTAATGTTCGCCTGGAGGACCCGACTAACAGGCGTCATGTTGGCGCAGTGTCAGTCGGGCCCTCTTGTGCAGCCGAAGGCGATGACGCTCTAGGGGTGTCTGGTCTGCCGGCCATCTTCCACACATTCATATAAATCTTCATGTTGCAAATATGCTTCCATTGCAAATTTCCAAGTTGAAAAATTGTCTCTTCCGACTAATTTTTGGATTGATAACGTGTTCATAGCCATATTTTTGCGTTTTCATAGAAACCTGAAAATTTTTTGGAAGATATGTTTTTTACGCGAAAGTGAGGTTATACTATTTTTATTTTACGATTTTCCTGAAACTACAACTGAATTCTGAAAAACTATAACAGGTAGGGACAGCCCATAACCTGATGTAAATAAGTAAAGCGCATTTACTAAAGAAATACTTGTATTTAAATAATTAACAAGACAAACAATATATTCGAGTCACACACGGTTAGCGGTCGCGATGCGAGAGAGCGAGAGAAGGCGACGGGGAGAGAGGGGCGGAGCGTAACGTTCCTTCCGCTATAGTGGCGCCATAGTTTGCATTCGTTCCAATTCCAACACTAACGTTTGCATATTCTATGGGCTTCATACTTTCGATTGGTATAGAATTTATCTAATATTAATCAAACCGGTGAAATGGTTAAAACATTATTTTAAATTATTAATTAAACATACCCTGGACTAAAATTTGTGTTGCCTCACAAATATATTTATTGACATATTAAATTAAATATAAAATACATTTCATCAAATAAACATCTCGGTGAAGGTCATTTTATATCGGGATCTTAGGGTCAGCTCACACCGAGACGCGACGCGACGCGACGCTGCGCGCACATTTCAATAGAGTGACTCAAAATTATACTTTATTTACTACATTAAAAGGGACACATTTCATCGTGAGAATTCAAAATACGTTGCGCCACGCAGCGCTGCGCCTCGCGGCGTCGCGCGGCTTCGCGAGACGCAGCGCGACGCCGCGAGGCGCAGCCTGAGGCCGCCGTTCTCATGCGCTTGCAATAGGTAGACTGCGGGGCGGTTGGACGCGGCACCGCGCGGCGTCTCGCTGCGCAGCGAGGCGTCGTGCTGCCAACGATTTTACGATGCGCCTCGCTGCGCCGCGATGCGTCTCGCGGCGCCGCGCGGCGCAGCGCGAAATCACCGGCCTCTTCCAGTATCGTCGCGTCGCGTCGCGTCGCGTCTCGGTGTGAGCTGACCCTTAGTCGTATAAGTAGTAATAGTAAGTCGTATTTTTACCCCGATCGTATACTGAAATACGACTTTTTAAATTAGCACGGCAGATACGTTCGATTTATCCATACTAATATTATAAATGCGAAAGTGTGTCTGTCTGTCTGTCTGTCTGTCTGTCTGTTACCTCTTCACGCTTAAACCGCTGAACCGATTTAGATGAAATTTGGTTGATAGAAAATATAAATAAATAAGAAAAACAACACATTCACTGACACACGTATAATTTATTGTTTAATGGTACAAAATTACGAATTTGTCGATAATTTACACTGGAGATCACTTCAGCACACGTTTAACACCGAAATCAAAACACACAGATATTAATGGGTTAAAATTAACAAATAATCTTAAATTTATATTTTAGGTTTTTCTAGGGGTTGAATCAAAATGATTAAGTTTCTCGCGACAAATTTAAGAAGAATAATACTGCAATTTGACGAAAACCAGTCATAGCAGTATATAGTTTCAGTCCCGGGGAAGGACATAGGATACTTTTCATCCCGAATAAATTTAGTGTTCCCGTGGGATGAGCGGGTAACACCGCGGGGCACAGCTAGTACCCCATATTTTTCATACCCCGGGCTTATATATGAAAATCGATTCTTAAGGAGTAAACTCCAAAAATGCTCATGAATCGCGGCTTTGATCTCGGGGTTGAGGGTAGGCGCGTCGATCAAAATACTATTGGCTGGCGTAAGATACTTGTCTAATAGTTCTTTACGCGATTCTTTTCAGAGTCCGGTAGTAGCTATGTGTTGCAGCCGTACCGCAAGTTCATCCCTGATATTTTTACCATATATTTTTATTTGGGAGGGGTCATCTCCTAATATTTTTAGTAGATCTTCATCGTGATCTATAGCTTCAGCATTTGATCCCGCTGACAAGTCCAGAGGCGGTGGCGGCGGGTGATCATCGTTGACTCGGCTTGCCGGCGGGTGGTAGGCGGCAGCGACGCTGTTGGAGGGCGGAGCGGGCGCGGCGCCCGCAGCAGCATCGTGTATTGAGTTACCTTGTTCCAAGGCGGGCACGTCTGGAATTACACAATCTGGTGTTGAAGTACAAACATATTTAACAAAGATGTTAGCCTTAGGTGCTACATAACTGCAATGTTATTTGTACGGTTGTATTAATTGTCTTGATACCCACATACAACATTGTCGTTGTATAGCAAAGATGTCTGCCTTAATGCAGACTGCGATGCTTTTTGTACCGTTAATAAGAATAAAGAAATGCTCGTTATGTCAAAGGAAATCATCCAGCGACGTTGTTACAATAGCAAAGATGTTGGCCTAAATGCCGACTCCAATGCTACTTTTAAAGGCAATATTAGAAAAGTGACAGCCCCATAAGCTGCCCGCATTTCTAATTACAAGCTTTTATTTAGCTTGCATGGTATGTTTAAAGTATGTATGTTCGGGTGAAATCTTGCAACTCAATTTTGAAGCAGATATCGTCGACCGATTGAGCTAAAATTTTGCATACTTACTTAACTTTGATGACAATACAATAATATGGTACCATGGGGCTGATCTGATGATGGAGCCGGAAGGTGGCCATAGGAACTCTATAATAGAAAAAAAAAAACAATCCTACCGAGCTTGGGCTATTTAGAATTGTCTCAGTGAGCATTTGATGGATATCTAAAGAAAAGTACAGTCGGCTATAAAAGCTTGCCACTAAAATGTCATTTTTGACAGAAACTTATTTTATGCCTAATTTTTACCGTTAGAATGTTCAAACGAACAAGGAACGGGTATGCGAGCATTTTTACCTTCGATGTGTAACGGCTCCAGCGGAGAACGTTCTCTCGGGGGCGGTGACGGGCGCGGCGACGCTGATCTGGACCGCGACGATACCCAGCTCGCTGACTGTGATGAGGAGTCCGATGATGACGATGCAGATCCTTGTCGTTTATGCCTAGCGCGTAGAAGCATGCGTTCCAGTTTTTTGAACTTTCTAGCAATGCTGTCGTAATCATTCGAGTCGGTGCGAGTACCTACGCTTACCCATGATTACCTCAATATATTTGATGAAACACTAGGCGCGGTAATATTTGCACGTGCGGAGTGGCGTAGCACTAAAATGTGAATGGCAAACCAGGGTAGGGTAGAATTAAAGAGGGAAAGTAAAAAAATAAATAAAAAAAAATGCAATGGATTCCTATCTATTGAGTCTCCGAAATAAAGTGGGAGTTGGCGAGTTCGTATGTGTACTACAAGTGTAAAAATGCTAGCCTCGAGGACAAGCTTGAGTATAATAAGAAGTAAAGAGAGTAACCGGGTAACAAAGGGATAACCCGCGTTTAGAAGACAGTGGTGCAGTGGAAATAATTAAATTTAATACCGTGATAAGAACCGTTGTGACTTAAAATAAATAAATAAAAAGTCATTTTTGGAAATGTTGTGGAGACCAGTCATCAAGTAACATAAATACATTGGTATGGTTATGAAGTATACCGAACAAAACACCGGAAGAACGCGATTCCGACCGGATTACAGAAGTAAGGATTTTTTTTTATGTACCGATTTATAGGGGAAGGGAGTGTTATAAAATAAAAAAAATAGAAACTACCCTCGAACTCAAAAGTACGAGGCTATATATATAGGGGTCGATCGCGACCCCGCGCATTGCGACTAATAACCATAACCAATTAACCATGGATCCCTGCGTACGACGCCCGACGCGACCGCGCACGGTAGTGACTGGCCGCGCGAGAAACATAATTATCCGTGCGAACGGGGACTTGGGAAAAAGGGAAGAACCGGCCCCGGAAACAGGAGAAACGGGAGGAAAGGTGGACACCCAGAGCCCACCGACGGAGGTCACGGCGCGCCGCGGCGGTCGAGATACCTCCCGCCCCCCTCCAACCGGAGACGAAAATGGAGGTCCCGGAGGTTTATGAGGACATCCTGGAGCTGCTGGCGGATGACCAGGATTACACCGCCTTCATGGCGGAGGTCTTACCCACGGAGTGCGGACTTCCGGAGCGGTCCGAAGAGGAAGCGCGGCCACCGAGGGGGGAATAAAAGAAACGGAGGACCCCGGAAAGGGATCGTGCGCCTCCCCCACAGAAGACAGGCACCCAGGGGCCCATAAAGAACAGGCGCCCGACCGCAACCAGCTTGAATTATTATCCTTTTTAAATATTTTTTTTTTCCTTGTGTTAATTAAGTTTTGTTTTTTTTTAAAGTACATTCCCTGTTACTCGTGTTTAAAAGTTTTATTCCTCAATTAAAGTATTAACTGTAAAAGATAAACAAAGAAAACAGATTGGTTCTGTCCCGAAAAACCCCACAGAAATCAAGCATATACCAGGTAATCAAAGTAAATAATTAATAATTGGAGTGGCTCGTTATAAGTACATCCACCAACCCAGTTACAAGTACATTCATAACCCGACACGTAAATAACCCGATACGCAACCCTGTCGTAGACCATAACTCACATGTGATTTTTACAGGTAAAAATCTCCAGAGGAGAGAGGGGAATATAACGACCCACCAAGCCTGGAACCGAGCTGCCACACCAAGCCCAACGTCACCGCGTGACGTCAGCACCGGTCGTCACTGCCTGACGTCACCACAGCGGCAGGGCGGCGGATACCGTTAGGCGGATGGCTATATAAGCCACCACGGATCGGGCAACGGGGGCGGTGTCTTGCATTCGCTCAAGCAGGCAGGTCGAGTTACCTCTGCGAGTGGTGTAAGATATCGCTCTCCGTGGCTCGGAGTGTATTGACGCTTCTTGAGACATAGTAGGGCCTCCCTCCGAACCTACGTAAGAGGTTTGGTCTTTGTCCTGTTGAGGGCGGGAGTCCTAGGATCCCTAGCGCGGAGTGTATTGACGCTTCTGGCTCGCTCTTAAGGGGATCCTAGTGCTACTACTCTTGGGTAGCCTGGTGCGGTGTGGTGACCACGCATCTGGAACGACTGGCCTCACCCTGAAGGACAACGATCAGGTTCCTTACGACTAACCGTTTACTCCCGTCAGAATACTAACTCCTCCCCCGCATAATAGGGATACCGCGTCACTCCGAATAGCATAGAGAATTAGGGAAATTAGGATATTAGGATTAGGTTCAGTCTTAGTTTAAATAAACCTGTTATTTACTCTGGAACTTATACTTTCATTAGTGACGCTCATAAGTGTAGACGGTGGTTAGACCACTGTGTTTTAACACAAGCTGCGTCTGTATCTGTGCATGATGTATACGTTAACCATAATGTGACCTGGTCCGACCATTTCCCACTCATGTTACAGTGTAATTTGAAGCTACTTACACCCAGATTAAATGGTTCAGTTGACGTATGTAATCAACACATAATATGGGGAGAGTGTGGGGAGTAGTGAACTGTAGCTTGATTTTAATTATACTGGTAAAAGGGAATCTTCTGTAGTATAGGGAAGTCCCATAAAATAATAACACTTGAAGAATAGGTTTCACATAATGCTGCGTGAAGTGTGTCTTGATCGGAGGCCGCTGAGAGAATGAATCAATTTAATCGAACGCCCATATATATGCTAAGCGTTAGACTAAACGTGAATTGGCCTATTAGACGAGTGGGCGTTCCCCTATCCTCGTTTGTGTGTGGTGAGGTGAGTTAATGTAAACTGAACAACATTATCCCTTTATTTCAGTAAATACACAGTCGTAATACATAATATACATTGATGGAACATATTTTGATTGACAAGTTATCATATAAGATTCTTATTGGAAATGGTAATGTTTACAATATTAAACCTATTCGATGAAGCTTTCTATGTGTTTTATTATATATTTATTCAGGTGGTTTTACATGATTAATTAACCAAAGCTACATATCTTATCCTACTCACAATAGTGAGAGCAATTAACCTTATATATTAAGTAAAAATAAGCGAAAAGAAATACGACTCTGCATACAATGATTTTCTTATTATCTAAGCTGATTACTTAATATTACGTGATTGAGCTAACTTATAATTATTACATAGAAATCCTAACCTACATGCGACAGTCCCCCCTTCGTACGAAAGTACAATATTCAAGTTGAGCAAATGTAGATAAGTCGATTTGTAGGTCGTCGGATTATGCCTGAGTTAGTTTGGACGTCGGCCACCCTTACATGGCCATCAGGGCCGGGAAAGGTTTTTGCTATAATGCCTCTTGGCCACGTCCCTCTAGGCATCGTATTGTCAGCTACTATCACGACGTCTCCTATAGCAGGATTCTTGAATTTGCTGTAAGTACTGGCTCGCGGACATAGCAGCGGTCGATACTCGGCGATCCATTTCTTCCAGAATATGTCGGCTAGAGCTTGGGCGGTCTTCCATGACTTTAGGGACGTATCGTCCTTGAAGGTGCCCCATGGGCTACTAGCGTTGGATCTCAGCAATAAAAAATGGTTCGGGGTGAGGGATGGTTCGCTCATATCAATATTGATTGGAGTGAGAGGGCGCGAATTGACAATATTTTCGGCCTCTAAAATGAACGTATGTAGGACCTCTTCGTGTGGGGCCTTCTCTCTGAGTGTGATTTTCAGAGCGGATTTAATGGCGCCTACCATTCTTTCCCACGAACCTCCCGCGGCGGGATTACCGGGCGGTATTTTCTTCCACGTAATTTCTCGGATGGCGGGATGATCTTGTATGGATTCGGGCAGCGATTTCTTCGCTTCTTTTATCTCTCGTTCCGAGCCCACAAAATTAGTTCCGTTGTCCGAGTAGATGATTGTTGGGGTTCCGCGACGTGCTATCATGCGTCTGAGGGCTAGTATAGTGGAGCTCGCCGAGAGTGATGCGGCTAGCTCTAGATGGACGGCTCTGGTCGTAAGGCAAGTAAAGAGCACGCCCCATCTTTTCTCTCTTCTACGCCCGATAGCAATCTGCATTGGCCCGAACAAGTCTATGGCGGTAGCGGTAAACGGAGGCTGATATGCGAGTAGTCTTTCTACAGGTAGGTCGCCTACAGGGGCCTTGAGGGTGGTGCCTTTATAGGTCCGACACCATTGACATTTATTGCATATATATCTCATAGTCCCTCGTAGACCGACTATAAAATACCGCTGTTTAATCTCGTTCATCACGGTCATGTGATTGCCGTGATTATACTTTTCATGGTAATGTTGTATGAGCAGTTTCGTGAAGCTTTCTTTAGCGTGTAAAATTGGGATATCCACTTTGCCTCGGTCTACTCTTGAGTCGAGTACCATGATGTCTGCCTTGCTCATTTTCACAGCTACCTTGTGGATAGGCGATCGTCGCGGCAGTGGATTACCGTTTCTCGTAAATTTTACTTCTTCTTCGAAACTTGCGTATTGGCTACGCTTGATTAGGAGTAATTCCGCAATCTTTACATGTCCATTATTCATCTCTATTTCGGGTTTTCTCAATAGCAATCGGGTTTTAAATACTTCAGCCGCAACTATAACGCAAGCAGCAGCCCTAACCAATCGAATAAAACTCGAAAATCGTTCTATCGGAGGTAAATAATCGAATTTATCGCATGTACGGATTGATAACGTAATCGCGTTATTACGTTCTTCGCCCGTAGACGGCGGCGGTGGAGGTGACGCTTTTTCGCGCGGCCATTCAGATTTATCTTTCGTAATGAATTCGGGTCCGAAAAACCAGCGGTGGGTGTTATCGAAATTCGCGGGCGCGCCCTTTGTAGCATCGTCGGCTACGTTTAGCGCGCTGGGCACCCATCGCCAGTCCGCTGGCGAAGTGCTACTTTCGATTTCAGCTAATCGGTGAGCTACGAAGCTCTTAAATGTGCGCGGATCTGCTTTTATCCACGCTAGCACCGTTCGCGAGTCGGACCAGAAATACCTATTCTCGATTATATAATCGGATTCTGCGACGACTGATTCCGCTAATCGAGTACCTAACACACAGCTCTGAAGCTCTAATCTCGGAATAGACACTACTTTAAGCGGCGCTGCTCGGGCCTTGGATGCGATTAAAGTCGATTTAATTAACCCTGACTCGTCCCGACCCACAAAATACACGGCCGTAGCGTAAACCTTTTCGCTGGCGTCACAAAATATATGAATATCGCCTTTACGGTCGCGTGCGGGAACGTGTCGGGGGGTCTCAAGATTGCGTAACTTTTGTAAGTTATCTATAAACGACATCCATGGCGCTTTACAGCTATCCTTTATTTGATCGTCCCATCCGATACCGGTACGCCATACCTCCTGCATTACCGTTTTACCTAACACGGAAATGGGGCTTGCATACCCCATTGGGTCATATACGGACATAGCGCTACTAGTGACCTGCCGCTTATAGTCGGCAAAGTCGAACCGTTGAGAACTTCCTCCGGAGTGTTTCTCAAATTTACGTTAAAGCCTAACGTGTCTCGCCTATGGTTCCATATAAGCCCTAACGTACGTTCGGTATCAGATTTACCTATCACCGTACTATCCTCTATTTTTGGCTGTACGTCGCTTATGACGTTTGGGTTGTTAGAGGCGAAACCTCGCAGCTCGAACGAAGCTTGCATGTTCAAGTGATACAGGTCGTTAACTATCTTTTTAACCTCATTTTCGTCCTGATCTAAGGCTACCAACATGTCGTCCATGTACGTGTTTCTGATAGTTATATCGGCGGCGATAGGATAAACGTTTTTTTGTTCTAACGCGTTTTTGTTTTTGACGTATAAGGCTGTGGTTGGACTCGCAGCGGATCCGAATATCAACCGTTTCATACGATATTCTTGTGGATCTTCTGTCCTGCTCTCTCCTCTCCACAAAAAACGTAAACTATCCCTGTCCTGTTCTAACACGCCTACTTGTAAAAACATTTCTTTTACGTCGGCGATAACCGCGGTTTTGCCCTCGCGAAATCGAAGCAGAACCCCGAATATTGACTTTAACAGGTCAGGCCCCGTTAATAATCATAAATCATAAATCATAAATCATTTATTGTCATATTGTGCATTCATAAAAGTTGGTACAGTAAAACATCAGAGAGCATCACAATAAACCGTTTTACGGTATACAATAGTATTATAGTACACTTCTTTAAAAAGTGCACATATAGAAATAGAAAATTACGATAACAATTATAATTAAAGCACATTTATATTTACACAAAATACAATTCAACTACACTAACTAAAATTTAAAAAAACTATATATTACGCATGACAATTGAAATAAAATTATATAAAATTAAACGTCCATTACAATATTTGTCATTTTAATAAAATAATCATTAAGTGAATAAAAACATTCCTCGAGCAACAAAGATTTTAATTTAGGGAAGAACTTATTATTTGGCAATTCCGTCCATGAAATAGGGATAGAGTTATATATTTTTATTGCCATCTGATAGCAGTTTTTTTTATTTAATTGCAACCGACTTTTAGGAGCAACCAAGGAATAATGATTGATTTATAATACTAGCCATTATAGGCTGTAGCCTTTGCGTCAAATACTAGACGTAATTTTAATTTTTGCGCGTGCCTAGTCGCAAAATGCGGCAAGTACCATGTACGCGGCGCTTCTGGCGGAGGACGAGAGTTTATTATTTCCGCATAACCTTTATTAATTAAATTCTCAATCTGTGCGGTATATTCTGCCTTGAAACTTTCGTCCCCGTCCAGTTTGCGCTCTAAGCTGTATAGCCTGCGTAGCGCATGCGCGCGATTGTTGGGCAAAATCTCATCGTCAGATCGCCACAACAACCCCGTTTCGTACCTATTTTCTCCCGGGATTTTTTTACATGTAGCCTCTAATATGTCTAAAGCACGTTGGTCCGGGTCCGCCCGGGGCAATTTCTTTTCTACCCCTAACGACTCGATACTGAAGTGCTGTTTCATACAGCTTAAAATTTCATCTTCGGTAGTGGCCGGACGAACGTGATTTATACGTGCTAACCTATTTGCCTGCCTATCCTGGGATCCAAAAAGGATCCAACCTAGGTTGGTATAGCCCGCAGCTATTGATGAGGAAGGACTCGAAAGGAGCTGCCGCGAAACAATTAAGCCCCAATTATCTTGCCCAATTAAAATTGTGGGCGTCCCGCGCTCATATACTAATTGGTCCGTTATCTCTTTTAAGTGGTCGCACTGTTCTATTAATTCGCGGGAAACCTCTTGCGAAGGCAGATTTAATTTATCGATTGTATACGCCGAAATTTTCTCCAGATTTCTTGTACATAAACCGCGAATCGATAAATTTATTCTACAGGACTCGTGATCCGTTATCTGACCTCCAATGCCTTGGATCGCGAGAGGTTTGCCCGAACCCCTGGGAGCTACCTTATCGGCCATGTCTCTTTCTATTAGAGTCATGGTCGAACCAGAGTCTAGAAAAGCTAGTGCTTCGGCACTACCTAACGGGCCTGAAATTTCTACGGGGACCACCATAAGATACGTATTAGCGCGCTGAATTTGATTTATGCTACTAACACTTGCGCGGACAGATTGCGCTTCATTTGTAAGCCCGTGAAGCAACTTGTGGTGGCCCGCTTCGCATTCGTTTTTACCGCATGCGACGTATTTGCACTTAATAGGGCGCCTATGATTAGGTTCTAAACACCTATAGCACAGCTTAAGGCTTCGGGCCGATTCCCACCGGTCTGCGACAGACTTTTTTAGAAAATCCGGGCAAACGGCTAACTTGTGATTCCCTTTGCAAAGTACGCAATCTTTTCTACTATTATTGAAATTATTCTGCGACTGCGGGGGCGGTCGAGATTGCGTGGGTTTCACCGTTTGCGCGGGCTTTTTTTTATGCGTTTGCGGGCGCGAATTTACGGTAGCTACGGTAGCGGCGCGGTTCGATTCCCGGTATGAGTCATCGTCCGAATCAGAGTCGCTTGCGTAGTCTCGATAGCTATTCGAGTACGGTCGTCCGCGGCTCGCACCACCGTGCATTCGTTGTTGTGGCTGCCTCGACTCGGCATGGTTCATATTAACCACATGAACGTTTGCACGGGACTTTGAATGTCTGTGATGCGATCGCTTCGTGGCCGTACTGACGTCGTTTAAAAAGTTAGCCATCGCGACTAATTCAGGCGTCCCCTGATTGGCTTGTTTGTACTTTGCCCATTCATACCGAATTATCATATTTAATTTGTCAGTTATTTTACTCACTAACTCGGGCGCGTGTAAATACTGATCTTGGCGCAATGCCTTAATGGTCGCTACCGTATTAGCTACATGGCCGGCAAAAGTTACGATGTTACTCGAGTCTTCGGCTAACCTGGGCATGCGCTTTACGTTATGGATCTCGGTCAAAACTATTTCTTCCGGGTCCCCGAAATGTTTTTCTAAAGACTCCATGATTTCGTATGGATCGGACACCGTATACATTATAGATTTGACCGCTATCCGCGCTTCACCGCGTAAGGCGCGCCTAATAGGCTAGTTGACCCAGTTTCGAAATATATTGGAAATGGTTAATAATGATCTTATTAGCTCTAAAAAAAATATCTTGTATTTTTCTGAAAGCTAGAAAGCTAAATTTTATCAATTGAAAATTATAAATTTCATAAACAGTCAAAAACGCCGTCCGGCATTTTTCCCTTTCGCTAATCTGTGGCGTGTCGTAGTATTACCTGTAAATATTCGAAATTCGACCGTCGTATAATGCCATTCCGCTCACTCCAATATACTTTGACAGGAGATCGAGAGGGACGGCACTATTCGAAGTCGTCAAAGTAGACTTTCAGTTTTGTTTACATGACCAATGACGTCACTATCATAAGCGAAAATGGCGGACAGCGTTTTAAGCATTTCAAAATACAGATTAAAAACCATATTTTCAAATTAAATTTTTTCAGCCATCTTTCACTTTTATGAATTGAAAAATATATATTTAGGTTTCCTTTGCTAAATACAATACGGAATAAACATTAGTTTATTACAATTTGACATGAGTCAACTAGCCTATTCTACCTACATTGTTTACGTTACTGAAATGAGGCGCGCTGTCTTCAAATTCGGCCCTAAACGCTATCCATTCCGAGATATTTCCATCGAAATGCGGCAATTCCGGAATATGCCTGTGTATAGGAGGGCCTTGCAATGCCCGATCGACGTTTCGTACTTGCCCAAATTCTACCCCATTACCGTTATAAGCCGGGTTCAAATCTCTGTTTTCTACAACGGGTGGACGATTACCGTAATTTGATGCTAACCAACCCGAGACTCTCTCATCGGCCCGAACTGCGGAAGCGCTATGAGAGTGGGCGGCTTCAATCCGCGCCACCTGTAGCCTGCAATTTGCTTCCGCAGCTGCTTTCTGAGCTAGTTCAAGTTCGGCTTTACGCACCTGTAATTCGGCCATTAAAACAGAAATTTGACTGCTACTTTCCCTATTGGCATTAACTAACGTATTGTCCGAATTTCTATCACCGGGCCTGTCTACATTGTCCCTACCGACTTCTAACGCGGAATCGCGGGCGGTATGGGGCACAGGGGCCGGGTTCGGCGCGGGAGAATTGGTTACGTTCGATCGCGGGGAGAGGGCGGAGGGGGGATCGCTCGCGGGCGTCATTGTGTTCGCGTTTGGATTGCTACTGCTTGCGTTATGAGAAAGGCCAGTCCCGTGGCTCCAAGTATTTGTAGGATTAGTGGACGTTTCGCCGGACTCCGGAGTCTGGTCTCGTGATTTTTGAGAACGCGTAACTCTCTTTTCCGGAAGAGACATCGCACGGGGGGACTGTCGCTTAACCTAACACACACACTGAATTTAAAACAATAACAAAAAAACACTGAATTTACCTAATACCTAACACCTATTCATTAGCGAGGCTAAGTGCGACACTAATGAGCCCTAACATCCCTACGGCGTAAATCCCTCGTTGCACAGATCCGTTACGGCTTGTTCACACCGCTGGGTTACCACCGTACCGGAAGCTGTGTTGAGCGTCACACGTGAACGCTATGACGCAGTACAAGGAGAACTTAATCAATCCAAGACCGATTGGTGCGGAAACAAGGGGAACTTAATCAACCCGAGATCCGATTGATGGCAGAACAAGGGGAACTTAATCAACCCGAGTTCTGTGATGCACGTCGTGGTGCGGACTATTGTCCGATTGATGGCAGAACGTGAGTTCTGTGATGCACGACGTGGTGCGGATAAGAGGGGAAAATTAATTCGACCCAAGATCCGATTGATGCCAGAGCGAGGGGAAACTTAATTCAACCCTGTCTGTGGTGCCCGGCGCAGGGCCGCAGGGTTTAATCCGCTACACGTCCCTGTGATGATTCTCTTGCGCGCCTCCTGTCACTGGAACTTGAAGGTCCAATTCCTTCCTTCTTGATCCGGTGCTCGAAGGTCCAATTGTGGGGAGTAGTGAACTGTAGCTTGATTTTAATTATACTGGTAAAAGGGAATCTTCTGTAGTATAGGGAAGTCCCATAAAATAATAACACTTGAAGAATAGGTTTCACATAATGCTGCGTGAAGTGTGTCTTGATCGGAGGCCGCTGAGAGAATGAATCAATTTAATCGAACGCCCATATATATGCTAAGCGTTAGACTAAACGTGAATTGGCCTATTAGACGAGTGGGCGTTCCCCTATCCTCGTTTGTGTGTGGTGAGGTGAGTTAATAAAAAAAAAAAAAAAAATCGTTTATTTCAGAAATTTGATTCCATATATTGTTAGTAAATTAACTTATAAACTATGTTAGATACATTATTAATACTTTAAAACATAAACACACACAGACTTTTACACAATTAAATTAAATAGAATAACAGAGAGACCCGATGGCTACCCCCTCCTCTTCTGCCGCCTCATTGATCCCTCCTCCTCACATGCAGATCTATGAAGCGACCGAGTACGGGCGTGTCCAGTCTGTCCGCTATCATTTGCAGAATACTGTTGCTGCTCCCCCGCAAACGCCGTATCACGGACGCCGACTTTTTACGCATTATAGCAAAAAAGTCGTCGACGGCCGCGTCTGCGAACATTCCCGACGCACTGCAATAGCGAGGGAGCTGCAACAGTGCCCTGAATGCATTATTATATTGCACTCTTAGTGCATTGTACGCTCGTTGCGTAAAACTGACCCATAGACCACTCGTGTAGAAACTTTGGCAGTATGCTTTAAAGAGCGATAGTTTTACCGGCACTGTACAGCGAGCGAATCTATGTCTCAGCATATTGCCTCGAACGGACAATGACCTCCGCTCTCTCTCTCTGTCCTTATCATCTTTAAGGTCGTCGGTTAGCACGTGACCCAAATATTTAAAATGTGACACTTGCTTTATAGGCACATTGTTTAAAAGAAGTGGTGGAACGTAGTTTGGTAATTTATTTTTACCTTTGAATATCATGAACTCACTCTTTTTCACATTGTACCTTAAGCCATGGGTCACAGCATACATTTCACACATTTTTACTAGCTTTTTTAGCCCATACAATGACGGACTGAGCAGCACCATATCATCCGCATAACTTATATTATTTACGCTGACCTTGTCCAAGCGGCAGCCGACATGTATGCTGGGGCCTATGATGGTTGCATTCATTATGTCATTTAAAAATCGGTAGAACTTGACAAATTTAAGTCGTGTTATATGAGTGGCCTACGATGGTGCACATCGTTATAAATATCGTTGATAAATAAGTGATAAATAAACGACGTATAAAATGATAACTTAGTTCACACTCGTACTAATTACAATTTTTTTGTCAGTGAAATTTAAACCATATGATGTTGTGCAGCAACGTCCTAATTGCAACCACTTTTTCCGAAAAGTTAGTACCAGTGTGAACTAAGGTATCGACACAGATAATATAATACTATAAGATCAGTTTGAGTGTAATGTTCGGCTCTGGAACAAACTTGATTTAATTTTAAAATAAGCGAAAAAACGTCTCAAGCCTGAGTGCCAAAATTGCCACAGCCGGTGTTACCGTTTGATGCCGCTGGTTATGTTTTTCGGAACTTACTATTTATGTTAATGAGTAACTAGACATATTCATAATTTAACATCTCTTTTTATTCATTTACTTTTAGTTTTCCGAAGAACCGTGAGCAAAAATTAGTGGACAAATGCAGATTCTCTAGAACGCAGAGAACAGCAGTAGTTCCCACAGTATCTTCGCGGATCTGTAGCGTTCATTTTAATGATGATGATTATTATCAAACCAATGCCGGATTTATTCAACTAAAACGCAATGTGGTACCAATTTGTATGTGTGCTTTATTGTCTCGTCATTCATTTAAATTTGTTAAGTCTTAAAAAAAAGAAAATAAATTATAAAGTATAAAATCAAAATTTACTTTGATTTCAGATTTTGCGACATTTAAGTTGCATTTGATAGTGATTATAAAAAAAAATACGCTGTTAACACATTTAGTAGTAAATCACAAAAGTGACATTATTTTAAATGAATGAAAAAAACTAATAAGAGGTACAGTAATATACTTCCTAAAATATATTAGGTTTGACAACTAGCCATTTTCGTGCGCCGCGCATGGACTTTGACACTTACTTTAGCCAATGAAAACTTTAACCAATCACAACAACTTCTAAGACGAGGGATGACTTCGTATAGATAGGCTAATATTTAAAACTGTTGGCAGGACAAATTCTTGTAGAGGGGATGGTTGTCAGTCAAATATTGGGACCGTTTTTGCAAGCCAAAAGATCCCGATATAGAACGACCTACACCGAGATGTTTATTTGATGAAATGTATTTTATATTTAATTTAATATTTCAATAAATATATTGCATATGGGTTGCCTAACAAATTTTAGTCCAGGGTATGTTTAATTAATAATTAAAAAAAAAAATTAAACACTTTACCGGTTTGGTTATTATTAGATAAATTCTATACCAATCGAAAGTATGAAGCCCATAGAATATGCAAACGTTAGGTTGCCTATTCTTTTCCCGTCACAACTATCGGGTAGCCAGGTATAAACAGGTAAATCTATACCTACTAGCATTTTGCAACGGTCTGATTATTGAATTGAAATTAAATAAAATTAAGATTATTTTATTTTGAATTTATCTAATAATCAAACCGGTGAAATGTTTAAATTTATATTTTATTTAATTTTTAACAAAACATACCCTGGACTAAAATTTGTTAGGCAACCCATATGCAATATATTTATTGACATATTAACCTTTTGAGCGCCACAGTCGGCTGTGGCCGTCAACAAAAAATCGTGCCCCTGACGCCACGTCGGCCACAGCCGTCCAAATTTCAATGATCAAAAACTTTGTTATTCTAACCGCTACAAGTATCTTTTAAATCCCTGTTGATTTTGGGGCACATCTTTTTTTTTTTACTCTGGCGTCAGTGGCACGGTAAATTGCTAGACCGCTTGGCGGTCAATAGGTTAAATTAAATATAAAATACATTTCATCAAATAAACATCTCGGTGAAGGTCGTTCTATATCGGGATCCTCTACTAATAAGCATTTCAAGATTATAAAAAAACCTGTTTTACCAAAAACTGACTATTTGCTGCGTAATTTTTAAGTGACGTGACCTGGCAACACCGCATGGCTGTCACTGTGATTTGTAAAAATCAAGGAATATAATACTCGCAAGGAGAAGAACGGTAACTACGTACAAAAAAATAGCCAATCCTTTTTTTTAATACTACTTTGGCGCTAGTAGTATTAAAAAAAAAGGTAGTAGAGCTGTGAACTAAGTGACAGCGGGCTTTTTTGGCGGAGTTTTCAAATATGCCATTGCGATGGCGGAGGAGAGACGGGTTAAATGAAACACGCTATCTGACGGTTAAAGTAGAACTCGTTTTCATTAGATGATGTATGGCTTATATAGTCTTAACTGTAATTAGGCTACACGTGGTTAGGTGGGGAGGTCCCCACGTGTAAGGTGTCTTATTACGACCTGTTACATGAGATGGTTGTTATTGTTGGACATCTGAGACTTTATCCCATATTTGGGATACCTTTCCTTATATGGTACCGACAAGGTGATACCTGATACTTATTATCTAGTTACATTTACCTATACCTACTACATCTCCTTCCCATGGAAAGAAAAAAAATATATGTGTTTAACATTTTTGTTTTTTCTTTAACAATATTTAAGTTATTCAATATATAATTTTGTTCATTCCTATGAATAAGTTTTACTTTTCCATTTTCCAACATTTCAACATTCGGACTTTAAATCTCTTAATACTATCAAATGGACCTGAAAGTACACTTGTCACTTTTTCTATTTTCATTTTAACTAATATTTTATCATTAGGCTTATATACTACTTGTCTATTATTATTTTTTTCCATAAGCTGTCTTTCTACCATGTTTATTTTCTTTCTTTTTCTTTATTACATGTTGAAAAATATCAAAATTGTAAAAATGTAGTATTATGTTTACAAGAGTAAAAAAATAACAAAACATTACGTTAAAAAAATAACAAAACATTACGTTTAAAAGAATACCTTTAACGTGTTAATAAAACAATTTAAAATTACTGATGAACAGCTTTTGAAAGCTATGTAGGTATGTATGCATTTAGTTGTTAATTTAATTTCTAAATAACCAAAAATTAATTAAAAAAAAAATATTACGGAATTATAACAAAAACTTGATAAAAAAAAACAATATACCTGTCTTGTAAGTATCCCTATTAATAACATTTAAAACAATTCTGTATCTAGTATGGGCGTGTGACCTAAAGTGACCTAATCCTTTTTAAATTACAAATGCTATTTCATGAAATGTGTCTACATACTAATATAAAAGTAAATTATCCTAAAAGATACATCGATTTAATATGTTTCAGTACATACTATTTTAATATACTAACATTAACAAAAAAATAATTAAAATACACTGTTACATTCTTATTTTGCTAGGTACCTAGAGTTAATTTTCTTTTTTTTTTTTTTGTTAAATGCTATTGCTACTGTTTTTTTTTTTTTTTTGTAATTATACTTAGTATTCTTATTATTATTATTATTTTTATCTATTTTCTATCAAATATATTTTTAAATGTTGTAACTCACTGCTTAGAGTTTTCGCGCATACCTAAATAAAGTGATGGCCTATTTGTCGAATTTCTTATTACACACGTGGTTATTTATTAACAATACCGTTATTTATTTTATTACGTGCAACTATTATTATTTTATTATTTATTTGTTTCTCTTTGTTTAATATATTTCATTTTTACTTATTTGCCCGTATTTATTCTATACCTCTATTTTATCCATATATATTTCTCTTTGTCATTTGGAACCTCTTTATTCTTATTTTTCCTTTATCGTATACCTTCATGGTTTGTCTTATTAGTATTGTACATTTAATGACGTCATTATTCATAAGATACCATTTCCCTTAACAAAGGCGCGTCGCGTCATTTGCCCTGGGGAATTATGGTCTCTGAGGTTTCCATAACTGAACTCATTCATTGTGCATTATCATTATTATTTACTTGAAGACGTCTGCAAAGGTACACTGCACAATATTTTCATGGTCGGCCGACCTTATCATTTATATATTTATATTATTCATCTATTAAGGATACAAGGAATCATTATAAGTGCGCGCACACATTATTATCATTTATTTATCATTATCCCTATTTGAGGGTATATTCAGGCAGGTCTTTTAACACTTCATTACTTTCTATAATCAATATCCATTCCATGTGTCCAAGGACCTTTACGAAAGCCACCTGGCGTATCGTAGTTAAATCCAAGGATTCCCATGCCTGCCTTGTATCCTGTGTACCTTGCTAATAAAAAAAACATACTTCGCACAACAGTACCTCTTCGAGAACTGTTAATAACGAAAGCCTTTCTTTTAGGGTTCCGTTGACATGATGTCATTGATGACCCGTTATAGTGTAAATGTACATACTTTATAATATATTCTCCTAGTCTTTTATTTCAGAGGCATTTTATTTATTTTATGTATATTGGCATTTATTATTTATTATTATATTTTATTTGTTGGTTGGTTCTCTTCCCGTACTGACGTAAGCCGTTTCTTGCCGTAAAACTGCTAAAATCCAAATAAGAATTTCAATAGCTCTTAGGTGATCAGGCTAATTGCTCATCGAAATACTTATCTGTTTTTTTTTTTTTCCACCTGATGTATTATTATTATTTTTCTTATGCACTGTTTACTACCCTTCTTATATTTATCTTATTTGTCCCTAACATACTACGTATTTTTTTTTTTTTCATTTATCAACATTGGTTGCCAACTGTAAGCCTGTATGCATCATCGCTTGTTTTTAGGGTTCCGTACCCAAAGGGTAAAAACGGGACCCTATTACTGAGACTTCGCTGTCCGTCCGTCCGTCCGTCCGTCTGTCACCAGGCTGTATCTCAACAACGGTGATATCTAGACGGTTGAAATTTTCACAGATGATGTATTTCTATTGCCGCTATAACAACAAATACTAAAAATAAAATAAAATAAATATTTAAGGGGGGCTCCCATACAACAAACTTGTTATAGATTATATATATGTATACTTGTATAGGTACGGAACCCTTTATGCGCGAGTCGGGCTCGCACTTGTTTTTGCTTATTTTTTTTTATTAATGGTCTCGATTATTTTCCCAAATGTATCTTTCCTCTTTGATTATGTTGACCTGCAACCGCTTACTATAAGTAGTTTTACCGTTATGTATTTACTATTATATTCTTTTAATATATCTATTCTTTATGTTTTTATCAAATTGAGTAAATAAATTTTCTGAGAGTATATTATTTTGGGATATTCTAAATTTATGATGTAAATATTCATTTTTGTGAAATTGTGTTTCCCGCGTCATTTCCTCTAATGGTTAAAATATGCTCTATTATTTTATTTATGCGTTGCACTTACTTGTTTTATTATTTATTATTATTATTATTTGTTTTGTTTATTAATTATTGTCCTTTACATATATATGCCATTTACTATTATGTTGAAATCTAGGCTTTGAAAATTAATTATGAAATATTTGTTTATTATTACTATTTCATTTATTTACTTTTTTGGATTGTGGTAACCCGTTATTTTTGTGTTTACTTTTATTTTCAAAGCTCTTTACGCGTTAAAAAAAATGTTTTTAATTAATTAAACATATAGTCCGAGTTTTTGGTGTTATTTAACAATTATATTTAGCATTAGGGTAGGTATTTTATCAAATGATAATTATTCCACAAAAAAATATTGAATGCCAAAAGAAATTTTCTCCCAGTCAACCATTGGTTTAACGTTAATATGTAATTTACATTAGTAATAACTAAAAGATTTGAATAATACTATGGTGATTTGATTATGGTAATGACTTGCGTTACTTGTCATCTATGCTAGTTTTTTTTTTTTCAATTTTTTTTTATGCATTGAGACGTCTAGTAGTATTTAGTTTTGAGTTGTATAGTGGTGTTTAGTGATTTCGCTAAATAATTTGGGAAAAAGGTAAAGATTTATTTACTTTTTTTTATTTTCCTCATACTATTAAGTAGGCAGTTTTCCCTTCATGTTGTCATTTGTATCTGACATTGGTATCTGGTATTATTTAAATTTTAGTTCGATTCGACATAACTAGCTGAAATTTGGTTTACATTTGTTACCGAGTTATCGAGTCGAGTGAGTTTGAGATGTGTGAGAGTTGAGTCGATTGTATTGTTATTTGTAATTATAAGTTACCCTATATCGTTTTTTGTCTTGTAGTGACTCGACGTGTTTTACTTGTACGTTTACATATTGATTTTCCAAAAGAAACAAATCAAATACTGTTTACACTTTACAATTCGGTGTCGTAAGGTGCTAAAAAAAAAAATGTTTTCCTTAAATTTTGAATACTTTGTTTTTTAACTGGCTTTTCATAACACGAGATAATTATTTTTGCTTGACATTAGATTGTATTTCGTAGAAGAATTTTTTTTTCCTTCATAACTTATTTTATTATTCTTATAATTGGTATTTTTAATTTTATGCCGACTTACGCAAGGATTATTTAATTGTCAACATATAGCGGCGTTATACAGCTATACAGTTTAGTGGATTTAATAGTTACGCCATAATTGGTTATTTATTATTATTTCTTCACTAAAACCCGTAGTTATTTTTGTTAGTTTTTGTTCTGGACATATTCGTATGTATTATTGTATATATATAACATTTTATTTTTCGTTTTCATGCATATCTAGAGGGGTATTTATATTTCCTAATTCTCCCATCAAGTGAGTTGTACTTTTAATTCAAATATGCACTTAAAATATTAAAATTGATTATATGGTTAAGTACATATTTCCCATTAAATGCACTAAACGCTATGATTATAATGTCTTATACCTTATACTCTAATATTTACCATCGGTGCTCCTCGCCGAGTTCGAATGCCACTACACTTTTATCACTTCAACACTGAAAGTTCCCTTCTATACTGCATTACCACTCCTCATAGGTGGTGTCTCGTTCCCAGATGATACTCCATATCCAGAAGGTGAGTCCTTCGTACACCAGCTGTAATTTCGCTGCTCCAACCGTTCCATCCATGAAGTGAACATCCAGCGTATTTGCCAACATGCAATGCTTCGTGTTAGTGATCCTCTCTGGAGATAGTAGTGGGTGTCCTTTCGGTCCCTCGATAAATGAAATTATGCCGGTTCTTCCTTGTATTCTACATACCATAGTCGCTTGACATGTGACGGAGTTCGCTTCGCAAAATATGGACATCCTCTGCTTCACCGCTTCTAGATAGGTGCGCATTTTAGACTTGCACTACCCTGGTTTTGATGACTTCGCCTTGGGCTCGTCGCTTGATCTTCTTATTCAAACAGATGTTCAAATACCGTAGGGCTAACACAGCTATTATCAGCAGTCCGACTACGACGAAAATGCCAAAATACAGGTTAATATTCGCTATACCTTGCGCGATAACAGTATGCTGTTCGATCTGGTTAGTCTTCCCAATTTGCGTATAAATTTCTCCCCGTTTGACTTCCAGCGGTGCCTGTGTCGTACTGACTTGGTGTCCCATTTTATTCAAATAATATCCAAATAAAATATTCGACATTGTTTACCTAATAACATGAGATCCGGGTCTCAGGTTGATTCCCTAAATGGGCGGTAGCGGTACCGGTACCGGCGCCATATATGGCACTGGCAGGGTCGCCATGCGATGGCGGAGGAGAGACGGGTTAAATGAAACACGCTATCTGACGGTTAAAGTAGAACTCGTTTATTCATTGGATGGTACATGGCTTATATAGTCTTAACTGTAATTAGGCTACACGTGGTTAGGTGGGGAGGTCCCCACGTGTAAGGTGTCTTATTACGACCTGTTACATGAGATGGTTGTTATTGTTGGACATCTGAGACTTTATCCCATATTTGGGATACCTTTCCTTATATGGTACCGACAAGGTGATACCTGATACTTATTATCTAGTTACATTTACCTATACCTACTACACCATATTCCATTCTCGGCTTCATAATAATAATAATAAGCCATATTGAAAGTGGTTTTAACAAACTTTTTATTTTAAGTGCATGTATATTCAGGTTAAATCTTGCAAATCATTTGTCAACTACTTCTCAATATATGAGATTGAGCTGAAATGTAATAGTTTTATAAAAAAACACAACACAATGAATTACTTTTAAATGGGGTAGCCTTTATTCATTTAATATCCTAAGCAAGAACTTTTACAAAATGTCTAAAAAGTTTACTACATAGGTGCACTATTATTGCATTGTTTTTAATAATATATTCTGTTGTTCTTGGAACAGAATACTTGCTCAGGCGGTTTTTGCAACTGTCAGTTTAATGGGAATCTGTAGTGAAAAAAAAAAGAAAAAAAAAGAGTTTTGGTTGGTTAGAGTCGGGACGCCTCCTGCGGACTCGCTGGCGACAGCCCAACTCTAACGTGTACCAGTTCACTACATTACTTCACTTACTTTGTTAATAAAAATACCTAGATAGATTCAGAGGAGATGTATGAACCTTTGACGTACGAGAGTCCTCTTGGTGATGCTTAAGTATCCTGTTATTCCTGTTGGTTTGTCTGGCGGGGAGATAAATTGTGAAAATCAAGTTATAAATTACACATCGCTTTATTAACTGACAATACAGCGCAAACCGACAATTGGTATGACGCGACGGTCGCCCACGATGGGTTTAGGTTATACGAGGCACAAAGTGTTCCGGTGAACCACTGACTCTAATTTCTACTTGGCCAAATAGATAAAAAAAGGCGTGCACGGCGGCGCTGGTGACGGACCCGGTGGCGGGCACCGCCCGCGCGCGCGCATGCTAATGCGCGCGCGCGGGCGGTGCTAAAATAATTTTGGTCGGCTCTCGGACTATGATAGTCGGGCTTCCCTACTATATTGTTTTATTACCATGCTGTATAACCACTTAAGATAGGCTACTTATACGAATAGCTTAGCTAGGCTTAAACCTATGACTTAAGTTACTCTAAGTTTACCTACAAATTATATTTATAATTGGAGTGGTACTTGTCATGTACCAATGACTTAAAAGTTAAACTATACAAGCGCACCTGTATGTGGTGGCATGACTTAGTTTGGGTTATGCGAAAGTGTCGTCACATTGCATGAAAATTCAAATATGTACCAGCTGGTTGAAATAGGAGAAATCCTCTTAAGTTCCTAGAAAAAAAAACTTAAAAAAGCTTATTTCTCAGGAAATAATGAACCAATTTTGGTCCGGTTTGCGTGGCCTGGATCCAAGGGTTATGCAGGTGTACACGAATTTTAGCTTTTGTCAAAAACTAAGATTGACAAATTTTGTCAAATGACAAAGTGTACAAAAATTGTTCTAAAAAAGTCTAAAAGTAATATGACACAAACAGAACTGATGTTCTGTTTGTGTCATATTACTGTTACATGAGAGCTTCATGTTTTCTAAATTGAATAAATTTGACAATCCAAATTCATGGACGAAATCCATACCTAATATGAAACTATCCGCAACAGATGGTATTACAGTAAATGCAATTTTAAGAGATTTGTTTCCGAAGTTAACTGGTAGTGGCATATTACCAATTACCTTAACAACGGAGCCGTTAGCACAACTTGCAGAAGAATCTATAGGATATAACTGTTGACCTAACTTCTCTAATTGTTTATGTTGGTTGTTACCTTACAAAAAAAGAAATAGTTCTAAAATTATACAATTAAATTACCAATACTGCCACTTATCAATAGTGTGCAGTTGGAAATAATGGGCTGTGTCTATGCTTACTTTTCATAGAACAAGCAGCAAAATAATAAAAAAATTAATTTCTATCGCTTGGCCGGAAACTTAAATACTCAAACTTGAATTTACAAATTTATTACAAATGTTTCAGTTTTTAAATCGAATAAGTATAATAACAATGTCAAACTGTTACAGAATATCTAGCCAATGATAGTGCAAAAGATTAAATTATGAAATTTTTCCTTACAATTTTTTGTGCGAAGAATAAATTATTTTTCCAAATTAAATTTTTAACACCATAATCTTATCACCATAGACACCAACAGGATAATATACTGTTAAATAGCTTCGGGCGCTATTAATGTAGTGAAAAAAAAAGAAAAAAAAAGTTTTTGGGTTTGTTAGTCGGGACGCCTCCCGCGGACTCGCTGGCGACAGCCCAACTCTAACGTGTACCAGTTCACTACATAACTTCACTTACTTTGTTAATAAAAATACCTAGATAGATTCAGAGGAGAGGTATGAACCTTTGAAGTACAAGAGTCCTCTTGGTGATGCTTATATATCCTGTTGGTATGTCTGGCGGGGAGATAAATTGTGAAAATCAAGTTATAAATTACACATCGCTTTATTAACTGACAATACAGCGCAAACCGACAATTGGTACGACGCGACAGTCACCCACGATGGGCTATAGGTTATGCGAGGCACATGTTTACGCGAAAGTGTTCCGGTGAACCACTGACTCTAATTTCTACTTGGCCAAATAGATAAAAAAGGCGTTCACGCACTTACGGGAATGGACGAAGCGGCGACAGCGCGGCGGCGCGGGCGGCGCTCCCCGGCCCCGGGCCGACGGTCAGACTACGGGGTAACCTGGCGTGGCCCTGAGGGTGAAGGCGGCCGACAACTGGCCGTGGAACCCCGTGAAGCCCTTGGAATCGCCAGCCTGGCGCGGCGTAGCCGCGAACAGGCCAGCCTCCGAGCCGGGTTCCTTTACTCGGAGTCCTGCGGGCGGCGGCTAGTGGCGGCTGGCTTACCAGCACGCCATGAGGTTGAAGTCCGAAGCGGGCGGTGAAATCGCCGTCTCACGCTCCAGCAGAGAACACGAAGGCTATCACAGCGGACTAACCTCTTCACAAAAATGTTACAAGGAATTATGAGGTTAAGCCTCTTCTGAACACACACAAATCAGAAAATATCTTCTATCCACGTTTTTACATTAACCTTCTCTAAAGTCCCTATCGAAAAAAAATATATACCGTTAACGTTATCCAGTCCAGTCCAGACACTGACGTTAATCCTTTTTTTAATCATTCCGGTCTGCATCGGCTTCCTAGCGTTTGAGCGAATGTACACACTTCCTGTATTTGCTTTAATAGTTGTTGAGAGTGTCAATCGGGTATCAGGTGTCAGTTTTGACAGCTGACGGCTGCTAATTACAGGTTATGTTACTTGCAAGAAATTGAAATTACATCTGAATAATGTGTTGGGGATGTTTACAGTGTCCCGGGATTGTGTGGCTTAATAGTGGCCAAGAAGCAACGTAAGTTTTATGTAGCAACGCTACAAATCTTGGAAACCTTATTCCTTTTGTACAGAGAACTCAAGGATTCTAGTGAAGACCGGTCGTGCTTTGGCCAACAATATGTGGCCCAAAATGTAGCCCTGAAATAGGAAATTACATTTTAACAAGTTAAATATTATTTAAAACAAACAAACAAAAACTGTGCTTTAAAAACATACACAAACTTCTAGGCAAGGTAACCTACAGTTTGTTTGTTTTTAAAATGTCTTTATTGAAAAACAATGTTACTATAGGTTATTAGTTAACATATTCCACGCTTGGTTATTTCCACGCTTGTATTGTTGACTTTCTTACACAAACTTAGTTAAAAGTCAAGCTAATAAAAGCGAGTTAAAATACTCCTTATTGTGCACGTGTAATCACAATTTTTACTTACCCAGAAGGAAGTACTCCCCAATGCGTCCGTCATAGAGCCGTTTCATCTCCTCCTTTATATTGCTATAATGAAATATAAAGGAGTCGTGCACTCATCCGGGGTATCTGGCATGTACCGCTATTATCTGGCAGTTTTCGTCAGCGATCTGAAAAAAAAAAAAACACTGTCAAAGATTTGATAGATTTGGCGCCAATTTATGAATATCAAGCTGTGTATGTATCTATGTAACCTGCAACTCCCCGCTACCTTAAAGATCGTTTTAGTTACCTGACATCTGCAAGGTCCGCTCAAAATTGTATACTCACTGTTCCGGCATCGAAGTCAAAATTTTATTCTAATTCTTTTACTGTGCAAGCTATTTTACTGTGGAACTCGCTTCCGCTGGATCTTAGACAAGCTAAAACTTTGGCAATTTTTTAATATAAACTTAAAGATCACTATTTATCTCTACCGTAGCCTAATCCTTTAATAAGTCTATGCTGTCATTTTTCATTATAAGTCTAATGTTGCTGTGATATTCTTTTCATTCTTCCTTTTTGTATGTATGTATATGTAGGTTGTCTGGAAGAGATCGCTCTTTAGCGATAAGACCGCCTATATTGTCTACCATTATTTAATTTATGATTTCTCATGTAATATTTTTCTTGTTGGTCTGCAATAAAGAATTGTTGTATTGTATTGTATGTATGTAAACATTTCATTGTACATAAAAGTAAATAAAAATGAATAAAAAACCTGCACACATACAAAGGCGAACTTATCCCTACAACTACAAGGGACTTTATTCCAGTCATTTTATGAGAGAAAAATGTAAAATAATAATATTGCTACATCAATCTCACCTTCTATTTACTGCCTCTGTAAATTGACCTATGTAATGGCTTACAGTCGACTGGGCAATTGAAAGGCCATGATCCTGCCCGGACCCACGCTGATAATTGCCATCAGCCAATAAGTGTAAAGATGTTAGCACCTACAATACAATAAAAGAAATTAGTTGTTTTGAGCATATTCTGTCTACAGCCTTTTATTTTAGAATGATTGGGTTCTAATATTAATATTAGAATGAAAAAAAATTATTACAACATTTTTTTGTTGTATTTAGAAAGTTGTAAGTATTAGGTACAAACTAAAACCAGTTAAAAGTTATTTATACTAATGTATCTTTTTAGGGTTCCATACCCAAAGGGTAAAAACGGGACCCTATTTCTGAGACTTCGCTGTCCGTCCGTCTGTCACCAGGCTGTATCTCAAGAACGGTGATAGCTAGACAGTTGAAATTTTCACAGATGATGTATTTCTATTGCCGCTATAACAACAAATACAAAAAATAAAATAAAATAAATATATACAACCCCATACTCCTCCCATACAACAAACTTGTTATAGATTACGGTACGGAACCCTTCATGCGCGAGTCGGACTCGCACTTGCCCAGTTTTTAAATAATTCAGGTTGAGTTTGTTCTAAATATTAAGATACTTATACAGCTACTCATATTGATTACTTGATATATCTACTCTATTAAACAACAAAACATAATATATGTATGGTTACCTTGGTGTGAACTGGCAAACCGTCAGCGTGGTGAAGATCGACTTCAAGGTGCCATCTCCTTGCGCACTCTGTATATGTGATGAAACTCTTCGTGTGGCATCTCAAACGGGTTGGACATGTCCCTTATTATGCGTCTATTTAGCTTCCGCCGATGCTTTTCGGCATGCAACGCCAATTGCAAGTAAAAAAAAAAAAAAACGTTCCACGTACTCACGTATAATCACAATTTAGCAAGTAATTAATGTTATATACGTTAAAATAATTAATACTAACGCTTGATTTCCGACAAATGTGATGAGTTCGTTTCTAAATTTTCTAATTCTAACACCTTTACGTCACGTTTTGACGGTTGCATTCATTATGTCATTTAAATAGTGACACAATTTTAAGATAAATCGTCAAATTTAAGTTTTGGCTTAAGATGGTGCACGGCACGATAAATTTCGTGGTAAGATAAGTAGATAAACAATAAATAACGACAGCTTGATTGTTTGTGTCTGAGTTTTAAAAATATACGAGTTAACCTGTAAAAACGGCTCAAGTTTGAGGGTCAAACACATTCTCTTGTCTTTTTTTTTTTATTTATTTCATGACCATGGAATCAGTGTCCTTCAGTCAAAAACATAAAATATTGTTGATCATTTACATTACAATTTAAACAACGAATTAATAATTTGACAGCAACTATCAAGTATCACATAACATATTGATACTTTTCCAAGTATACAATACACACAGATATAGTTATAAATGGAAATAATGAAAACAACACAGCATATTAATACATAAACAAACAAATAAACTATTTACAATTAATTGAAACATAAATAATAATAAAAAATCTACAGTATTGAGTATAAATTTATATACAGGAATGAAAAATACTACATTGGATAATATATCCTGAACGCGGCGGGGAACACTTATTAAATTTTCTTTAGCAATGTCACTAATCTCACTGACAAGTGTCAACTCAACCTTTGAATTCCAAACGTTGGACACTGGAAAATGATATGATTTATGTCTGCGTTTTCTTTAAAGCAATATGTACAGGTATCTTCCGCAACGATTTTCATCCTGTACAGATGCGCTGGGACCAGGCAATGACCAAACCGCAAGCGGTTAATTATCGTTATGAACTTTCGGCCGGTGTACCTAAAACGATTGTACCACGGAGTTGTTGGTAAGTCCGGCTGTAATTCAGCATACCATTTCCCCTTATTCTCGGTAATAATGTTCCAGTAATCCTTCCACAAACTCTTTGATCGATTTTTAAATTCATGGTAATAATCCGTGAAAGGCACTCTAAAAGATTGGGTGTGGTCTTCGTGGTGATCTTGTCGTGTTGCCTGATCCACAATCTCGTTTCCGGCTATGCCACTGTGTGAGGGAACCCATAAGAATTCTATACATTTCCCAATCATTTGTAGCTTATCCTTAATTCTATACAATATATAATTCTGTTTATAAACTAGATTACAATTACATAAAGCAGATAAAACACTTTTAGAATCACTTATTACTAATATATTTACACTATTTACATTGGTATTTACATAATGTCAAAGCAGCTAAAATAGCCCATGCTTCTGCCGTAAAAATACTGCAAGTGTTTGGTAACACATTTGGTTATTTTCTGTTGTGGATCATAGAATGCTGCTTTGACATGATCGCTCTTGGAGCCATCAGTATATTTAGTGTAAAATTCCTTTTTTTCGTTTAAAAATTCTAGAAAGTCATATTTATTTCAGACAGTTTCTAAATGACATTTAATATCAAGAAAATTAAGTAATGTGTTATATGGGCATTTGTAAATAGGCCACTTGCTATTGATGTAAATATCTCTGGTCAGGTTTTTTATGTATGTTATTATTGTTGTTATTTCAGGCAATGTACCAGAAATAAGAGTATTCGCCGAGATGTTGGCTGTTCCAGCTAACTGTGAGACTTCTGCTGGATATAAAACATTACTAAGGACAGTTACATTGTTACAAGACAACTCCTTCAAGCAAAATCTCTCAGCCAACTGTTTACAGCAAGCCGCAAGGACAATTGAGGTATGCAATTTTCAATTTCCATAAAAACAATGGGAGTGCTGCCGTGCAGAACTTAAAGTACAGTAAGTGCAATACGTCTCTCATAGCACTTACTGTACTTTAAGTTCTGCACGGCAGAGTAGTGCGCATGGCTCCACTAATTATTCTCAGACCCATATGTTGTATCACATCCAATTTCCTTAATAATGTGTTACTAACATTCATACATATAAGCTAAAGAGCTATAATCAAAATGACTTCTGGCTATACTTTTATACAGCATACAGAGTGTTTTTGGATCTGATCCCCAAAAAGTTCCAGCTAAACTCCTCAAGATATTTATGCCCTTCATGGCATTTTGACATATATAGTTAATATGCTTATCGAATTTTAGTTTGTCGTCTATTATGACACCTAAAAATTTATGATGATTGGCAACAGGAATTGCATCATTATTATAACTAACTTTTATTCTAGAGTGTACAAATGAATCTTTACTAAATATTAAAGCTTTACTCTTTTCTGAACTTATGTATAGTTTTAAAATGTTGTTATAATAATGATGCGATTGCGCTAATGCAGTATTTGTACTGTTAACAGCTATATCTAAATTTTGGTTTATGCTGTATAAAAGCAAGTCATCTGCAAATTGCAATATTTTGACCTGTGATGTATCTACAAAATTATGGATCTGAGATGTGTATAAATTATACAACAGCAGAGGTGACAGTGTTGCTCCTTGCATTGTTCCTTTATTCACAAGCCTAGGTCCATGTAGCTTATTGTTCAATTTGACAAACAGGGTTCTATTATATAGAAATTTAAAAATCCAGTGTAAAATATTTCTTGGTAAGCCCAATTCATGCAGGACATTTATTAGGCATTCAATATTAACATTGTCAAAGGCACCTTTAACATCTAAAAATACACAAATAGCATTAGAATGACTTAGCTTTGCCATTTTAAGTTCTGATATTAGAGATACAAAGCTTTCAGAGCAACTTCTGCCTTTTATAAAACCAAATTGGATGTCGGGTAATTTGTCCTTTGTTTCAGCAAAATAGTCTAGGCGTAACTTTAACATGTTCTCAAACAGTTTACCTATACATGACGAGAGAGAGATAGGTCTATATGTTGAGGGATTATTTGCAACTTTGTTTGGCTTTAAGATGGGAATAACACACTGAGTTTTCCATGAGTCTGGTATGACAAAATTATTCCAAAGTTTATTTTAAATGTTTAATAATATTTCTTGTGCGTTAGGATGTAATTGTTTGATTAACATGTATGGTATGCTGTCCAACCCTGGTGTTGTATCCTTCCTACTTTTGAGAGCTATGTGGAATTCATTCAATGTAAATGGTCTATTGAGAAAGGAGTTACTATCATTTTCCACAGATTGATCCATAATATCATTCAAATTATGTTCATTCAACTGTGATGAGTCTGCTATGTTGTCTAAAAAGCTTGGTATCCAGTCATCATTCAAATATCTGTTATGAGAAGAACCTATCCTTCTGAACCTTTTCATGTAGTTCCATATTCTAGAAATAGGTGTCATTCTGTTAAAGCTAGTACATAGGTTGTGCCATGCATCAATATTTTCCTCTTTTAATATCCTTTTATTTTGAGCATCTAATTTTTTGTAATGTATAAAATTAGGAATACTTGGTGATTTCCTATACTCTTTGAGAGCCTCCTTAGACATTTTAACAGCATCATCACATGTTTGGTTCCACCAAGGTGCAGGTTTTCTCATAACTTTTAAAGTTTGCTTTGGCGTTTGTTTGGGAATTGTTTCTGCTCTAATATCAATAATATCATACAAAATATTTACAAATAAGTTATATAAATCAATAGGTTCCGCACCATGTATATCTAAATGTGAGAACCAGGATTCAGATAGTTCTTGATATTTGGACCAGTCTGCTTTATTATAAATGTATTTTTCTTCCACAGGACGCACTTCATATATAGAAGGCTTCACATTTATAACAACAACAGTTGGATAATGATAACTGCCCATCGGGTCGTCATGGACACGCCATTCACAGAGAGGAGCTAATGTGGGACTGACCAAAGCTAAATCTATGGCAGATGGATTTCTGTTTGTATACTGAACAGTTGTGGCTTTACCATCGTTTAAAATACACAAGTCAAAATTATCAATTAGATTATATAAACTGTTACCTCTATTATTGTTAGCCATACATCCAAATAGGATATGATGAGCATTGAAATCTCCCATTATAAGGCATGGCTTAGGGACTTCAAGTAAAACCTTTCTCATTTTGTCAGTAGCAAATCTGCTGCTATTAGGAGGACAGTAAACGCAAAGAATATTCAATTTACCCATTTCAGTGTCTACTGATATGCAAATATTTTGAATAGATTCGTAAAAAGTTGTATTTACAAGACTATATTTTAAGTTTTGTTTTATTAACCTATTGACCGCCAAGCGGTCTAGCAATTTACCGTGCCACTGACGCCAGAGTAAAAAAAAAAAGATGTGCCCCAAAATCAACAGGGATTGAAAAATACTTGTAGCGGTTAGAATTACAAAATTTTTGATCACTGAAATTTGGACGGCTGTGGCCGACGTGGCGTCAGGGGCACGATTTTTTGTTGACGGCCACAGCCGACTGTGGCGGTCAAAAGGTTAATATACCTACTCCATTATGTTCATTGACTGAATTTTTGTGTATCAAATTATAAGGTGTAAAATCAGGAATTGTACTAGTTATAATGTTATTAAAACTATCGTGAGACATCTTTACTAATTATAAAAACGGTATAAACTCACGTAAAAATTGTCAGGAACGGCCCGACATGTTTCGAACTCATTTGGAGCTCTTCATCAGGGGTAGCTATCCGTGCTGCTACGCGACTCGCGACCCAAATGAGTTCGAAACATGTCGGGCCGTTACTGACAATTTTTACGTGAGTTTATACCGTTTTTATAATTAGTAAATTGTACTAGTTGTTTTAAGCCAGGTTTCATTTAGCAGACAAATATCAATATGTTGTTCAGAAAGGAATGTTTTGAGTAAGGCCTTTTTGCTCTGTAAGCTCTGTATGTTATATTGTTAAATGTGTATCCATTATGTGATTAAATTAGCTAAAAGTATATCCTTAATTCTTTTATTAGTAATCGGAGTGTTACTGTTATCATTGCCAAGCATAATAAGTGATTTAACGAGAGCATTAATAATGATTTCATTATTTAAAATTTGCTCAGCATTATGTTTAGTTATGTTTACATCAATAGTTTTAGTTGGTTTCAAATTTGGGAATATTTTTGGGTCGGAGATAGCTGGGACACTCACCACAGTGGCATAGGAATGGTTCGGCTTTAAATACTTGCTCTTTTTCTCTTCAATCTTTTTCTGTTTTACTGGACAATCCCTTGATATGGCCAAGTGATTGCCATTACAGTTAATACACATTACTTCTTCAACGTCGCATTCTTTATAGGAGTGTTGTCCGGCGCACGAAGAATACATTGTTATTGATAGTCACCCATTTATGCCTGCATAATGATTAGTCTGAATAAACAACACTTTATATTTATGCTTTTTTTTATTTTTTCATCCGCCAGAAGAGATATACTTTACGAGCAAAATAATAAAGTTACTGTGCAAACCTTACCCTAAGCAAATGGCAAGCATTGAGTGAGTGTTGGTAATATGTCATGTGAGTCGGCTGCCAAGCAAAGGGATTCCTAAATCTGTAATATCTACATACAGTCAAAAGTGGGTAGCGCGGCGATGAGATTGCGTTGTACACCAGCCTCCGCGGTGACGCCTGGCAAGACGCCGATGTATGGATGGAAGACGTAAGAGACTACTGAGTCGGCGGTCCCGGGTTCGAATCCCGGCCGGGGCAAATATTTGTGCAAATATTTGTTCTTGGGTCATGGATGTTATCTATATATGTATTTTATATATTATGTATATCGTCGTCTAGTACCCATAGTACAAGCTTTGCTTAGTTTGGGACTAGGTCGATTTGTGTATGATTGTCCCTTAATATTTATTTATTTATTTTATTTATATCGACACCGTGCTAGCTATACATATAGCTATATGTCGTCCACTGCAAAGCAACATTTGCTTTGTCGCTCATGTGACGACGTCTTTGAGAAATAAAATAATAACAGAAATAAATATTTATTATTCTCTTTTTTTTTTTTGCTCTATTTGCTTGTGGGCCCGAAGGGGCCCTTTGCACTGCTGGGACAATTTATTATTCTCAAGTGTCTGCCGCTATATAAGCAGACAGAGACAGTACGTAGATCCATCTCGAGATCATTACATAAGTGCCATCTTCTTCTCACGCGATCCAAGTACATATGTAATGTGACGAAATTCATCGTCAGGAAATCCGAAAGGGTTGCAGAAGTCCATTATGGTGTTACGGTGTATTTTTCTTCTACATCTTCTAAGCTTCTCTGCATAATTATACTGCGACTTGATGATAGTCACAGCGGACCATTCTGCAAGTAATTAGTGACAAATGAGTAATATAATAACAATTTAGCAAGTAATTAATGTTATATGCATTGAAATAATCAATACTCAAACTTGGTTTTCTTAAAAAGTGAAGATTTCATATTAAACTTCCTTTGTCACTACCTTATTAGCTCGACGACAAACTAAATCAATTTTCAGTCAGATTATCACGCTTTGACATTGACATGTGACATAAAATGGACAACCATCGTAGGAAATTTGATGATTAATCTTGGATTTATCTATGTCACGTGCGACCATCTTAGCTTTTATGGATAAATGCTTTGACGTTCATCTATCGTGTGATAAACCAACCATCATAGCGTTAACACGACGGTAACCTATGTATACCGGGCTGTCAAAGTTGGATGCTTTGTTATAAAGTGGACGACCATCGTAGGAAATTTATGCATATATCATATATCTCGTGATGTCACGTCAGAATGTCAGTTTACCGTGCAACCATATTACCAAATCATGACAAACGCTTTATCACTTATTTATCCCGTGATAAACGCAACCATCATAGGCCCCCAGTTCGCCAATCAGCTGATCAACGTACAAATTGAAAAGTCTTGGCGATGTTAACCCTCCCTGTCTTACACCACAGCTGAGTGAGTACTCGTCAGAATAAGCATTGGCCCATCTTACTCTATTTCTTTGGTTATTATACCAATATGAAAATATATTGACTACCTCGGGGGCTACGCCTGTCTTCCTTAACTTGTTCCAAAGCGCACTATAAGAAACTAGGTCAAATGCCTTGGACAAGTCTAGAAAACAGGCATATACCGGCGTTTTTCTCTTGACATAGTAATCAACAGTATGCTTAAGCGTTAAGATAGCACTTTCAGTACCTAGACCTTCCTGACCGAACTGTGCATCACACAATTGTATATGTTGATTAAGATGTACGTTCAGTATTTTATCTAATACTTTGGCAACAATTGTAGCAAGTGAGATGGGTCGGTAGTTCGCTTTATCAGAAATGTCACCTGTCGAGTTCTTTATCAGCGGCGTCACAACTGTATTCATTAAGTCACACGGTAAGTATGAATGGCGTAAACAAAAGGTATAAAGCATAGATAAGACCCTACTTAGATGCGGACCAGCATGCTGGAGATGTTCTATGCTCAGCCCATCATGTCCCGGAGACTTACCCCTTTTCATACCCTTAATGGCCTGTGAAACCATTTTGCTTGTTATGCTATAGACAGGAACCGCAGCACTGTCCAAAGTGTCCGAATTATTCGAAGTATCCGATACCACACAAGAATTTAATGGCGAATCTACCTTAAAACATTGCCCAAACATATTGGCAATACTTACGGGATCGCACTTATTATCGACACTAACTGGCAGAGATACCTTTCCATTTAACTTTTTAGTGCTTTTCCAAAACTTGTCGAACTGTTTAGACGCATGCTGCGAGGCAAGAATATCCATAGCGATTTGCTCTTGGTTCTTTTGACAAAACCGAAGTCTAGACTTGAATATCTTCCTACTGAGACACATAGCCTCATAAACAGGCCCACACTTAGGTCTGTTATGCAGGACATAAGTCGAGAAATCCAACCTAGCCTGCTTATGCGCATCTGCCACATGCCTATTCCAACCTCGCAAGCACCTATTTCTGTTGACCATTTTAACAGGCTTTTTTGTACGGCAGTCAATTGAGGCCTGACGCAAAGTATCTATAATAGTTTTGTAGTAATTGTCTATCAAATTTTTATGTGAACAATCCTTGCAAAATGTATCGGCACACAATTTAAACTCTGTAGGAAAATCTATTAATTTAATTTTAAGATTACATATACTATTATATTTTTCTATTTCCTCCGCGCTTCTCAGGCCCCAAATAACACCTTTATTACAGTCATCAACACTTACTTGTAACTTACTTCTGATATGACCTAAATCACACTCAACCCACACTGGGAAATGGTCCGACCAATATACATTTGACAGAACTTTGATATTATTTATAGTCTTCCAAGCTGATTTACTAACTATACAGTGGTCAAGCCATCTCTCACAACCATGCGCCTCGCTTACATAGGTATATGTATCGGAAGCGATACCTAACTTTACAACATCCGCACATACCCATTCATTTTCACTACAGAACTCAAATAATTCCTCTCCGAACGGCGCTGTGGGGTGTGCGTTTAGGTCACCTAATATGTAAACATTTTCAATACAGCTATCTTGTGCTAATGCATACAATTCTCCCAAACACTGCGTAAACAAAGGTAAGTTGTCCCACTGATCCGTAGGCATATACACGCACATTATCAAGATTTCACTGAGCCCAGATGTAACAGCTCTAATCGCACAGATTCGATCACTACAACACTCAACCACCGACACATTGCGAAACACACTACCCCTCCATAATAAGCCCACCCCCCCATGTGGACGGCCACGAAGAATACCAGATGTTAGTTCTATTGCCGATTTACTAGTGTAGTTGAAATCCTTATCGATACTGCCAAGAAACGCCAGGTCCTGAGGCATCAACCAAGTCTCTTGCAGCGCCACAACGTCCGCTAATTTACACAAAGACTGTACACAGCCTAAACTTCGCTTTACGTTTTTACAATTGTAACTTATAAATATATTCGTCATTGGCGCATTCATCATGAGTCATTGTTTTTATCCGTTGAGGCACCGTACGCGCTCTCACTCTTCTCGCACGGCAATTTATCCTGCCTCG
This sequence comes from Apotomis betuletana, assembly GCA_932273695.1. Lineage (NCBI taxonomy): Eukaryota > Metazoa > Arthropoda > Insecta > Lepidoptera > Tortricidae > Apotomis > Apotomis betuletana. The sequence continues at coordinate 36,277,836 of OW026300.1, read as the reverse complement.
CTTTAAAATCTATGAAACGCCTAACCGAAACACCCGCCGGCCACAAGGAGTCATCCATAAAGGTGTTTAAGTTGTCTTTGGATACAAACATTTTGTATGACTGGTAATCTCTCGGATTACGCGTCTTTATTTTAAACATAAACACCTTTTCATTCGTCTTCTCGTAAATGTAATCAATTACATCGCTTATCACTACATCTTTGTGAACATTTGACACAAACAAAGGAGTGCGCACCTGCGCACGGCCGCCGCTTTAAACTTCATATTGTCGACAGGTTTAACTTTCCCTTCACAGCCTATAATCCTATTTCTCAGTCTCTTTCTTTGTGCCTTTTTCCATTCTCCATCTAATTTAGGTGATTTCCAATCCTTATCACTGCCCGCCATTTCTGCAAAGGATATTGTTTTCGCCGCAACTGGTAAATTCACTTCGTTCGAAGAAACCGTCTCATTTGAAATTATTGCACTACCATCTCTCATGGGACTTTGAGCCTGGACTAGTTAATGTAAACTGAACAACATTATCCCTTTATTTCAGTAAATACACAGTCGTAATACATAATATACATTGATGGAACATATTTTGACGACGCGTTTGGCTCGGTTTGTAGACACCTGCCTACTGAGTCGGCGGTCCCGGGTTCGAATCCCGGCCGGGGCAAATATTTGTTCTTGGGTCATGGATGTTATCTATATATGTATTTATTTATTATGTATATCTTCGTCTAGTACCCATAGTACAAGCTTTGCTTAGTTTGGGACTAGGTCGAGTTGTGTATGATTGTCCCTTAATATTTATTTATTTATTATTTACCATATAAGATTCTTATTGGAAATTGTAATGTTTACAATATTAAACCTATTCGATGAAGCTTTCTATGTGTTTTATTATATATTTATTCAGGTGGTTTTACATGATTAATTAACCAAAGCTTCATATCTTATCCTATTCACAATAGTGAGAGCAATTAACCTTATATATTAAGTAAAAATAAGCGAAAAGAAATACGACTCTGCATACAATGATTTTCTTATTATCTAAGCTGATTACTTAATATTACGTGATTGAGCTAACTTATAATTATTACATAGAAATCCTAACCTACATGCGACAGAGAGAGAGGGTCGGAGCAAATAATGCGTTACAACGAAGAGTGCAACGAGTTGTTAAAATATATTGACTTTCCTATTGAGTGTACACATTGTGCCGATAAATATTGTAGTGACATTAGGCATAGGAAAGTCCTCGACTCTTTGTATAAAGATATTGTGTCTGCCCTCTGTGAGGCTGCGACGCGAACCTCAAGGAAGAAGCGTAAGCATAAAAAACAGGTAGTGGGGTGGAATCGGCATGTCAGCGATGCGCACAGGGCCGCGAGGGAGAAGTTTCATGAGTGGACACTTTATGGTAGACCGGAAGTTGGCAGGTTATTTAATGAGATGTGCGAAACTTGAAAAATATTCAAATCTCGCTTAAAATGGTGCCAAGACCATCAGACTCAAATAAAAATGGACATTCTTGCTTCGCAGCACTCCAAAAAAGACTTCCGGTCATTTTGGAAAGCCACAAATAACATGAAATACCGAGCTTCGTGTCCTGTGAGTGTTAATGGCAAAACTGACACAAAAGACATAGCTGACACTTTTAAAGACAATTTTATTGTTAACTCTCCTCTTGGACCATCGCAAAATGAGGTTATCGATGCTGAGACTATCGACTTGGAACCTGGACCGGGATACTTGGCTAAGGATGTGGCCAAGGCTATTAAATCTATCTCCCGAGGTAAATCCCCAGGCCATGATGGCCTCAGCATCGAACATCTCCAGAATGCAGGTCCCCACGTCTCAAGAGTGTTAGCTTTGTTTTATACGCTGTGTGTAAGGCACTGTTATTTACCCGAGGATATGATGAAAACTGTTGTTATTCCTGTACCTAAAAATAAAACTGGAGATTTGTCCAACGCCAGTAACTACAGGTATATATCCCTTGCGACTGTTATTGCAAAGGTATTTGATAGTGTGCTTAATGTACAGTTAAATAAGTACGTGAGTCTTAACCCCAACCAGTTTGGTTTTCGACCAGGGTTATCAACGGAGAGTGCAATACTGTGCCTTAAGCACACTGTCAAATATTATTTAAATAGAAGAACGCCTGTTTACGCGTGCTTCCTGGATCTGTCTAGGGCTTTTGACCTGGTTTGCTACAATATCCTATGGGAAAAGCTAAAAGCTATTAAATTACCTAATGAAACCATACAAATTCTAAAGTATTGGTATGGGAACCAGGTCAATAGTGTTAGATGGTCAGGTACTTTTTCAGATCCTTACAGGTTGGAGTGTGGGGTGAGACAGGGGGGTTTGACCTCACCCACACTTTTTAACCTTTACATAAATGAGCTTCTCGAGACGCTCGGCAAAACGCATATCGGCTGCCATATTGACACAATTTGTTTGAATAATTTGAGTTACGCCGACGATATGGTTTTGCTGAGCGCATCGGCTTGTGGTTTGCGAAAGCTTATAAATACTTGTGAGACATACGCTATCCAACATGGGCTAAAATACAATGTAGGTAAAACTCAGTACATGGTATTTGAGCCTTCTGGTTATCAGATACCCAAGGTACCTTCTATTAATTTGTATGGTAGTCCTTTGGAAAGGGTGAGATGTTTTAAATATTTAGGCCATGTTGTCACCTCAGACTTAAAAGACAACATGGATATCGAGCGCGAACGGAGGGCCCTGTCGGTGAGGGCAAACATGATTGCGCGTAAGTTTGCGCGCTGTACCAGGGAGGTGAAATTAACACTTTTTAGTGCTTATTGCACTTCCCTGTATACGTGCAGCTTGTGGGCATATTATACGCAACGGGCCTATGGGGCCCTTCGGGTTCAATTTAACAACGCGTTCCGGGTGCTGGTGGGGCTGCCCCGCTTCTGTAGCGCATCAGGGATGTTTGCGGAAGCAGGCATCGACTGTTTCTATGCGACCATGCGCAAACGCTGCACATCCCTGGTGCGCCGGGTGCGGGCCAGCCCCAACCCCATCCTACGCTCGATTGGGGACAGGCTTGACTGTCCTTACACAAGACACTGCTGTGAACAGCATGTGTCAAAAAGCTTGTATGTTGTGTAAGTTTTTTTTTTTTTGTAATGTTTTTACTAACACTTTAGTTATAGATTTATACTAACAAATAATATGAGTCACCAATGTTACTCGAAATAAACGATTTCATTCATTCATTCATTCATTTAGTGTTTAAACCGCCTAGTTTCATTTAGCCCCCGATCCCTTGTCTCCCGACAGAGCTAGTTCTGGAAACCTTCAAGATCCCGTCTGGATCGAAGGATATGTACTAGTGCCAGGCTCGTTACGCCATAATAGACCTAACGGGTTTATCACAAATGTATGTCGTCCAACGTTGACATTCCTTGAGCATTGCTTCTTTGTCCAAACTTTATTCTACAAAATGTAATTTATTACACGTTATTTTCAGAAGTTGCTGCAAATGTTGTTTAGTTTCAAGGGACGAATCTATGTTTTAATTTATTGCTCCTGTTACAGGGTTCCACCCTTTATATGTGTTTAGTATTATCATGTCAATTTACTTCTTTGTTGTTTCCTTTCGAAATATATAATGTTTTATCATGTTTGATTCCAGATAATTGAAAAATGACTACTATTATTAATACTGGTTTCCAAAGCATCGGTCACCACATAAGGTTTCAGCCTCAAACCGAGAGTAAAGGGAACCTGTTACTTTTGGCAGATCAATAAACAAACAATACACATTTACAAATTATAAGTAATTCTACATTTTATATTTTTGAAACATTATAATAATATAATAGAATAGAATACTCTTTATTGCACACCTCAAGAAAAAAGAAATACAAATACAGATGACACTTGACACAACAATAGGCGATCTTATCGCTAAAAAGCGATCTCTTCCAGACAAACTTTGGGTAGCGGATTAATATAAATGAAATGAGATGAGTATTAGGCGATGCAAAAAGTAATCAAGAAAACTACTGAAAAATAATAATCATACTATCATAATATTATTTTCACTTCTCATGTTCTAAAAGTTCGACTTTATGCTGTGCGTAGAAGACATAAAATCGCTTTTTAAGCTCTAGAGCATAAAGTAAAATCGTCGTCGAAGACCAAGGCGATCGGTCCAACAGCCACGCGAACAACTTAAAACTTAAACCCGTTACAGACCTTCCGATCCGATCCGATTTTCTAATACACTACACATTATCCGATTTCTTCCGATATAAATTGGATCGGATCGGAAGGTCTGGAACGGGTTTTAGCTGACATAAGAATACCAATGATAAAAGTTCCTTAATAAACAGATAAAAAAGACTTAAAACTTAAGGCGAAGGGTATAGTGAAACCCCAAAAACATGCTGCGTTTGGTCATGAATTGTGGCTATAACGCATCATTTTGAGTTTCGATACTTATACGTATCGTAACAAGCATATCCTCGAGGTTTTCTTCCAGTTCGAAAAATATTACTTTTTTGCACGGTTTTCCTTCAGATACGTTTTGAAGTAACAGTTTTTATCTTGTTTGGGCTCGTTTTTCTCCGGAAATTCAAAACCGTTTTAAACCAAACTTGGAGTGGGTACTTATATATCTTTTACCTATTTTATCCAGTTCTATTTATCCCAAAGGCTGGTTTATTATAGATTCAACCTTTAACGCCTACTGTTTTAACAATAAATGAATTTGCTCGCAACTTTGACCAGGCAATTGATCGTAAACAGAAATGTTTTTTTTTTTGTGAAATTGAAAACTACGAATTATAAAAAATAAAGAAGTATTGGAAGATACTAGAAAAAACCGAAAACATTACAAAAAGTACTTTTGAAGGGGATTTAAAATACATAAAATATTAATTTGAAAAATTTTGAACCCACGAATTCTGTGAGCGAATGAATGAATCTATTCCTTGGTCTGGTGTCAGTCAGGCTGTTTTGATTTGAAGTTTGTTTCAAGTGTTTCCATGCTCCCATTTGAATTTTGTAGTACCTATCAGATCGTCAGTGTCATATCTAGTTTTCTATTACTAGAAGTTCTTTAAGAATAGAGAAATCGAATATGAATTTGATTCCACATTACTACAAAAAGTAATAAAATAAGTGTAAATCGAACAAACTTCGATAACGGCTAATTCCTTTGTATAGCCGCCATCAGATATATCGCAGCAAATAAGGCGTTCATAAATATCTGAACACCACTCTTGGTAACATTTTTGTGAACGCATTGTTTGCTGCGATATATCTGAAAGCGACTGTAAAATATACTAATACGAACTCTACTAAGATTGGGATTCGATCTGAAATTTGCTGCAAAATATAACTATTACATTGATATCAGGTATATACAGGGTGCCCGTGAGCATTGCGAAAGATTTTACCCAGGCATTCCTGAGGTCCTAAGGAGTAATAAATCTTATATGAACCTAGGCCAATTTATATTGTTTGTTTCTCATTTCTCCATACAATAAATACTTGATAAAAATAATAGTAAGGCGGCGCTCCTGAACACGGCGCGCATCGTCAGGAGGTTCCTCTCTACAGCCCTAACCACCGGTAGCCTGGGCCCTGCCCCGCTGCCGGCGGCACCCTAGGTTAGGATTTTTATAATGTATTTATATTTTGTAATTACTTTATTGTAATTAACTCTTTATATACATTTATTGTAAAAAACCTAGCCAAAGATGAAAGATAAATAAAGGAGATAATAATAATAGTACATCTTTATTGCAGACAAAAAACCCATATCACACAATAATAAAATAAAATCAGTAAAAAAATAAGTAAAACATAGCCACCGTGGCAATAGCACACACTTAATAAATAAATAAATTTAAATTGAAATACAATTAGGTAAAATTTCAGTTAGGTACCTTCGGTTCCCATCCCGATGCAGAGACAGCCTGAACCTGGAAATTGGGCTATTGTTCGTCACTGATTGCGGCAAGTATCGAGTTCTCAAAATGAGGCCACTCGGAATCTGATGACGGCAAAGAAATCAGGCACACGAGCTTCGGTGAACATGCTCGGTAACCTCATCAGGATTCTGAAGGCGTCGTTATATCGAACCCTTAGGGTGTTAATTGTTTTCCTGGTGAAGTTTGTCCAGAAGTAGCTGGTGTAAAAGCTTTCTGGCAGTATGCTCTGAAGAGTGTCACCTTGACCTCTTCGGAGCATCCTCCAAACTTACGCGCGAGCATCTTGCACCTTACTGAGAAGGCTATTCTTTCGTTATCTTTGGCGTCTTTCATATACTCCGTAAGGATATTGACCCTTTCCTGCCTTAAATAAATATGCCCAGCAATCTGTGGTTAAAATATGTTTGCACCCTGTATAACCCGACTCCTCGTATCGTAGCTATTATGTTTCAGCCTGCTTCGATATACATAGATTTCATCAACATGGTACGATTGAAGTTATTTCATTCTATCGAGTAATTTTCAAAGTATATTGTAAATAGACAGTTGCTGTAAATAGACACATTGAAAGCCAACGAAAAATTCGTTGGCAAGCAATGCCGAGCCGTCACAGCGACATCTAGACCGTCAAGTGTGCAACAGGTCAATGAATGATTAAGCGTATTCGCTCATCAACTAAACTTGGTCCCGCCTAGATGGCGCGCGGGAGGATCTCAATCGAGCAATGTCTTAATAGAATATACTCTTTATTTTATTTCGTTTCGTTAATGCGTGCATAAACGTCTCGTGTAAGATGGTGCGTTTTGTGCACTTGTTGTACAATCTACTATTTCACTTCGCATGCTCTAAAAGTTTGACTTTATGATGTGCGTAGGCGACATAAAGTCGTCGTCTGCTCTAGAGCATAAAGTAAAATCGTCGTCGAAGACCAAGGCGATCGGTCCAACAGCCACACGAACAACATACAACTTTATAACTTTATAGAATAAACTCTTTTTTTTTTCGTTTCGTTAGTATTCTAAGACCAAGGCAAAAATACCAACAGCCAACGTACACAATAAAACTTCTTGAAATAAACTTGTAATTTTTATTTACTATCATTTATTACTTTTTGAATTTATTTATATTTTAGTAAATCAATATAGTTATGTTCGGGAGCGCGTGAGGACGTGTATGAAGGCAAACTCATATCGTTTTGACTTAACTTTAATTAATTAAAAAGATACACGAGTGTACAGATTGATGTTGAAACTGTAACTAACTTAAAAGTAATTTAAAACTATCTCACGTTGCGGTGGGCAAAGTTCTCGCTACTGGCCATGGCCACCTGCACGTGGGCGCGTTAGCCATAACATCCCAGTTGCTGATTACAGCGGTCATGCATTCACGATAACTGACCGGGTACCACCATGCATAACTATATACTATATATTTAACTACAACAATAATGTATCGTAGATATAAAAAAACTAAATGTTTTTAAATTTTAATTAAATTTGTTTTTATGTATAATATTTACATGATGTAGTTTCATTTTCTCGCAATCGAAGTGAAAAGTAGAGTGTGCAACTCGTCCATAAAACGCATTTTACACTCGACTTTATATTCATCCTCGCTCGCAAGCTCGCTCGGATGGATGAACGTCTCGTATAAAATGGTGCGTTTTATGCACTTCTTGTACAATCTACTATATTATTGCACTAAATAGATAAAAATATGCTCAGTTTAATACACTTACTTTATTCTTCTAACAGCAGCGATCCATTTAATTTCTGATCTTGTTTCCAACTCGGTGTAGGAAAGCAATAACATTTGCAATTGCTGTTTCGTCTTGTATTATTGCAGTTTACCACACAACACCTATTGTAACCCATTTTATTTCAGTTTATTATTTTGTAGCAGAAAACGTAAGCATTATAACTGAAAAGTATGACGTCTGCTTTACAGAAACAGAGCGGCCAAAGTAACAGCTTTTGGCCACATCCAAGCGCTGCGATAATTTTCGCTTTCCCTACGCGACCTCTGCACCCGGCCAATACGTTAGTCGTTAGGTACTTAGTACGGCCAAGTACGGCCGAAGCCGACAACGCAACTACTGTTATCGCAATTACTTAACACATTTATTATCAAAGTTATGCTAATTATTAGCCTATAATAAATTAATGATAAGAAAAAAATATGATATCACAATGAAACGTTGTTGGTTGTCGCAGTCAGCGAATCAATCTAATAGTTATCATCATGAAACGAACAATTTTAATCATGACTTTTATGTTTGTGTATATTCCTTATACATATCATCAAATTCAGCTAATCATAGATTACTTATAAGTACGTAGATAGTTATGTTTGAGTGTTCATCATTACAATAAATTAATTGAATATTACATAAAGAGTGTCGATGATTATTGATACCGTCAGTGCAACGAAGGACTGCCAGGAAACAAGTCTTTTAAGTTCTGTTGATTAATATTAAGTAATTAACACAAATTATAACGGGTCTAACGCGATATTTCTTATTTATCTTCATAATCTAACGTTTCGGCGGGGTTGCACACGCCGTGGTCTCAGATGTACTGGTAGTGAATTTGTGTTAATTATGTGCACAAACCGCGAGTGTAAAGTGTCATAATATTAAGTAACATAGTTAAAATAGGTTCAATTCATATTGATTACTTTTTAAAATTCGCGAATAACTTTCATTGCTTGTAAAGAAGTGAAAAATAATATATAGCAGTGACAATGTCGATAGAAAAGAGTGAAAAGTTGCCCTTCGAGGAGGCTCTCAACAGGACAGGTGAGGATCAGGGGTACTCTGCGAACCGACGGGTGTGCTGTTCAAGACAGGTGAGGATCAGAGGTAGCGCGCCGGCAGGTGTGCTGTTCAAGACAGGTGAGCATCAGAGGTAGCGCGCCGGCAGGTGTGCTGTTCAAGACAGGTGAGGATCAGAGGTAGCGCGCCGGCAGGTGTGCTGTTCAAGACAGGTGAGGATCAGAGGTAGCGCGCCGGCAGGTGTGCTGTTCAAGACAGGTGAGCATCAGAGGTAGCGCGCCGGCAGGTGTGCTGTTCAAGACAGGTGAGCATCAGAGGTAGCGCGCCGGCAGGTGTGCTGTTCAAGACAGGTGAGGATCAGAGGTAGCGCGCCGGCAGGTGTGCTGTTCAAGACAGGTGAGGATCAGAGGTAGCGCGCCGGCAGGTGTGCTGTTCAAGACAGGTGAGCATCAGAGGTAGCGCGCCGGCAGGTGTGCTGTTCAAGACAGGTGAGGATCAGAGGTAGCGCGCCGGCAGGTGTGCTGTTCAAGACAGGTGAGGATCAGAGGTAGCGCGCCGGCAGGTGTGCTGTTCAAGACAGGTGAGGATCAGAGGTAGCGCGCCGGCAGGTGTGCTGTTCAAGACAGGTGAGGATCAGAGGTAGCGCGCCGGCAGGTGTGCTGTTCAAGACAGGTGAGCATCAGAGGTAGCGCGCCGGCAGGTGTGCTGTTCAAGACAGGTGAGGATCAGAGGTAGCGCGCCGGCAGGTGTGCTGTTCAAGACAGGTGAGGATCAGAGGTAGCGCGCCGGCAGGTGTGCTGTTCAAGACAGGTGAGGATCAGAGGTAGCGCGCCGGCGGGTCTACTGATAACGTAACGACGCACTGTGGGGGATTATCTATGAACGCGCGGAAAAAGTTACGTAAAACCTTTAATTGTTAATGATTATCACTTTTGTGCTATTTATTGATAGGTCTGTGTTATATATGTCATATATCATTAGCGTAATATGCATATACATAACGTATTATGGTATTATGGCAATATAGTCACGATTTTTCTAAGGAATTATAACTTGAAACGAGAAAACATGCAGAAGTATTACTTAAACATTACTTGTATAAATAAAATAATATGTATAATCTATAAAAGTATAAAAAAAAAAACATAAAATAATCCATACTAATATTATAAATGCGAAAGTGTGTCCGTCTGTCTGTCTGTCTGTCTGTCTGTCTGTCTGTCTGTCTGTCTGTCTGTTACCTCTTCACGCTTAAACCGCTGAACAGATTTAGATGAAATTTGGTATATAGATAGTTTCAGTCCCGGGGAAGGACATAGGATACTTTTCATCCCGAATAAATTTAGTGTTCCCGTGGGATGAGCGGGTAACACCGCGGGGCACAGCTAGTATAAAATATAATTTTAATCCATCTAGTACCTAAACACTAAGAAGTTTTTTTGCATCCTCATATATGGGCAAATGTGTTTTTGGTATTTTTTTTAAACTATAAAGCAAGGGATCGGATGACGTCTCAATACTCAATACTCAATCATTTATTGCATTCCACAATGTTAGTTTACAGGATACTAAATAAACTTAAGTTCTAGTTGTACATGACGGTTGAACTTAATTGTGGACCCTGTTGGGCACAGCCAAATCGTGAAGAGAAGACGACTTATGTGTCGTTAAACTTACGTATTCTATGTTAAACTTTAATTACTTAGAATATCTAAATTCGTTTCTTTATTATTTATTTTTTAATTAAATCTATTTTGTATTTATATATTTTATTATATAATGTAATAGAATATGTAACTGGTGAAATATATGTACTTTTATGTTTTTATTGTAGTTTTTCCTCTAAGTATTCTGTTAGTGTATAATAGCTTTCGTTAATAAGGAATTATTTTAATAATTTTATGAATGCATAATATTTTTTCTCGGATTTTATTATCTCTGGCAGTTTATTATATACTTTTATTGACATAGTGTAGGTTGCATTAGATTGCATTTTAAGTTTAGACGAAGGTAATATAAGTTTTTCCCTATATCGGAGCTGATGAGATGTGGGTATATCTTCGCGTTTTTTGTAGTATTCGGGATAATTTCGTACGAACTTACATATTTCCAGAATGTATAACCCAGTATTTGTTAATATTTTCTGTTCCTGGAAATAGGGTTTGCAATATCAATATTTACTAATATGCCAATAAGTTTTTTCTGTAGAGTAAATAGAGATGGTACGTCTGTGCTATTGCCCCAAAGGATTATACCGTAACTGAACCATGCATTAGCATAATAGGTGGCGAGTGTAGTTTTCATGTCAGTAGATTTTTTTATCTCTCGGAGTGCATATACATATGATGATATTTTTGTTTTTATGTTTTCAATATGTTTTTTCCAGTTGAAATGCGTATCTCTATGATCAAGCCGAGTAGTGAAAATGTATTAACTACCTCTAACTTTTTATTTTTATAGCAAAAGTCTATTTCCAAGGTTTATTTTTGGTATGGGTGGAATACTATTATTTTAGTTTTTGTGAAGTTTATTTCTAGATTTTGTTCGCTAAGCCAGTTGTTAGTTTTATCAAGTATTGATTCTAGTGTGTTATTTAGGTTTATATATTGTTTTCACATGTTGTTAGTATAGAAATATCGTCCGCGAACAGGACACATGGTTCATCCATTGTTTTGGGGAGGTCATCACTACATAGTATAAAACAAAGTCGCTTTCTCTGTCCCTATGTCCCTTTGTATGCTTAAATCTTTAAAACTACGCAACGGATTTTGATGCGGTTTTTTTTAATAGATAGAGTGATTCAAGAGGAAGGTTTATATGTATAATACATGCATAATTTATCAGCATTGCACCCGTGCGAAGCCGGGGCGGGTCGCTAGTTTATGTATAAAGTAAACAAAAGACATCCGATAACGCTTCCCTGTGGGATGGAAGCACCTGTTGTCCTGCTATCTGAACAAATTCTCATTATTTGGCCAGTAACGTTATCAAAATATTCCATTTCTATGCACTGCTGCCGATCCTTTAGATATGACGCGAACCATTTATGTGCTGTCCCGCGGATTCCTAATTTATACAGTTTATTTAGTAGAATATGGTATTGGACTTTGTCGTAAGCCTTTGACATATCTAGTAATAAATATTCCGATGGCGTACTTTTTTTTATCGAGAGTGTTCAGGACTTCTTGGATGTATTTGTAGACCGCAAGAGTCGTGGACCGTTTTTAAAAACCATGTTGGCTATCATCCAGGATTTTAGACTTTTCACAGAAAGCATAAATTCGGTTGCACATGGCTTTTCAAATTTTTTTGAAGCAGTGGGAAGCAAAGCTATGGGGCGGTAATTGTTCGGGTCGATTTTAGCGCCTTTTTTGTGTATTGGTTTAACTATTGTTTTTAGGGTTCCGTAACCAAAGGGTAAAAACGGGACCCTATTACTGAGACTTCGCTGTCCGTCCGTCCGTCCGTCCGTCTGTCACCAGGCTGTATCTCAACAACGGTGATAGCTAGACAGTTGAAATTTTCACAGATGATGTATTTCTATTGCCGCTATAACAACAAATACTAAAAATAAAATAAAATAAATATTTAAGGGGGCTCCCATACAAGTAGTCCCTTAAACCTACAGGCAACTTAGCACGCTTTTCTAATTTGAGTATCTAATTTGATTCAGAAAGGCTTTAGTACATCCGGTGGCCGCTGCCGAGTGGTGGGGCGCTGGCGCCAACCTCATCCTTTAGAGTCATGGACACAAAACTTTCTTTTAGCTAAGGGTTATAGGTTTTACCTATTAGGGGTGGGTGGGTGATTATAATTATATCTTCGAATGAAGCGACTCACATAATAGTGATCGAACTTCACTTCAGGTAAGTTCGTTTGATCATCTATTATATTTCATCGCTTCATTCTTCGATATAATGGTTAAACAGGTAGACGTTTAGAGCTGAAAGTTTTGTGTGAAATAAAACATATTAATTGATTCTATATTGTTTTATTTGTTCTTCTTTATGCAATTACTTAGTTTAAGACTTAACTTAATTAACATGAATTTACATAATATCTTATAATCGAACCAAGATTAAATCGCTAATCATTATCATTATTCAAGGCTTTTCCTCGAAGAAATTAGAAATAGAATTGTGTCTTGACAAATTTCAATACGACGTTGTCTGTTTAACGGAACACTGGCAGAAATATTACGAAGTAGGTACATTAAACTACGAGAATTACTGTTTGGCCAGTTCATTTTGTCGAAGTTCCGCTATTCATGGTGGTTCTCTCATATTAGTACGTAAGAACATTAAATTGAAGCATCGAGGAGATATAGAAGGAAAATCGATTGAGCAAACGATAGAGTTAGCTTGTGTGGAGTTAGAAAAACACGTGATAGTCAGTGTGTACAGACCTCCAAATGTTCAAAATTTTAGTAGCTTTGAATCAACAATGGAAGATGTACTTACAATAATTTGTAGAATAAATAAAATAATTATAATATGTGGAGATTTTAACGTTAATATTTTGGATAGTAATAACTTATTGTGTAGTAAATTATTAAATCTGTTTCGCTCTTATGGACTGAAAAATGTATTTTGTGAGCCTACTAGGGTGACATCCTCCACAGCTTCATGTTTAGATAACATATATATAGACAGTGAGATTAAGGGTCAAACAATTGTAAATATCATGCAGTCTGACCACTCTGGACAAGAAATCATATTGCCATATAATAACAACGAAAGAATCGAAATGGACATTACAACGCGACCTATAACACAGCGCCGTTTGCAACAGTTCAATGATAGAGTTCAACATGAACTGTCGCAACAGGAGGTCACAGGGTCTAATGATTCGTGTAATAGTCTCTACACGAATATGTTCTCAAAATTAATAACGGAATTTGAAAAATGTTTCCCAGTCAAAGTAAAAAAAATCAATCAAAAATTTCAGTTCAGTGGGTGGGCAACTCCAGGTATTCGTAAGAGTAGAGAGAAAATGTTCGAACTCTACGAACTAAAAAACCAAATTCAATCAGAAAAGTTTACAGAATATGTTAGACAATACTCAAAAACATTTAAAAAAGTCTGTTCGGCAGCAAAATCAAATTTTATTAGAAATAAGATTAAATGTTCTGACGATAAAATTAAAACAATTTGGAAAATCATTAAGAAGGAAACAGGAAAAATTAGACCTTTAAATGTTGGATTCACACTACAAGTATCCAACGGCTTGATTAATTCTGAGCCTGAAGTAGCTCAGGAATTCGAAAAGTATTTTACTAACATTCCAGTGACAACTACTGAAGCGCTTGATGCATCTACTGACAAGGCAAAAGATTTACTGAGTCAGCATGTACAGCACTGCGAAACTAAATTTCAATTTGAACATGTACACTCCGAACTCGTTGTGAAAACTTTTAAACAACTTAAAGTCAAATCTACAGAAGATTTGTGGGGGATGTCTGTGAAAGTATGTACTGCCATCATAGTCACACTGGCACCTTATTTGGCTCTATTATTTAATAAATGTATTGACGAAGGCACATTTCCTGACCTAATGAAAGTAAGTAAAGTCATTCCCCTGTTTAAAGCCGGTGATCCCAAGGACCCTGGTAACTATAGACCTGTTTCAGTATTGCCTGTACTTAGCAAAATATTTGAGAAAATAGTAGTTGCACAACTTCTCAAACATTTTAATCAAAATAACTTGTTTCATTCGCAACAATTCGGCTTTACTAGAGGTAGATCAACTACGGATGCGGGAATTAATTTGGTCAAGCATATTTTCGATGCCTGGGAGGAAAAAAAAGATGCAGTCGCAATTTTTTGTGACTTATCCAAGGCGTTCGATTGCGTAGACCATCAGACATTATTAGCGAAATTAAATCACTACGGTATTACAGGGAAATCATTGAATCTGTTACAGTCTTACTTATCAGGCAGAACACAAAAGGCAGTTGTGAACGGAACTAAGTCGACAGGGTCTCAGGTCAAAATGGGTGTTCCCCAAGGATCAGTGATAGGTCCTATCCTATTCCTCATCTACATCAATGATTTACCATTTATGGCGGAACACCTTTCTAAAATAGTCCTTTTTGCGGATGACACTTCTCTCATTTTTAAAGTCGAAAGAGCATCTCCGGATATAACAAATATAAATTATGCTCTACAGAAAACTCATGAATGGTTTACAGCTAACAACCTTGTACTAAACGCAAAAAAAACCAAGTGCGTACACTTTAAGCTTCCCAATGTTAAACATTGTATACAAGGAATAATGATTAATAACGAGGAATTAGAGATCGTAGATAACACGGTTTTTTTGGGGTTAACGATAGATTCCAGACTACAATGGGGTACGCACATTGCAGCACTTGCTAAAAGGCTAAGTTCGGCGGCTTACGCTGTGAAAAGATTAAGACTTTTAACTGATGTAGCTACGGCGAGGCTTGTTTACTTTAGTTATTTTCACAGTGTCATGTCCTACGGGCTGTTGCTGTGGGGAAGTGCTGCAGATGTGAGTGCAATATTCGTTTTACAAAAACGAGCCATCCGTGCGATATACGGACTACAGACCCGTGATTCCCTAAGAGAATGGTTCAAGACAATCGGTATTATGACCGTGCCTAGTCAGTACATTTATGAAAATATTATTTATGTTAGGAAAAACCTTAGACTATTCCGTAAAAGATGTGACATACACGATTTTAACACTCGAAATAAGGATAAATTGTTATCAGTAGGCACTAGGTTAAGTAAGGTTCAAAAGTCATTTGTGGGGCTCTGTACACGCTACTACAATAAGTTGCCCGACCATATTATTTGTCTGTCGGAAAATAAATTTAAATTAGTGATAAAGCAAACTTTGCAAAGAAAAGCTTATTATACACTAGAGGAATACGTAGCAGACAAAGACGTATGGTCGGACGCCTCAACTGCAGCCCAACAAGGCATTTCCATTTTGTAAAGTTAAGTTAAGATGTTAAGTTAATATATTGTCTATAGTTAAGTTATTTAATGTAAAAATTGACCTTCAAAAAATATTCGCTTGGAATTTACTTTGAATAAAATACTTTTGACTTTGACTTTGATTGTTTGGTATACAAATAGATGTAGCAAAATCATCATTGCTAATTATTGGCCGGTTATAGAACTTCGCAAAGGTGTTAGAGGTGCTGGTCCAACCAGCTGCTTTTCTTATTGTGTCTAGGCTAACTCCAGCAGCGCAGGCTGTTGAGGTAGCCGCATGACGTGTACTATGGGCACTGTATATGTTCACGTCAACCCCACTAACCAGCAAAACCTGCTTAATCCATCTGCTTAAAGTCTGACTGCTACCCGCTTTATGCGGTCGCTTATATGTCAGAAGAAGAGTTCCCGTGCTACTGGTCCTTAAATTTTTAGTGATAAAAATATAATCTTTAAGGGCTGTAGCCGGACAGATACTTAATTTTTTGCGAAAAAATGGCAAGTTTAGTATGGGTTGTTCCCGGCCAGCAGCCGAAGTTTTAATTATGTCCACGATGCTGATTTTTATGCCGTTTGGCGTTTCTGAAATATTTTCTAGTTTAATCAAGGATAGAGTTTGAACTCTGTGAGCCGTACAGAGCGCGAGAAGTGTGACTACTTTTTTTGTAATTCTTTCAAGGGGCAATTTGGAGTGTGGATACCAAGTAGAGATATGATTTAAGACGATCTGTGGGTCCCACGTGTTTTTATATTTAGGCGTGGCGGGCCTTAATTTAAAAACCCCCTTGAGAAGTCGTTTTATACAGTCGTCCGCGCCTACGTCGCTGCCTAGCAGGAGAGAAAGTGCCGAACGATGCGATGGCTGTTTAAGGAGCCATATGAACAACCCCTATTAAATTTTTCCGTTAGGAAAGATAGTACAGCAGGTTTTGATAGGCAATAGGCGTCTATATTTTTGGAGTAGCAATGATCCCACCAAAGTTTTATAGAAACATTATACTGTTTTATGGTATTATGTGATAGAGAAGCCAGCATTAAGGGCACTGCCTCTAGTGGTGTTCCACGACGGGTGAATGCCGCCCGCAAAGCCTCGCGGCACCCAGGGTAAGGCTGGCGTGAAGGGGGTGGTGATCCCTGAAATGTGATTTTAGAAGGTATTTACTAGGAGTAAATGTTATAATTTCTGACGTTAACAGATTCATTAGAAGGGGAAACCATGGCTGGGAGGGCCAATATGGGAAAACCAGAATTCCATTGGCATTATCGTCAACGATTTTCCTTAGACATTTAAGTACTAGTGAAAACGGGGGAAAGGCGTAAAATAAACAGTTCCAGTTGAGGGTAAAAGCATCTACAGCTATTGCGTCTGGCTCTGGTTTCCAGGTGACGAATTCTTTGCATTTGGCATTAGCACGAGAAGCGAATAGATCAATTTCGGGTTGTCCCAAGTTTTTGACAATAGTGTCGAAAGCCTGGTCTGACAACTCCCACTCTGTGTCTGGGTTAATTTTTCTAGACTCTTCGTCAGCGCGATTTTCTTTGGTATTTACGTAAGATGCGTATAGCCAAATGTTACGATCTTCGCACCACTGCCAAATAGATCTAGATAAATCATTTAAGTGCGGGAACTGTATGCCGCCCATGCGATTGACGTAACTAATGGCGGTTGTATTGTCAATTCGTAATAATATTGTACAATCGGTTACATTAGAAACAAAGCTTTTTAAGCCTAAAAATACGGCGAGTAATTCTAGAAAGTTGATATGGTGTTTCAACTTAGGTTTTCCGTGTGCCGTTAGCTTTTTTATCCCCGCTTACAGCACCCCAGCCCGATCTAGACGCGTCTGTAAATATTTCATATTTAAAATGTTCTGTTCTCATAAAATTTTGCGTTGTGGCAATATGTTGAACCCACCAGCTTAAATCATTTTGGATTATATTAGGTAATAATATTTTGGCTTCAAAATTTTGTTTATGTTTTTGTAAAGCTAGGAACTTTTGGCGTTCTAAAATTTTCGTGTATAACCAGCCGTACTTTACAGCCGGGCAAGCTGCGATGAGTACACCAATCAACTGAGCGAACTCCCGAATAGTACAACGGGGTAGCTTCATGAACTTGTTTACTAATGTCGCAATCTTATTACGTTTATCGTCTGGCAATGCAACGGACAGGTTTCGAGAATCGAACATGAATCCCAAAAACTTGCAGGTTTGCTTGGGTTCTAGGGAACTTTTATTAAAGTTGATAACAAAACCTAAACATTGGAGTAACCTGATAGTTTCCTTTACGTTATTGCGACATTCATTATAGTCATTTCCAATACAAAGGATGTCATCCCAGTACATTACAGACTTCAAGCCCTGTAACCTTAAGTATGTTATAACTTCTTTCATGACTTTTGTGAAGACCCATGGAGCTACCGATAATTAAACACGGATCTCACGAACGGGATACATTAAGTAAGGCGTTAAACTCATAAGTTAACATTTCTTCCGAACCGTGAGCTTGAAATTGGAACCGTAAATATTTTCGGTCGGAGATATGTATTGGAATGAGAAGATAGGCTTCTTTAAGGTCAATTGTTGCTAAAAAACTATTATTTGGTATTAATTTAGATGCAGTTCGGTGATCTTCCATCTTAAAGTGATGTTTTGGTAAAGATTTCATACACAACTCTGTTGTTCATGAATAAATGATTGATTGATTGATTGATTTATTGAGAGACTTAAGGTTCAAAATGAAACGCTTATCGCCGTTAGGTTTTGGTGCCAAAAATATTTTTGAAATATATTGATCACGTGCCGTATTACAATGTGATATAGCTCCCAAATCTAATAATTTGTTTATAGAATTTAACATATCGCGCCTTTCATCCGGTGTATAGGATGAATGGCTTGTTGGTGAGGGTGTCTGCTTAACGATTTTGGAGAAAGGTATTTTATAACCCTCTCGAATCCGTTAGTACGAGACTATTTTGAGTTACTTTTAACCAGCAGTCGTAAAATAAACGTATTCTACCTGAGTGTACCTGAGTTATTGCTGTGTTGGGGCACGTGACTTGGTTTGAGCGGCAGGCTTCGCTGTCGACGTTGTGCTCTGGTTGTAAGGACGTCTGGCTAGCGCTGGCTTCGACTGGCTGCCTCGTCCACCTCTGCTGGTTTGATAGCGAGGTGGACCTCTCCAGTTTCCCTGCTGATTATAGCGGTTTGTCGTCGATTGGCGTGAAGTGGCGGTCGAGGTTTGGTTGGTCGTGGTCTTTTTTATTTGTTGACCTTGTCTTGCAATGGCTTTACCAGCCTTTATCTTCTCCGACAAGGTGTTTCCAAACTGAGTTTCATCCCTTTTCGAATCTTGGATTACATGGAGAATATTTTTCTCTAAACTTGGGGTGATTAGTTTAATTCGGTCTTTAGTCGAAGAATAGTGTAGATCCGTTAGGATTCGACAGCTGTCACTAAAATGTGTCAAAGCCTGAGCTTTATTGTCGCTGTTGAGTAAGATTTCCATACCTTTGTTTATGGCAGTAATGCCTGCACCTAACTGTTGCTGAAAACTTAACAGACAGTGTGTCGTCAGTAGATTCGCCCAAAGCCAAAAGTAGCTCCGGGTCCAAGGGAACTTTAGCTAATTCAGCCTCCTTGGAGGCGGATGATTGTGGTTCTATAACGGTTATGACCGGTTCCAGGTGTTGATTTGCCTCGGAGGCATTATTTCGTGATGGGCCCTGCGAAGTATCGATCGGGTCTTTTTGTGAGCCAATTTCAGTCTCGCCAGCTTCCTGTCCAATTTCTGAGTTTGTCTCATTTTGTGGGGAATTAACGATTTCGTTTTCCGAATCTAAAAACAGTAAAAGACAATTTCGTTTTGTATTTTTGTAAAATGAGGGTATACGAGAAAAAACTCGGCTATACATGTCTCGCAGACAAGATAGCGTGAACAAAATTCACACCCCACGAATGGTAGGAAATATTTGGTAAAAACCAAGTAATTAACTCGCAGTTAATCACATCGCAATTGACTCGCAGTCAATCCCGATATAGAGATATGATAGTACGACGTTAGCTCGCAGCTAACACCTTACTATAAAATATCTGACACTATAACTCCTTAGAGGGTAAGTAAATATTAACCTGATATTAATAGATGTGAAAGTTATAAACGTGCTTTAAAATTTACGTTTTAGCGTTTTAAAAGAGAACTAAATGTACAATCGTAATTGTTATTTCGTTACTTATAAAATAACGAAGTAAGATACTTATTTACCTTGATTTATGTCCTCGTCAGACGAAGAATACAATATTTGTACTCTTTTACGAACGGGTTCTCTGCTTTTCTTTTCTTGCAATTGTTTAATTTTTTCGTGATATTCACTAATTCTATCGTCAAGAGTACGCTTAGGCATGATGAGAGCGCGTGCGCTTGTTGCCGTGCACGAATAAGGAATGGGGTTGGCGCCAGCGCCCCACCGCTCGGCAGCGGCCACCGGATGTACTAAAGCCTTTCTGAATCAAATTAGATACTCTGAAAAGCGTGCTAAGTTGCCTGTAGGTTTAAGGGACTACTTGTTTAACCATTATATCGAAGAATGAAGCGATGAAATATAATATATATATGTATAGGTACGGAACCCTTCATGCGCGAGTCGGGCTCGCACTTGCCCAATTTTTTTTCAATAAGTCTGTGAATATTCCTTCGTTAAATGATTGATTTACTAAGATAATAAAAGCTAGCTGGTCCGCACATTGTCTTAACAGGAATGGGGGAAGTTCGTCAAATCCATAAATATTTTTATTCTTTAATTTATTTATGTATTTACCTGTAGTTTACGGGGCTGAGAAATATGGAATTTGGTACAGGGTTTAGCACGGGTACGTTGCCCTACCCGTTGCCCGTACATCCGGTCTTTTCACCTACAGAAGCGAAGAAGTGAAAATGAAAATGAAAATGAAAAATGAAAAATGTTTATTGGTATCATATGTAAGGTTACAATTCTGCACTGGTGCCTCTTTTTAAGTATTCGAGATACTTGTGCTAAGAGAACACCGCTCTCCCTCAAGTTGTGAGTATACCATTACTACTAGTTAGTTCGGTTATTAATTTATCTTATCAAAATAAGATATTAAAGGTGAGACAATTTTCAACAAAGAGAAGAAGAAGTCATTAAAGTAATTTGCTACTTTTTTCGGATCAGAAGTGAACGAGTTGTTTATTTTCAGTACTATGTTATTTTTCTCCCTTTTTTGTTTTTTGTTACTACGTTCTCTAATAACATTCCACATAGCTTTTATTTTGTTGTCAGATTTTTTAATTTGTTGATGAACTGTATTTTTTTGAGGTGACTATAGTTTTTTTTTGTATTTTTTCATATTTTTTGTAATATTCACTGTGTAGGGGTTTTTTTTTTTTTCCAGGTGTTAGCCATTTTTAGGGTTCCGTACCCAAAGGGTAAAAACGGGACCCTATTACTGAGACTTCGCTGTCCGTCCGTCCGTCCGTCCATCCGTCCGTCCGTCCGTCCGTCCGTCCGTCTGTCACCAGGCTGTATCTCAAGAACGGTGATAGCTAGACAGTTGAAATTTTCACAGATGATGTATTTCTATTGCCGCTATAACAACAAATACTAAAAATAAAATAAAATAAATATTTAAGGGGGGCTCCCATACAACAAACTTGTTATAGATTATGTATATATATATAGGTACGGAACCCTTCATGCGCGAGTCGGACTCGCACTTGCCCAATTTTTTCTTATTTTTAGTTTTTAGTTGAAGTTTTTTCTTTGGTATACATTGATTTAGTGTATTCTTTAGTATCTCACTAAAAGATTTATAATTTCCATTTATACTTCTATCTAGGGAAATGATGCTTTGCCAATTTATGTTATTCAACTTGGATTTGAATTATTCAATGTTAGTAGAGTTAAAGATCCGTTTCTCAGTATGCCAATGTGTGTGTTTTTTTTGCTCTAATTGTGGTAATTTTAATGTTATAAGTGTACCAGCGTGGTCTGAAAATCCTAATTCTATTAGGTATGTCTGTGTGTTTTTGCTGGTTATTAAAATTAGTAAATAGGAGGTCTAAACATGTTGATGAATTTTGGCTGATATGAGTAGCGTGTTTTATATGTTGTGTAAAATTATATTGTAACATAAGGTTCAATAAGTTGCTTGTTTTTATATTACTAATAAGAACGTCTACGTTGAAGTCTCCACCTCTTATTATCTTATATTTTTGGTATTTAATGTTAATGTATTTTAAAATGTTACGTAGCTGTTTGTAGAATAAGTCTTCCTCTCTTCTATTCCAGTACATTACAATTAATATAATATTTTGTTGAGGTAACTCTGTACTGTAGCACAAATTTCTATAACATATTCTATCGACATGCTCGAAATATCAGTTTTTTCTATGAACTCGACGCGGTCCTGCAGCAGGATGGCTACTCCTCCTCCACCACGCTCTTCTCTGCAGAATGATGCTGCAAACTTGTATCCATTAAAATGTATCATTTTCATTTTTTCTTGTGATAGCCAGGATTCCGAGATACATATTGCTTGATATTTTTCATTTTGGTCAAGAAATGCTTCTACCAGGTGTTGCTTATTGTATAGACTGAAAGTTTTGAAATAATTGTGAAATTTTGATCTTTAGTTTCGAAATGTGTGGCTAGCGTTGTTTTCAGAGTTATTTAGTGGGTCTTCATAATTGCTGGACTGCTCATTTTGTAATGTTGCATTCTCGTTTGAGTATCGGTGGACACTGTGATTTTTTTCTTTTCTGCCAACCAGTTTCCTGTCTATCACTAATTGGTTGTTGCGTATTACTGCATGCAAGCCTTTTTTCCGCGCCAGAAACATCTCCTTTAACATATTCTTCCTTTCTTCCTGTGCGTTTTTATTTAGATACTCCGAGATGGAAATCCCAGTTCCTTGTAAACAGCGGCTGTTTTCTAATAGGTATTTAACCATCCTCTTACTGATCAGTTCAACCACTAGTGGCCGGTTATTTGTATTTCGTCAACCGACTCTATATGTGTCCTCGATATATCCCGTCAAGTCAGTATTCAAAAGCGTTCTGAACATTTCTATGATTCTGCCGTGAAGATTATTTTCAGGTTCCCTGAAGTATTCCGTTAAGCCATAGACAACGATATTTTTCTTCTCGCTTTCGGGTATATGTTGTCCTCCATCGCCGCTTGTAATTTTTTTTTCTAATATTTTGATCTCCTTTTTTAATTTTTCATTTTCTTTTCCAGCTCTGTCATTTTACAGTTTATGCCTCTTAGTTCCTCTTTTCTTAATTCGTTCTGCACGGAAAGAGCTGAAGTTTCGATCTTCACTTCTCTTCTTAAGTTGGTAATTGCCTTATTAATTTCTGTTTGTATAGTATTTTGAAGTTCGGATATGATCGTTTTATTATTTTCCTTTAGATGCCACGTTATTAATTTACTCAAGGATGTTAAATTCAGTTCTGGTGTCACAAGCTCTTCCGACTGCAAGGTATCCCCGAGAGAGCTAAGGTTTTCTGAAATTTCCGTGTCGTTGTATGAGTATTTGTGTTTTTGCCGCCTTTGAGTTACGTTGTCTAATTCAGAATCTGAGTGACAAGCAGGCCTTTGTTCTGTGAAATGTTACTAATGAGTCTCGTAGTCGTACAGGGGTGTCTTTAAGTTTCCTTTTTTGGGGACTTTACTTTTACAATCGGGGCATTGCCACTCGAGTTTCTGTTTCACAGTCATTACCAAGTTGTAAAGCTCATTACTGACATTTGCACATTCCAAGTCGTAGATATTTTGACACAAATTGCAGCGTAGGTGTACTCCTTTTGGCGGCTCTTGTTTACATCCCGCGCATAACTTAGCCATCCTGTTGGTGGCGCCCTCTTTTGGCATTTGAGAGTATTATGATTAGTCGGGTAATGCTGCAAAGTTCAGAAGTCGATGATTTATCTCGTAGTAGAATTGTATAGTTCGAGGTTCTGTGGGTCCACGGTAGATGGCGTTGTTCTCAAAGGTAAGGTGTTTGTTGATATGCGAGATTGAGGTGACAAGCAATTTTTATCATATATTTATAGGTTACTAGCGACCCGCCCCGGCTTCGCACGGGTGCAATGCTGATAAATTATGCATGTATTATACATATAAACCTTCTTCTTGAATCACTCTATCTGTTAAAAAAAACCGCATCAAAATCCGTTGCGTAGTTTTAAAGATTTAAGCATACAAAGGGACATAGGGACAGAGAAAGCGACTTTGTTTTATACTATGTAGTGATAATACAATATTGTTGCTACTTGTACCTTTTGCAGTCTTTGTTTTTTTTTTCCAGTGCGTTGTTCTTGATGTTCGTGTATTTATGTCCCGTGAACATTTGGCAGACACTGATTTTGTTGATAAAAACAGTCGTCAGACGTCTATGTTTATTTATCACTTTTCTGCGTTCTATACTCGTTAATTATTTAGTTATGCACTTCTAGTTTATTCGCGTAATCACTTATTGTTCTATCTCACAAATTGTTTTTTTACAGTTGAACGGCACGTAAAACATTTTAATTTTAGTAAATAACACGGAGTCAATGTTTATAGTCGCACAGTAGCGCCCTCTCGCTAACGTCATTAACATGTTCATAACATCTTCATCTTCAATGAAATGTTTAATACTTTGAGATGTAAGTACTTAGGTAAGGGGTCTATTTCAAGGTTAAAAGGTTCAACAATCATTTCAGGAATCTAGCAATTTTAGATTTTTTTCCGCCGATCTCCCACTGCGCGACGCCGCGCCTCGTGTTGGCGGGTCTACTGCTCCAGACGTCGGTCTATTCCGGCCCCTTCATCACCAGGAAAATAAAACATTTATTTTATTAATAGTTTATTTACATTACGTTAAGGTCTCAACAGAAATATTAATAGAAATGCAAGAATTCTGTGTAATAAACGTAATTTATTACATAAAACGTAACTGGTAGTTCTAGCACTGACAAAATCTCAACCTAAAAATATGACATCTGCCTAAACATATGTTTTAAACAATAACAACAAGGAGTCTTAATGCAAAATAACTATCTAACACTCCCCCTAATTTTGCATTAACTCAAAGCTTTAAACAGCCTAACTTAAACAAAACATCGCAAGTAACTTCTCTACATTATAGCTCCTTACTCCGAAGCAAAACATACGAATCAAAACAAAATTAAAACATAATTTGATTTCTAATAAGATTAAACCTTGGCAAAGGTAAGGGTTTTGTCAAGAAATCGGCTAATTGATTTGCACTCGGTACATACATGACGTTAATCATACCTTGCTCTACCTTCTCGCGTATAAACTTGTACTTTATATCGATATGCTTCGACCTTTGGTGTAACACCGGATTACATATCAGTCTTATGGCGGTTTGGTTATCTACATATAAATTCATACAAGTTTGGGACTCCCCCAACTCTAAAAAGAACTGTTTTAACCATAATAATTCTTTCATAGCGTCACAAGCAGCCATGAATTCAGCCTCCATAGTCGACAATGCAACTGTCTGCTGCTTGCGACTTGCCCAGGTGATTGGACCGTTATTCATTAAGAAAATATTTATTTATTTATTTATTTATTTAATTATTTATTTACAACAAATTTATTTACACAGTATTACAGTAGACTAACCAATACACTGTGAAATTAGGGTAAGTTATAGACAATAAACATTAAGTACTAGAAATCCTATTATACATCATCTCGCAAAATCTCAAACATTCCTGACAAACAGTCGTCCATCTCCACGCAAGAAGGTCACACTCCGGTGCTGCTATCAGGAGCGCATTCAGAAGCGTAAGAGCACGAAGGAGCGGAGAGTTCCTGTGCGAAACAGTGCGCACTGGTGGTAATGCAAACAGTGGGCGCGAGCGCGACCGCAGATTGATCCTCGGGACTTGTGGAACAAATAACCTGACCAGCTGCTCTACCAGCTCAGGGCATTCCGATTCCCCACGAATGACGCGACAAGCTACAGTAAGCAGGTTAAAATTTCGTCTCACCTCTAAGGAGTTATATCCCAAAGCTCCTTGTAGAAAATTTGTGGGGTATAAAAAAGGATAATACCCGTAGACTTTTTTATACAGCATTCTCAGGAATGCTTTTTGTACCTTCTCTAAAAGTAATATGTAGGTGCTTTCATGAGGGTTCCATATAATTGCAGAAGCCTCCAACTTGCTGCGTACCAAGGCGTTATACAGAATCTTAATGGCCCCCTGGTCATGGAAATCTCTTGTGTTGCGAATCACAAATCCTAGTCTACGGAAACTACTGGTGACAAGAGCTTTGATGTGGTCGTGGAAAGTCAGACGAGTGTCAAACACAACGCCGAGATCCGTTACTGAGAAGACTCTATCAATGGG
Source organism: Apotomis betuletana (assembly GCA_932273695.1). NCBI lineage: Eukaryota > Metazoa > Arthropoda > Insecta > Lepidoptera > Tortricidae > Apotomis > Apotomis betuletana. The sequence continues at coordinate 36,251,745 of OW026300.1, read as the reverse complement.
CTCCGTTCCAAGCACGTAATTGACATGAATCGGGATACAAGCACGAGTGAAAGAACAGACATAACACTTAGCTGTGTTGAAATGAAGCTTGTTGTCCACACTCCACCGGTACACCGAAGCTATATCATCTTGCAGCGACTCACAGTCCTCTAATCGTTCCACACCGTATACCAATTTAAGATCGTCAGCATAGAGAAGTGATCTAGCGTTTTTTACGACTGATTCAAGGTCGTTTACCATTAACCCGAATAAGAAAGGGCCAAGTATCGATCCTTGACTGACGCCGGAGCGTGTGTGGTAGGGATCTGACACAAAGTGCCCATGCTGTACATATTGCTTTCGATCGCGCAGATAACTCGCAAAGAATTTAAGTAAATTGGGGGCGAAACCTATATTATCAAGCTTGTGTAACAGTATGTCATTATCTACGCGATCGAAGGCTTTTTGAAAGTCAAAGTATACTATATCAACTTGGATACCTTTGTCTAGGTGCTCCGAGATGATATTAGTGAGGATAAGCAGATTCGTATTTACTGAGCGATTCGCTCTGAAGCCGTGCTGTGAGTCACATAGAAAAGGTTTTAGCTGAAGAGATAAAGTCCGGTGAAGTATGGACTCAAATACTTTCGCGAGCGTCGAATGGCGATAGGTCTATACTTCTCCACATTGTTGACATCACTAGTCTTTGGGATTGGTCTTACTCTGGTTATCTTCCACTGGTTAGGATATTTACCAGAGGAAAGAGCTAAATTGAAAAGAAAAAGTATAGGCACCTTCACGAACTCAACACACCCCTTTACAATAAAGGCAGGCAAGTTGTCAGGCCCCAAGGCACTATTAGGTTTCAAATGTTTAATAGCCGTTACAACTTCCTGAACTGTGATTTTATTTAAGCAAATGTAATTAGCAGATTTTTGGGTGCCATCCCCCTGTACGCTGCCATCAAGTAAGGGAACGTCAGGCAAGAAAACGCTTGAGAAAAATTCCGAAAAAGCTTGAGCAGTATCAGGGCCTGTAAACTGCCTTCCTTTAAAAGAAACTTGAGACACGAACCCACCTTTAGACCTAAGACTATCAATGTGTTGCCAAAACGCGCGTGGATCTAGTTTCAATTTAGTTTGAATTTGGAAAATGTAGGCGTCGTACGCAGAAGCTACACGTGATTTTATGTCAGCTCTAAGTTTCGAAAACATATTATAAACAGAGCAGTCTTTGGTAGCCTTCCACTTACGATGTAGATCAGCCTTCGTTTTTAAATCAAGTATTATATCTGCGGTGAACCACACCGGGTAACGTCGAGTAGGCTTTTTGGAACGAGTTTTTTTAGGAATACAATTACATAATACAATATAACCAGTAGTTGATCTTCTAGACTAGACATCACTGGCGTAATCAGAATCAGAATAGCCAGAGTTCCCCTTGTTTTCTATACCCAGGTGTTTGGTGGCAATAAAATACTTTATAATGCGTTTGGCAGCTTTAACATGCTCAGGATTGGGATTATTCACGTAACGACAAAGTAAATTGACTCCAAATGAAATATCTGGCCCGGATACTGAGGCCACATACAATAGTGAGCCCACTGCCTCTCTATAAGGAAAGTTAACATTATCATTATTATCATTAGATGTCAAAGTTACGTTACAATCTACCGGAGTAGAGCATGACTGAGCATCAGACATATTAAACTTCTTAATCAACTGTTCTATGTAACCTTTTTGAGTTATACGAATGGACGTTTCGGTTTTACATATTTCTAAACCAACATAGTAATTCAAGTCTAAGACTTTTATATTGAAGTTACTTTTCAGAGCTGTTATAACTAGTCCTAACGTTTCTTTGCTTGAAGCAAAAATAAGTCCATCGTCTACATACCTACAGTATTAACAACACCTTTTCGTTATTTAAGTGACTACTAAAAACACAGTGGTCAGATTCTGATTGAATAAAACCATACGACTTTAAGAAATTAGTGAACTTAGTGTTCCAACATCGCGGGGCTTGTTTGAGCCCGTACAAGGATTTAATAAGTTTGCATACACTGCCACTTTCAGCCACTACACCTTTCGGAATTTACATTTAAATTTCTTCCTCGAGCACTCCATATAGAAAAGCCGTCTTAACATCAAACTGTAGAATTTCGTAGTTATATTTTGCAGCCAAACTTAATAAAATTCTTATAGAGTCGTAACGAGTGGTCGGAGCAAAAGTCTCAGAGTAGTCAACATCTTTTACTTGTGTAAAGCCTCGCGCTCACAAGCGAGCTTTATATCTTTCAATCTCACCATTCATGTTCTTTTTAATTTGAAATACCCATTTCGAAGTTATAGGTTTCTTGTTAGTTTTATTGTCGGTTATAATCCAGGTCTGGTTCTCTTCGTGAGCCTTAAGCTCTTCCTGCACCGCTGCTTTCCATTTCGCAGATTCAGGACTTCGCATGGCTTCCTCATATGTGGATGGCTCGATGTATTCGGTCAGGTTAACCTCGTAATTCACATTCCGTCTGGTACTTAGAACACGATCCGATATCAACTCTGTGGGTTCGAGCGTCACACCGGGTTGGTAAGTTTCATCGTCATCACAGCTCCTCAAGCTATCATCACTACTTTCTTCTGCCTGGGCTGAGGTGGACGCTTGAGTGCCCGTCATTGTCGGTATAGAGGCTTGGTCAGAGTTGCTCTGTATACCTTCAACCGGAACGAGATCATTTGCGACTGAAGGTTGTTCACAGTCGTGCCATGTATCTTCGATATCAACAAAAATCTGGTTGACGGTAATCGGGCTAGTCTCGTCAAACACTACGTCTCGACGGTCATACATTCTATAATTCTGATTTTTGCTCATATATGGACTTCATCTTTTCCATGATTTTTATCAGTTTTATCACTAACTTTATTAATTTGATATGAATTCATCATAATTGTCATTTAATTTTTTTAACCTGGATTTTCATCCAGGATAAAAAATTAAATATTACCTCATTTTTACACTTTCGAAAATATCCCAATTTGTGATTGAAAAACTCATGTCAAAAGTTCCTCCTTATAAAAGAGCGCAGGCGACCAGTATTGGTCACAGCGCAGATTTTTTAAAAGTCGGACTATTACTGAGGCGGGTTTAGTATGGAAATTATTGTACCACCGTTTTTTTGTGTCTGTCACATTTTTCACGAGGCGACGTCGTGTAGTGAGCCGATTTTAGATGACACTGCATTCTAATTTTTTTATATTTTTAAAACTAGTCGGTATTTTTTATTTTTATTTTTTATAACGGCACAACATAGTGGCTCCACTTCGCCTGATGGTAAGCAAAAAGGGGAGCCCAAGTCGCAATCACTTGTCAATAAAATCACAATGGCAACTGACGAGGAACCAACGGTGCCAAGTAAGTTGACACTGCCATGCTGGCCCGAGAGATGCTTCTTCACGCTTCGTTTGAAGGGTCCCAAGTTATAAGAAGGAGGAAACACATGAGCCGGCAAGGAGTTCCATACTTTAATAGTTTGGCAGATGAAGGAATTGCCAAACTTCTTGGTACGTGTGGGAATATTCTCCACGGTGAGGCGATGACATCGCAAGCTGGCACGTGTGGTTCTATGACGGAAAGGGGAGGGTGGGATAAGAGAAAATAACTCTTCAGAACACTCGCCATGGTATAGGCAATAGAAAACGCTCAGCGACCCAATGTCCCTACGTAATTGAAGGGGTTCGAGGAATCTGGTACTTTTCTCGTCACCTATGATGCGGACCGCCCGACGCTGCAATCTGTCAAGAGCATGCAAAGATGCGAGCAGTACTCAACGCACGACCGAACTTGAGTCTTATAAAGAAGGCAAAGCTGGTCCGGTATAATCAAATAAAAATAATAGTCTTGGGTTCTGTGATAGTAAATTAATGAAATTATTTTAAACTATAAGGCCTCATTTTCATGAATCTTTCCATAATTTTTTGACCCGTGGTTGAAAAGTTAGAGGGGTGGGCGGGACGCCATTTTTTGGATTCCGGAGCGAATATTTACAAAACTACTGACTTTATCAAAAAATAATTATTGGAGACCCTATTCTTTTTAAAAGACCTATTCAACGAAACCTCACAAATTTCAGACCAATATCAGACCCCACAAATTTCAGACCAATATCAATACTACCAGCATTAAGCAGTTTTTGAGAAGATTATTCTAAATCAACTTATATCTCATTTCAATCGGAATAACCTACTCCACAGCAATCAATTCGGGTTCACTAAAGGTCGCTCTACCACTGACGCTGGCGTGGTACTACTTAAACATATCTTTGATGCCTGGGAGAAGGCTCAAGATGCTATTGGAGTTTTTTGTGATCTATCCAAAGCATTTGATTGCGTTGATCATGAGAATTTAATTCGTAAGCTAGAACACTACGGAGTCAAAAACAATGCCCTTGACCTTGTCTCGTCATATCTTTCAGGCAGAACGCAACGGGTAGATATCAATGGGACTCAATCGACTGGGTCAGCTGTTGCTATGGGGGTACCTCAGGGTTAAATTCTGGGTCCCTTTCTTTTTCTAGTGTATATTAACGATTTACCAAACCTTGTGCGAGATAAACATGATATAGTACTATTTGCAGATGACACATCTCTTCTTTTTAAAGTAAAAAGGCAAGAAAACAACTTCGATGTGATAAATGATGCACTGTCCTCTATTGTGGATTGGTTTACTGCAAATAATTTACTTTTAAATGCCAATAAAACTAAGTGCATTAAATTTACATTACCAAATGTGAAACAAGTAAATTGTGCCAAGGTAAAACTGAAAGGTGAAGTACTGGAATTTGAAGAAAAAACAGTATTCCTGGGTGTTACTTTAGACTCTAAACTGCAATGGAGTGCGCATATAGCCACTCTTGCAGGTAAGCTTAGCTCCGCGGCCTATGCAGTTAGGCGAATCAGGCAGCTGACAAACGTCGAGACGGCAAAGATTGTATATTTCAGTTATTTCCATAGTGTTATGTCATATGGAATTTTATTATGGGGAAGAGCGGCGGATATCCAAACCATCTTTGTGCTACAAAAACGAGCTGTACGCGCAATTTATGCACTAGGAGGTCGTACGTCACTAAGAGAGAAATTCAAGGAAACAAACATTCTCACCGTAGCATCTCAATACATTCTTGAGAATATCATGTATGTGCGGAAAAATCTCCATGAATTCAAGCTCAACAGTGACATTCACCACTACAATACGAGAAGTAAGGACAAGCTCGCAATACCTGCCCACCGTCTCCGTAAGGTTAGCTCGTCGTTCGTGGGGAACTGTGTACGCTTCTACAATAAAATACCTATTGATGTAGTAAAATTGCCCTGTAGCAAATTTAAAGCGCAAATAAAACGTCACTTATTGAATAAAGCTTATTATACTGTCAATGACTTTATAAACGACAGTGATGCCTTTAAGCCAGTTGTTTAGTGTTGTGTCAATAGTAAATTTTTAAATAAGCATTATTTTGGTGGGTAATTTTAATGTAACATGAGAGCACAATTTGTTTCTCACCGGGCAAATAGTATTAGCACAGTATAATAAAGAGTACTAACGTATTAGTCAAGTATGCCCGGCAGCTTGAGCATGTCATGCTCGCTTAAAAGTCTTTGCTTACGGTGGCGTCGTTGATCGGGTCGCAGCCTTCCCTATAATATGGTTGAGGGAGGCGATGGCTGAGATATGCGTCATACTCGTGAACGGGTGCCGTTTGTGGGGTCCGGTCTGTTCATGCTAGCAAGGGCCAAATTAAATATGTAGGAACCGCATACTAGTGTTAAATTAAGCAAACGTGAGAAACTTCATCCTGTACTCGATTGAAGTTATTCAATGTTGATTTTAACTTTTTGAACTCTTAGAGACTGTGTACATCTCTAAGAAACAGCTTAGTATAGTATGACACTCGGAGACTTTATACATCTCTGAGAAAATTAAATAATTTTAAAATATTTTATTGCATGTTATGACGCCTAGAGACCATATACATCTCTAAGAAATTTAGGTTTAATAATTATTTTCTATTGTAAATTATTCACGTTGACGCCTAGAGACCTTATGCATCTCTAAGGAATTTAATTAATTAAGTGATTATATTCTATTGCATGTTGTGACACCCAGAGACTTTATACATCTCTGGATATATTTAATTTATCGTTAAATTTTCATTTTAATGTTCCTAATTAACATTGATTTGGAGTATCTATACATCTCCTTTACGTGTACCAGTGTAATTAGTTATAACACAAATGTATTATGTAATTGTTTTAAGTATTATTTACGAAAAGATGACTTACTGTTGAGTTTCTTTCGGCTTTCTTCTCAACAGCGGTCTCCTCTTGCGAAATGCCGGTAGATTCACAATCTGACTTGTAAAAGTGCCCCTGTGGCCTACTTACTGAATAAATTATTTCATTTCATTTCATTTCATTTCATTTCATTTCATTTCATTTCATTTCATTTCACACACCAGTGTTGGAACGAAAAAAAATCACCCCCACTTTAAGTGTAGGAGAGGTACCCGAAAGAAAGTTTTTATTTTATAGTTTGGTCGGCGTGATACATACACATACTCATACCAAATTTCAGCTTTCTAGTACTAATGATCACGGAGCTAAGCCGCGGACGGACGGACAGCCGGACAAAGGGACATGGCGAAACTATAAGGGTTGCTAGTTGACTACGGAACCCTAAAACGTGACTTGTAAAAGTGCCCCTGTGGCCTACTTACTGAATAAATTATTTCATTTCATTTCATTTCGTGAATTAGAGAACGAACCTGTGCATAAAGTATATAGCAAAAATATATCTAGCCATCGGACTGTAGTAATCTTCGCCCTGCCATAACCATATATCCCACCTTATCTCATAAATAAATAATAAATAAATAAATATCGGACAACCTCACACAAATCGATCTAGTTACTTAGTCACAAATTAAGCTCAAGAAGGCCTGTGTTATGGGTACTAGACGACGATATACGTACTTATATAGATAAATATATACTTAAATACATAAAACAACCATGACCCAAGCACAAATATTCGAGTTCATCACACAAATATTTGCCCTGGCCGGGACTCGAACCCGGGACCGCCGGCTCAGTAGGCAGGTGTCTACAAACCGAGCCAAACGCGTCGTCATCTCATGCATATTACTTTGAGATTGTTCGGTATTTTGGTAAGGTAGTAAGGCCACAGTCTAAGAAACACTGTGGTAAGGCCCTGTAGGAATTCACAGCACCGTGGCACAGTTATAGTCATGTGAATTAACTTAAAATGGTCTGATGTTTATATTTTACCGTTTAGATTATGTAAATCCACGTGTGGACCCTGCATAGAGTAGGTTCATCCGATCTCTTCCCGTAGGTGGTAAGAGGTGACCAAGGTGCACATGGTGGCGGTCGCAGCAGTCATTACAACATACCACCAACCTACTGCGATCGCCACCCCCCTGGCCCTGGCCCAGCGTGGCGATTATTAGGGCAAAACTCCCCTATATGTCAGTATGTCGAAACATGGACCTGACCTGACCATAATACCACAACGCGGCTTAGAGTCACGCAATGTGCAATGGAAGGGGTCCTCAGAAGAACCAAAGTAACACACAGGATTGCACAGTTGATTCAAAGATTCAAAGGTTTATTTGCCAAGAATACAGTGTTAAAGGTGTTAAATACAATTAAAGTACCATGTATTCAGCCTACACAAGACAGCAGACACAATAATTGATAATTAAAAATTAAATGTATAATATAATGTCAATAGCCTAATTCTACCTTATTCTACATGTCTCGAGAAAAACTTTTACACTGTAAAAACATCCATCGAGCAGCCATATATTTAAATTTCTTTTAAAACTATTTCCTTCCATAGACCTTATATCATTGGGAATGCGACTGTAAATGTCAATGCACATATTAACTAAAGACATTTTTCTTGAAGAGGCAATGGGCGGGCTATATAGCCCGGAGAACTGTTCGCCGGTGGAGCAGCAAAGTTTTGGAGTGGTGACCACGTATGGGAAAGCGCAGCGTAAATGGCCATAAACTAGGCGGACGGATGACTCATGAAGGCAGCGCCGTGGCGAGTCGATGGATGCGGTCTGCACAGGATCGCACTTGGTGGCAATCTGTAGAGTAGAGAGGGTATAGGTTCAGCAGTGGACGTCTGTGGCTGATATAATTTTAGAAAACTTAATAATGGTCCTATAACGCACGAAATTAAAACATTGGGTATTACATACTGTGGTATTACGAATAACTACTTAAGCTACTTCGAGGTTTAGATAGGTAAGTACTTAGTTGTACGAACGCCTACCGCAATTCTGTAAGTCTGAATACAATAACTTTTAGTCTTGAAGTTGTTATTGGCTATGTTTACTTGTTCTGTTGGTTGAGAATGGATTTGTTCGTAGGGTTCGGCGTGTACAACGTGCTGTACGCGTGCCTGACGGGCGTCATCGTGATCTCATACGCATGCGTGGCGTTCGGCAGCACCGTCATCGTGCCCGCCAGCGCCTGCGACCTGGGCACGACCACCGCGCAGCAGGGCGCCATGGTGGCGGTGCCCATCGTAGGTGAGTACAGCGGCCGTGATGCAGCTGTTCCAGGGACCATGCGCGATGCAGCTGGATATTAGTTTGAATCCCAGGATAGCCCTTGTAGCCCTTTAGGTATGGCACAACCTACCGGATAATAATTATATAATATATGAACACGTAAACAAATCAACTCCTTTCAAGAAGCGCTTTGAGTCTTACTTATCTTACTTATCGTTGATGTACAAAACCGACATCAAAAAACTAGTTAGACACCTTCCACCTACGTTGTCTACGCTCAATTCTGCGCATAAAATGGCAAGACAGATTACCAAACACGAATTCTTACGCCGCGCCGAGATACCGGTATCGAGGTAGTACCTAATCACTAACCCACACGCTAAACACGGTGATTACGGCATTTCACCTCAAAAATTAACAGAAAAATATAATACCCTCGAGTTTTTGGTGGTTCCCGATGCCTTAGCAGCGGTAGCGATCAGGTTACTGGCGGGATCATCTCCGGCAAATATCCGGCTATCACCATGAAGTGTGAAGAAAGAAGAAGAAAGAAAAACCGGCCAAGAGCATGTCGGGCAACGCTCAGTGTAGGGTTCCGTAGTTGCACATCATTCACAAAAGACTTAAGTTACGAGAAAGATTTCAAGCTCTATAAGAAAGTCGTAAACGCCAAAGTAACTGTAATTACTTATTTTTTTTGCGATAACTCAAAAACGGCTCCACCGATTTTGTTCAATATAGTTTTCATTGAAAGTACTTTTAAGGCCTCATGTTCATGAATTTTTCCATATTTTTTTGACCCGTGGTTGAAAAGTTAGAGAGACGCGATTAGAGGACGCTATTTTTTTTATTTTCGGAGCGAATATTTACAAAACTGCTGACCTTATCAAAAAATAATGTTTGGAGACCCCTATTATTTTCAAAAGACCTATTCAACGACACATCACACACTAGTGTTGAAATGAAAAAAAAATCACCCCCACTTTAGGTGTTGGAGATGTACCCGAAAATAAATGTTTTTTTTAGTTTTATTATACCGTTTTGTCGGCGTGATACATACCCATACTCATACCAAATTTCAGCTTTCTAGTAGGTACTAATGATCACGGAGCTAAGCCGCGGACGGACAGACGGACATGGCGAAACTATAAGGGTTCCTAGTTGACTACGGAACCCTAAAAAAAGACGAAGATGTGAATATTTCCTTAGTCTAAATTTCGCCAAAAGATTTATGGTAAACTTCGTTGAATAAACAGGTATGTATCTGTTCAACCAGAGCATTAAAAAGTTACACAGAACGCAATTTTAAACAAATATATCGCTATGTAGGTACACACATATCTGGCGCATTCGACGCGATCGAATCGCTACAAATATTATGCTATGTGTTCCAAAATACTTATAGGGTAACATTTTAGCTTCGATGTAAGAAATAAGTGGCCATGTGTTTCACTTACTTATTTTAAAAGCAACATTGAATGTATGAACGTCACATAGTTTTATTTGCAAAAATTAGAAATATCGATAATAAGAATCAAAATGGGCTACAAATCCAAAAATCATCAATAATCACATAACGACTTTTGCAGGCACAGCCGCAGACGTTATGTAACACTTCTATTCTTTTTCGAATGTTAACTTTTGACTGGGTCTTATACTAGATACAACCGTCGATTGAGTGTTGTGGGGAATCTGGGCATGTCTAATTGAGAATCTCCTTAGACCGACATTCTGTAACGCTAAACGAAAGGTCGCTCGGTCTGATCACGTAGATCGGTAATATCACAATAGTTGTGTGTTTCAGGCAACGTACTGGGCGCGATGGTGTGGGGGTACCTGGCGGACACGCGCGGCCGGCGCGCCGTGCTGCTGGTGTCGCTGACGCTCGCCGCTGCCGTCAACGCTCTGGCCAGCCTCTCAGTGCACTGGGCCATGCTGCTGTCGCTGCAGTTCTTCGCCACCATGCTGTCAGTATACGTGCGCCCATTTACAGGGTGGCCCATTAACATCGGTCAAGTATGGGAAAGTCTGAAACTATAAGGCATACGAAGTTTTTTTTTTTTATGCACTTATAGAATTACTGTAATGACAAATTTGTCCTTAGTCCTATTTTTATGGACAAGATCGATTTTACCGTCTATTTCTAACTTAACATTTACGCCATAATCCTCGATGACTTTAAAAGGACCTTTAAAAATATTTTCAAATCTCTTTCCATGCAGTTTCACTTTTAATTAACACCAAATTCTGTCTGGTAGTAAGACTGTTGTAAGTCTAAATGGCTAAAATAAATTGCACCGGAAAGTGAATCAAGTATTTCTACAATATTCGGTAGCGGAAATTTATCATCCTGAATTACGCTATTTACTTTTCGATAGTCTATTACCAACCTCCATTTTTTGTACTATCTTGAGATCGTTTCGGAACCAATAGTACGGGACTATTCCAATCACTGTTAGTTTCTTCTATAATATCCTCTTTTAACATTTTTTTGACCTGGTTATTTATTTCTATTTTCATCGACTGTGGGAACCTATATGGTTTCATATATCGTGTCCCGACGTAAATAAAGATTGAATTTTTATTAAATGTAAAGATTCGCTTCTCGCCGGTAATGTTAAATGAGAATCGCTATCGCTACTCCTATGAATTTGTACCACACAACTTTCCTGTCCCACGTGTAGAATAAGCTGATTCGACACTGTAAGTTGATAATTGCATTATAAGTTCGTAAGAAGTCGAGCCCGATTATACCGTCTGCATAACACGGCATGTTGTTCAATATATGGAAGTTATGACTGAATGATATCTGGTTACCGTATTCTAATAATATGTCGGCTATGTTGTTGCTAACTATCTCACCTCCTACGCCTTGAATTACTGCAGTAGAGTTCTCGTGTAATGTTGTTCCCGTGGGAATTTTTTGTTCATGTAAAACGGATAAACTCGCTCCTGTATCTAGTATAAAGGTGGTAGGTTGTCCATGTACTGTAAAAATAACATAGTCTAGTCCGTCACACGTCAAAATCTTATGGCCGAAAAAACTGGATCTCCTTTGCTAGTCCGCCTGTCGAGTCACTAGGCGCATCGTGGGTGGTCCGCTGGTCTTGTGTATATGTATACACACTACCTCGACGTCCTCTGCCTCTTTGCGGTCCACGAAAAGTCCTAAAGTCAGGTCGTTGATTACGGCCTCTATAATAATTATCATTAGGCACAGTACCTGGATTTCTGGGGTAACTTGGTACCCAGCTGCCGCGGTATCCACCTGGCACTCTTGGTCGACGTTGAAAGCCTGGTGCTCGCCAGCCGTAGTGTTGACGAAAACCTCGTCTGCCGGTCGAGCCCCTCAAGTTCATGACCACAGGGTCACGCTGTGGTTGCGCTAGCTCCTCGTCTTGCGCGGCTCTGATGGCTTCTTTCAGCTCCGTATACTGCCTGGCTGCTAAAATGGTACTAAGGCGACGGTTTCTCAAACCGTCAGCAATTTTTAGGGTTCCGTACCCAAAGGGTAAAAACGGGACCCTATTACTGAGACTTCGCCGTCCGTCCGTCCGTCCGTCCGTCCGTCCGTCCGTCCGTCCGTCCGTCCGTCTGTCATCAGGCTGTATCTCAACAACGGTGATAGCTAGACAGTTGAAATTTTCACAGATGATGTATTTCTATTGCCGCTATAACAACAAATACTAAAAATAAAATAAAATAAATATTTAAGGGGGGCTCCCATACAACAAACATATTATAGATTATATATATGTATATAGGTACGGAACCCTTCATGCGCGAGTCGGGCTCGCACTTGCCCAATTTTTTTTTTTAATAGCCAAGGACTCGTTTATTGGTCGCAAAATTTCTCGCGTGCTGTCGTTTCCGTCAGCTTGCGCTATTGTGAGACCAATAAAAAGTTCTTTGATTTTCTCACCGTATTGGTTAATACTCATGTCTCTTTGGGATGCGCTGTTTAATTGGATCAACAGGGAATTTGCAGATTTCTTAGGTAACATATATTTCCTGATATTGACAACTAGATCGGTCACTGTTTCGTACTTTGATTTAAGTTTTAATTGCGCGATTTTATTTAATCTGGTTTTCAGTACGAAAGAAATCAGCAACTTCTTTTGATCAGCCCCTTCTATCATACTATCCATCATTTCAATACCTGCTATCATCCTTTCCACTGTCTCCTCACTATCACCTATTATCGGAATTAAGCTACTAGCTCCTTAAATTTCAAAAAATTTCGCCATTTTAGTTGGTTTTCTATACTTTAATATCTTATTATAAACCTCATCTATTCGCTCACACAACAATTCAGAAATTAAACATTCCCCTTCTAAAATCATCAAAATTAGTACCTTCAACGAATCGTTTATTTTCCTCGTAAATTAATGTTGCATTATTTATTTTAGACAATCCTATTTCCTGTTGTCTTCTGACGTTCCCTAATTTTCTTAGCTCTACTCTTAATTTCTCTACCTTATTATATATATTACTTAACGCTAATTCCATACCCTTTGCACTTCACCATGACACTCACTTTACACTTCACATGCAGCCACCCCGTAGAATTATGCCGCTCGCCTTACTGCTGCTCCTCATCAGGTATCGGGGCGGGTTTGCGGCCCGACATACGTTGGTGCAGTCGGCGGATGAACTCGGCGCTTATCGTCTTTTTGCTCCTTTTTATACTTTTTGTATATTACATACAAAACGGCAAGGCCCACAATGGCCAGAAGAACGCCCACAAAGACATTGTTTATTGTAATTCCTTGCACTTGCTGGTCGCTCTCGGTAGCCGTATTTGTGCCGGCTCCGGTCGTCTGGGCGATGATGATCTCTTTATCCTCGGTTTTTGAAGATTTTGACCCCATTTTTCGCGTACGCACAAAAAATATCGATAAAATTATAAGTCAAACGACTACTAGAAACGCGTAGGCCACGAGCGTAAGCTTTGCACTACCGTCGTTGCAAAAGGGTCCCGAGCACATGTTTATAGTCAAGGTAATAACGTGCGGATCGTAATAAATTATAAAGAGACACACTCTCACTGTTGACGCGGCGAAACGCGTCCCGTCAGCATGATTCGTCCGACACTCGACGCCACACTTGCGCCACAGTATAATAAAGAGTACTAACGTACGTAGTATGGACACTCCCTGTCTCCCCCCGAAAGTGCCGCCCACCCGCGCTCGGTTACCTCGCAGTTACCGGCTGGCAGGGACTAGGGTTTGCAATATTCGTCCAATATTAGTATTCGAATAATACGAATACTTCAATTCCTAATATTCGAATATTCGAATTTTTCGAATAATACGAATATTTATTAAAATAAATCAATATAATGGTTATAATTCGTATATTGTAAAATACGTAACGAATAATTAAAATGTAATTACATTACTTTAAAAAAAAACAACTTTTATGTTATTGGCTTGAAATCAAAGAATATTTCTTTGAATTTTAATCAATGGCATTGTTCAGATATGGGTCAATCATTTACGGGTGATGCCCCTGGGTCACTCTTTAAAACTACGATTTTCCGTGGTTATATTTAGCAAAAGCTTTGTAATTTAAGCAGTTCTAAGCCCATTCTTATGTAGACTATCTCCTGACAATACCAGTAATATCAATTATCAACACTTTTCTTGGTAATTTAATCACTTTTATCCCCTGGGTCACGGACAGAATAACAGCAAGAAAAAGTTGATCCACCCATATAATAAACGATTACAAAATAAATCACAGTACGAGTACCTACAGTTACAATACAATCTCACTTTTTGTTACAAGTTAACATAAAAACAAACTAATAAAGAGCAAACTCTTTTCGTGTCTACACAAAAATCTATCAGTTCTGATGTCAACCCAGACGTATCCATCGACGGCGACATCCTGACAATCTGGTTAAGGAAACTCTTCATTCAATTGATTATTGTACGAGCATGCTGTGCGCGAGCGTGGCTTGCAAATCAAAATTTGGTTTTGGAAGTCCGACAGCATGAGATACAATACAACAAAGCTGGCCAGATGATTTGTACGAGTAGTTGTACGTGGGCTTGGGCCGAGTCTTTCAGTGCTGACGTTTGGCGTCAAGGTCTTGAAGGCGAGCGTGTTCAAAATTGTTTATACCTTCACTGACAGCAGCTCGCTAATCAGATCTCTGAGTTGCATTGCAAGCACCTCCCACGATTCGCATGATATGCCGGTGGCCGTTAATTGGCCCTTTAAGACATCCTTGTAGCGCAGATATTGCCCGCCAGCATTGCGTTTGCCACAGGTAAGTTCAGAGTAAAAAACTACTTTAGGTAACCTTGATGGTGCCATACATACAAAGTTTTAACGACTTATGATTTGAATATTTTGATAATTTTGGTTTTATTTTTGTATGTTGTTATATCAATTTCAAACAACTCATGTTGTTATCGAATAAAGAATAAAGTTCCCACACCAACGGGTGACCTTCTATGAGCAGACACTCTATACTATACCCGATATGCCTGTTCAACGCAGAACCTCCGAGTTAGATCCTACCACCACAACCATAGTATTGCTCGGATACTTCGTAAAAATGAACTGTGTCTAGACATTTGATGTCACCCTTGTATAGACACCACCACCACCAGGTCTCAGAGGCATAGAATAGCAGAGGCAAATTATTACCCTAGAGACGCGAGCTTAGTGTGAACGCTAAGATCATGCGACTTCCAAACTTTAACAATACTTAAATTAAAGTATTTCTTTGAGATATTACGTTAATTGCAACATTTAGTTTATATTAGGATTATGATTTTGGTTTACTTACATCATAGTGTCATTCAGCATCTTAACATCACAGCACAGCAGAATTGCACTAGTTAGCTATATTATTCATCTGTGCCCTACACTGAGCGTGGCCCGACATGCTCTTGGCCGGTTTTTCTTGCTAGTAAATCGATGACATATGGTTCCTAAGAACAGATCTTCGTATGTCTTATAGTTTCAGACTTTTCCATACTGACCGATCTAAATGGGCCACCCTGGATTGTAAACTATTTTACCGAAACAGCGCACTGTAAATAAACACATCTCAGCCGGTTCCGTATCGTATTTACCTGGGTTGTGTGGTGTTGTCAGGTCGTCGGCGCAGCACCCGGTGTCCATGACGTTACTGAGCGAGAGCGTGCCCGCCGTGTGGCGCAACGCCGTCGTGCTTCTTGTCACTAGCGTGTTCCTGCTCTCGCAGGGCATCATGTCAGGTACGTCAGGGCAGGTGTCGAAGGGTGAAAACGTACCCACCGAATAGGACATAGTTTTATAAAATGACAAAAAAAAGTTAAGTTGACAAAACAAGCGGATAAGTTTCATTTGTATCCGCAGTTTTGGGCATACCGATCCTCCCCTTGACGTTCTCTCACTACATTCCTGTGCTGGACATCTACTGGAGCTCCTGGCGCCTGTTGCTGCTGGTATACTCGCTGCCCAGCTGCTTATCCATCGTCTGGCTCTTCTACATGAAAGAGAGCCCCAAATTTGTCATGGCCAAAGGGGACGCCGATGGTGCGCTAGAGATTTTGAAGACTATGCACCGTGTCAACAAGGGCAAAACGGAACTATTTGAGGTAAATTTGTGATAAATTCCAACAAAATATTTGCATTGATTGATAAATATCGGTTAAACACGAGTCCAGTTAGGAATAAACCCGTCGGGCACGTGTGTTGCAGGTGTCGGGGCTGGCGCTGGAGCGCGGCGAGGCGGCGGCCGCGGCGCAGGGCTCCTCGCTGGTGCCGCTCTTCAAGGCACCGCTGCTCAAGTACACTATCATCATGAGCAGCCTTTTCATGCTGTTCTCAATGTACGGACTTTATCAAATTTCATGCAGTAAATATTAAAAAAAAACCCATTTAATATTATTATTTTTCTCTACATGTCAAGGTTGTTTTGTATTAATTGTTTCTAATACCTTTCCTGATATTGTTACGTTTAGGTACTTATTTCGTGATATTATATGAGGCATGTGGTGTTAAAATAAATTTGAATAAGCTTCTGTGTATTTTAACTGATTTGTTTGTGTTGTCCGGCAGGGCCAGCGCGTTCGGGGTGTGGTTGCCAACCCTGGCCAACCAGTTCATGCAGATTCTGCAGACGGGAGAGGGCTCCGATCTGACGCTGTGCCGCATCATCTCCGCCTACATCAACGCACCCGATGACGTAAGAAGAGCGACTGTACACACAGGATACTTAATTAACTAATTCATTAGTTATGCCAAGAAACCATATGAAATATATGTATTGGTATGTGTTGTCTGGTCTGGTTGCAGTCGGAGGTGGTACCGTGCGCCATCAACGTGACGGCGCTGCTGATTGTGCTGGGCGTGGGCGGGCTGCAGTCGCTCATCAACGCTCTGCTCAGCGTGGTCAGTGATCGTCGACTTCTTACAATTATCAGGAATATCATCAACGAGACCAATACTAGGTTTACATTTCAAAGTCAGTAAAGACTTTTAAAAAGCCCCGTTAACAAGTCCTTTATTACAAAAAAGTAAAGTTTTATGTTCTGCGCCAATGGCAAACTCCCTTGTGCCGCAGGTGGTGCGGTCCGGCGGGCGGCGCAACACGGCCATTGGCTGCACGGCGGTGTTCGGCGCGTGCGGCATCCTCGTGAACCTCGTGCCCAACGCCATCGGCTCCGCCGTGCTGTTCGTCGGCTACCTGCAGAGCATCCTCGTCATCGGCCTCTACACCGCTATGGGCGTGGCGCTCTTCCCTACACATTTGCGGTGAGACTGACGCGTTCAATTTCCAATTCATAAAGAAACGAATATCTGAGATAAAAACGAGAGTTAAGTACCTGAATAATTATTCCAGCCTACACATTTTATTTGATATATTTCCAGAGCGAAGGCGATAGCGCTGGTGATGACGTGCGGGCGGGTGCTGAGCTTCGGCGCCATCCAGCTCATCAACTACCTCATCGTGAACTACTGCGAGCTCGGCTTCTACCTGTTTGCGTCGCTTTATACCAGTCAGTCAGTTTCACGTTCAGACAGAGGCAGTCTATATGCTCGAGCTTCCGGCGGGCCCCTGCTCTTCCTGCAGCCGCAAGCCTGAATGTGCTTCTCGGTGGCGGCTTTTAGTGCGGAATTTATTGACCGAGTGTTAAAAATTCGTATACCAAGGTGTACCGAAATCTATTGTGTCTGACGTGAAACCGTTTTACACTACACACACCTACACTAATCGCCGAGCTCAGCAGCACATCCGGACATACGAAAGCTGCAATTTTGGCCAACCTGAAACAGAGACGCTAAGCTCGCTCAGACTATTTAATGAAGAAAATCAAACCTCCTTCTTCTCCTTCGTTTCGCTCTTGTCAGAGCGGTCGTGGCCTTCATAACTGTACGGGAGAGTTGAGGGTTTCTGTCGCCCGCGTCACGATGTCTCACTATCTCGTCCGGTTCGCAGCACTTCTAGTACATTAGACATACGTGATGTCTCCATTCCGCTATATTTATTATTTTTTTAAGTTTATCCATTGCGCTTTTTCCTATCGCGCTAAAGCGGCTTGTGTTAAATTAACCAAAAGTATTCCTTCTCCCCAGCGTCCGTGGTTATCCTGGCTTTCCTGCCAGACGACCGGCAGGCGCTTCAGGCGCCGCAGCCTCCGCCCGAGGTCCAGAAGGAGGAGGACAACGACAAACTTTGAAACGGACAGACAGAACCGAGTACCGCCGCACCGGAGGGCGCATCGCCTGAGCCTGACCGTTGCCACCGACCTAAGACTCTTAAGTCCGGACATTGAGCTATTATTACTACGTACTACTACTACTACTACTACGAGAAGACGGCGCGAACAAATGTGCGCAACAAGCGCGGCAGTGTGGGGCGCGCGAGGAGCGGCTAATGAGTCTTAACTATAGATACGATGTCAGTTGGGTCGCTCTAACTATAAACATACATATTAGGTATAATATTTCGTAGTTTATTTTATTTAATTACCCTTAAACAATATACCTAAGTGTAGTTAACTCAAAAACAACAACAGCAGACTTCTTCTGAAAACGCTTTCCCATTTTAGTAGTATAGGTATTGTATCCTCATCAAGAAAATGAAACGTTTTATATCCCAATTTAAAAAAAATCGGAGTACCTATACCTATATTCCACAGTCACTCACGAGAACAGTGGTAGTGCCTCTTGTGAAAAATAAGACTGGAGATCTATCTGACCCTAGTAATTATAGGCCCATCTCACTCGCTACAATACTCGCTAAGGTGCTGGACGGCTTGCTTAATGCACAACTTTGTAAACATATAAAGTTGCATGACGGTCAGTTCGGCTTTAGGCCGGGACTATCAACGGAGAGTGCAATTTTGTGCCTTAAGCAAGCTGTCAGGTACTATAAAGACAGAAACACACCTATTTATGCGTGCTTTCTGGATTTATCTAAGGCATTTGACCTGGTTGTGTACGACGTACTGTGGGATAAATTACACAAAACCGGAGTGCCGAGGGAATGTGTTGCCTTACTAAAATTCTGGTACAACAACCAGGTCAACCGAGTGAAATGGGCGGGAGAGGAGTCGGATGAGTATACGCTCCAGTGTGGTGTAAGGCAGGGTGGTCTGACATCGCCTATATTATTTAACTTATATGTCGACGAATTGATTGGGGAGCTCAGTGGGACGCGCGTTGGTTGCCATATCACGGGGACATGCTTTAACAATATTAGCTATGCGGACGATATGGCGCTGCTGGGCCCCTCAGTCGACTCGGTGCGGCAACTTATCGCTGTATGTGAGAGGTATGCCGAGCGGCATGGTCTTAGGTACAACGCTGCTAAAAGTGAGGTTGTCGTTTTCAAAGCACGCAAATATAACCCAACAACGGAGCCTAGGATCGTGCTGTGCGGCGTACCTTTGAAGCGAGTGGATAAGTTTAAGTACCTGGGGCATATACTCACGGAAGACTTAAGCGATGACCACGATCTCGAGAGAGAGAGGAGAGCGATGTCAGTACGTGCTAATATGCTTGCCCGCAGATTTGCACGGTGTAACAAGGAAGTAAAATTGACGCTATTTAAAGCATACTGTCAGACCTTTTACACGTGCAGTCTGTGGGTAAGATTTACGCAGAGGGCATATAACACGTTGCGAGTGCAGTATAATAACGCCTTAAGGATGTTGTTGAGGCTGCCTAAGCACTGCAGTGCGTCCGGCATGTTTGCCGAAGCGCACGTAGACGACTTTTTTGCCATTAGGCGGAAGAGAATAGCGTCTTTGCTGAGAAGAGTGCGCGGTAGCAGCAACAGCCTTCTTAGGGCGTTGGATGGGCGTCTCGATTGTCCAATAACCAAATACTGGGTAGAGGTAGTTATTGGCAGGGCCAAATAGAGCAAAAGTGCTGGTTGCTCCTGTGACTAGCTGCTTCTCTATGTAATAGTTAGAGGTAATTATGTATGTATAGGTATTTTCTTGTTTTATTTATTTCTTAATCATGTACTAATATAATATTTAATAAGTCTTGTTGTGTTACTAACTTAATATGGATCGTTCAGGTCTGAAATAAACGATTTTTATTTTATTTATTTATTTTTATTTATACATTTTCCGCATATATACTTATATTGAAGTAGCAACTCTGTTTTATATTATCCTCTATTTTCCACGGAATCATATTGCAATTAGAATACCTACTGTCGAAAAAGGTACATTTGAGCATCTCTGCCTAATACGGGGTAAATATGCATAACAAAAATTAAAACGGAAATCTTTAAAAACAATATTATCTCCGAAAGTAATCAACATTTTTGTAAGTAGGTATACCTATTCTTATGTAATAAAATGAAATGTAAATTTCACGACGCGGATATGAGCAAACTTAGATGAGTATTTAAAATCGATTATACGCGCCAGATAGAGCGGAATGTTTTAATGAAGTATGGTACATAACTAATTTGTTAGTCCGTTTTCTATTGGGAATGCTTGTATGGAGAGGTATACAATTTACAGCAATGTCATTTGGCACGGGTATTATACACGTCTACCTGAGCCCAAAACACCCGGTAGCCGGACTGAACACCGCGTCAGAAGGGGGGAGGGGGGGTTCAAAATACAGTGCTCCCGTCGTTCAGAAAAAAAAATCTGGCGGATTAGTTTGGACCTTTAAGTCAAGTTTAGTGGCGTTATCCGGTAATAAGATGATGCCCGATTCATTACCTGTGCCAGTTTTTTAGGGTCCCGTAGCAAAATATGACGCAATCCTTAAAATAATAAACTTTCAGTACTAACAAAATGTAAACAAACCCTTATATTTTCATATTTTTTGTATTAAACTTGGTATATAAAAATACTATCCAAAAGCCAATTTAATACAAATTCTTAAAACATTAACAATAAATATAAATTTGTCTATTTTTAATGAAAAATTAAATATAGAAAGTACTGCAACGTTCGACAGCGCAGCGTAGGGAACGGCAAAAAGACCCGAATACTAAAGTAAAATAAGTATTACTAACAAAAAAAAACAGTCAAGTGCGAGTCGAACTCGCGCATCGAACGTTCCCTACAAATTGTAACCTTTCTCATCCCATCTTAAGTGGTAGGACCCGGTTAAGTTAAGTTTGCACCTGGTACGTATGGCCCCGCATACAAATGAGGTGTAAACTTAATCCAAATGGGTAGTCCTCATATAACTTTTGAAAGCACATTTTTTTTATGTTTTAACTAGAAATGTATAGTTTTCAGATAATTACCTGTACTGGTGGTATAAGACGACATTAGTTGCTAAATTTCATAGTTCTAGGTCAACGGAAAGTACCCTATATACTTTGATTCTCTTGAGAGTGGCGAAATATAAATATACCTACGGCCGTATCTTTTTTTTATTAATTTAGAACATTGTTTTTTCACGACTTCAAGGGATTGTAGACTTGAGTATATGGTTTAAGTTTCAATTTGATATCCCCACGCGTTCCCGAGATAAGGGTTTTGACACACATACGGACCGAAGGAAAACAAAGTAATTATATAAGGTTTCCGTTTTTGCCGATAGAGGTACGGAACCCTAAAAATAAGATATATCTATAGCTTTCATAATATCTATAAATTAAATTTCTTAAAATAATATATTAATTATAATTGAGATTCTAATATCTATTATTAAGTAAAACAAAAGTATTTTTCTCTCTTTACAAATATCTTTTTTCTTTTTAATATACTAGCTGCACCTCACGGTGTTACCCGTGGTCAAAAAATAGCTTAAATAATTGAGGCTTATTATTTTCGCGGCGACAGAAAAATTAAAGAGCAGCAAACTATTTGCAACTAAAATAATAACTTGTCAGCGATTAAATATTTTGGCAATCATTTATATTAAATGAGCTTTAAACTAAGGATATTTTAAAATTCAAATAATGGCAGCTACTTTAAGGTAGCAGAAATAATAAACAAGATTACTGAAATCATAGGTGAGGTACTATAAATAATGACTTGGCGACTAATATTAGCAGAAGGATAACAAACTTTATATTAGTGGCAACTACAGGTCTCCATCTAAAAAAGCATTTTGGGCTTTGATTTGCTGGCAGCTTAAATATTAAAATGGGTACTATATAAAAGTAATGGGGAGTTATTTTTTTAGTTTTCGAAACCATAATTTAATGAAAACGGCGATAAGCGTTTTTTAGGTAAAAATGTTTTGCCCATACAAAACACGCTTATTTTAGTCCGAATCTAGCTAAAACACGCTACGCTAAAATAAGCATTGCATTATCATAAGACTTGCCTCAGAACCGAAGCTGTCAACCCCGATTCCACGTGGTCTTGTCTGCCCTACCCCTAGAGTGTATATAAAAAAGCCGGAGGCGCGGAGGGAGAGCAGCCCTCGCCCGCCGTGACAAAGCTCGGGAGCCGTGCGGAGCGGAGCGGCTGAGGCTGGTCGCCGAAGGAGACCAACAAGCCGAAGCTGCGGAACGGAGTACGGGCGACCGTGCTTTGCCACGCAAGGGCGGAAGGGCTGCACTTCCCGCAGCGCCGGAGCTAAGGCAGAGTCTGACACATTATCCAAAAAAATATTGTCGGTTTTAGGAGTCCATATCTCGGTAATTATTAAGTTTAGAAAAAAGTTGTCTATACAAAACACGTTTATTTTAACGTATTCTATACGATAGAATCATAAAAAATAGGTGTCAATATGACATCACACCTGACGAAAAATTGACCAAAATCAGAGCCACTAAATAAAACTATAGACCAAAATTATTATTTATACATGCAATTTTCAACTTTGATTAAAGCTCTTAAATTGTCGCACAAAGTATTTTTTTATGACCTTGATTTATTTTATATGTAATCTCCATTGAACAATTAGAGTAGGCCATTTTCAACTTTTTATCCGCTGTCATGTTTCCGCTTAATTAGTTAATTCAGTCGCCAAAACAATAACTCGATGCTAGTTTATATTGAAACAAAGCCGAAAATTGATTACTTAGCTGCTACTTTTTACTTTAATAGTCTCCGCAATTAGTCGCCAACTTATTATTTTTGCTATCCCCTTTAATTTTTTATAAATCCCTAAATCTGATTAATTTGTCGCCGCGTTAAATACATGCCAATAATTGATTCACAGACGTTCTACTATTTATTTATTTATTTTTTATTTATTTAAACTTTATTGCACAAAACAAAAGTCAGTACAAATGGCGGACTTAATGCCAAATGGCATTCTCTACCAGTCAACCATAGGGCCAAACAGAGATACTAGAAGTGGGTGCAAATCAGAAATCTGATGGTACAGAGAGGATCTAGAGTACAAGTAAATACAAAATATTATATCACTGTTTATACAAAAATACATATACCTACATTTACACACTATAATATGATATATATATACAGATATATACCTAATATAATATATATATATATATAATATATATATAAATATATACGAAAGTCTACAACATGGGATGATGGATGAACTATTCGAGCTCTTGTTCCAGCAGATGCTTACGCAGCATACACTTGAAAGCTATCTTGCTTGGGGCTTGTCTGATAGAGAGAGGGAGTGAATTCCAGAGACGGCATGCCTGAACAGCGAACGAATTAGACATGAAACCAGTATGGTGCGAAGGAATGGAAAGTTTGAGAGTTCGAGAGGAACGAAGTTCACAGCCTGGACGGGGAGTTTGAAAAATGAATTTACTTTTGAGATATCCTGGTGTAGAAGGCTCGAACAGGATAGAAAACAGACAGCAAAGGATCCTGAGGGATCTGCGACTACGAATAGGAAGCCAGTTAAGCTGACGGCGAAATAATGAAACATGATCGTATTTTCGAAGACCGAAAATGAACCGTATACCATTATTAAGGAGACGATCAAGTTTGTTGAGGGACTCTTGTGTGATGTTCGTGAGGCACACATCAGCATAATCAATAAGAGGTAACACCAACGCCTGCACAAGTAACTTTATGGTACTTACTGGAAGAATGTTTTTAAATTTATAAAGGTTGCGCAACGTACCAGTGACCTTCCGACTTACCTCCGAAAGTTGACCATTCCATG
The DNA here is from genome assembly GCA_932273695.1 of Apotomis betuletana. Lineage (NCBI taxonomy): Eukaryota > Metazoa > Arthropoda > Insecta > Lepidoptera > Tortricidae > Apotomis > Apotomis betuletana. Next base: position 36,227,633 of record OW026300.1, on the reverse strand, counting down.
CCAGGTTAGAGTCTAAAACTAAACCGAGATTCTTGACCTGCTTGGAGAGGGGAATGTGCTCACCATCGAAGAGGATCGGAGCAACAGAGATGGCTGGGAGCTTAGAAAGTTGCCGCTGACTGCCCAAAATTATAGCCTGGCATTTAGTGGGATTAACACAAATGCCAAATCTACTGGACCAGTCAGCGATGTGGTTCAGATCATCGTTAATCAGTGAGATAGCAGAGTTAACGTCACTGACGTCTGCTTGGGAATAAATTTGTAAGTCGTCAGCATACAAATGGTAAGAACTGAGAAGATTAGTCGTTATAAGGTTGATGAAGACAGAAAACAGCAGGGGAGATAGAATACCACCTTGGGGCACTCCAGTATTTAGATCGCACCAATCAGATAATGACCGTTTGCCTTTTACAGCCTGGGTACGGTTCGAGAGATAAGTCGAAAACCACTCAGTTGCACTAGACGATACCCGCAAGTGCCTTAGAATTGCAAGGAGTAGATCATGGTCAACCGCGTTAAAAGCGTTTGAAAAATCGATGAGCACCAACACTGTAACCTTAGTTGATTCCATGCCATGTCTAACGTCTTCGATGACATTAAGGAGAGCAGTAGTGGTGCTATGTCCAGGGCGGAAGCCAGATTGAAAAGGAGATAGTAGTACATTACGATTAATAAAACTAGATAATTGTCTGTGAGCAACTGCCTCGAGAATTTTGGAGAGAAATGGAAGAATTGAAATGGGACGAAAGTGATTGAGAGCACTGGGGTTTGAAACTTTAGGAAGAGGGATTACAAAGGCCTTACGCCAACAGGATGGAAATACCCCAGAGAGCAATGAAGTATTGACAATATGAGACACAATAGGCAAAATGCAGTCTAGAATGAGAATGACCATGATTCTACTCACATTATCATGTCCGACAGCCTTGGACTTGATTGACATGACGACTTTGCGGATATCTTCGTCATTAACTGGGGTGAAAGTAAATGGCACAATATCGGTATAAGGAAGCGAAGCAATAAAAGATAGAGTTTCTAATTTAGTAACGGGATTGAGAGGAGAAGATTTAGAGAAGTGTGTATTTAGTTCGTTAAGAGAAAAAGTGAATGTATCAACTTCAGACTTGGGTAAGCCGACACCAAGAGACTTCAAAAATTTCCATGTATCAGCTGGAGAGGACGTAGAGATATTCTCGTGAATATAACGACGCTTCGCAGCTCTTACCATCTGATTGCAACGATTTCTGGCAGTTTTAAAAAGGCCCCAGTTTTCGTCGCACCGATCCTGCTTATATTTACGAAACGCTTTATCTCGCCGAGTCATCGCCATGCGAACACCTCAGGTAATCCATGGAGCAGGCGGCCGCCTGAGCTTGACTGCACGCACCGGCGCATGATCATCGAACAGTTTTAAAAGGGCGGAGTTAAAACGATACACTTTATCGTCTACTGTTGATGCCTCAAGCGTGGGCGCCCAGTCAACCGAAGCGGCATCCCGCTTAAGTTTATTGATATCAAGTCGAGCAAAACTACGCTGATGTATGACTACAGGTTCTAACTTTGGTGGCTTGACTTTGTATGCAAGGAAAATTAGGTCATGATGTGAGAACCCCGGTGCTAAAAGCTGACCTGATTTGACAATGTCATCGGGAGAAGAAGTTATGATCAAATCCAACCAGGTGTCAGGGGAGTCGGTGTTATGGTGCGTTGCGTTTAAAGGTACCACTGAAAAATCTGCAGAATCTATAATAGACCCGAGCCTACGTGATCTGGAGTCTTCTTTCAGTAAGTCGGTGTTAAAATCCCCCATGAATATGTGATGCATGCTCTCACAACCAACCGCTAAAAAGAGAGCCTCAAGAGAAGAAAAATAATCAACGGTTGGTGGACAGTAGCATACACCTAAGATAATAGCCACTCCAGAGAGTTTAACTTCGATAGCTAAATACTCCATAGAACCAGAGTATAAAGCAGGCGAAGAATTTATTATTTTATAGGGTATATCGGCCCGGAGGTAGATCGCAACCCCCCCACCACCTTTACCAGTGCGGTCATTACGCAGCAGAACGTATCCGGGCAGGCAGCAGGAAGTAGTAGGAATATCAGGCTTGAGCCAGCTTTCACTGATAAGGATGGCATGTACTTCAGAGGAAGAGAAAGTGTCTAGCAAATCAGTGAAGTGACTTACAACACTTTGAGCATTGATATGGCAAACATTAAAACAATTTTGAGTATTCTGAAATTCACAACCCAATAGTGAACCAAGCGTACAAGGCTCAATCGACTCCTCAAGAGAGTGGAATGAACTAGACAAGTCGCAAGCAGAGTAAAATGAGTCATCAAATCCATCGGTAGACATAAAAATATATATAATAAAATAAAATATATGTAATAATAAATATGAGTTATTAGCTTATTACTTACAGTAGGACTGATTAGCCCACACCGGTCAACCGCACACACACAACTAACCGTAATAACAAGTAGGTATAACAACATTGAAAAATAAACTTCAAAAAAGAAAAAAAAAAAAAAGCAAGATACACAGATGAAAATAAGAAGTTGCGAATTGCGATTAGAAACAACACACATAATGAATTACTGAACGCGACCGTAAACGTCACATTGACATTTGGCATGTCAGTCAGTCTCTGTCACTTAAATATGAATTTAATTTGCAAGTGCGTCGGTATACCTAAAAACTATAAATGAACAAAGAAATCAGTAACTATAAAAGGTACCTACGCACAGATTAAAAAGAAAATGGTGTAAATTATGTTTTCCTAACGCAACAACTATCGAAAGGGGAAGCACTATTTCGAGGTAGCAACTTTTGGAATTGCGGCGTCTTGGGCTGAAGTCTTCTGTCTCCTCGTCGAACGCGTAGTCTCAGCAAGCTTCTTAATCGACGGATCAACCTTTGGAGCCGAGGCGTCGACCTTCAGCGCACCTGGGCCATTTTTTCTAAAGTTGTACACATCAAAAAATTGTAGGTTGAAAATTAATGTCGTTGCAAATTAATATGAATATTTTTTTTGGATGCTCAGATGAGTAAATTTATGGAAAACATAGGTTGTTTATTTGATTATTAATTGATAATGCAGTAAAAAAATATTAAGTCAAAAGGGAGAGGAACGATCGTTCCATTCCGTGGCCAATTGGTTATATGTTTTAAAAATAAAACAAGAGGTTTACTCTGTTCTTAATTATTTATTAAGGTAAGTAAAAGGTAAATTGCTTTAAACATGTTGGAAATGTTTAGGTATTTTTAAAGCAATTATTTTAAAAATATCTTAACATTTCCATTACGTTACTCTTAGGTTATAATCGGTTTCATTTTTTCACATAATCGTGTTTATTAACAGGTTTATTTCATGAGATCAACTTTTACTAAATTAACAAAACTTGTCTATTTAACATAAACTATTTATAAAGTAGGTGATAGGAACAAAATATATTAATAATTAAGTAAACAAACGTAATTTTCCAGTGGGACAGTCACGGAAAGAACTTTACTGGTAACGGAATAAATTCTAAAGCCTCATTCACAACAATGGCATAAACACAACAAAACTCAGAATCAATCAATAGTCTTGTCTTATATTATGTAATAGGATCGATTGCAAAAAAAATGTACATAGTTAAAAGCTTGGTTAACATAAAATACGATCGCTTAAGTAATTAAGTTTTGTTTTAATTAAAGCCCTTAACTATGTACAATTTTTCTGCAATCGACCCAAAAGTCAACACAAAGTATCATTGATATAAATACACTTATTTGTGCATTTGCTACATAAATCAGCCACTTGCCAGTTTTTATGCATTTTTTCTTGTCATCAATATTTTTTCATGTTTTTTCAGCGTTTTTGAAAATTCAGCCCCGAAGGTGGTGAAAAAGGGGTTGAAAATTTGTATGAAGATCAAATTTTTTTTTTGATTGCGGGATTTTAAACTTTGTATAAATGCATTAATTTCAGCGTTTTTGAAAATTCTACCCCTAAAGGGGTTAAAAAGGGGTTGAAAGTTTGTATGAAGATCAAAAAGTTTTTTTGCGGGACTTGAAACTTTATATAAAAGCATATTATTAAAATACAAGGAAAGTCATTTTAGCGTTTTTGAAAATTTGTATAAAGACCAATATTTTTTTTTGATTGCGGGTTTTAAACTTTGTATAAAGGCATTTAATTAGAATACAAGAAAAGTAATTTCAGCGTTTATGAAAATTCTACCCCTAAAAAGGGGGTTAAAAAGAGGATGAAAGGTTGTATCGGGTATAAGTTGTATTTTAAGTTAGGAATTAGAAACTTTGTAAAAAGGTATTTTATTAAAAGATAAGAAAACTCAGTTCAGCGTTTTTGAAAATTTAGCCCCGAAGGTGGTGAAAAAGGGGTTGAACATTAGTATAAAGATCAATAAATTTTTTGATTGCAGGATTTTAAACTTTGTATAAAGGCATTTCAGGCTGGAGGTGGTGAAAAAGGGGTTGAAAATTTGTATGTAGTTCAAACATTTTTTTGAGTGCGGTACTTGAAACAAAAGGGGTTGAAAATTTGTATGTAGATCAAACATTTTTTTGAGTCCGCACTCGCACGCGGACGAAGTCGCGGTCAACAGCTAGTTTATTTATAATTTAATAATTAAAATAAATATCGACATTATTTGTTATTCTGTATGCGGCTTTATGCTTCCATTCAGTTACTTTTTTAGTTCCGGCTTTACGAAACCGTCGCTTGGGTTTCGGAATGGAAGTAACGTAGCACTACCTGTGGCGGGTTTAACTAAAATATATTGTTAAATAAACTTTAAATATGGTTAAAGGTATTAAAAATCGATTTGTAATTACGTTAGTCGTATAATAATAAAAATGCACAAACAGTTTGTTGCGTACTTATCTGGAATTTGGTATCGGAACGTGGAATCACAAAATGTTACCGAGGCGTACACGTGCGCTTGCGATGTGCATTTGCTGGCGACTAATCAAAGAATCATGGCGAACCGTTGAGTTTTGGGTTAGTGTTGCCACATTGAATAAAATCAAAGTAATAGGGAAATAATATTTTCAAGTTAAACACCCAAAACTGCGGTTTCGGAATGGAAAATTCCGCGAAGTTCAATTTCCGTCTCCAATATTATTTATTAATTTAATAATATTTTATTAGGCAAAATTAGAACACTTTTTAAGAATATCATTCAGTATATCATTTTCTATCAGCTATAGCCGTCGTTTAGTTCTAATACTAACGGTTTTTGAAAAAAATGCTTGGAATGAACAACTATGGAGTTGGGACATCAAAATCCGGTCGTTTTTTAAATAAAGAAAATTGATTATTAAATGTTTTATTATACTCAAGAAGAAAAATAACTCACGATTTAATTCGAAATTGTATACAGATTGAACTGTAATGCCTACTTAATTAAGTCAGTCCCAAAAAAATTGTCAAAAGTACCATCAAAGGTGTGGGACAGCCCAAAAATGCTGTGTACAACTTTAAAAAAAATGGCCCACCTGAGACAGCGATCGGAGCCGCCGTGCCACTACTCGACGACGCAGCTGGATTTGGTTTGGTTGCCGACGTGCCAGCCTTGACGTCTGCTTGCTCCACGCTCGCCACAGGCATAGCGATGGGGTGGTCTTTATACAGCTTATTCAACTGCTGCGCTGTCACTACACGATGCAGCTCTCCAGTAGGCAGCTTGATGAAAATGGTGCCATCATAAGACCAGACCCTGCGCATTCCGAACCTCTTGCGTGCGTCGATGAAGACTGCTTGACGTTGGCGGGTCAGGAACTCTGATACAACAATAGAAGAGCCCTTTAGAGCGCTCTTCTTCCTCCAGATGGTGTCTTTGAGCGCTACATTGTTGCAACGCACTAAGATGGAGCGTGACTGACCAGTGACAGATGCTCCCAGCCGATGACAAACAGAGAAGGATGCAGAGGAAACCTCGGGCAATTGCAACCGCTCCCGACAAATCACAGCAACAGCTTCGGCAACATTTTCACTGCTCGCCTCCGGGACTCCTGCCAACATCAGATATTTGCGACGGTGACGCATTTCGATGTTGTCTACAGTGCTGCTCAGCGCCAGGATCTGCTGTCGAATTACCTTTACCATTGCCAGAGTCGCCTCCTTGAACTTGTCCAGCTCCACTCTAAGGACATCAATGGTGTCAGTGCGTGGCGGTGCAGTTTGTAGTGCTGATTCAAACTCCGCAAACTTGAGAGTCAACATAGTTTCCAGTGAGGTCTGGGCAGCAGCTATTGCCTCCAAGGAAGACATTTTGTTCCGAAACTTCAGTGGCCAGTGTGTGCAGTGAGGTAGCCGGCAGGTGCTAGTCAGTAATGCCCTTTTAAGGCATCAATGAAAATTGCCTACAATGTATGTATTTAAATACTGATTCTAATAACTTTTAATATTCAAAATAAATTGATTTACTGTGTAAAATAATAATTAATATTTATTTACTTTGAGACTGACTTGTTACTTTTTGAGCACATCAAAATTTTTAGGGTTCCGTACCTCTATCGGCAAAAACGGAAACCTTATATAAATACTTTGTTTTCCTTCGGTCCGTATGTGTGTCAAAGCCCTTATCTCGGGAACGCGTGGAGATATCAAATTGAAACTTAAACCATATACTCAAGTCTACAATCCCTTGAAGTCGTGAAAAAACAATGTTCTAAATTAATAAAAAAAAGATACGGCCGTAGGTATATTTATATTTCGCCACTCTCAAGAGAATCAAAGTATATAGGGTACTTTCCGTTGACCTAGAACTATGAAATTTAGCAACTAATGTCGTCTTATACCACCAGTACAGGTAATTATCTGAAAACTATACATTTCTAATTAAAACATAAAAAAATGTGCTTTCAAAAGTTATATGAGGACTACCCGTTTGGATTAAGTTTACACCTCATTTGTATGCGGGGCCATACGTATCAGGTGCAAACTTAACTTAACCTGGTCCTACCACTTAAGATGGGATGAGAAAGGTTAAAATTTGTAGGGAACGCTCGATGCGCGAGTTCGACTCGCACTTGACTGGTTTCTTTTGTTAGTAATACTTATTTTACTTTAGTATTCGGGTCTTTTTGCCGTTCCCTACGCTGCGCTGACGAACGTTGCAGTACTTTCAATATTTTATTTTTCATTGAAAATAGACAAATTAATATTTATTGTTAATGTTTTTAGAATTTGTATTAAATTGGCTTTTGGATAGTATTTTTACTACAAGTTTAATACAAAAAATATGAAAATATAAGGGTTTGTTTACATTTTGTTAGTACTGAAAGTTTGTTATTTTAAGGATTGCGTCATATTTTGCTAAGGGACCCTAAAAAACTGGCGCAGGTAATGAATCGGGCATCATCTTATTACCGGATAACGCCACCAAACTTGACTTAAAGGTCCAAACTAATCCGCCAGATTTTTTTTTCTGAACGACGGGAGCACTGTATTTTGAACCCCCCCCCTCCCCCTTCTGACGCGGTGTTCAGTCCGGCTACCGGGTGTTTTGGGCTCAGGTAGACGTGTATAATACCCGTGCCAAATGGCATTGCTGTACTTACTCCAAAATGTCATACTGTTTCCCAATAGAAAACGAACTATGTGTAACGTTCGAAGTATAAGGACACCGCGCGGCACTTACGTAATTTTAAAGAGATGTATAACTCAAAAACGGCTCGACCAATTTTATTCAATGTAGTTTTCATTGAAATAAGTGCTTATAAGGCCTATTTTTTATGAATTTTAAAAAATATAAAACAAAAAATAAAACAAATATGTTTGAAGACCTCTATTAGATAAGATAAGAATCATTTAATCAATTGGGATTCACTGGAACCACTTTTGCATCGTCATTGAATATATAGCTATTACATTCATTGGTACAATAGTAATAACATTAACACAAAATTATAATAGGTAAGTACACAAGATTTCCGAACATTTGCAATATTTCCGCAGTAATGCTTCGTCAAAAGTAAACTCGGTGATAAATTACATGAAATTTATGATAATTAAAATTACTTTAACCTTTTTAATTACAAAAAAAAAATACTTTACCCGCGTCAAAAGTATATACATAATAGGCTAGTTGACCCAGTTTCGAAATATATTGGAAATGGTTAATAATGATCTTACTAGCTCTAAAAAAAATGTCTTGTATTTTTCTGAAAGCTAGAAAGCTAAATTTTATCAATTGAAAATTAGAAATTTCATAAACAGTCAAAAACGCCGTCCGCCATTTTTCCCTTTCGCTAATCTGTGGCGTGTCGTAGTATTACCTGTAAATATTCGAAATTCGACCGTCGTATAATGCCATTCCGCTCACTCCAATATACTTTGACAGGAGATCGAGAGGGACGGCACTATTCGAAGTCGTCAAAGTAGACTTTCAGTTTTGTTTACATGACCAATGACGTCACTATCATAAGCGAAAATGGCGTTTTAAGCATTTCAAAATACAGATTAAAAACCATATTTTCAAATTAAATTTTTTCAGCCATCTTTCACTTTTATGAATTGAAAAATATATATTTAGGTTTCCTTTGCTAAATACTATACGGAATAAACATTAGTTTATTACAATTTGACATGAGTCAACTAGCCTATTATGTCAAAATGTACACCTTAAATTAACAATTCATTTAATACGTTTTCATTTGACTACTTACCAAATTCATTCATAAACTTTACTTAGATGTGCAAGGAAGAAATATTACTAGGTACACAAATCTTCCTGCAGCAACCGTGTCAAATCTTATAAATAAATAAAAGGTAAATGAAAAATTTAAGTACTTATTTACATTTAAACAAATACAAATGTTAAAATAATATTACGGTCAGAATGAAGAGTTTGATCAGTGAATGTGACCTGGCATTATTATATTATATTATTTTTAAAAGACCTATTCAACGACACCCCACACACTAAATCACCCCCACTTTAGGTGTACGGGAGGTACCCGAAAAATGATCACGGAGCTAAGCCGCGGACGGACGGACAGACAGACAGACAGACAGACAGACGGACAGACGGACATGGCGAAACTATAAGGGTTCCTAGTTGACTACGGAACCGTAAAAAACCAGAGATAAAAACTTGATTTTTAAAACACTGGTGCGCGACTGCAATATGGTATGGAGCATGGTATAAAAAATTGGGCAAGTGCGAGTCCGACTCGCGCATGAAGGGTTCCGTACCATAATCTATAACAAGTTTGTTGTATGGGAGCCCCCCTTAAATATTTATTTGATTTTATTTTTAGTATTTGTTGTTATAGCGGCAATAGAAATAAATCATCTGTGAAAATTTCAACTGTCTAATAGCTATCACCGTTCTCGAGATACAGCCTGGTGACGGACAGACGGACGGACAGCGAAGTCTCAGTAATAGGGTCCCGTTTTTATCCTTTGGGGGTGTACTTTCTTTTCGCCGAATTATGTTTCGCAAACGTTTCATTTCGCAAAAGTTTCATTTCGCCAAAAGCATTTTTCTCTGAAACTGTAAACTATTTCAGATTCTTGTAAATATCATCCTTTAGATTAGGTTAGGTTAGGTTTGTTTTATAACAATTCGAAATAGTTTACAGTTTCAGTGAAAAATGCTTTTGGCGAAATGAAACTTTTGCGAAATGAAACGTTTGACGAAACGTAATTCGGCGAAAAGGCAGAGAACCCCTTTGGGTACGGAACCCTAAAAAACAAGTATGGCATTCCGACAAGGCAGCCTTGTGACGTAGACTGATTAGTTGCCGCATTATGGTAACAAAATAGTGATAACGAAAAGATGTTCAATGTTCAACGCCAGTCGTACAAAAAACAAGAGCATCCGACATGCTCTTGTTTCATGCCACGCTCAGTGTAGGGTTCCGTAGTTGCTCATCCTTCACAATAAACTGCTGTTTTAAGCCCGAGGTTTACGTTAAGAAAGATTTTAACACGTTGGACGCCATGGGGGGCACCAGCTGAGTGACACTCAAATAGCATCGAGGGCCGATTAAAAATTCATAAAATCCACAAAAATGAGATTTTGCTATTTATCGACAAATTATTTCTAAAATGCATAAAAACTATGGTACACGTTGAGATAAATGTTTATTGCTGTTTATTTAAGAAATATCCAAGTGTCGTTCAATTGGTGTCCCCCACGGCCTCAGCGGAAGAAAAAGCGCTATTCCGTCGGCGGGGGCCGCGGGGGTCCCGCCGTCGCACACCTCATCCGCCACCCGTGCGCCACGGTTACTGGGCCCGCGTGAATAGGTTTTAGTTTTTCTTGTACTATACCGAATGTTAGGTTTAGAATAGTTACCTATGATACAAATGTGGAAAGTAGGATTATTTCCTTGGCAAAAAGACTACATTTCAACACGTGTATAATAATATTTAACAATGCATTATGCGAGGAAAGATTCAACAATTATTAGCGATAGCGTACAGTGCTACTATGCTGTGCAACAGCACAAACCATTACCCTTATAAACATATAAGGGTAATTTAATGCATAGAAAAATATGAAAATGGTCCAAACTTGCGCAATCCGCATCGCACGGGAATGGATTTGCCTGCGGAGCGCTGTACTTCGTTGTGCCTGGAAATAGGTATTATGGACAACCATTCCCACAGGGGGCGTACGAACTATGCTGGTCGTTCAGGATTGGATCTCTTTGAATTCATAAGATTACCCTTAAAAAAGGTGCTTTCCGAGCATACAAATACAAATACAAAATACAAATACTCTTTATTGCACACCTCCAACATCAAGGAATATACAACACAACATGAGATACATTAAAATAACAGGCAGAGGTAAACAACAGGCGGTCTTATCGCTAAATAGCGATCTCTTCCAGACAACCTTCAGGTAGCGGAGTAGTTGAAAATTAATGTTTGAAATTAGTAGGTGGTGCATAATAATAATAGGACTAAATGAACGACTACCATAAAAGACAAAAGTAATAAACATAGGTACATAAATAAAAATATACAGATATACTTACATAAATACTTAGACATAATAAATAAATATATTGTAAAGTGATAAATAAAAACAAAAACAGTATGAGCCACAAAGTTAAAGGAGCGATTATTATTGCAGTGTACTAAGGGAGAGACAAATAGTGTTTTTTGACGAGGGTTTTAAATGTTGCAAGAGATTGGGCACGCCTTATATCCAGAGGAAGCGAATTCCACAGTAAAGTAGCCCGGAATGTAAAAGAACCATTATAAAATTTAGAGGATGAAGGGGGAACAGTAAGAACTAAGTTTTGTGCAGAGCGAACAGAACGCAAATAACTGAAACGCTCCTTGAGGTAGCGGGGAGTTGTGGGGTTAAATAGTACATTATAAAGAAGAGACAGAATATGGGAGTGACGTCGAGAACGGATTGGGAGCCACTTGAGCTGAGACCGGAAGTCGGATACATGGTCATACTTGCGTAACCCAAATATGAACCGAATGCAGATGTTTTGGATACGCTCAAGCTTATTAAGCTGCTCCTCCGTGAGGTCAAGGTAAGCTATGCATAGAAACTACATGAAATTTATAGTAGGTGCGTGCCATAAAATTCGTGGGTAGCGCATGATTTTCTTTGAAGTTGGTTAACAAATCAAAATACTAAATACATCATTAAAAAATATCTTATTTTTCATTCTAATGTAAATTAAAAACTTGTAAAATATGCATGTAAATTGTTTAATATTTATATACATTTTATATAACTTTCAACATTCTACCATCGATTGTGGAAAATCACTCAGAATTTTCTAAGTCGATATTGAATTAAAAAACCAACAACTCTTGGATTATCTACAGGGCCACGCGGGTCAACTCAGGTACAAATAACCGAGATATAATTGAGCGACGGCCCAGCAAAGGAGTTTGAAATTAGGTCTGACTCGCGGTCATATAGTGCCCCCCACGGCGCGAATTGAAAGTGCATGTGTCGCTCAACACGTGGCCCCCATGGCCTAAATGAAAATGCATAACTGAATGAAATATGAACATGAAAATGCATTTACTGGCTCGCTCGAGGGCTCTCATCCAACGTGTTCAGAATGCATGTGCTCGTTTCTGTTTTCCCATTCCTCCTAGAGCTCATGTCACTCCCTTTCTTAATGATCACAGCGCGAGGAGGTATTATGTCGAATTCATACTTTTTAGTTTTTGTACACGTAAGAGCCACGCGGGGGTCGCGTCGTTCTAAATTCAAAATCACAAACGCTGTCATTATAAGGTAACAACACATTGTAAGGAAAATATTTCATGGAATTTATGTTTTGAGAGATAAATATTAATCATAATAAAAAGTATCCTATAACCATCTTTGGATGTTCAGCTATTCCTGTACCAAAACTGGTAACTTTTTATCCAGCCGTTTCGGCGTGATGCGAGGACAAAGGTTTTTTTGAAAACAGATGGCGCCAGGTTGGCACGGCGAAGCGTGTCCATACAAAACAACTATCCGGCTGCATCACGCTATCGAGATTTTTCCTGAAATCATGACCTCCCTCCATAGAAAATTTATTTTCAATACAAATTTAGGATTTTATAATAGTATAGATAAAAAAAAGTATAGCATAGACAATGAGTCCATGCTCACGTTATCAACCTTCTTAACATTTTCAAATTATTTTTTTTCAGGAATCTTTCACTTTTATGAACTGAAAAATATATATTTAGGTTTCCCTTGCTAAATACTATACGGAATAAACATTAGTATATTACAATTTGAAATGAGTCAACTAGCCTATTGTCATATTTTTTGAATAAATGTTTTTTGTCGTAATAATTGATTTTAAACACTCTTGATTTTAAGACACTCATACAGGTACCAAGAGAGTCGGGGAATGGGATCACCTCTAGTGGAATAAAAATTCTTGTCATAAATTCGATTGTCATAACTCATTTCGCATAATGGCTTTCCTCATACATGTTATTTGTCATAAATTGTTAATTGCATACAAATTTTACCTCATAATTGTTGTTCGGCAGGCTGTTCATAAGCATAATTTAGTATGGCACAAAATTTCAACTCATATTATTGAATGTCATAATAATTGATAGTACGAAGAAGAGCAACGCATAAATTATGGCTTTCATAATTATTAATGGAAATAGACATTATATAGTATAAGTTATATCACATGTACCAAAAATATAACATTTGAAATAATGATACAAAACTTACACAAGCAGAAAAACAAAAAGGGGGGACGGGGGGGCGAAGCCTCCCACAAGGGGGGCTCGGGGGGCGAAGCCCCCCGCATTAAGAAATCCTTCTCCACACTGACCTCTTAGTTGTAGGTTAGGTTAGGTTAGAATTGTGAACCTATAAATACGAACATCGGCCAGAAAAGTAGGTTAGGTTAGGTTAGGTTAGTTGTAGGTTGTCGAGGTAGGCTCCCCAGTGGAGCGCACCGAGACCTCGGAGAAGGGAGGGAGACGGACCGGACTGAGGAGTCAAGGACCGCTCCCGGACATGCGGGTGATTCTCACCCGATGCGACGAGGCGCAAAAATCCCGAGCGCCAACACCGACGAGCAGCGCGATGTCGGAAGACAACGTCAGTCTACTGACTGTACGGTCGCGCTCGTCATCACCGCTGGGGCGCCTATGGCACTCCGACAGTAAGCGGAGGAAGCTTTCGGCATCACGATCCGGAAGCGATGATGAAGAACCGGATAGGGTAAGACCAGTGTCTTCTGGACGAGGTGAAAAGCCGCGAAACAAGGCGGAATTTATAAGTCGAGCGGCCGCGCAAGCAAAGTATAATGCGGAGCTGCGTGAGACGCTAAAGCTGAGGGCGGAGGAAGAGGTAAACAACGTGAGGATACGAACCCGTCACTCCCTGTCCGACGGTGTAACCTCTCGCCTGTCGGATACGTCGGAAGACGAAGTACCAGCAGCCGTACTCCGACAACAGGCGATGGACAGCGTGGCCGTCATTGAGATGGTCCAGAAAACATCCAGGAACCTCAAAGGCGGTCACCAAAGGAAGCTAAAGGATGCCTGTAGTGCCATCAAGGATGCCTTTAGCGTCCTGGAGAAGCGCACGTCCTCCGAAGAAGTCAAACAGCTGGAAGCGTGCAACGCACGGCTACAGGCGGAGCTCGCTGATATCAGGGAGAAGCTGGCCCGCCTCGAGGCGGAAGTAAGAGCCGCGCCGAGGGCGCTCGCCCAGCCGCAGCAGAGTTCGCTCCCTCCGCCTGCGCCTGCGCCTGCGGATCCGCCTTCGGATCGGGCAACACTCGTTGCCATGATGAATGCTCGGTTCGAGGCACTGGAGGTGGAAGGGCGGCTACTGCCCGCCAAGAACTTGCGGCCCCAACTAGCGGCTGACAAGAAGCGACGACCAACCGGGAAGCAACCCGCACCGTTGCCCTCAAAACCACCGGTAAAAGCACCGGCTGCCAAACAGGCGCCTCCTGCGACCACTGTCACCCAGACAGGAGGCAAGGGAAGCGGCGGCAGAAAGAAGAAGGGGAATGGGAAGAACGCAAGCTCCCAGTCTGCTGCCAATACCGCAGCCCCGGTAACAAGGGAGCCCCGACCACTGCCACCGGCGCCTCCAAGCATGAGTCGGCAATGGACTAAAGTTGTTGGCTCAAGGGCGAAGGGCAGGGCTGCTGCACAGCCGCAACCTAAGGCGCGCCCTAAACCGAGCAGCCGTAAGCTCCGTCCTCCACGGTCAGCCGCAGTGGTGCTGACATTGCAACCGGAGGCGGAAGCCGCAGGGGCAACCTACGCCAAAGTGCTCGCTGAGGCCAAGGAGAAGGTAAACCTTGCTGACCTCGGTATCACGAACCTGCGTTTCCGGCGTGCAGTCACTGGTGCGCGGGTCCTGGAGCTGCCGGGAGCCACCAGTGGCGATAAGGCTGACAAGCTGGCCAAGGAGCTGGCCGAAAAGCTAGGGGAAGGAGTTCGGGTCTCCAGGCCGACAACATGCGCGGAACTGCGTTTGTCCAACCTGGATGACTCTGTAACCCCCGCGGAGGTGGTTGCTGCTGTCGTTCGCGCTGGCAGCTGCACCGAGGACCAGGTCAAAACCGGCGATATCCGTCTGGACCGTACCGGCCTCGGCACAATATGGGTGCGTTGCCCAGTTACGGCAGCGAAGAAGGTGGCCGACGGCGGCCGTTTCTTGGTAGGGTGGTCCTCGGCTCAGGTGAAACTACTTGAGCCTAGGAAAATGCGGTGTTTCCGGTGCCTGGAGACCGGCCACGTCATGGCACAATGCCAGTCGCAGACGGACCGCGGTGGCCTGTGCTACCGTTGCGGCCAGCCCGGTCACAAGTCGGCACAATGCACGGCTGCGCCTCATTGCGTGCTGTGCCAAACTGCAGGAAAATCGGCTGATCACGTGCTGGGCTCGAAAAAATGCTCCGCACCACGCCCGAGAAGAACCAGGAATGCTGGCGATGGCCCCCGGGCCTCCTCGCAGCGTTCGCAGCCCGCCTCGACAGTACCTGAGGCTCACAACGAGGTGTTGCAGGAGATGGTCGAAGGATAATGGCCACTCGCTTTCTCCAGGCGAATATCAACCACTGCGCCGCAGCTCAAGACCTGCTAACTCAGAGCCTGGCGGAGTGGTTGATTGGAGTGGCCATTGTCGCCGAGCCCTATTCTGTCCCTCCCAGGGACAACTGGATCGGGGACCTTGACGGCCTAGCGGCCATTATCACCAGCTCCTCTGCTGGTTCACCGCCGCCGCAAATAGTGCAAAGGGGCCATGGATTTGTCGCTGCATGGGTGGGCGACATAATGGTGGTTGGAGCGTATTTCTCGCCGAATCGCTCCCTTGCCGAATTTGAGCAGTTTCTGGCGGAGATCGCCACCCTGATCGGCAGGAATCGTCCAGGCATGGTGCTCGTGGCCGGGGATCTCAACGCCAAAAGCACTGCGTGGGGATGCCCGGCTACAGACGCCTGTGGGGCAGAGCTGGAGGAGTGGGCGGTCGCTTCCGGACTGGTTGTCCTCAACCAAGGGTCGACCAACACATGCGTGCGGCAACAGGGTGGCTCCATTGTGGACGTCACGTTCGCCAACGCCGCCCTGGCGCGCTGTGTTCAAGGCTGGGAGGTGCTGGATAGAGTGGAAACATTATCGGACCACCGATATATTCGGTTCGAAACCTCCACTCTTCCAGCCGACCCGAGTGGCCTAAATCGGCCCTTGCGAGGAGATGGCCCTCGATGGGCAGTGAAACGTTTAGATCGGGACCTGTTGGTGGAGGCAGCCTTGGTGCAGGCCTGGCTGCCAGAGTCCGATGGCCCGATCGACGTAAACGTAGAGACGGAGAGGATAGGGAGTGCCATGGTGGAGGTGTGTGACGCCGCCATGCCGCGTGTCAGCTCGGTCCCCCCTAGGCGCAGAGTGTACTGGTGGTCTGAGGAACTCGCGGAGCTGCGTGAGTACTGCGTTGCTGCGAGGCGTGAGTACACTCGCAGCCGGAGGCGGCGAGTGCGGGACGCGCCAGCAGAGGAGCGCCTTTATGCCGCATACTCGGAGGCGCGTCGGATGCTGCGGGGAGCAATCGGCAGAGCGAAGGATCTAGTGCACCAGGAGATGCTGGAGACCCTTAACCGCGACCCGTGGGGGAGGCCGTACAGGATGGTGAGGCGCAAGCTTCGCCCCTGGGCACCCCCACTCACGCAAAGTCTCCAGCCACAGCTCCTTGAACAGGTGGTCGATGGCCTGTTTCCGGCGAGAGGGGAGCACGTACCTCCACGCATGGAACCCCCCAGAGGGAGAGAGATGGATGTGAGCGATGCACCGGAGGTAACGGAGGGTGAACTGGGTGCGGCGGTGCTACGGCTTCGAGCCAAGAATACTGCCCCCGGTCCCGACGGAGTTCCCGGACGTGCTTGGGTTCTCGCCCTTGGCCCACTGAAGCCGCGCTTGTGCTCGCTGTTCAGCGCGTGCCTGGCGCAGGGACAGTTCCCCCACCTGTGGAAATCAGGAAAACTCGTCCTTTTGCGCAAGGATGGGCGACCAGCAGACTCACCTTCGGCTTACAGGCCGATAGTTCTGCTGGACGAGGCCAGCAAATTGTTCGAGCGAGTGGTGGCTGCCCGGCTAAATCGACATCTGGAGGGGGAGGGTCCGGACCTTAGTGACCATCAGTTTGGATTCCGCCGGGGCAGGTCCACGATCGACGCTATTGCGCGCGTGAGGGCCCTGGCGGATGGAGCTGTGGCCCAGGGAGAGGTGGTTCTGGCGGTGTCTCTTGACATCGCCAACGCGTTCAACTCCCTGTCCTGGGCTTGCATCACGGCGGCACTGAGGCGCCACGCTGTACCTGAGTACCTGCGGAAGACGGTTGAGGATTACCTCACCGATAGAGCCGTCAGGTACCCTACGGCTCACGGGTGGCAGGAGAAGGGGTTGTCGTGCGGTGTTCCACAGGGGTCAGTTCTCGGGCCGCTTCTGTGGAACATCGGCTACGACTGGGTGCTCAGGGGGCGCAATGTGCCGGGGGTCAAGGTGACGTGTTACGCCGACGACACCCTGGTTACAGCACGTGGAAGCACATTTCGGGAGGCGGCGATTCGGGCCACGGCAGGTGTAGCAACGGTGGTTGCCCGAATTAGGAGGTTGGGGCTAGAGGTGGCCCTGAACAAATCCGAGGCCCTGTGTTTTCACGGGCCCCGGAAGGCTCCTCCGGCGGGTTCCAACCTGGTAGTGGGGGGCACGTCTATCGGTGTCAAGTCGACAATGCGGTACCTGGGCATAGTCCTTGACAGCCGTTGGACGTTCAGGGAGCATTTTAGGTGCCTTGCTCCCAAACTACTCGGGGCGGCCTCGGCACTTAGTCGGCTGCTGCCTAACATGGGTGGGCCTAACGCAGGCTGCCGTAGGCTATACGCAGGGGTAGTGCGGTCGATGGCTCTCTACGGAGCGCCCATCTGGGCCGGATCCCTGACTGCCCAGAACCAGGCCCAATTGCGGCGACCGCAGCGGGTCATGGCGGTCAGGATGGCGAGGGCATACCGCACCGTCTCACACGAGGCGGCCTGCGTACTGGCGGGGACCCCGCCCTGGGACCTCGATGCTTCAGCTCTGGCCGACATCTACTGGCGTGTCGCTGAAGCACGGGAAGAGGGGGTCCAACCACTCCTGGAGGACGTCAGGCAGTGGAGGCTAGACTCCCGCCGTGACGTAATCCAGAAGTGGAAGGAAAGGCTTGAGGTGCCAAATGCCGGCCACTTGACCATCGGAGCAATTCGACCCGTCCTAGAAAGATGGGTCGGTAGAAGGGAGGGGTTTCTCTCCTTCCACCTTGTACAGGCCCTCTCGGGGCATGGTTGCTTCGGCAAATACCTGTGCAGGGTGGCAGGACGGGAACCGACAGCGGTATGCCACGAGTGCGGCGCCGCTGAAGACACGGCGCAGCATACGCTGGAGGTGTGCCCAAGTTGGGCGGAGCAGCGGGCCGCACTTGTGGCCGTGGTGGGGAACGACCTCTCCTTGCCTGCCGTGGTAGAGGCCATGGTAGGCAGCGACAGGTCGTGGGAGGCGATGGCCTCCTTCTGCGAGGATGTGATGTCGCAGAAGGAGGCAGCGGAGCGTGGCAGGGAGGACGATCCGGCCTCCCAGCCAATGCGCCGCGTGGGGCGACGGCGGTTGGCCTACGACCGCCGATTACCCCCATAAGGGTACCTGTGGGCGGCAGACACGGGGACGTCTGTCGCCTACATGAAGGTCCCCGAGTGGTAGGCGGCCGTATATCGGCACGCCTCTAACGAAGGCAGGGTTGAGCAGTGCTCCCCGGAGATGGGTCCGAGCTCGGACGGCCGATAGCAAGGTCGCGGTAGTATGCGAAGAGCGTTTCCCGCGACCTTGCCTATAGCACAGAGGCGGCAAATGGAGGGGTTTTTAGTGGGTACACCATAGGCCTCATTAGCCAACATGGGAGTCCCACATAACCACCGGGGTCCGTCCCCGCACCCTGGTGGTATGCGTAATGCATTTTCCCCTCCTAAAAAAAAAAAAAAAAAAAAAAAAAAAAAAAAAAAAAAAAAAAAAAAAAAAAAAAAAAAAAAAAAAAAAAAAAAAAAAAAAAAACTGTGAACCTATGAATACGAACATCGGCCAGAAAAGTAGGTTAGGTTAGGTTAAAAAAGCGCATGATATGTAGATTGATCAGGGAAAAAACAATTAATCAACATGCTTTATTTATAAATGACATATACATACGCATCGTAAAATAGAAGTCATAACACTACTCACATGTAAAATGTTATAATTAGTAGGTACTCACTGTATGTTGTTCAGTATTATGCGCCAAAATATGATATGCATAAAAACATTATGGCGTTAAAAGATTATGATTTAGGTTCATATGCTCCAAAAGTATATGGCATTCCTTACTTATGCATACAAACATTATGGTCATAAAATGTATGCGGATCAATTAATGCGTAACACACTTATGCGGAAAGATTTTTATGACAAAAGTGGTTATGCACACCGACATTATGGCTTAAAAATTTATGCAACCCAATATGGAACCTCGGGGAATATTATGATATACACTGGCAACACAGAAACGGATTGACAGAAGCAAACAACCAATCATAGCGTGATGACGTCACAAGTCATTCCCAGGGACTTGTTTCATATTTCATTGGTAATTCCGGAATGCCATACCTTGTTAGGGTTCCGTAGCCAAATGGCAAAAAACGGAACCCTTATAGATTCGTCATGTCTGTCTGTCTGTCCGTCTGTCTGTCCGTCTGTCTGTCCGTCCGTATGTCACAGCCATTATTTTCCGAAACTATAAGAGCTATACTGTTGAAACTTGGTAGGTAGATGTATTCTGTGAACCGCATTAAGATTTTGATGCAAAAATAAAAAAATAATAATAAATATTGGGGGCTCCCCATACTTAGAACAGAAACTCAAAAATTTTTTTTTCATCAAACTACCGTTGGGGTATCTATGGATAGGTCTTCAAAAATGATATCGAGGTTTCTTAAACATTTTTTTTCTAAACCGAATAGTTTGCGTGACAGACGCTTCCAAAGTGGAAAAAAGTTGGTCCCCCCCCCTCTAACTTCTAAAATAAGAAAATAAAAAATCTAAAAAAAAACATATGATGTACATTACTATAAAAACTACCAACGAAAATTGTTTTGAACGAGATCTAGTAAGTAGTTTTTTTTTAATACCTATTAATACCTAACTTTGCACCTAATTTATATGGGGCGCTATACATACCAGGTGCAAACTTAACCACCTAGGGATGGAGTGTTTGTACGGAACCCTCGGTGCGCGAGTCCGACTCGCACTTGGCCGGTTTTTATTGTTTATACCATGGTATGGAGCACTAGTGATGTTCGCGCCGTCTTCGTACAATATTGCAATATTTGGTGGGAAATCTACCGGGTCATGAAATATAATAAAAATAAATAAAACTAAGCTCTGCTAAAAAGTTGCAGAAATAAATATCTTCTATTTCTTACACTACGAAGAATGATTCGAGCTCTATTTTTTCCTGTGTTCAAAACATGGAACTCTTTTGTCAATGAACCAATAATAAAATTTCTTGCTCCGTGAACGCATTGATAAATTGGTAAGGTAACGATTCTAATGTGTATGTATTTTTTTTGTAATCTTATTTAAGCTGATGGCCTAGTTGCCAATGCTTGCAAAAAATAAAAATTGGTAAGGTAACCGCATGGACCTAGCATGTACTAGCGTATACCTGGACTGTACCTATTTGCGAGCTGTCTCTGTCTGACCGTGACCCCTTCACCTGTAAAATATACTTTATGTATTTACACTAAGATTTAATTTTGTGTGAACACTTATTCTGAGTTCGCACTCCTGTTGTCTTACAATATAAGCTCCTTGGGTAACCGTCTTGGATAACTGTCAAATAAACGTCAAGTTGTCGTGATAACGATTGATACCAAATTCTTCCAACATTTCGTAAATTAAAACTAGAGTGTAAAGGTCAGGCAGCCAGTGTACATCGAGGCCATCCAAGGAGTCCACAAGCGAGCGAGTCCGCCAGCCCCGCGCGGCCTCGTCTTGTCCGGCAACCGAGCACCGCACGGAACAGGTGTCCGCGCCTGCATTGATTTTTCTATAAAAGAAGCTGGTAAATATTAGTTTTCGCTCGTTAAATGTTACACCACCTCGTAGGGGTTATTTGGAAGCGACCGTGACGTGACGTCAGCGCGCCTCACTCCCCGAAGATAAGCGGTTTACGGCTGACAGGTATTGCATAAAAATAAGGCTAAAAATATCTTATTGGATTGTGAAGTTTGTAAACAACTTAGTTGTATGGGGCTATTACTTCATATATTGATAATGCACGTACTGATTTAATAGCATTTATAAAAACAAGCTGCAAGCAAAAATCTATTTTGTCTCTATAATACTACACACTTATTGTGATAGATTATTGTTGACTTAGATTATTAGGTACATTTTTTTAAGTGACAATATCAATTTATAAACAATGTAGTCAATCAAAAATAATAAACTTCAATATTTGAGTGTTATATAGACAATAGACACTTAAGGCGGTGTCTATAAAAATTACTTTAAGTAAAAACAAGTTACAAGAATAAACCTTATTTTCTGATAGTAATGTCAAACTCCCATAATAGTTTGACATATTATCTGAAGGTAAGCATTATTCTGGGATTAAAACTTTTGATCACATTCAGCATAAGATTTGTAAACTTAGAAAATGGTGAAAATCAAAATCAAAAAGTCAAAACGAATATCAATACGTTATTGTTGTGTTATGTTATTGAGTATTCTGTAAGTAGGCCACAAGTGTTACATGTCTGAATCTACCGACATTTCGCAAGAGGAGACTGCTGTTGAGAAGAAAGCTGAAAGGAGCTCAACAGTTGGTATTTTTTTCCTATATTATACCTTAAAACTTTAACTAGGTAGAGGTAGAGGAGATGTACAAGATTCTCCAAATCAATGTTTACAGTAATTATATAAAATAAAGTAAGAAGCTTTCAAAGATTTAGAAGGTCTCACAACATGCAATATATACAATTACATAATTTAATTCCGTTGAGATATATAAGTATCAAGGCATCAAAGTAAATAATTGATGCCACAAAATATTATTTAATTTCAATTTATTAGAGATGTACGTGGCGTCTAGGCGTCTGGCATGCAACAAAATAAAATAAATTAATTTAAATTCTTAGAATATTAACCACTGGGATTGTTGACTTATAAATAACTATAGATTCACCAATAACCATATTGTGTCATATTCAGGCTGCGGACTGTTTGTAGCATGGTAGAATATCAATAGGAGGCTGCAGGAATCAACATTCATCATCAATAATTTATTTTATTCTCAAAATGCATTCATAAGTATTTAAGGCTTCTCCGCCTTCTTTACTAAGGATGAGCTTTCCATCAGTTTATATAACGCTTTTGGCGCTGCCTGGCTGACTGTGTATATCATAATAGATCCCATTTTTAGAAGATATACATTACGCTTAGCGCACATAAACCAGGGGACGAACTGCCAAAAGGATCAGCGCAATGTGAATTTGTTTATAAAAACTAATTCAAAAGTGGATAAGACACATTTCGGTCATCTCTTGCGGTGGATATCAGGCTCTAGCTTAATTGGAAGTCAAGCTTTGGTTACCAAATCGATTTTAAGAGAATTAACTATTTTTAGGGTTCCATACCCTATTACTTAGCCTCCGCTGTACGTCCGTCTGTCTGTCTGTCTGTCTGTCACCAGTCTATATTTCATGAACTGTGATAGACAGTTGAAATTTTCAGATGATGTATATCTGTTGCTGCTAAAATAAATAAAATAAAAACTAAAAAAAGAATAAAGTAGATATTTACGGGGGCTCCCATACATCAACCGTGATCGGTTGCGTTATCTTTGCACCTCACTTGTATCCGGCGCCATACATAGCAGGTGCAAACTTAACTTACCCGCCAGTTAAGATGGGATAAGTATTTGTTCGAAACCCTTGGTGCGCGAGTCAGACTCGCACTTGGCTGGTTTTTTATTGTGACGTATTGGCAACTATTTTGACGTTTGACTTTTTCATCATCATCATATTTCGGATGATAAGGATTTGCTTCTATATTTCATTATATTTGAAATTACAAGCAAATATGAAACCTAGCAGGAAACTCACTAAGGTAGGTAGGGCTTATTCCACCAAATTTTCATAATGCCTTATTCACTAATTTCCCTGAATTTCAAATGACCATGGACTCATAATACCTAAAAATCAAACTGTCTCATTCCTAAAATGTACAAATGTCACAATGACTTCGACCTAAAATTTCTTATGTTCTAAATGCCTAAGTCTTGAAATGTCCATTTCCTTAAAATGCCGAATCACAGATACGACCAAATTTCAAAATAACTTAAATTGAAAACTCCAGAATAGCAAAATGTCATAGGTTACCTAAATTTTTTTTTCAATTTTATGGACAATGCTTTTATATACGTACGCTTATAAAACTTTAGTTTTTTACCAGCTTTTATTTAGTTTTTAGGGTTCCGTAGTCAACTAGGAACCCTTATAGTTTCGCCATGTCCGTCTGTCCGTCTGTCTGTCTGTCTGTCTGTCTGTCTGTCCGTCCGCGGCTTAGCTCCGTGATCATTAGTACTAGAAAGCTGAAATTTGGTATGAGTATGTGTATGTATGACGCCGACAAAACGGTAAAATAAAAACATTTTTCGTGTACCTCCCGTACACCTAAAGTGGGGGTGATTTATTTTTTTCGTTTCAACACTAGTGTGTGGGGTGTGGTTGAATAGGTCTTTTAAAAATAATGGGGGTCTCCGAACATAATTTTTTTATAAAGTCAGCAGTTTTGCAAATATTCGCTCCGAAAGCAAAAAAAATTGTGTCCCCCCCTCTAACTTTTCAACCACGGGTCAAAAAATTATGAGAAATTCATGAAAATGGAGCCTTATAAGTACTTTCAATGAAAACTATATTGAATAAAATCGGTTGAGCCGTTTTTGAGTTACCTATCACAAAAATTCATAATTTTCTTTAAAATGACGTAAGTGCCGTGCGGTGTCCTTATACTTCGAACGTTACACATATTAGTTAAGTGCCATACTGTATTAAAACACTTCGCTCAATCTGGTGCGTATAATCGATAACTTCCAGAAGGTAATAAGTAATTACTGTTACTTTGGCGTTTACGACCTTTTTATAGAGCTGGTAATCTTTCTCGTAATTTTCGTCTATTGCGAAGGATGGGCAACTACGGAACCCTACACTGAGCGTGGCCCGACATGCTCTTGGCCGGTTTTCCTTTTATCTGTCTGATTTGTACAATCAAAATATTCGAAGTACACGACCCGAGAACAGTCAATATAACATTAAAATCATTAGAGGCATAGGTACAAATGTTTTGTACGAAATACACACGAACAATAACACAAAAGTTGGGGTACGTTTTTAGATATAAAATGGTCATATTTGCTTCTTGGAAACGGCTGCACGGATTTGGACGAAATTTGGTAGGCATATAGATGTAGTTTATCTTCCGAATTGATGTAGATCGGTGTTATTACAGAGCGCAGATCTGTCGCCTAGATAATATATATTTCTCCTTTGTTAGGTGTAAATAAGTTTCTGTCAAAAATGTCATTTTAGTGGCAAGCTTTTATAGCCGACTGTACTTTTCTTTAGATATCCATCAAATGCTCACTGAGACAATTCTAAAGAGCCCAAGCTCGGTAGGATTGCTTTTTCTATTATAGAGTTCCTATGGCCACCTTCCGGCTCCATCATCAGATCAGCCCCATGGTACCATATTATTGCATTGTCATCAAAGTTAAGTAAGTATGCAAAATTTTAGCTCAATCGGTTGACGATATCTGCTTCAAAATTGAGTTGCAAGATTGCACCCGAACATACATACTTTAAACATACCATGCAAGCTAAATAAAAGCTTGTAAAAAATAATACATATACTTTAAAATATTTTTTTATTCAATTTAACTCTAAAATGTTATTATGATAGTAAAGCAAATTTTACACGAAGTTTATCTATTTGAAATTTAGGTATTCTGGCACTTGGTTGTTTTGAACATATGGTATTCTGCGATAAAGGTGTTGTGATATTTGTCTATTATGAGACTTAGACATTTTAAAATTCAGTCATATTAGGTTTATGGTATAATGAAAAAAAAGTTAGGCATTCTGAAATTTAGGTATTTTGACAATAAGTCATTTTGAGTTCTAGGAGTATTGGTAGAAGGGAAAAATGAAATCGAGACTGTAATGAACCCAACTCAAACTAAATTTGTAAGGACTTCATTTGCCTTAAGAACTAATTCTTGTAAAGCTTTGAAGTGTATGCGATTTTTATTTTGTTTTTTTTTTGTAAAGTGTTTTGCCACCACTGATATTCTTTACAAATATTGTGTTGATAAAAATAAGTACCATTGTTACTAACAATTGTATGGGTCTATGACCTGAAATAAATGATTTTTATTATTATCTCCTTTATTCATCTTTCGTCTTAGGCTAGGTTTTTAACAATAAATTTATATAAAAAGTAAAACACAATAAAGTAATTACAAAATATAAATCCATACTATATACTATTACTATATTACTATTACTATATCCATACTAATATTCATCCTCCTAGCCTTTGTCCCATTTTTTGAGAATGAATTCTCAATTGAGGTCGGCTACCTAAATCCCAAGATGTGGCGTAGGCACTAGTTTTTACGCAAGCGACTGCCATCTGACCTTCCAACCCAGAGGGGAAACTAGGCCTTATTGGGCTTAGGTGGTTTCCTCACGATGTTTTCCTTCACCGAAAAGCGAGTGGTAAATATCAAATGACATTCCGTACATAAGTTCCGAGAAACTCATTGGTACGGGCCGGGTTCGAACCCGCGACCTCCGGATTGAAAGTCGCATGCCCTAACCACTAGGCTACCACCGCTTCACTAAATGCGAAAGTGTGTCTGTCTGTCTGTCTGTCTGTCTGTCTGTCTGTCTGTCTGTTACCTCTTCACGCTTAAACCGCTGAACCGATTTAGATGAAATTTGGTATGGAGATAGTTTGAGACCCGGGAAAGGGCATAGGACACTTTTCATCCCGAATAAATTTAGTGTTCCCGTCGGATGAGCAGGTAACACCGCGGGGCACAGCTAGTTACTATATATTACTATATTACTATTACTATTACTATAATATTATAAATGCGAAAGTGTGTCTGTCTGTCTGTCTGTCTGTCTGTCTGTTACCTCTTCACGCTTAAACCGCTGAACCGATTTAGATGAAATTTAGTATATAGATAGTGTCAGTCCCGGGGAAGGACATAGGATACTTTTCATCCCGAATAAATTTAGTGTTCCCGTGGGATGAGCGAGTAACACCGCGGGGCACAGCTAGTACATTATAAAAACCCTAACCTAGGGTGCCGCCACCAGCGGGGCAGGGCCCTGGCTACCGGTGGTTAGGGCTGCAGAGAGAGGAACCTCCTGACAATGCGCGCCGTGTCCAGGTGTACCGCCTTCTGTGCCACCCTTGATCCAGCCATCTACAACAATATTAAATAATCAAATATTAAGTATTATTGTTTTCGTATCGATTTAACTTCTATTTTTGTATTAACAGTGTTAACTTTTATCATTAAAAAACATAGGATTAAATACCTGTCAACCGACCAATCATATACACGAAACACGTAATGCGTTGGCCCCTGCGATACAGGCTTGCCTAGTGTGGGGACCATCAATATCCTGTACCTTAATAGCACTTAACCATAAGATAACCATCTCATGTGGCTATATATGTTTATTGTAATTCTTGCTTATCTTATATTAATAAACATTTTCATTTTCATCTAGCGAGAGTCTCTTAAGATGTTTGTCGAGACTCTTCGCTATAAGACCGTTCGCCGAAACGACTATCGGGACAATGATCGTCGAGTCAACATCCCACATGGCGGTTACCTCGTGAGCCAAGTCAAGGTACTTGCTGATTTTGTCCTTCTCGGCCTTCACGAGGTTCTCGTCATGCGGGATGGTGATGTCGATGAGCACTGCCTGGCGCTTGGATCGATCTACCAACACGATATCAGGCTTATTGGCTACAATAGTCCTGTCCGTGATGATAGATCGATCCCAATAGAGCGTGGCACGACCATTCTCAAGAACTGGCAACGGTGCGTACTTATAGTACGGCACCTCAGACCCACAAGACCGTATCGAAGAGCAAGTTGCTGGTGAATAATCCTGGCTACTTGGTTATGTCTGTGCAAGTACTCGCCGTTAGCAAGATGAGAACAACCGGAGATTATATGCCTGAGTGACTCACCGGGACGGCGGCATGCCCGACAAATATCGACCGTACCGTCCTTCAGGATATATCTCCGGTAATTGTTCGTCATCATTACTTCGTCCGCAATTGCACAGACAAAACCTTCGGTTTCCTCGAAGAGATCCCCGAAGCGTAGCCAGTTCACCGACGCGAGCAGATCCACATCGGGCCCCGTAAGGGCCTTGTAAAACCGCCCGTGTAGCTCCTTGCTCTTCCATACAGCCCTGCGGTCATCGGTGCTAAGCACCTTTGGTCTGCGCCAGTTCAGTAGGGCCATGCATTTGTGCACTCAACGGCCACGGTCAAATAATACGTTCACGGTGATCAAGCGGAGAGGATCTATTCTCAACACGTTGTTCCGAAACAAATCACCTCATTACCTATACGACAGCGGACCCGATCGGACCTGCTCATAAGGAGAAGCCAAAACGGCAAAGTGTCGAACTGTAAAATCATTCGTGGAGAATGCCTCGTGGCGCAGCACCGTTGTCATGGACTTGCTGGTAAAAAAAAAATGCCCGAGTTCCGCATCGCATTGATGGCGACTAATTGGACCTGACAAAGGCGAGGTTAATTCAATCGAAAATGAGTTTTAACCTAAGTGCTGACTCTGAACACTCGGTGAATGTCTACTGGAACAGTATTCGAACGGAAATCACTAGCGTTGGGAAGTGAGTGTTAAGAAAAGACCTTGTCATCGACAAGGTCACGTGGTGGTGGGATGACTCAGTTCAGGAGTTTATGCTGTAGAAAAAAAAGCGATTTAAAGTGTGGCAACGGCAACAGCCTGAATCGCCAGAAGATAGAGCTACATACCAGTCTGTTAAGTTTGCCGCTAAACGAGCCAGACCAGGCATTAAAAGAAGACTCCTCTCCTTTGTATAGTCGCCATCAGATATATCGCAGCATATAAATTATGAACAATCAGGTTATAAATTCTTGCTACTTATTCAACTTTCGCTGTCGCCCGAGCACTCTTTTATACTGTACATATGTTACATATCTACATACAGAAGATGTTTTACAAACCGGCGCAAATTGTGCGTGAATCGAATTTCAGGCGGAGACGGGTGGGAGGGGCCGAAAACAGAGGCCCTATGAAGGCAAATCCCTGTGCTCGTAATGCCGTATCTGGTTACCTTCGCCGTAGCCGTACTATCATTGACTCATCGCATCGAGTTACACTCCCATTTGTCGAGCGACCAGCAATAGGAGAAGTTACAACATTTGTTTTCTACTTTGACAGTGATTACTGGTACGGGTTGTGGTTTATCACGATCTATTCAGAATGCTTCTTTCACTGCCCTAAGCAAAATAAGTTTTATAACCGAAAGCCCAGTGATTAACTGACAAGGGTAGTCTGTTTATTCATTAGGCTAAATTTGTTAAGGATCTATTTCATAGTCGTCAAACCTGAAAGTGCCGATTGATTATGAAATGTCGCTTCAGCGATCTGGTCTCATCGGCGGAGACGTGTGTGTGCTGCTGGTTGTAGCGCCGTGTCGTGTTTGCTGCAGGTCGCACATGCAGTAGCGATGGCGAACAGCAGCAGCTGGGAGGAGTTCTTCGCGCTCCACTTACCGCCCACCGACTTCGAGGACAACCGCTCGCTGCTCAAGGAGTTCTGCGAGCGCCACGCGCTGCAGGGCAACAAGATCGTGCTCGTCACGGTAACCGTATACACATTATAGCCCGGGCCTTTTCCCTCCTCTCTCTCCAATCCATTGCACAGACTCGCGCCGCAGCGAATGATCCACTTAGAGGGCAGTCGATCGATTTTATTTAGTTAAAACCTATTACCATTATCCGTCTCAATTCTTGGTCACTCCCGCCCGCGATCTTTATCAAACCGTGAATCATAATTTATGATGGGTTTAATAGAAAAAATCGGATCATGCGCGGTGAAATAAAAAAATAGTTGCTAAAAAATCCTATAAACCGCGCGCTCGCTCTGACTACTGGGGGATGCGTGCGAGGGCGAGGGCGGGGGCGCCGCGCTCAGTGATATCGTCGGAGCTCGCGCGCGGTCTGCATCTCCTGTATCAATGTTGACGGTAGTGTGTGTGCGCAGTCGGGCGGCACGACGGTGCCGCTGGAGCACAACACAGTGCGCTTCGTGGACAACTTCAGCGCCGGCACACGGGGCTCCGCCTCGGCCGAGTACTTCCTAGAGCACGGCTACGCCGTCATCTTCATGTACCGCCACAAGAGCCTGGAGCCCTTCACCAGGAAGTTCAGCGCGCAGAAGCTGCTCGACATGCTGGACATCCAGGAGCGGGGGCCCAACACCACCATCACGGGTATGCTGCTTTCCTTGCCTCTGGCATCCTACACCTACCTAGGTGCTTTGTCAAGTTCACATATTACTAGGAGTATCGTACATCATATGTATGTAATTGAATAATGTTGACTGAAACATTTAGTCTAACATCATTCTTAATGCAATCCTGATTTTTATGTCTGGATGAGCACAAGTTTTAAATATTGCCTACTTTGTTGCGTCCGAATCGAGAGTTTTAACGCCTTGAGAAAAAAAAACGGCATTTGTGTGACTCTCTGATTGATTTTATGAGTGAGCTCCGCTCCGTTCGTAACTGGGTACCTACATTTGGTTTTTTATATTGCTAAAATAGGTAAGTTGAAGCCGAAAACTTGTAGGTAGGTGCATAGAATATTAGTAACAAAAATAATAATCCTTTTAACTAATGTTAGTAACATATGAAGATCAAAAGAAACTTGACTAACTTAACCTAGGTGAGAAATTTAAGGCGGAATGCCTTAATTCAAAGAAACGGCCTTTTAATACCAGACTAAGATATATGTTTAAATATTATTATGTAATGCCACTATAATATTTATTACGAATATAAAACGTAAAATTACTTTCATAATTTGCCACTTTTCTTTCATTCTGGGGTATGAAATCTCATTGCGGTGCACTTATTTTATCAAATTATCATCCTGGTGTTCATTTACTCATTTGCTCAAAGGTTAACTGAAAGAGATCCCTTAAACCTTAAAGGGATAAGTTCGCCGTGTTTTCTTGCTTTTATGTACAATAAAGTGTTTACATACGTAGGTACATAGATTTATCATTCCGTTGTGTGTTTCGTATTCGATCTCGAATATCTCGAAAACTATTTCAGATTTCAGGGTCCCTTTTACATATGTTTAATATTATAGTCTAAGGTATCTCTTCACATTTAAAAAACTCAAAAATAATCCAAAATAAAGAATCACACCGAAATGATACAAAAAATGCGTCTTGTTAAAATTGACCCAACTACCTTGAAAGGGACTTCATCCTCCACTAGCATATTGCTTTGAGGCATTGTCCCTGAGCCGTGGGCCTCCGCATACCTAATATCATTTCTATCTATGAGTTTTCTGTGGCGCTGCCGCAGAGTATGCTCCCCAGAGGCGCCACGCGATCAATGTCCATTATTTCTTTCGCTGGTACAGGTACAGCCAAAAACATGATACGTACATGGTGTACGTTCAACGTACATCATTTCAACATATGTATAATTCATTGATTTTCATTATGGTGGCGCCGCCACGCAACAGCACACATCGTGAGATCTCTTATGGATTCCATTTAGAACCAAAAATAGGCTGCAATTTTTCTCCCCGTGGTTCTTTATTGGTTGCCTAAGGGTTATTTCCACCTATATAGAACTTAGTCATGGCTGTATATTTCACTCAAGTATCTAAATAGATATGATATACTTGGGAGTACACGAAAGAATCTTTATTTGTATTAAACCTAGTATAATACTATAGGTACTGAAGCAAATAAATAATTTGATATTTGCTATTGGTTGATTGCTATATTTGGTCAGTTAGGTTTTTTGAGATCGCCGGACAACAATAACGTTTCGAGTGAACAAAGCGGTTACGCCGTTTGAAGATTGACCATATAAGTAGAGCGGGATGGTGAGGTGAGCGGTGCGGTGTCGGTCGGTTGCAGTGAAGCCGGACAGCGTGGACGTGCTGGCGCCGGTGCTGCTGCGCTACCAGGCGGCGCACGCGGCGGGCGCGCTGCTGCACGTGGCCTTCACCACGGTCTCCGACTACTTCTGGCTGCTGCGCGCCGCCTGCGAGTGCCTGGCGCCGCTCGGCAGCGCCGCGCTGCTCTACCTCGCCGCCGCCGTCTCCGACTTCTACATTCCCAAGGAGGTCATGGTGAGTCCCTCGTGTCCTGTCCTGGCAAGCAGCGGAGCGGACATCGACCGATCATATTACTCAGATTTAAACGCTCTTTTGGACTTCACAAAGACGCAGCTCGATTGGCTTATTTTCTCCGCTCCGCTTAAGTGGACAGACAGCCTTAAGCACTAAGCAGTGTTCCGCAAACTTATTGCATTCAAGGTACCTACATCTCAGAGACTGTGAAAATTTTGAAAAAATAGCAATTTCTTTTTCACCTCACCAGCTCAAACATGGCGATTTTGCTGTCAGATAACAGTGAACAAAATGCGATTTTGTTTCGAGCGTGAGTAGAAAGTAGCTATTTTTAATTTTTTCAATATCTGACCACGAATTGTCAAAGATTAATTATAAAAATCAAATCATTTGAATCTCCATGCACTCTGTTTCTTTCATATGTATATAAAAGAGAGAGATAGAAACTTATCAATTTGAAATTCGATTTTCGAATCCGACCTCGATCGAGAACAGTTCGGATACGCGTTATATATACCAAAAAATTCATTAAAAACACCCGAAAAAGTTTTAATTGCAACGTATTTTTTTTCTACTGACCGAATATTAAAATTATTGTGCCTATTATTTATATATAAAACAATAGATCATTGCTCAAATAAAATAAGATTTTCAACTTATTACTTATTGTAAATATAATAATAATTTATAATTTCACCATTTATCATAGATGCATATTCGAAACATACCTTAAAAAATATCGAGTTCATATTGGAATTGTTATTTTCTTTTGCATTATTTTTGTTTGGTGTTTTAGGAGTAAAAATATTAATCAATTTATAAACAAAATCTCGTAATATAACATGTATTTATAAATAAACACGTCATGTATCTGCTAAATCTTCCAATTTGATAAAATAATGACAATAGGTAACCGTGTTGGTTGGTTGATTATAATTTCAATTAAATTATATTGTTATTCCTTTTTAAGCATCACTTATCTATTTTCGGATTAATAATATTATTGAAATCAGCAACAAAGACTATAAACATACGTTGGAAGGAAAAGCACAAAATGTCGAATATGTTCTCGCTGATGAGGTGAAAAGTTGTGTGTGCTACACGAGAGCAAAGTTTTTTGCATCTCGTGCTGTTGAGTCCCTCGCTACACTCAGGATTCTAACATAGAATCACTCGCTACGCTCGTGATTCAAACGTAGAATCCTTCGCTTGCTCGGGACTCAAAATCAGCACTCGCAACAAAAAACAACTTTGCTCTCTTGTTGCACAAATAACTATTCCATCTGTCTTTATGTCTAAATAGGTCACAAGGGCACTCTTACATGTCTGAATCTGAATCTATACGGCATTTCACAAGAGGAGACCGCTGTTGAGAAGAAATCCCAAAAAAACTTAACTACCTAAGTAATTTTTTCGTAAACACTGCGGAAACTGCCCTGAAGCTACTCGTACCGACCTTACATTTTATCGCGATATCTAATTGTTACATGTTGTCGTCTACCGCATTACGGCTACCGAATGGTCGATAACGGCTCTAATAATAATGTTAGTACACGTGCGTGTGCCGCCAGCCGACGCACAAGATGCAGTCGGGGAGCGGCGCGCCCGTCATCCAGCTGCAGCTGGTGCCGAAGATGCTGGCGCCGCTCGTCAGCCTGTGGGTGCCCAGCGCCTTCGTCGTGTCCTTCAAGCTCGAGACCGACGAGAGCCTGCTCGTGCCCAAGGCCAAGGCCGCGCTCGACAAGTACAACCACAAGGTACGCGCCCGCTCAGCTGGGGGGGCGACTCGTTCATTATGACCGCGTCGAATGTGACGAAAAACACTCACGATAATGTGTACGGCAGGTGGTGGTGGCGAACCTGCTGCAGACGCGCCAGAGCCGCGTGGTCCTGGTCACCAAGACCGACACGCAGGAGATCGTGCTCAATCGCGGCGACATCCTCTCCGGTGAGTGACACGTTATACGGTACCCATAGTCTCGCGGGACCACGAACCCGATGTGATATATCCGTGTGCGTGTCGCAGGCGCGGACATCGAGATGGCGATAGTGGGCGCCATCGTGGCGGCGCACGAGGAGCACTCGGGCGCGCCGGCGGCCGCCGCGCCGCGGCGCTGAGTGTCGCGCGGCCGCCACACGCGCCGCCTCTACCTCACCCGCGACTAGCGCCGGGTCGGACACGGGCGGCCGCAGACACACACACACACACACAGCGGACTCCGGGCAGTGATGAAACCTTGTCAGCTCGCCGGCCGCGTCCACCTGGCTCACTTTTTTCGTTGCCCGTTTACCGCCGGCCCGATATTGGGTTTTCGATAATTCGTTCCGCTTCGCTTCGTGTCCTTTGCGGAAAAATCGTAACGCCGATGGAACCGGAGAGACGCGATCGACAGACGCCCGGTGAGTTAGAAATTGTTCATCCTCCCCGTCTGATCGGCTCGCGTGCTCTCCTACGTTCGATAGCGACTTACCCACTACTTAATACTACTTATCCCACACTATTTACTATGTGAAAGGGTACAGCAGGATAGCCTTGGAAAATTTGTCTCCAGAGCTTGGAGTATGGAAGTATTTCCAAACGATGACTATAAGGATATAACAACATTCACAACTTATGAACATTCTACTCCCCTAGGGAGCTCACGGCACCCAATTGCAACCTTTAAACTGATTTATTTTCCTCCGAAGCTGACAAAGATTAAATTTTAGGCAAAAAAAAAAAACTTCTACTTATGAAGCAAAGTCGAATCAACAGTATATCCAAGTTTGATCTGCGTTGCTTCACTGCTAAATAAATAGAAAGCACTGCTGGCACTGCTATACCCTTTAAACATAATATTAGACAGGCGGGGTCAGGCGGGGTCAGGCGGGCGGCGGGCGCGGGCCCGACGGCGAGCGGAGCTCTCGAGCGAGTGCTCCGACGAGGACAGATAGATAATGTGTGAAAGGTGATTAGCGTTGTCCTAAACTTTTAAATGAATGTAAAATGAATCAAAAAAATATTTATTAAGTAAATCGATTTCAAATCGGTGGTGTTCGTATCGATGACATTCCGCATCGATGGTATTGGTGTTTCAAATATAATCGTCTATGTTACTTACTTGTATTAATTAGAGAAATGTGTCGATAAATTACAAAACGGAGTTTACATCAATTGGACCGTATTAGTTATAACATCTTCTCTGGCAGCAACTTTTCGGGGGTGGGCTATATTTTCCTGTACATATGCAGATAATGATTATTTTATATAGTAGGAAATATCCCAGGTCTTACGAGCTAAGAGGAATCTTGAGCACCTTATACCTTCCTGTCTGGACCGGGGCGTGTAACACTGACATACAAGTAAACGCGTAAACATAAACACGGCTTAAAATACATATCGCTGACCGTAGGTTTAATTGGGGTAAGGGACAAAATACGGTTTTTCAGGAGAAGCTGACAATCTTTTTTTTTATGAAATCGTTCATAACTTTTTTGTAATTAACCTTTTTGGGCCTGATTTTATACATCATCTTGTATTTTAGTGTTCTGTCTATCTATTTAGTGCTCGTTAGAAAATGAATGTCCCTTACACCAACTTATTTCGCTGCTGAGCTGATGTCCCTTACAGACAGAGTATTCTGTAGTCTCGTCCCTTACCTTAAATTTACCTTTTCATTGTATCCACTATATTGATGAAGAAATAGCGTAAGGGACTAGTTGAGATTATGTGTGAAAGAAAAAAATGCGTAAAGGGTTCGTTGTAAAAATAATTAAGTACATACCTTTGACGTAAGGCGTATCTTAACACCGGAAACCTTTAAAATATAAATGTAAGAGGTTTATAAATGTATTGAAACCGTGTGAGCATTTTTTGTGTGTCCGTTACATGCAATATTTGTATCGTTACATGCAATGTTTATGTTTTTATAAAAAGTCGATTTCTATCGAGTAACCCACGTTTTATTTTATGTTTTTTTTTAATCACATTAATTATTTCTCATTCTCTGTGATCAACTACTGAAATAAACAACCAATGTCATTTATACAACGAAATTATTAAAAGTTTAGGGCTTGTGTTGAACGATAAAAGTTCCAGAATTAAACAAAATTCAGAAATAATCATTTTACATTTTTACTTTTTTAGGAGTTCGGTTAGATAACATAGTAGTTGCTCACAATTCAGTGCCTCCAGTGAATAAGGGAATAACTCAAAAACGCCACTTTTCAGAAGAGACAAAAAAAATTCAATAGTAGATATTTAGAACTTGAAGTTATTAAGCATTTTTATACAAGCTATAGTGATAGGCTTTCATTTTATAAATAAAGAACTAATGCGTTGACCCTATAGATATGTTTTTCTT
The DNA here is from genome assembly GCA_932273695.1 of Apotomis betuletana. Taxonomy (NCBI): domain Eukaryota; kingdom Metazoa; phylum Arthropoda; class Insecta; order Lepidoptera; family Tortricidae; genus Apotomis; species Apotomis betuletana. Next base: position 36,191,776 of record OW026300.1, on the reverse strand, counting down.
TGTAGTTATAGCTTTTGTTCGCGAGTATTTAAAGACATAAGTAACTCAATTTATTTGCACCAATTTTATCCTTATGAACGCCGTGCATAAACAAAAGAATACGACTTATACCTGTGTGAACGACGTGCATAAACGAAACGAAACGAGTTATACCATTATTTATTTATTATGATATTTTAAAAATTATACTACTTGTCAAACTTGAAACTTGTTACCTAAGGAGTCAAATTAGGCTGAATATGTAGGTACGTGAAAAACATTAATGAAATGAAAAGTTCTTGTTTATAGCTATGAAATATAATCAATATCAACATCAATGTCAGACAATGAATAGCAAGAGCTCTAGTTAGATCCTTTGATGTCTCAACACTTATCGGTAGCGGAATTTCAGATAATGACTATTAAAGTGTGTCATACTTAGGAATGCCTTTTAATTGACAGTCCAAATTTTTCTTTGCAATTTATTAAGTACCGAGACGATTTTAAAAAGCCCATACTCAGTAGGAATACGTTATAGTTATTTATAAAGTTTTACCTTTTTTTTCATTTATTTAAGTTAATGAAGCACAATAATTTATAAATTAAGACGCGTTACAGAAACCTGTTGGAGGTTTAGACGTGACGCGTTTCGCACCGCTTACAACATGCCTATGTCGACTATCCAGCCCCAGATACCTATTTACAACTCAGCTAGTCCTCGCAAAGTGAATCAAATCTTCCTTGAGATATTTTTAAACATACAATATGTAAAGTTACAATATGAAAAACTTTTAATAAAGAACGTGTTCATATCTCCTTCAGTATTCCATTCGTTATTGTTTTTTCGACAATCTTAGCGCACTTTTTTAAATTATCCGCTTAACAAAACACTTCACGGGTAGAATAACAATCACGAGCTGTCAACAAAGAGTTCAGTACTTACTGTCGTTCAGAGACGCCGAACTGACGAATTATTCATTGATTCTCACGAGAAAATTTGTGTAACGTACACGAAATCTAAATATAAATCGAATCAAACCTAAATATCGTCTTAATCAAATTGGTGTAAGGTTCACACTGTTAAAAATATGAGATGACAAATTGGAATAAGGAGCATTTTTTCAAAACTCCTGCAATCATTTTAAGGTATGGGTGTAATTTATTCATGAGCCAATAAAAAGCATTAGTGTAAAAGCCAGTCTCATAAGATTGTCTTCAAAAATAAATCATGTAAAGGTAATTTCTTAATTGGAAAGACCTTTACCTTATTCAAAGTGGATTGGTGGCAGTAGTTACCCTTTTTGATGTTGCTTTATTAAAATAAAAAAAAAGATACACAAAGACCTTTACCTTATTCAAAGTGGATTGGTGGCAGTAGTTACCCTATTTGATGTTGCTTTATTAAAATAAAAAAAACAGATACACGGTTTTTGTGGGACAGATTTGATTTTGAACCCATGGAAATCAGTAGTGTAAGGAACACTTTTTTCAATCTTAGTAGATTATATTTTATATACACCATTCGATAGAGCGGAAAATTCTGAACAAAACTGTATATTCAACTCATTTTGCGTAATTTGTCCCTTACCCTAATTGAACCTACGGCCGACAATTATCTACCTGAAGGTGCCTGAGGTAAAATTCTTTGAGTAATCTCGGCTTGGGATGTCTCCTTTCTTTTAGGGTTGTACCAAATCTTAAACTTTCCTGTGTTTATGGTTCTTACCGGCATTCCAACACTGAATGTTGTCGTGTTCGTTGAATGAAAATCCTAAACATCCTTATAGATATATGCGTTCGTTTTCGTTAGACCCTTCGATCTTCAAATGCGAAGTTGGGTTTGGAACACCGTTGTGTAATGTATCGACACATGGCACCCTGTAGTGTGTGACGACCTTAAATATGTATCAAAACTACCATTATTCCTGTGAAATAATACAGGGTGTTCTTTCAGTAACCTGCAATATTTAAGGAGGTAGTTACATGGCTGATGAATAACTCAAGACACTAAAAAACTGTACCTCAATTTTACCTAAAATATTCCTTAATTTCGCTTCCATACAGTACGAAATACGTTTTAATTTAACACGACCGACAGACAATTAAAACTGGTGGGCACTTTGAACAATTAATAAAGGCAACGTAGATTTATCATGTAATTAGGTAATCTTTGATTCCATTTTTAAAATACTGGTGTATTTATTTCCTTTAAAAAAATCTATAGGGCAATAACAGTTTATTTTCTTTTGTTGAAGAAAAAAAATGTGTACAGATTAATTGGGTATTGTCTTGCCATCAACCTGCTCCGCGCGTCACCTCACCGCTCCGCGACATGTGAGCACGCGGTATTATTTGTTTTTAGATAAATTGAAAGAGGTCTAGGTGACATTTTAGGAACTTGATGTTTTATTATTTTTTACATTGTCTGCCCGTCGTATGCCCGAAATATTGCAGGTGACTAAAAAGTAAAAACACTGTATAGTACCTATAGGTAATAATGCGACGTCACCCCGCGGGGAAACTTCCCAAATGTATAATTATGTTTTATATAATTATGATCCCCGCGCGTGGATGCCGCACGCATTAGACATAAAGTCATAAAGTCTAGGTATATATTATCAATAGATAGATATACTGCATATTTGCAGCCGAGAGCGAAACTGCCAGGTCTAGTTGTAAAGTACTTAAAGTAGGTATTTATGCTAGCTGCGTAAAGCAGCGACCACATCGATGCTAAAATACGGTGATGCTGCATCGTACATTTTATGTGTTACCTACGTTTTTAACGCGTCACATCATCACCAGAGCTCAATAAACAGTGGCGCACAGCGTCTCTCTTGTGTGTCTCTCTCTCTCTCTCTCTCTCTCTCTCTCTGTCGGTGCTTACAATATGCGTTGATGTTGATGGTGTGACCGAATACCAGTTGCGTCAGTGTATGTCGAGCAACGGTGTGGTCGTTCTTTAAATGGAATCAAACAACCTGTCGCATTCGTTTGACTCTCGCCGTCGATCGCTGTAGCGAGGTTCTGTTCCTCGAACCTTTTTGTGTTTTATCCCGCCGTGACGGGAGCGGGCGCCGCATATAGTCGGAGAGTTTGGGGTAGCCGAGCTTGTCTTTTGAACAATAACGTTAAGTTGTATTTCTCGTATAGACCACTCCATGATATTTTTAAATTTATCAATTTTGCATGTATTACAGAACGGGATGTATTTAAATGCACATCTGTATAATTTTTCAGTACACTAGGTAACTCCACTAATTAACTGAATGCATACCAGAAAAACGAATGCTGTGCAAAAAAAACAATTGATTAACTGAACATGTCCTACAAAAAAAAATGAAACATCATACAAAACGAGATGACCTTTTTAACCGAATTCACACCAAAAATATGGTTCGTACATCAGATATATTTGAAAGTTTCACCAAAAATACTGACTTGCACACTAATTATCCTCGCACTGCACACTAAGATCCGACTCGGCCGGGTTAGGTTAGGTTAGTTTTTTTTTATATCCAGTAAAACAGTTGTGCAAATACCTTTAAATAGTATATTGAATTCGCATTATTTAGTGTGCATAATTAGTGTGCAAGTCAGTATTTTTGGTGAAACTTTCAAATATTTGGATCGAAAAAAGGGAATATACAGATATCGATTTAAATACATGCCTTACAGAACTACCAATAAACTAAAACTGTTATAGATTTTCCAAAGGCGTTTAACGTAGCGTACATAAAGAAAACTTGACAGAATTATACTAATTAACTGATCCCAACAAACTAACAGAAATTTTAATAGGTACTTAGGTAAACAATCCCTGGATAACGTGGGACATCTTACGTTGCATTAGAAATAGAAGCAAAATGCAGATGAAATTACGCTCAAATCCAAATATCGCAACACAGGTATCGCAACTATAGGTACAGACGATACAGTAGTTTTTTTTAATCTGTAGAATCTCCTTTAACTTCCTTTGTGCTGTTGGAAACATATTCTAATGAAGTATTAACAGTTTTCATGAATCTGAAATCGGACTGTCCCTGTTGTTGGGAGAATATATCGGCAATATTATTGACAATGGCCAGCGTTTTAATTGTATCCATAATTCACACGAGACAAGTTCATCTCGTTAACATCTGTTCTATAGGGAAATTTTCCCAGATGCTCTAAAAGAAGTCCTAAGACTACAATAACTTCTCCGTCGACTGTATATAACCTATGTCGCGTATTTGCGTATATTGCCTACCCCTGTGGCATACCCTTTTGGGGAGGTACACCTAAAAACATTTCTTTAGAATGAGAGAGAGAGAGAACCCACAGGTCGTTACTGAAAGTTAAATATATTTTTTAACCGTTCAGATTTGCCAGGTCCGATGTCAACTGTAAGGCAACTGTAGGCTACAATGTAGCTGATGTAATCGTGTTAACGAATAAATTCATTTTCATTGATTTATTTCTGAACTCGATCGCTTTAAATATTCCAGTATCGCCGGCCGACCTCGAGCAGCGCGCCTCGCCGCGCGACGTCGGTCGTCGTCGTGGATGAGCTGTACTTTAGTCATTTTTTACTACAAATTCACTGGTATAACAAAGGCATCAATGTTCAAAAAACTTTCGGGCATAAAAAAGTCTGACTATATTATGTACCCATATAATTGTAAGAATGTAAGAGAATCGTACGCATCGACGCGATTCGGGCGACCCAATGTGCCGCCTTGTTTGGATGTGGCTCGCGCTTCGCGTCGCAGTCGAGTCGCGAGGTGCGCCACGGTATTAGGTATACGCCTCGTGTGTGCGCATTCGTCTTCTACAAATAATAGAGGTGTATAATGGTACCATATTTGAAGAAACTTCCAATAATATTAAAATGTAATCTAAAGTGTCACACGATGTGTTTCTGAAAGGTGAAGGGATAGGTAGGATTAAAGGCCAAACTAATAAGATAGTTGGGGTGGTGCACTCCGCCTCGCCCTGTGCGGTCGGCGTTTGCTACATGGTCACCTACCACAGTATTTGGATTTTGGTTGTTCCCTAAAGGAAAAAATGCCTTTATGTGATAAGCGCAAAACAATATCATAATTGAAAAAATTTCGTTATATGTACGAATCACATAGACCGGGCCGGGCCGGGTCGGCTGCCGCCGCGTCGCAACGGGCACTCTGGCAGCCGGCAGCGGCCGAACGCGTCCACTGACCAGGTCGGGCGGGTTCGGCTGCCGCCACGTTCCAGCGGACGCTGGAGCGCTCCGCGGCAGCCGACTGTGTCCGTCCGAGCGATTAAATTCTAGGGCGAACGGAGCCGATGGCGCGCTGTGGTAACCGAACGGAGCCGATGGCGCGCGGTGGTAACCGAACGGAGCCGCTTACGCGCGATGACAGCCGAGCACCTCCGTCCGCGTCCGCAAGCGCCCGATCGGCCGGCAGCGGCGCCAATAACATTCGAATATGGGATCTGACTGTTGTACAGAAGCTCTACATTCATTTGGCAACTATTTAGATGCGCTTGAGCGCGCGCCGACTCCGCCCGGTCAGTGGGAATCGTACATTACGGCTACCTTAAAGTTCAAAACATTCGACTATCTCCATGAACATTAGATTACGATTGAATTACCTATATAGAGAAATGGCGTTCACCGCAATATGGGGGGAGGCGTGTATTATACCTACTCGTAATCGTTTATGGAGATAGTCGATAAATAATTAAACTTGGACACCCTTAAATGCATAATGGTGTATATTTACACGGTACCGAAATGACACAAGTCAAAATCTGAATATTGTCAATAAAGACTGTCAAGATTGTCCCGAAATCTCAAACTGACTTGGATTTGATTGCTACGTCACGTTACGTCATTTCAGAAATAAAATGAGTGTACATTAAACGGCGATAAAGAATGCACATCGATCTTTGGAAAGAGGCAATCGGCTAATTTCGACTTCGTATAGCGATATCTGTGTCGCACACACCATGACGTTTGTTTTGTCAGTCGTGCTCGTGGTTCAAATGCGAGAGAATGCAGTCGCATATCCAAGTCAATATATACATAGAGATGCTAAAACTTTTACAAAATTAAATTTGTACTATGGCATCTATAGGAAAAAAAGGTAAGCCGTTACTTTGCCAGTCACGCGAAATTATCTACAATGTTTATAAATATTTTGTAACTGAAGCCGAAAACGTGCCTAAACGAAGCCGAAAATTCTTCATGAGATGGTATTTGAGTTCACTAAAATGAAAGACAACAGAAAAGTTCTGATGGAAAAGCAAGATGTAGCTCTCAGACGAATTGAATATCTGGACAAAATACGCGAATTTCGCGAAGCAGGAAAAAACATTATCTATATGGATCAACCCCTTTTAGGAATATGGGCTTGAATATATATATATATGTATGTATATTATTTTTCCCCAACTAGAACATAGCAATAATTAAATATAATTACATCGAGTTTTACAGCTCTATATATTCCACGTGAAATCAAAACGGAACAACAATAAAGTATTTAATTCTAAATTCTAATTCTGATGAACGATTAATCCAATAATTGATGTAAGTACATGGAAATTAGCATTCGTGTGTATTCGGAAATGCGATGATTGCCGATGTGCATTCTTTATCGCCGTTTACTGTAATTGTATGCATTTAAGGGTTGAAGGTGTTTACCACATAATTGTTGTTTTCTTTAAGTGGATTGGACACAACTGACCTGAAGACACTACACCTATCTATACATTACACCTAGGTACGTGTACCTGCGCGCGCACGTTAGCCGCGTGGCGAGCTGGCCGGGGTTTGACTGTGAGCGGTTTTATATACATTTTTTGGTGTTGTGTGTTAGTGTATCAATTGTTCTCGACTATATACGGAATTATTATAAATCGTTTGGACCAGGGATAGATTTTCTACGACCTACGTCCTGTGGATAGCTGATATGGCTTTGGCATTATTTCTGTATAATAGAAGTCAAGCTTTACTAACAAAGGTGTCTTTTTACGAACTGCATTTCAATGTAATAAGACAACGAAACCTAACCAATTTCGGCTAAAACCCGTGACAAAGCTGTGTTAGTTACCCAACTAGAACTAGGTTTAATTATAACTATCATCATTTTGTATAATCGATTATATCATAGAGCTATATGCTATCGTTCTTTAAGAACTCATGTTCATACTGATGTGCTGGTTGGACTTGTTCCGTCGTTTCTGTAGGTATACCTAATTGCATATCATGATGAGAGATGAATCTCTCAGCACAGTAAAGTTTTAGAATGTCGTTCTTTAGTTCGGTGCCGTGTAATTGATTGGCAGTAGGTAATGAGATGCCGAGTCCACGGTACTTGCACTCTGCGCGCACCTCTCGCGCTACTCATGACAGTAATTATTCGAAGTCTCGTATAGGTACGATGACCTCTGCTCTGGAATGATATATATGATTGTGTACTGACATCTCGCATGATGTCAAGCTATCTTGTTTAAAGTTAAGAGGCCTTATTCCTTTTAAAATGCTGATTTTTTAGACATTTTTCTCTATGACCAAACATGTTTCTTAACATATTATTGATGTTACTACCTAGAACAGGGCTATTGGGATTTATTGGTATATATTTGGAACCTAAAGTTTGAATTTTTCATTGATAATTTTTGTTCGAAAAACTACTCGAAATTGACAAAATCCACGTGGAAAATTCGTTTTTTCATCTTATTTTCGACTGCACGCAATGAAAGCATGAAATAGCTACGTTACTACCTAGAACTCGGGAAAAAGTATTATTCACTTCAAAAAGTTGGTTGAAATTATCAGTATATTCGTCATAATATGAAAAAAATAAATTTTAAAAGGAATAAGGGCTCTTAAGTTCGTGTTAGATGTGGTAGCTTATTTACTCATTACTATTTATAGTTTGTTAGCATATTAGTTAACTTATTTCTGTAAGCCCATTTTACGGATGAAATATATTTATGATGTTAAGTTTTATTATAAATGTAAAAGACGTTAAGATTCTATTATGACAGCATGTAATTTGGGAGCGGCTGTAGCGCTACAAATAGATCCACCCTAAAAGTACTCGTTCACCGCCATCTACTCTTTAAAGATACATCAATTGCACAGTTTTTTAAAAAACCAAAAAAATTGGCTTAGTCTTTTTTAAACACTGGACTAAAACTCCCGCTTCGTTAGGTACATAAATAAGTTTTATTCGTCTTGCAGAAGAAATGCCTACGTATCCTTATGCGAATATCCGATGTCCAAAGAATAGCGATCAAAATTACGAAATGTTATCAATTGTTCAGTTTCAAGAAAACGCGATGACGTATATTCAAACCTCCCAGGGGCCCACTTATGTATACAAATAAAGTTTCGTCTAGATCGGTCCAGCCGTCTAGGAGGAGTTAGATGACAAACACACGTATAGCCACAGCCAGCCAACAGCTGTAACCGTACGACACAACACAGAACAATTCTTTCTCATTCAGTTCCTAAAATTTCGTGTAAATTAGTTAAGTTTTGGAGGGGGAAACAGACGAGATGGAAACCTGGATTTGTATGAAAAAATGAGCAGTAGGTAATATTTCTTCTTCAAGGTTCTGATGAAAAGATACATCTAACGTGAGAAAGAATAATGTTCACCTCATATAAAAAAAGTTAACAAAAAAGAACCGACTTCAAAAAAAAAACTGAAAAGCCAAAAATAACACAATCATGTACAGATTACATTTGAATCACCTTTTGAAGTCAGTGCCAAACCACTCAAATTGACACAAAGGTAAATTACGAAAGAAAAATTTAATGAGATCCACTACAATCTAAGCAGGACTCGAACCTACGACCTCTACGTTTCCGGCGTAGTGCTCTCCTAACTGAGCTATTAGATCGTTACGTCAATCACACCAAATCTTTCATTCCATAATTCTTACGCTACTGGAGCGCCCTCTGTGTCATGTGTTTCAACTGCTTATGCGCATTAGCCATACCCTAGGATGTGCGCTTTACACGCACGATCGCCTGTCCCCATTGCTTTACAGCAAGTGTGAAGACTGCGAGAGAGATGGCGCTGTTCTAAATACATATTTGTATAGAATCTTTTTATCGATTCTATTTTTTATGGTCTTAAAGTCGAGTACCGCGTTTAGGTCACGAGGCTTGCCGAGTGGCCTAAGTAAGGTACGAGATTTTAAGACCTAATTGTGTAACTATTATAAATAATAAATAAATATTAAGGGACAATCAACTTTTTATACGAGCAAAATACAGAAAAACATTTTTTTGCTTTAATCGTCATTCCCCACTATGAATTTTTATTTTTGAAGTAACCGGTCGTAGTTAGTCTACTAACTACTAAACCAACTAAAACTGACCTATAAAAAAAACATATTGGCGATGGTCATGGCGGGTGCCTCGTGATTGGTAAAATTTTATGACAAATAATTTCAACCAATCAGTGAACAGTAGCTTTTTTTTTAAATCAAATATGCTGATTTTCTCTTTTTGAAATTATTAGAGTTGAGTAGAGAGATGTCTTATAAATATTTAAGTTCTGTAGCGGGTACATACCATAGAGTATAGAATTTTGTTACAGAATTAAAAAGTGCGTTATTGTGATTTTGTCTGTGAAATTATAATTGACAGATTAAAGAACGCGAGTATAAAAAATGGGTGTCTATCATTTCATCGAAATTTCTTACGTCGATTTTCATGTCATCGAAAACTATTCCACGAATGTCTTTTCATTTTTTTTCTAATCACATAATCATCAATTCATTGCTTTTCGAATAATCGATCAACTATTCAACGTAAATTGTTTCGAATTTGTCTCAAATCGTAGCTTAACTATTCATCGAATTTACCTTTCATAGAATAATTACTTGGTCGTAGTATGAATTTATCGAAACATGATTCACAGATGGCACGTCCCATTTATTATTACTGCCATGAAAAATGTTTCATCGTAGTAACGTTACGGATCATAAAAAAAAACCGGCCAAGTGCGAGTCGGACTCGCGCACCGAGGGTTCCGTACAAACACTTTCCATCCCTAAGTGGTTAAGTTAAGTTTGCACCTGGTATGTATAGCGCCCCATATAAATTAGGTGCAAAGTTAGGTATTAAAAAAAAAATTATGGTTTTCGTAATTATTCCTTTATCTATGCTATAAGACGTTGCTTCGTACCAAATTTCAAGATTCTGAATTCACGGGAAGCACCCTGTAGGTTTTGATTCCCTTGCAAGTGTCGAAAATTTGCGGCATAAACGGCTGTATAGGTATTAAAAAAAAAATTTATGGTTTTCGTAATTATTCCTTTATCTATGCTATAAGACGTTGCTTCGTACCAAATTTCAAGATTCTGAGTTCACGGGAAGCACCCTGTAGGTTTTGATTCCCTTGCAAGTGTCGAAAATTTGCGGCATAAACGGCTGTATCTTTTGATTGCGTTGGCTTAGAAGTTTGATTTTTTCACAGCTTCAAGGGACAGTAGACCTGAGTAATTGATATAAATTTCAGCTTCATACCTCCACGCGTTCCTGAGAAAAAGGGTCTTGACAGACGGACAGACGGACAACAAAGTGATCCTATAAGGGTTCCGTTTTTTCCTTTTGAGGTACGGAACCCTAAAAAATAACCTAAACCTAACCCAACCAAGTCGGGTTTCAGGTCATAAAAAAAAAACCTAAACCTAACCCAACCAGGTCGGATCTCGCCAAGTCGGGTTTCAGGTCATTAAAAAAAATAACCTAAACCTAACCCAACCAAGTCGGATCTAGCCAAGTCGGGTTTCGGGTCATAAAAAAAAAATAACCTAAACCTAACCCAACCAAGTCGGGTTTCAGGTCATATTGCCACGAAGAAGAAGAAGCGTACCTATTAGTAACACTAGTGAAACGATTTTCTATGATATAATAAGTTAATATGTATGGGAATTAAAACTTACGTTAAATCAAAATTATAGTAAAAGCGATTCGATGAACGACTATTTACGTCGATAAACAAATAAAATAATGAAGTGAAATTCGATGAGTTGATTCTTGTGTAAAAGGTAATTCGAGCAAATGTACAAGATATCTAACGAAGTTCGATGAATGATTCCTAAGTTGTAATAAAATTCTGCGAATAGTGTTATAGGAAACGATAATCGATGAAACGATTTTCGGTAAAGTGATGGATTACCATAAAAAATATATTTCGGAGGACTTTTGCGTTGTTTTTAGTGAGTTTACTGCAATTCAAAACAGTAACTTCAGCGTTTATTGTCATCCTTCCTCTAAGGGCTCTAAGAAAGAGGATTAAAACAAGATCAAAAGTTTGTATGGGTTGAAGTAAAAATATCTAGGTATCTAAGATTGTTGGTTACTCTTTGGTTAATATAAGCATACTTAATTTTTATGTGTTTGAGTGTTTATTTGCTTGGAAGAGTTATTGTGGCCCGACCCTTAATACGTTTATGGCGATGGCTGCTCGAAGCTTGTGCCAGTATCAGTTTTTTTGGTTTATAACCAATGCATGACTTCCGTGTTAAATATTAGACTTAAATAAAAATAAAACATGAGCAAAGCAATGAGCTATGAACAAAGATGGCCGATAAATTCTTATAGAATTTTCGGCTTGCGTGTTGCATAAGAGACTAAGGAAAAATGTTTTCGGGTGATTCTACCGGCGTTTCAACCGCCGTCAGTCCGCTGTCATAAATATCAAAGCAATAGACCATAATATCCTTAGATCAAGTATGGTAAGAAGTGCGGTTACAGTATATCATTGTATGAAAGTTTGCAGCCGAGTGTAGCTCATGCTTTCAATATTTAGACAGCGGACTGACGGCGGTTGAAACGCCTGTAGAATCAATCACCTTTAGTCCAGTGCTTAAATCGATATAATATTTCATTATAATTTAGAATTCAAAGACCGTGTCACTTTTTGGGTGTTTAATGACTGCTTTATGGCAACAAAATAACAAAGCTCACTCCATACCTATGTGTATGGAACTGCATTGACTAAGCCAGTTTCTAAGAATATCTAATTTTGATTATGTGTTTAAAATAAAAATTAAGTATGTACAGTTGAACGTAAACATTTAAATGGAGCTTTACATCCAATTTTAATTGACACATTGAGTGTATTATTCTGTAACTTGTCATGTAAATGAATATTATTCAGAAAATGTGGCAACTTCCACGGATGAAGTAGTGTAAACATATTTTGAGTACATTGAATGAAACTATAAAACTGTAATATATCACCTAAACAAGTATTTGTCACATTATATGACAACTTATTCAAATGTAAAGATATATTTGTAATTTTCAATTGTAAATATATCTTTGACGTCGACTGTACAGTGTACACTTGTTTTGTTATTCCCAATTTCTTACTCTTTTAGCAAATCTATTTAGAATTAAATACTGCCCATTATAAATGCATTTCAACATTATTTTGCGATAAACTATTAAGATCTCAACCATTAAAAAAAAAGTTAAGATGGCGAGAACCTTAATATTTGTCTCGTCGGAGTCGGAGTTTTAACAATTTACGAAGCTCTCCGGAGTTTTAATAAACAATATCTACATGTTCTTTAAGATTAAGTACTTACATCTAGCCGTACCGTGTCTTCCGCCGGCCCTGGGAGGTACTTACACTCGGAATCATACAGTACCTATATTTAATGCTCGGAATGCACTATTGTTGAGCACAAACCCGGGACAGTCGCGTGTGGAATGTACTTATTTATCGAAATGCGTGTTGTCTAGATCTATCAGTGTTACATCCTATTCTTAAGATAATGGAGCTTAAAATATATTGCCAGTTTGAGGGAACGAAATTGTGCCATGATGATAGTTCTGCACTTACAATTTACATACGTAGGTACCTATAGCGCGTATCTTTGGTCTGTACTACAATGAAAACGATGGCTGTTTAGGTAGCACAAGATTTAGCCGTTCTATGCAGAAAAGTTAAAAAGTAGTTAAAGCCAGAGCTGAAAGTCAAGCTCCGTAGAACACGGGGCGCCATTCTAGCATCTTAGAATGTAGTATCCTACTCGAGACTCTATTCTAGCTACAAAACTGTCACCATGGGACAATTTTCTTAAGTGTCGACGGTCGATGCGGCGAAAGAGCGGTAACACGTTTGATAGTTAGGTAATAGTTCATAGTTCATAGTTCATAGTTATTTATTCAAAAAAACAATATACATTGTGTTTGAAAGTGACAAATTGACAATACAATAATAAATTAAATTAAAATCGACATAATAACAACAAAATTATTTACCTATATCTACGTCCAAATTACTAACAATTAATTAAATGTCAATCTAATTAATATATAAATATTATATCTAAGTCATAAGTTCATAACATTAACAATCTTGTCCCTGAATAATTATTAAAATCCTGAATTAATGGCATTACAAAATTCTTCAATAGAATAAAAGCACCCCTTCAGCAAAAAAGCTTTGAGCTTATTTTTAAACATGTTACTGCTTGAGATCAACTTCATTTCAACGGGCAATTTGTTAAAGAGAATAATTCCCTGGTAGCCTGCCGAATGTTTCACTACATTAAGCCTTGCAAGGGTGGATAGTGGCAGATCCTTTCTCCTAGTTTCCAAGCGCCGTTTTCTCTCTTCAGTCGTTTCAAAGTCTGATATATTCTTAATTAAGTCACTGAGAACTACAAGAATATATAGACTGGGCACAGTGAGTATTTGGAAGTCTAGGAAGAAACCCCTGCATGACGTTTGTTGAGGTATTCTGGCCATAATCCTAATGGCCCTCTTCTGAGCTGTAAAAGCCGCCTTGACATTGTATTGATGACTATTTCCCCAGAATTTTATACTATATCTAATTCTTGATTCTACCAAGGCAAAATATACTATTTTTAATTGGGATAGTTTAGCCTCATCCCTAAGGCTTCTAATTGCATAGCTGGCGGAACTGACCGATTTTACGATAGCTGACAGTTCTTCTTTCCAGGTCAAGCTAGAATCGATAATGACCCCAAGAAATTTAACTGAATCCACCTGGTGGATCGTTTCATCCCCTGTATTCATCTGTAGAAAATCTTTGTTGTTGGCCGTGGTTTTGATGAGCATGACCTTAGTTTTATTGCAGTTCAATTTCAGTTCATTTGAATCGAACCAAGTATTAAAAGCTATTAGAGCATCGTTAACTCTTCCATTCAACTGAGTGATATTATCTCCAGATATAATGGCGTTCGTGTCGTCTGCAAAAAGTACCAGACGAGTGTCAGGAAGAGAGTTATATATGAAATTAATTAAGTCATTGGTAAAGATGATGAAGAAGATTGGACCCAACGTAGACCCCTGTGGAACACCTCTCGTAACTTTGGATAATCTCGAGCTGAACACATTTTGATTGTAATTCTGTATATTTTTAATTTCTACAAATTGTTGCCTATTTGTTAGGTAAGACCGTAAAAGTGCTAACATCCTGCCTCTGATTCCGTAGTGTTCCAGTTTGGCAATAAGGATACTATGGTCTACCATATCGAATGCAGAGCTAAGATCCAGGAATAAACCTGCCACCTTTTTTTTTGCATTCACTTGCTCAACAACATCCTCAATCAATCTAGTTATGGCCTCGTTAGTACCCCTACTCTTTTGATACCCATACTGTCTAGTGTTTAAAACATTGTTAAGGTGGAGGTGTTTCATAAGTCTATCCTTTATTAGACGTTCCAATAGTTTGGACAGAGTAGGCAGTAGAGAGATGGGTCTGTAGTTAGTAGGATCCAATTTAGACCCTTTTTTATGAATTGGGAGAACTTTGGCTATTTTGAATTGGTCTGGGAATATACCTGTATCAAAACATTCATTAAAAAGATAGGCTAGTGGTTCCGCAAGTATGTCTATATTCTCTTTTATGATTGCAATGGGAATCTCATCATATCCACTAGATGACTTAGGTTTGAGTTTATTTACTAAAAAACGAACCTCCACCGGGTTCACGGGCTCGAACGTCATATCGTTTAGGACTCTAGTAGTGTTTGCCTGTAGAAGTGTAATGGCTTGAATATAAGAGTTGCAGGGCCCGGCAGAATGAGTGAATTTTTCTAAAAATATGTTACAAACTTTTTTAGGGTCACTAACTGTTTTAGAAGTTCCATTTTCAGTATCTAATTTCAGAGATAAATTGTTTATAGATGTTGCGACGCAACTCTTGTTGCGATGTTTGTTCACGATGCTCCATATTGCCTTCGAAGAGTCCTTAGCTCTGTCAATCTGAGCCTGAATTGCCATTTTCTTGGCCATTCTAACTACACGATTAAAAATGGTGACATATTTTTTTCTGTAGCTTATAATTGAGTCAGAAACAGAAGTTTTGTTTGTGGTAAGGATTCGCCTCATATTACTTGAGACTCTTATTCCCTTTGTAACCCACTTAATTTTAGTGCTTTTCTGCACTAATTTTAATTTCTTTTTTTTGAAACTTTGTTTGAAAATTTTGTTAAATTTCTGTATGAAAGTATTTAAACCAATGTTTATCCAATGTTCACTAAACATTCTTTCTCGAAAAAACAGTTTTTCAGCGCTAGTAAACTTTCTGACCTCTTTATATAACGGAATATCGTTAGTCGATTTGCCAGTTTTATCAACAACAAAGGTGCAGTGTATGCCCGCATGCCCATCCGCCAAGCCGTTTTGGTCGATAACAGGAGCCACCACGCCTTCATGTGGTAAATTAGTTAAGACATTATCCAAGCAAGACTGTGTCTCATTTCGTATGAAAGTAGCAGCTGAGATAAGATGTCTATAGTTGTAGCGTGTTAGCAACGACAGGAAATCGGCAGTTTTTTTATCCCCCCTCAACAAATTCATATTGAAATCACCGACAAAAACACATTTTTTGCTGAAAAAGTGCTCCAGAGACTGCTCTAGACGATGTATAAATTGATCAAAGTTATCATCTTTAGGATTACGATAGCAGCACACAATATTTACATTTGTGTCGCAATCTCTCACACCACAAACCTCGAAACATTCCTCCAAGTACAACTTCTTACAAAATACAAGCTCTTCGAATTTACAAGCGTTATGAGCTAAAATTAAAGAGCCTCCTCTTTTCTTTTTTGACCTTGTATTAACAACCGCAAGTTTATACTCTGCCAAGCTAAAAATGGGTGCAGAAATCGCGTTGAGGAAATGCTCACAAACACATATATATTTATTTTTATACGGAAATTTTTGCAAGTAAATTTCAAGTTCGTCTTTTTTACCTAGTCTAGCCATAAGTTCTGTTACTGGCAATTAACAATGATTTAAAGAAAAATAATAATTCGAATTTCGAATGTTTTGTTTTGACGTAACTGTTTGAATGTTTCTGTCGCCATTAATATGTAATTTAACATTAAAATATATAAAATAATAATGGAGTGGGGTGTCAAAGAAAACAGAATTGCTGTGATTGCTCTGTATAAGGTAGGAATGGAGCCATCTCACATTTTTGAGACATTAAAAAAGTTAGAGATCAATCGAATGTTTGTTTATCGTACCATCCAAAGGTACACTAAAACGTCCTCTGTCGATGACAGTCAAAGATCTGGACGACCACGTTCTGTTAGAACAAAACAAGCCGTTAATGCTGTAAGAGCCAGAATTCGCCGAAATCCCATAAGAAAACAGAAGATCCTTTCTAGGGAAATGAAAATACCGCCTAGGACACTTTCGCGTATAATCAAAGAAGACTTGAGTCTTGGAGCTTACCGAAGATATACAGGACATACCTTGAATCAGTCACTAAAGAACAACAGAGTAGAGAGATCAAAACGCCTGTTATCTCGATACGCAGATGAAAAATATAAACATATTCTTTTCACGGATGAAAAAATTTTTACTATCGAGCAGCACTTTAACAAACAAAACGATAAAGTGTACGCACACGACTCTCGAGAAGCCAAAGAGATAGTAGGAAGGGTTCAGCGAGGTCATCATCCAGCTTACGTTATGGTTTGGTGGGGCGTGTCGTACCAAGGGGTTTCTGAGATCCATTTTTGCGAGAAAGGAGTGAAAATTTCTGCAAAAGTATATCAAGATACGGTTTTAGAAACTGTAGTTAAACCACTTAACGACACTTTGTTCAAAAATATACACTGGACCTTTCAGCAGGACTCAGCGCCGGGTCATAAAGCTCGCACCACTCAGATTTGGCTGGAAAGGAATGTTCCGGACTTCATCAGGTCAGATGATTGGCCCTCCTCCAGTCCCGACTTAAATCCCCTGGACTATAAATTGTGGTCAGTGTTAGAGGACATGGCCTGCTCTAAACGCCATGCCAATATCGATTCCCTAAAAAAATCTTTGAAGGCTGCAGTAGCAAATTTCCCAATGGAGACAGTGCGTAAATCGATAGACGAATGGCCAGGTCGTTTGAAGGCGTGTATTAAAGCTAAAGGCGGTCATTTCGAATAACAAATATATTGTTTAAAAACTATATTAACTTACCTATAAGTAAACATTTAATAATTGTAAATAAATTAGATTATTTTAAAAATATGTTTATTTTCATTTGTAACAGAACTTATGGCTAGACTAGGTATTACTGATGCCACATAAATTTTGATAAAAAATACATAACTTATCCCCATGTACCGTACTCATGGCGTCTTTCGACCCAAACGACTCCGATCTAAAAAAGACTGTTCATTGGTATGTTTTGAAGTGTTCATGCGGTTTTCTAATGAGTTACTTCCCTGAGATGGATTTATATCATTAATACTAATGATTTGCACGCAATTTTTTATTTCCTGAAAGATTATAGATAGTGCTGTATTATTTATATTTCCGCACTTTCTCCAAAACATTCCATATGAGTATTGCAGGTTTTTACATGAATCTATAAGATACGCGTATTTATAAGATAAGACATCCTCATATAATAATTTGTTAAATAACTCAATTCGTCTGTTGAATAAATTACAATTAAACCCCATTTTGAAAGTCGGAGAGCAAATTATCACATTAGTGTGTGTTACAGTCATAATTTTAGTCCTGAGATCACGGATCATTGTGTGGTAGTCCTTTGTATGATAAAAGTCCTCACTCCCAATCAGGACGATACAGAAATCGCGTTCAGTATAATTCTGTAGTTTGCTGTCTAAACCATCTAATAGTTGAGATATTCCTCCATCAATAGTGATATGATGGCAAATTTCATATTCACCCATAGTCCTTTCCGCCGTCTTGAGCACAGAGTTCTTATTATTACTGCTAATTATGCATATTTTTCGTGACATATGTTGTTGATTAGCTCTAGGCACGGTTGCTTGATAGTCTGAAGTGCTACCTGTCTTGGTCGCTGCACTTTGTATAGGTACTGAAATACAGTCGTGGTTTTTTTTCGGAGTAGAAGTACTAATAGCATGCTCCTGATGACTATTAAAAATTATAGTGTCATTTGCGCTGCTATCCGGGTGCTTACGCGCAGGGCTCGATTCCATATCCATATAACGCGATGACTGAAGATTTTCAAAAAACTTGCACACCGTATAGGAGCGCTGTGTACTAGATGTTCTCGTGTTGCATAGCAAGTTGATTTTCCTGAAAGCTGGAGTGCAAGACTTTCGTGACGACCTCACGGGAGTAGATTTTTGTTTTATAACATCTGAAAGAGTGACGGTTTTGAACAAGGCAATTTTTTCCTTATATGCTTCATTTGAGGTCTTCAGCTGGGTAATTTCGAGAGAAAGCCTAGCAATTTCTTCATCAGCCGTTTCCAATCGAGTTCGTAGGTCGATTACGAGGCTCTTTAGATCTTTCAGAAGTGACGATTCTCCAGTTATTAAGCTTGGCAAGCTCACATGACTATTGTAGTTCAGAATACTCTCATGCACCTCCAAGATAGAACTATCCGAGTAACTTGGTCTAGGTCTAGGTTTTCTGACCGTGATGTTATCGATAAAAGACATTTCGGAATGAATAAGTCTCTTATGGTTTAAATATATTACATGTGAGTTATATATTATGATATTTATAACCAGTTAGTGTGTTCAGTGCATTGTGGCGCCATCTACCTTAAAAGTTGGGCATTTGAGGAGCAGCACGAGTACGCACGCAGCGCAGCAACAGCAGCGGTGTATAAAGCAGGTTCTTCACTATTCTGTAAGATGGCGCTGGAACAATCCGTTGATCTATGCGCTACGTCGATCAATGGACTTCCGTAGTGGAACCTCCTATTGCGTATAGATGGCGCAATATTGCTCGTGATATGGATGCACAGTGAGTTTAGTGGTCCGTTCAGAAAAATTACGCAAGATGTCGCTTGATGGCCACAAGGATGAATCAGCTGATCGATATAAACACAACTGTCAAATGTCCAACCGAAATTATTTTAGTATTTTCCTCATCCCAGACATGGGTTACTCACTGTTTATTTGTAAGGTCCTTTGTTTGTGATCCTTGACCGAAGAAAGCACACAGTTACACCACTTAATATGGTTAACTTTATGAAATTTAAACCAAAAATGTCACTTAAGTATCCACACACGCAGAGCCTTTTTATTTTTGTTCTTCGTAATCGTTCACTGTAGATAACACTTCCTGCGGATAACTATGCTACACTATAGATATTAGTAAGGTCCAGTCCCTTGCATATCGTATTTAACTATTTTATTTCGATCACTTAACGCGGAGCCGTTGTTTACCGTGGCAGTGGCGCCATCTTGATTTGAAAAGTGGGAATAACTCTTGTAACGGCTCTGAGAATCTGAGTCGCCGGTGTGAACATCTGCGGGAAGCATCCTCACGACAACTACACAGTTTGAAGTGAGTTGTATGATAACATAATTTTAACTTAATTGTTGATTTAAACTTGGCAGTAGGTACAGTCCCCATCACCTCGTTCCACACGCCTCGTCCGCCGACACGCCCGGGGCCACAGGATCTTCTCCCAACATCTTACATTACATCAGTTCTACATCGTGCCATACCCCTCACTCTCCTGTAATGCAAGTTGGGAGTGAGAGGGACAGCTCGGAACTTCTCGATGTAGTTCGGGAGCCCCGCCTCGCATCGCCTCGAATGTAACAGCCGTGCGTGTCTCTTGTTGTGATATCGCTGCCCGCACCGCCGGGTGGCTGTTTTACTAGATGTGAATAAATACTTTGACATATTTTAATGAATTCGATTGTTTCACTTCTATAACTTAGGGCTAACCCACAATTAGACGTTACGACGACGTGCCCTGGCAGGTTGCGGCGTCGTGTAACGTTGCGACGTCGATTCGTGCAAATCTACAGCGTGTAACGTAAAAAAATCACGTCACGGCGTCGTGTCGCAGGCCGTCGATACGATGCCGTAGAAGTTTGAAAAATATGCCGCAGTTGATCAAGAGCCGTGGTCCACAACAGACTTTGTCCTCATCCTGCTGCTATAGAAGTTACCTAAAGAAGAGGCAGAAGCACAATACTGGGTCCGTCCCATTCCTTTCTATCGTGAATGATGGAAATCACTCACGGCACGACGCCGTGACGTGATTTTATACGTTGTACGCCGTAGATTTTCACGACAAGACGTCGCAATGTTGATGATGATTAGGTGTAGGGACGCCTGGCCGGAGACAGGCGGGCTCTTGATCGCCTGACTGAGTTCATTCAGCCCCGCTCCCAATTGGAGCCAACGGTTACTGTTCCGGCAGCGCTCCCACACAACCTTCCTCATCAAATCTTCTTATTCTCCTGCAGAAAGAAAGGACATCTTTAAGGTTAATGTCCTTCAGCTCTTCCTCTCCTAGTTCTTCTTTCCTGAAGATCCTATATCTTGCTGCCGCATACATGCAACACTCTCTGCTATAACATGCTTACTTGTTTCCTCCTGGCCGCATTGCGAGCAGTATGGATTACATATCACACCCATGATGTTCAGGTGCATGTTAAGGCTATTGTGTCCTGTGATTATGCCTGTTAATAATCTGAGATTTTTCTTACCTAGTTCCAGGAGATACCTGGTCCTATGTCTGTTTATACCTCCCGGGATCATCTCCGATTGTCGACAGTCCGTTGTTTCACGCCATTGTCTGTTGGCCTCTTCCTCATTAACCTAGCTATAACTCCTTTCGTGACTTCTGCCGATTTTGGCAGTGCAGGTTCGGGTCCTATGAGTTCCCTTTCTGCTCCTAGCCTCGCCATTTCGTCTGCCCTTTCATTCCCTGTCACACCCTGATGTCCAGGTACCCATGCTACCGTAATCTTTTGTGCGTTCTCCAAGTTTGTTTATGGCTTCCCTACATTCCTTTACCAAGGACGAGCTTACCGTCTGTTTGTCTAACGCTTTTAACGCAGCCTGGCTGTCTATGTACATATATTACTACAGATCCTGCGAACTTTCATCTATTATTTGGACACATCTCATTATGCCGCATACCTCTGCCTGAAATACGCTAGCATACCTTCCCAGAGTTATGTGTAGCGTCGCAATGTTACGTGTAACAACGGTGTCGTGACGCCACAACGTGCCACGGCACGTCGTCGTAACGTCTAATTGTATGTTGGCCCCTATTCTTGAAAAAGTTAAGAGAAGCAAGCTTTCTTAGCGCTCGCTCAATAATCAGTGAGATAAATGGTTATCTTGCGACCTGGTAAATTGTTATGAAACTGTCACCCCTCCTTACACCATAGATATTTATGATGGTAGGTAATCAGCAGGCTTCGGTCATAAGAGCACGGCATGTTACAGAGCTATAGCTCTAGCCGATACTAATATTAAGAGTATTCAAACGTAATTCATACTCGTAGTATTCATTAATTAATTAAATAATAAAGTGCCTTTATGTTAATGTCGGCTCCGTAGCTCTCTAACGTTCTACCCTGCTACTAAAAGTCCGAAGTCATTAGATTACATTAATGATCAAAGTAAAATATGAAGGGTGGAATACAGAATACATCGTCGACCGTAGGTTCAATTGGGGTAAGGGACAAAATACGATTTTTCAGGAGAGGCTGACAAAGTTTTTTTTTTAACTAAATCGTTCATAACTTTTTTTGTAGTGGACCTTTTTTGGGCCTGATTTCATACGTAATCTTGTATTTTAGTGTTCTGTCTATCTATGTAGTGCTCGTTTTAATAATTTAGATATTATAGAAAATGACATGTCCCTTACACCAACTTATTTCGCTGCTGATGTCCCTTACAGACAGAGTATTCTGTAGTATCGTCCCTTACCTTAAATTTACTTATTCATTGTATCCACTATATTGATAAAGAAATGGCGTAAGGGACTAGTTGAGATTGTGTGTGAAAGAAAAAATAACGTAAAGGGTTCGTTGTAAAAATAAATAAGTACATACCTTTGACGTAAGGCGTATCTTAACACCGGAAACCTTTAAAACATTAATGTAAGAGGTAAATAAATGTATTGAAACCGTGTGAGCATTTTTTGAGTGTCCGTTACATGCAATGTTTGTATCGTTACACGTAACGTTTCTATCGAGTGGAATAACCCACATTTTAATGTATGATTATTTTTTTATTATAATCAATTAATCACATTAATTATTTCTCAGCCTCTATAATCGAATACTGAAATAAACAATCAATGTAATTTATACAGTAACATTATTAAAAGTACAAGCCCTAAGGCTTGTGTTGAACGATAAAAGTAACAAAATTAAATACAATTCAGAAATAATCATTTTACATTTGTACTTTTTAGGAGTCCTGTTAGATAACATAGTAGTTGCTCACAATTCAGTGCCTCCAGTTAATAAAGGATAACTAAAAAACGCCACTTTTCAGAAGAGACAAAAAACTATTTTTCAATAGTAGATATTTAGAACTTGAACTTTTTAAGATTTTTTATATAAGCTATAGTTATAGGCTTTCATTTTATAAATAAAGAACTAATGCATTGACCCTATAAACATGTTTTTTTTGTAGTTATAGCTTTTGTTCGCGAGTATTTAAATCAATCAATCAATCAATCATTTATTGCGAGAAACATAGTTACATAAGGTGATCATAATAAAATACAGTTACTTATGTTCTACCAGGAAAGGCATGCAATATTACAATTTTTTTACAATTTTATAATATAAAAGACAAAAAGACATAGGTACTAACTCAATTTATTTGCACCAATTTTATCCTTATGAATGACGTGCATAAACGAAAGAATACGACTTGTACCTGTGTGAACGACATGCATAAACGAAACGAAACGACTTATTCTATTATTTATTATACTACTTGTCAAACTTGAAACTAGTTACCTAAGGAGTCAAATGAGGCTGTAAAATAAAATGACCATAAGAGTAATGTAATTGAAAAACACCAATGAAATGAAAAGTTCTTGTTTATAGCTATGAAATATAATAAATATCAACATCAATGTCAGTCAATGAATAGCAAGAGCTCTAGTTAGATCCTTTGATTTCTCAACACTTATCGGTAGCAGAATTTCAGATAAAGACTATTAAAGTGTGTCATACTTAGGAATGCCTTTTAATTGACAGTGAAAATTTTCCTTTGTAATTCATCAAGTACCGAGACGATTTTAAGAAGCCCAAACTCAGTAGGATTACCTTATCGTTATCTGTAAAGTTTTAGGTACCCATGTCGACTATCCGGCCTCATATACCTAATTCCAACTCAGCTAGTCCTTGGAAAGTCAATCTTATCTTCCTTGAGAACTCCTCCAGTATTCCATTGGTTATTGCTTTTTTCGACATTCTTAGCCCACTTTTTTAAACTATCCGCTTAATAAAACACTTCACGGGTAGAATAACAATCACGAGCTGTCGACAAAGAGTTCAGTACTTACTGTCGTTCAGAGACGCCGAACTGACGAATAATTATACCTAATAACATAAATAGACACTTACATTTCTCGGTGGATTTATAATTACTAAATTTTAAATTTTCTTACCAAATTTATTTGAATACCTTCATTTATCGTGAAAGTTTGCATATAAATAAGTCAAACTACGCTAGTAGTTTCAATTATTTAGTAAAGCCAAAAATTAACATCCAGTTTACACAGATACCCGTATAAACAAAGGTTACAAAACTGATGAAGGTGTTTTTATTGCAACATAACATTTTCTTTATTGTCAATAGATTAAAATAATATGAAGTTAGATGTGTTTGTATATAAAGGTAACAGGGATAAGTAATTCATTGATTCTCACGAGAAAATCAGCGTAACGGACACGGAATCTAAACATAAATCGGATAAAACCTAAATATCGTCTTAACTAAATTGGTGTAAGGTTCACACTGTTAGAAATATAAGATGGCAAATTGGGGTAAGGAGCATTTTTTTCAAAGCTCGTGCAATCATTTTAAGATATGGGTGTTATTTATTCATGAGCAAAAAAAAAGCATTAGTGTAAAAGCCAGTTTCATAAGATTGTCTTCAAAAATAAGTCATGTAAAGGTAATTCCTTAATTGGAAAGACCTTTACCTTATTCAAAGTGGATTGGTGGCAGTAGTTACCCTATTTGATGTTGCTTTATTAAAATAAAAAACAGATACATGGTTTTTGTGGGTCAGATTTGATTTTGAACCCATAAAAATCAGTAGTGTAAGGAACACTTTTTTCATGCTAGATTTTTTTTATATACACCATTCGATAGAGCGGAAAATTCTGAACAAAACTGTATATTCAACTCATTTTGCGTATTTTGTCCCTTACCCCAATTGAACCTACGGCCGACGACATGTATTTCATAGATCAAAGACACAGCGGATTAGGTACCTATACAAAAAGTATGAATAGCAAATATACTAAAATGCACAAAAAAAAATAGCTTGACATTATAATCAAAGTCAAAGTCGTCATGGCCTGTCAAAATTACACTAATATTTATTTGTAAATAGCTCTGTGCGTGTTCCCGAGCCGCCCTCGCGGCCGACGTTGATCCCGCTGTTCCAAATTACTGGATTATGGTGAGCCCCGCGCGCCTGCCGCTCCTAGCTAAATATGAGCCAAGTACTGTATCTACATAGAAATCGTATTTGATCCATGACAGCCATTTCCCTGAATATGCTAAGGACAACGAAGACCATAGGTACCTAAGGGCCAAAGTTAGCTGTAGTTATGCCCAACACGAGCCGACGATGACGTGGCCTGCGGTCGCTGTCTGCCTCTCTTAATTCTTCTCTGGCACAGCCAAGGCCTTCCTCACAACGTAGGTACTCTTCATCCCGCCTCATCAAGAGCATGCGTTTTTGACACATTTTGTCCATAACAAGGGCGACTTTAAAACTCGAGTCTGTTTGTCGTAAGAGTGTCGTAAAATAATGAAACATCAGCAAAGCAATTATTTTCTGACTCTCTCCCGTCGTTCGCACATGACTCGTGGTCGTGGTCATCACTGGATGGTTTAGGTACACTTGGAGTGAATGATTTCCTTCCATCGAGTCTTGTCTATCTCGGTTGTAAGGAAAGCTCCTTCTGTCCACCTGGTTGGGGACCGGTCACGAGCTCGTTTACCATCTGTGTTCCCAACTGCAATCAACTGTTCCAGAATTTCATCTCCGCTTCGCACTATGTGGCCGAAATACTTATAAAATAATTCGCTGGTTGCATACTGTTTTTCTTGATCTGTGAGGTTCTGCGAGATCTCGCAGCACTTTCAGATATTTCATCTTATTAACCACGTCTTTTTTAGTAACATATTAATGTGTCGATTGTATTTGTTGTAAATACTTAAAAAAACATTTGAATTTCAGGACGATGTATTTTTCGAAGACACCATTAGCATCGTCAATTACACAGATTCCCAAAAAAGCATCGTCACGACGAACGCGCACTCGCCGGACCGCACGGACACCTCGTCGGGCAAGTCGCGGGGCACCTACGTCATCGCCATCGACAGCGACCTCAGCGTGGCCGCAGAGCTCGACCACGGTCATGATTGCGACCACCACAGAGAACCACTACGCCGTGAAGACGGTGGCGACTGCGAAAATCGCAGAGCCGAAGGCGATGGCAGCGACTGCAGCGATGGCTTCCGACGACGCTCCCCGCCTGCGCTAGTTCATGACGGTTGTGGTGCGATATCTGCTAAACCTTCCGACATTGTAATTCGGAACTCGACTCTTGCGGAAGGAATTGCCGAAGCGAGCAACGTACACGTGCACCGCACCACCGAGAGATTGTATGCGTGTTCGTTAGTCTCTCAGGAAATTTTTACTCAAACGAGCAAGACTTTATTTGAATTAGCTCAAATTAACCATCTGAAATGCACGAACATAGACACCAATGCCATAGAGACGCAAACCTCTCGAGTGTCCATCATCGAGAACAAAACTACAGAATACAGGATAGAAGTATCGGGTTCGCGCACGCGGTTCGCCAGACAGGAGCTCTTCCAGGATCAAAAGTGCGATATCGTCCGCCCGCGCTCGGAGCCGAGCGGCGGCACCTCGCTCGACGACCCGGATCGAGTTTCCTCGGAAACATTGAAAGTAATCGAAGAGGAACCAAAAGCTCAATGTGATGAACCACTTGAACTATCTAATGAGTCGAGTGAAAATGCTTACTCTTTAAAATACGATACCGACTTTACTGATTCTCTCGAAGATGACCACATTATTAGCGACACTCAGGATAAAATCAGCGAAACGAGCGTGCCTAAATCGGTAGACAGAGATGTCGAGGAGCTGTACACCAAGTTGGAGGAGAGCTTCGACCTCCGTTCGTTCGACAAGCCCGAAGCGTACGACGTTCTGCGGCACGGAACGCTCTCGCCGCTAACTGAAGAGACCGGAATATCGAAATCGAAAGAAATTCTCAACAAAAATGTTGTAATAAAACCTATGCTCAAAGGAGAGAGCTATGAAGATATAGAGCATTGGAGACTGCCTCCCATCCAAAGGCAGCTCAGCCCGCAGAGTTCCCGATGTTCGAAATTCGGCGCGCCCTCGCCGGGCGCGAACGAGCACGGGGAAGCCATGGCTTCCTCGAAGAGCCCGTATGGTACTACTAAAACAGGTACGATACCAAGCGATTTATCGTTCTGATGTGTTACCGTCAGGTCTCGCGTGTTCGTTGTAGGTACGCATACCTTCATTATTGAAGGTTTCCTCGACAATTGTCTCATATGTGCTAAGATAGCATTCCCAAATAATATGATAGGTATTTACCAATCAACCAGATACTGAATGTCATGTTTTTAACTCATTAGAAAGGCAAACGCAATAGGTAAATGTACTCCAGTGTTAGTCCACTTATGACAATAGCATGTTCTTTGTCAACTACACTACAACTTCGGATTAGCTTAATATTTAAAAACAGATAAGATAAGATAAATCTTTATTGCTCTCATATAGTGTACAGATGTCTTAATTCTAAGATTATCTATACCTAACATGACACCCTGTAATGGCATTGCAATATATTTGCGGAAACGGCTTATTATCTATTTAAATTATGCTTCAGGGGGCAACAAACAAAAAGTGCTACAGGGGGCGCTTTGGCGAAATACCTATAATGCTTAATTTCATGCGATATGCGTAGAGGTCATGGGTTCGATCCCCACCTGCAATCTAGAAGCTAGCGTAAAATTTTGTGTATATTTAACTTCTGTACCATCATTTAAAAGTATATCTTCGGAGTCAAGTAGACCGGATCAAATCCTTTTTTTTTGTTCAGAAAGCTCGAGTTTAATTCTCTGGCAACCGAGCTCGAGCTCGACCAATTGAAGTTAAAATATGTGTTAAGTTTGAATTGGTGATGAGGATCGTCTTTATCGTTGTAGGAAGGGCGGAGGCTCCCCGCCTGCCGGCTATCGTGGGGCGCAGCGAGCGGCGCGCGCGCAGCCGCGGGGACGCCGCGCGAGGGACGCCGCGCGGACCGCCGCCGCCGCGTGCGCCACTGGAGACCATCAGCATCTCCGACAAAATCCAACAGCTCAAGCTGCCCGTCGCGAGAAAGTGGACCAACCACAGTTACACGTCAATATCCATTAAGCACTTATCTGACTTTAAACAACTCCTTGTAAAGTAAAATTAATTTTATGCTTTACATTTGGTCGTGAATGGTTTTGTGCGCAGGTTCTGCCGACTTCGGCCGAATGGTCGACACGCGACACCTCTTGAAGTAAAAAAAGAGATTATTTGTATTTTTTTCTCTTATTGTGGACGTCTAAACCTCCAAGAATTTTATACTTGCGCCTTTACAGAGCCACAACCAACAATATTGGCCTCCCACAATCAGCTAGGGACACAATGCTTACCTACCGATACTGAAAACACACACTTTTTCCGTCTTTTCCGACCATTTGTTGTCAGTTGTTGGCGCGGCACTTCAAGTGCTATCATCATGACTGGCGGTAAACAGGTTAATGAAGTGAGCGTTCACAACCCAACAGAACGTCAGAGAGCAGGAGTTCGTCGCCGGGCGCGGAGGTGGCGACGCGCGGCGCCGACGCGCTGGCAGCCGACGTGCTCGCGCGCCTGCGCCACGCCACCAGGTGTGTTCATCGTAGGTGCAGCCAAATCTGAGGATTGGGATGCTTGTTTTATTTGGACTCTGGCAGCGGTCGCGGACGTCGATTCAGCGCACGATTCACTTTTTGTGCCATAAAAATACAGTCCGACCAAAAAGAGTAGAAATTAAAAAGTGGCAATACTGTTGTGTCGTCCCTGTTTTCTTATATTGATTAGAAAGGGAGGACACTACAGTATTGCCACTTTTAAAATTGTACTCTTAGATTTCAATTTCATTTTATTTTATTGCCAATTAGGTAAACCATGCAATACATTTTAAAGTAAAAACATACACAATCGAAAATTAAATTAAAATAGCACAATCAGAAATACAATACTAAACATCCAAAATCTTATTGAAATAAAATTACATAATCAAATAACAAGTATACAACCATAAAGTCACAACAGTAAAAAGTACAGTAAAAACAATTAAAATTCCATGTCACGTGCTCAAAGATGGTCACAATAATTATTCAAGTAGTTTTCCAAAGTACTCTTGTAGGCTGTAAAAGGGCCTTTGTTTTAGATTAGATATTAAATATGATTTGAGTTTCTTTGTAAATAATCTCAGGTTTTCGGACTCTTTGATGTCTTCGTTAAGATTGTTGTAAATTTTAATTGCTAAGTAGTTAATACTCTTCTTGTAATACACAAAATTTGACTTGAGCAGTGCAAGATCGAGATTACGGCGTAACGGATAATTTTGTGTTTGGCCAATCGACTTAAACAGTTATATTTTTATAGACGTAAATTGACAAGTGATAAATGCACATTGCAATCACTGTTTTAATACAGTGTTTGGTAAAAAAAGGTCTACGAGTATGTGAGTCAGGAAAATATCCCTCTATAAAACGTATGCACTTTTTTTGAATTACGAGAATTTTATTTATGTTCGTACTATTGCCCCATACTTCAATTCCATATCGAATGAGGCTTTCTACATATGCGAAAATAGATAGTTTTTAACGTATTCTCATGAAGTATAACTTAGCCATAGTTTTTAGGGAATAACAAGCTTTTGCTAGTTTCTTACTCAAGTAATCTATGTGAGTGTGCCATCTCAGATATGGGTCTAACTCTATCCCCAGGAAACGCATGGAGTAGGTTTTGCTTATGGGAAGATCCAGCTCACAATCAACAGAGTTAACAGCACGTCTAAAAATCATATAAAAACTCTTCTCAACATTTATTCTTAATCCGTTGGCGTCGAACCAGTTACAAATATTACTCCAAGCTCTTTTTGTTAGGATTTGTAGAGTCTGGTACGAATCTGCTTTGAATATTACACTAGTGTCATCAGCATATAAGTATGGAGTTCCGCAGTTTATACTGTCAGGTAAATCGTTGATAAATATGATAAATAACAAGGGCCCAAGGACAGATCCCTGCGGAACGCCACACTTTATAATACTTTCATCTGAATTTACATATACTTCATTTCCTACATTGTCAGTATAACTAAGTTCGACGTATTGCCTACGATTGCTCAAATATGAAGATAACAAACTGTGGACTGAGCCTCGTATCCCGTAATACTCTAAGTTACTCAATAATATTCCATGGTCTACGCAATCAAAGGCCTTACTGAGGTCACAAAATATACCTGCACACTTCATACCGTCATTCAAGCTATCCATTATTTCAGATACAAGCCCGGTCACAGCTAAAATTGTATCTCTGTGTTTACGAAAATCAAATTGATTAGCTGATTCTGATCATTAAGGTATTTTTCTATTCTTACCGCTAATACCGCTATACACTTTTCAAAATTTTTTGCTATCATAGATATTAAAGAAATTGGTCTATAGTTATTAACATCAGCAGTGCTACGTTTTTTGTGAACTGGGCTTACCTTGGCGCGTTTTAATGCATTAGGAAATACTCCAGCTTTAATATGCTCATTAAATATGTGACATAATGGTATGCATAGCATATCAATATTATTTTTTAATAAAGAAGTGTTTATATATCGTCGGGCCCACAAGCGTTGCTGTTTATCAAGTTTTTGACTATTTGTATAGAATCTTTTTATCGATTCATATTTTTTATGTGGTAATACCACATTTTTTTTTTATTTTTATAAATAATGACACAAAGGTAAATTAAGAAAGAAAAATTGAATGCGATCTACTACAATCGAAGCGGGGTATTTATAAAGTTTTTGACTATTTGAATAATTTGATATTCTAGTAGGTATTGGAGACATAAACATAGACCCGTTATTATCAACCTTTTTATTTTTTTTTAAACTTTTAAACTCTGTTCCTTGTTTACGATTACTGATGCCACCTACATTAACAAAAAAATTATTAAACGTGTTACTAATTGATTTTGGATCACTTAAAATGTCTTCACCTGCTCCTATTTTCCAGGTTTGTTGTTTAGATAGTTTACTTCTTCCTGTATTTTCATTCACAAGTTTCCATATCGCCTTGGACTTGCATTTTGCATTTTTTATTGTATTTTCTGTATTTTTTATTGTATTCTCTTCGCAGTAATGAGTGTTTTTTTAAGAACAGCTGAATACAATTTAATATAAGCGTACAATTCATCATCAATGATGATTCATCATGTTTATATTTAAGATTTATATGCATTTTCCTTTTCTTTCGACAAGAGGTCCTAATACTTCGAGTAATCCATTTCTTTTGATTTTTATTGTACTTAATGGTAATTGTTTTGAGAGGATAGATTTCGTTGATTAGTTGATTCATAATCTCATAAAATTTCATGATTTGTTCATGGTGATCTAAGACAGAGAAAACCTCCCACCAATCAATATTTCCAAGAGCATTTCTGAATTTTGTGTTTGCCTCTTTTGTATAGCACCTTTTTTTAACTACCTTATTAGGTTTTTTGTAATTTAAATTGTAATTTAATGATAAGAGTTGTACATCATGATCAGAGAATGAACATGGCAGAACTTTAGCGGTAGTGTAGTTATTAATGTCGGTAAATATGTTGTCTATAGCAGTTGCAGTTTTAGTGCTTCTTGTCGGTCCCATAACGGTTGGTTTTAAATTATCTTCAAGCATTGTTTGTAAAAATGTCTTAGTAGTGGAGGATGAAGTATCTGATATGTTAACATTGAAATCACCACAAATAAATATATTATGTTTGTTTAAATTTTTTAGTAATGTCTCTATACTATCCTTAAATAAATAGTTTTATCTATTTCTATACTAATTCCGGTAGCCAATCACTTGCTAAACAACGTTTCATAAGTTCCCTCTTCCCTCTTCCCTTTTCCCTCTTCACTCTTCACTCTTCACTTAGCTCGCTCAGTCAATTTGTTATACAAAACAGCTTGCTTCCATCACAAAGTCCAGTGCTTTTTAAGGGTTCCGTACCCAAAGAGTACCCTAGAGAAAGTACTTAACTGGTTTACTACTAATAATCTTCTATTAAATGCCAAGAAGACTAAATGTGTTAGATTTGCTTTACCGAATGTTACGGCGGTAGATTCTACTATATTACTAAATGGTGAATGTTTAGAAATAGTGAATAAGGCATTATTCTTAGGTATAACATTGGCCAGTAATTTGCAATGGAGTCCACATATAGCAGTGCTTGCAGGTAAATTAAGTTCAGCGGCGTACGCCGTTAGGAAAATCAGACAATTGAGTAATGTTGATACAGCTCGCTTAGTTTATCATAGTTATTTTCATAGTGTCATGTCATATGGTATTCTGGTTTGGGGCAAAGCAGCTGACATTCAGACTATATTTGTGCTACAAAAAAGAGCCATTCGTTCTATATATAACCTAAATTCTCGTGACTCCTTAAGATACATTTTCAAAGATATAAACATCTTAACTGTAGCGTCCCAATATATTTATGAGAGTATGATGTATGTTATTAGAAACATAGATTCATTTACAAAAAATTCCGATGTCCACAGTTTTAACACTAGAAATAAAAATAAAATTGCTATTAGAAAGTTTCGTGTTCGTAAAGTAAGTAAATCATTTTTAGGCCAATGTATTCATTTTTATAACAAGTTACCTGATCATGTTTTAAAATTAGCCTTTCCATCTCTCAAAAATTATTTAAAAAAATCTCTAATGTCAAAAGCATATTATACAGTAGAGGACTATCTGACAGACAAAAATGCATGGCCTGAACCAGAAACCGCGTAGCTGACTCCTTCTTAGATTGTACCTAACTAGTTTAAGGGACACAGTTCTAATAAGAAAGCATATCAAACGTACATAAATTGTGATAAACCGTCTGGCTTTCTTGTAGTTTCTATTTTATTCTTACACTTTTCCTCACTTATATCTTAAAATACACTT
Organism: Apotomis betuletana; assembly: GCA_932273695.1. Classification (NCBI taxonomy): domain Eukaryota; kingdom Metazoa; phylum Arthropoda; class Insecta; order Lepidoptera; family Tortricidae; genus Apotomis; species Apotomis betuletana. Next base: position 36,159,060 of record OW026300.1, on the reverse strand, counting down.
TCAATATGTTTTCTTGTAGAACTACGTATAGTTAAGTTCATATCATTGTAATAGTTAAGTACTTATGCTTTTTGAAAAAATGACTGACTGTTGAGTTTCTTTCGGCGTTTCTTCTCAACAGTGGTCTCCTCTTGTGAAATGCCGGTAGACTCAGACATGTAAAAGTGCCCTTGTGGCCTACTTGCAGAATAAAGTTCATTATTTCATTATTTCAAAGGGTAAAAACGGGACCCTATTACTGAGACTTCGCTGTCCGTCCGTCCGTCCGTCCGTCTGTCACCAGGCTGTATCTCAAGAACAGTTGAAATTTTCACAGATTGTGTATTTCTATTGCCGCTATAACAACAAATACTAAAAATAAAATAAAATTAATATTTAAGGGGGGCTCCCATACAACAAACGGGATTGGTTGCGTTAACTTTGCACCTCATTTGTATGGAGCGCTATACATACCGGGTGCAAACGTAACTTAACCACTTAAGGATGGAAAGTATTTGTACGGAACCCTCGGTGCGCGAATCCGATCGCACTTGACCGGTTTTTTTTTAATAACAAATAGTACTAATACGACGTTGCCACGTTTATGGGTACCCGATAGTCACGAACCGAAATCATTGAGTTATTCGATTGTTTACGTATCGGTTAGCGTAATATTGTACAGTTCATTTTTCGGTCAGGTACCTTTACTTGAAATGGTAAATCTTAAGGGTCAGCTCACACTGAGACGCGACGATACTGGAAGAGGCCGGTGATTTCGCGCTGCGCCGCGCGCCGCCGCGAGACGCATCGCAACGTAGTATTACTTGTTATGGACGGTTTTGGCTTGGAAGCTGCACTTTGTGATGGAAGCAAGCCGTTTTGCACAGTGATAATATAGACCAAAATAAACGATTTCACTCGAGGCGAAATTAGTTTCACCCCTTAGGAACAGAGATGGCGCCACTTATTCCAAAAAAGTTTAAAAAATTCTAAATCCTGAACGGATACTCCTATTTTGACGTAAGAGGTGCCAATCGGCAGATAATTACCCAATTTAACATGAAAAAAATTAAAATCACGTAGAAAATAATTTTGGATACCTAAGAAATAATATTTTCTGAAAAAAATATTTAAAATTTGTGATTTTTGGAATTTTACTCGTAAAAATGTATGTACATGGTACTTTTTTTATTTATTTATATTAATACACAACTAATTTTACATTTACGAAAAAAAACCGCATATCATTAGCTCGTATAATTCCAAAGTTATTGAAGAATACAGACATGGCGCCGCTGGGTCAAAAAATCCTACAAAAAATTTAAAACCTCAACGGATATTCCGATTTTGATAATTAAGGTGGTAATCGACAGATATTTACTTAAATTAGTTTAAAAAAATAAAATAAAAATTCAAATAGGCAAAAAGTAATAATATTTCCAAAAAAAAACATACATTTTGAAAAAAAATATTTTTTTTTGGGGCTTTTATGTAATTTCATATAAAAAAAATTATGAATATGGCTTTATTTTACATATGTATATTATAACACTATTAGGTAATTGATCGTTTAATAAAAAACCGCATATCGAGAACTTGTACAGCTCCAACGGTATTGAAGATTTTACTATAGGGTGCCGGTGCGATGTTGCCGCCGCACGTGCAACTTATGTACATGTATATAGAAAAGTATTCTCCCGTTTCGAAGGTACTGATTACCCTGAAAATATAACCACAATTGAAAGTACAAATCATAATCATCCCAAGTAGCACACAACACACTCATATCCCTTGTACAGCTTAAATTAGAGTTTTAACGGGTGAATAGGCTCTTATACAACCAGTTTGCTAATATCACAAGTATATTCTGCCTATTTTCACTAAACTGTGCATTGTAACATGCATGTTAGGCCGTTGCATCGGCTGCAACAACGCATTTTTCCTTATCTCGATTTGCACCCATACTAACTGTTCTATTGTGGATCGCACCTGCAACCTGCTTCCAACGCCATTCCATTCCCAAAAAGAAAGGACTTGGGACAGGATATATCCAAATTAAGACGTTTATTTCACATTTGGCTCGCTTGAAACGCTACACGCAGAACATGTTGTTCAATGGCAGCTGAAGTAGTCGGCGAAAGGCTTGTCGCCAGCTCTGTGAAAGCATCGAAGCATTCAAATTGCAGTCGTCAGTGCAACGGTCTACTAGTAGAAGTTTACAAAACAGTTATTACTTTAAGTAATGAAATGATGACTGCACTTCAAGGCTTTCACAGAGTATGATAAGACGTCTAATTTTAATACAATAAGAAAAGAGACCTGTTTTAAAACTTGCATGTTATACCCTGAAATAACTACTGCTTTTGCAAGTAACATCGCTATCTATAGAAATTCTCTCTCGATACGTAACGGCTCATGTGAAACGATTACTTAGGGCCATTTTTGTTTCTTTTTTTTAGGGTGTGTTTACATAAATAATGTCATTCATTATTATAACAAAACGGGATTTAACCGAGTTCAAAAATGTTTATTTACCGCAATTAAGTCCCGTTTTATTATTTTAATATAATGTGTGAAAATCGTGTAAGATTCAATCACTATATTAATGTCATTAATTGGTTCTCAATTAATCGTAACGTTGTTGGTCCCAGATTCACATGCAGGCTATACGATGCTCCAACAGAGCATATATTATTACTGTTAATGCGATTCGAAAAGATCTGTTTAAACTAAAAAACACTAAACTAAACAAGCTTGTGAGATACCTTCCATCTATTTCAGCTGCCATTGTATACCGTTTCATGCAAACCAAATGTGGGTTCACGTTTTAATTTGGAAATATCGAGTCCCAAGTCCTTCTTTTTGGGAATGAAACGGCATCAAAGGTAGGTGGGGTCCACAATAGTTGAAGGTTAGTTCAATTTGGAAACTCCTTGAACATTATGGATACAAATTGGGCTGTGGCATAATGCGTTGTTGTTTTTTTTATGATGCGACGGCCTAACTTGCACGTTACAATGCAAAGCCTGCAAAGACTAAAGTGAAAATAAAACGTAAAGTAAGTAAAATATTGATTCAGAAATGCTATTTAGCATCTAATATACTTGTGATATTAGCAAACTGGTTGTATAGGAGCCTATTCACCCGTTAAAACTCTAATTTAAGCTGTACAAGGGATATAAGTGTGTTGTGTGCTACTTGGGATGATTATTATTTGTACTTTCAATTGTGGTTATATTTTCAGGGTAATCAGTACCTTCGAAACGGGAGAATACTTTTCTATATACATGTACATAAGTTGCACGTGCGGCGGCAACATCGCACCGGCACCCTATAGTAAAATCTTCAATACCGTTGGAACTGTACAAGTTCTCGACATGCGGTTTTTTATTAAACGATCAATTACCTAATAGTGTTATAATATACATAAGTAAAATAAAGCTATATTCATGATTTTTTTTATATGAAATTACATAAAAGACCCAAAAAAAATATATTTTTTCAAAATGTATGTTTTTTTTTTTGGAAATATTATTACTTTTTGCCTATTTGAATTTTTATTTTATGTTTTTAAACTAATTTAAGTAAATATCTGTCGATTACCACCTTAATTATCAAAATCGGAATATCCGTTGAGGTTTTAGATTTTTTGTAAGATTTTTGGACCCAGCGGCGCCATGTCTGTATTCTTCAATAACTTTGGAATTATACGAGCTAATGATATGCGGTTTTTTTTCGTAAATGTAAAATTAGTTGTGTATTAATATAAATAAATAAAATAAGTACCATGTACATACATTTTTACGAGTAAAATTCCAAAAATCACAAATTTTAAATATTTTTTTCAGAAAATATTATTTCTTAGGTATCCAAAATTATTTTCTACGTGATTTTAATTTTTTTCATGTTAAATTGGGTAATTATCTGCTGATTGGCACCTCTTACGTCAAAATCGGAGTATCCGTTCAGGATTTAGAATTTTTTAAACTTTTTTTGAATAAGTGGCGCCATCTCTGTTCCTAAGGGGTGAAACTAATTTCGCCTCGAGTGAAATCGTTTATTTTGGTCTATATTATCACTGTGCAAAACGGCTTGCTTCCATCACAGAGTGCAGCTTTTTTTCATAACAAATAGGACTAACGTAGCGAGGCGCATCGTAAAATCGTTGGCAGCACGACGCCTCGCTGCGCAGCGAGACGCCGCGCGGTGCCGCGTCCAACCGCCCCGCAGTCTACCTATTGCAAGCGCATGAGAACGGCGGCCTCAGGCTGCGCCTCGCGGCGTCGCGCTGCGTCGCGCGGCTTCGCGAGACGCAGCGCCGCGCCGCTCTTACACGCCGCGCGTACCGGCGATGCACCGCTGCGTCTCGTGAAGCCGCGCGACGCAGCGCAACGTATTTTGAATTCTCACGATGAAATGTGTCCCTTTTAATGTAGTAAATAAAGTATAATTTTGAGTCACTCTATTGAAATGTGCGCGCAGCGTCGCGTCGCGTCGCGTCTCGGTGTGACCTTACGGTACCGTTTTAAAAAGGTACCTATTACCGGTACCGTTACTGTTGGTACCTTTTCAATTGATACCTTTATTTAAGGGCACCGGTCTTTTGCGGTTTTTCAGTCCCTGGTTAAACCATCCGTTAACCCCTCGTATGCTGAGGCACAGATCTCAATTTGATTAGCAAACTTTTGACAAGGGGTTAATCTTGCACCCATATACCTGGACTGCACTAACCTACGGAAGTGGAGTTTCCCTTCACGTGTTGTTTGTGTAAACGTGCGGTTGTTGCAGCGCCGGCGCCGGCGCGTCGTCGGAGCTGCTCGCGGGAGGCGCGGGAGGCGCGCGCTTCGACGGCGGCGACAGCTGCGGCGCCAAGTGGTAGCGATGCTTCACCTCATTACTTACGACACTTCACTTTTCTACGCATTTCCGTCGCTATCTTTAAAAACCGATTTAGACGGACAGACACATTGCGGGCTTGCATTATATATTAAACGAGTTGAATATCTCGATCCAATGCCGCAATGTGTGTCTGTTCCGCAACCTCTCATGCGAGCGTCTGAGATAAATTAGCAGAAAGTGGCTGCACATTGCACAACCTGTGAGTGCATACATTCACACCAATAGTTATTCTCAGGTATACTATAATAGGTCTATGGTCTATAATTCCTATGAACTACCCACAATAAAAAGGGGTCTCACGTCACGAAGTAGGCCTTTGGAGCAGTTTGAATTATGAACGAAATATTTAATCGATGTTTAGCGCGCGATGTTCTGGACCTGGAGTCAGGATAATTGGCGGTGCACTGACCCAGTTTGTGTACAGGGCGGAGGCTGTGGAGGTGCTGGAGGACGTGCCAGCGCTGTTCCGCGGCTTCTGGGGCGCCGTGCCCGAGCATCGCGTCGCCGACCTGCTCAGACTGGTACCCAGTCTTTACTCCTAATAGAAACGCCAAACAATATTAATACATTTATTAAATTATTCACACTTTTACGTAACCATCAAAGATAAAGAATAAATTGTCGTATTAAAATATAATATGCAGGACATATTTATTATACCTACTTAATACCGCTGATCGTGGGGTTTATTTTATTAAAGCAAGACTAATTACTATCGAAATTATAATATATAGGCTGTCGAAATTAAATTTTCTGAAGGTAACGTACAGGAAAACAAATGAAATGTTTGATGAGCAGATATCCAACCCTCCGCGGCTTAGGGCACTGCCCTGCAGGCGATCGTCGTTGCATGCGGCGTTGATGTGTTTGTATGTTTGTTACTTCTTCACGCTCAAACGGCTAGACCAATTTTGATAAATTTTGATATGAAGGTAGCCGGATTACACAATCTTTACTTGGGCCAATCAACTCTTTTTTGCCACTCGTTGCCATGGTGATGTCCCCTGGGTTTAAAACTACGATTTTTGGTGATTATAATTAGCTAAAGCTTTGTAATTTAAGCTGTTAAAGACCGATTCTTATGGAGACTATCTCTTGACAATACCAGTAGGTAATATAAATAATCAATAGTTTTCTTAGAAGTTTTATCACTGCTATGGTCCCTGTGGTGGACCCATGGGTGACGAGACAGAATAACAACAAGAAAAAGTCCACCCACTTAGAAAATAAAATGATTTCTCTTGATAATTATATCGATTCATTTTCTGATTTTCCTAATCGTAGGAGCAATTCAACGATATTTCCACGTACCACTTAAAATAGGTAGTTACTTACCTACTTATAAATAAATACGAGGACAATCGTACTCACTATATTCCAGATTTATCTGAACTCGAAACTTTGAGGTTAAAAGTATGAAACCAATCATTATATTAATAAGAGCGTAGGCAAATGACTCGCATTTTAAATGAAAACAAAGAGAAAATATACATAATATATAACTAGATGATCAAAGGTAACGCCAATTACAAGTGCGTGGCGCTTCTATGCCATTCCTTATCCTTTCCTTTCTTTTTCATGTAAGCTACAGACAATTTGTACGTATTTTATTTTCAACGAAATAATTTTGTTCACTTGCTTTATGATGCCACGTATAAATTATACGGTCGAAGAAAAAGCCAATATGCACTTTGTTTACGGTTTCGGCAATGGAAATGCGGCGGAAGCAGCAATGGAGTACCCACGTCGATATCCCAATCTACGAACGTCTCAACCTTATACTTTTATGAATGTAAGTACCTAACTATTTATTGGTTTCGTAATACTTTTATACTTTAAAAGTACTTTTCTCATTATAACCTACTTTTATAACTTTTGCAGATACATAGACGGTTCAGTGAAATAAGTGTCCGTGCGGCTCCGCATGAACGTGTCATCGATTTGACGGTACGGGATGAAATTGGAATAATGAATTTAAATTATTGAAGACCGTACGCTATCAACAAGACGAATAGGCTGCATTTTTAACGTACCTATCACACGCTAAAGTCTGGAGATTGTAGAAGCAATACGGTCTGCAACCGTACCATTACCGTAAAGTGCAGGGCCTTTTGCCACGTGAAAATTTCCGGATGAGTTTTATCTAGTATCTCCAAAGTTCTATGAAAGGACGAGGCCCAATTTACGAGAGCAGGAGTAATAAATTCCAAAAATTATAATCATTCGACGGACCAAAATCCAAAACTGGCGAGAGAGTCTTCATTACAATACGAATTCTCCGTCAACATGTGGGCAGGAGAGTTAGGTAAACAATCGTCTTATTGGTCCAGTGGAAATTCCGGCCCGACTGGTGATAAGTATTTGGAATTTTTGGAGAACTTGCATAATTTGGATTATTTCGATGATATTCTATTGGAGACACTGCGGAAACACTGGATCCAGCATGACGGAGCACGGAGTATTTAGAAAGAAAGAAAGAAAAACAAATTCGGGGACAAAACACAATTACGCAGATAAATAGTGACAAACAATGAAAAAAATTAAAAATCTATAAACTAAGTACTTATGCTAAATTATACTTGCCTCGAAATGGTTCCACCTCAGCGTAATGCTAGCTCCCGAGAGAGCCAGCGCTGATCTTTCGGTGGGACCATAGGTGGCGCCACGGCACGGCTCACACGAAATACTGCTCGCGTTCAGATTGCATTTAACCTGAACGCAACGACAATCAAACGCTGTCACTGACGTCACTGTCAATAATTGGAGTTCAATTTAAGTGGTACTGATGAAGGAGATCATTCGGATTCCGGTCCGTGACTCAAGATGGCCGCATGCGTTTAAGTTTCGTTGTTCCTTATTTATTCATTTTTGTTGTTCAATGTGTAGTATTGATAGCGTATTGTGCAGTGATCTATCCAATGAGTGAATAGCTAATGAAGAATTCAACTTGAAGCGTACATAGCCCTTCCTGGGTCAAGGCCCGATTGTCCGTGTGGTTTTTTGTAAATCGCTATCACTTTATACAAAAAGCACGATTTTCTCTACTCACCGTACAACGTGGTATCAATCCTCTATCTAGTCGCCGTGTGCGATTGGCAACGAGACATTGGCAGTAATGGTCGCTTAGCTGCGACCGGTTGTCATTTAAAAAAAAAAATAGAAAAAAAATAGAGATCATTTATTTGGATGTGCACTTTGCTGGGCGTTGGATTGGACGCGGCAGTCAAACTCTTGCGTGGCCCGCCAGATTTCCGTACCTAACACCCTTAGACTTTCATATATGGGGTACTTTAAAAGAAAAAGGCTACTCCAAAACCTGTGGCTTCGAGGGAAGACCTACTGCAACGAATTCAGGAAGAAGCCGATACCATGCGTGCCACTCCTGTCAACCTAAATCGCGAGATACGATCACGGTTAAATATTTGTTTGGAGAATAATGCCGGGCACTTTGAAAACAAGTTGTAGTAAATTATTATTTTGGTTGAATGTAAATATTTAGTGTTAAGAGTGGTAGATACTGATGAAGGAGATCATTTTATTTTATTAGGACAATATTGTTTACGTAAATATTTTTTTATAGGTACTTAAACTTTAATTAATTTCATTTGTGACTATACCATAACCCCAGAGAATTGAAATAATGCGAATTAAGAAAATTAATTAAGAAGAAAAATGGAGTTGACACATCGCAAAAATTAAACTTTCACATCAACTAAATATTTAATTATTTTGTTTTAAAGGGATGAGTTTGACGTTAATGTTCCAAGCACTATGTCGAAGTTAAAGCAAATGAACAAAATACGGTATATTCTCTATAAATTTTCATTTTGCATAATACGAATTGCATATTTTTGACCTGTAGAAATGATTATACAGTATAAAAACAAAATGAATACAAACGAATTGCATAATTTTGAAAGTAATAACAATTTAGATGCATAGTAATGTACTTGCATAACGGGCAATAATTATAATGGTCACTTTATATAGTATTTCTATTTGGTTGTCTGGAAGAGATCGCTCTTTAGCGATAAGACCGCCTGTTGTTTACCTCTATTGAATGTTACTTGTAATCTGAATTTGTTTGTATTTATTTCCTGTTGAGGTGTGCAATAAAGAATATTCTATTCTATTCCATTCTATTTATTGCTCATAACGTTCTTTTTTTATAAAAACCAAGATCATAATGTTCCTAAAATATAAACGCCTACTAAAAATGCATGTGTTCATTATTATAAAACACTCGGTTCTAGTATATCTAGTACTCAGTAGGGTCGCAGATCTTCCCATACCCATCCCATTTTCACACACATACATAGTCATAATACAAACCTAAACCTAACCTACAGTTTTCGGTTTTTGACCCATTTTGTCATAATACAAACCTAACCTAACCTACAGTATTCGGTTTTTGACCCATTTTGACGCTCCGCTCGCTTCACTCGCTCCGCTATATATGGTCATAATACATGTAAACCTAACCTAACCTACAGTTTTCGGTTTTGACCCATATCATAATAGAAACCTAACGTAACCTACAGGTTTCGGTTGTTGACCCAAAGAAGTTTATAGGTAGGTAGGTAAGTCTGCTTAAAAAATACATGATACTAAAGTTTATGAGTACCTACAAACCGAGCATTAGGTAGAATCGGTAGTTGGTTTTATACTTTAATAATACTATGATTGACACCGAGTATATTATCATATAATATTATGTCACTTGATGTTTCGTTAAAAATTAGTTCTAAATTTTAATCATTATACGGAATGTATGTTATAACAAGTAAAATTATTCCTAATGATCGTTATAAAGAATGTTTTTATGATTATACAGTATTCTGTTATTTAATTATTATGGCCAACAACATTATGCATTTTGTTTTAATACATCATGTTTATTATGAATTTTAATAGTAGCTAAATGAAATTATGCTAAAAGTTTGTATAAAAATTGAACGGCACCCCACATAGAATAAGCGCAATCTGTAATCATTAAAAAATAAAATAAAATAAATAAAAATCATTTATTTCAGAGCTTGGCTCCACATAATGTGTTAGTAACATAGAACTTACCCCTAGTGTTAGACAAAGCAATATAAAAACAAAAATAAAGTAAAACAAACAATAATACAAAAGACAGAGTGGGAGCGTGGCTCACAAGTCAGTCGTCCCATGCACGTGGAGTTGCATCCAATGTGCCTGTATGGGACAGTCCAGCCTGCCAGCCACGACCTTAGGATGCTGTTGGCGCTGCCGCGCAAACGTCGCATCATTGAGGCTACTCGCTTGCGTAAAATAGCATGAAAGCCATCAACGCGCGCCTCGGCGAACATTCCCGATACTAATGTTTTTAATAATTAATCTTTTTTTTCTGCTAAAAGGTTAGTTCTCTCAAAAACTTCACACTTTTCCACCAAAATAATATGTATGAGAAAAGTAAGAATAGAATATTTTCTTTCTAAAAATGTATAATTTATTTCTATTACCTACTTATTCATTTACCGTTACAATGCTAACTTTAAAATCTTATTCATTTGGCCATTGAGCGAAATCTAAATATTCGTACTAGTTAAACGGTGTTACTTTTAATACCATAGACTTCTTATATATTTTCCTTTAATCTATAGGTATTGAACTATTTTCTGTATTTTTTTTTATTTTTAGGCTCAGTATTTTAGGAAATAAGGAAGGGGTGTGTGGGAATCGTCAATTTTCGCTAATTTTCGTAAATAACTTCAAAAACCGTTTGTAGGAGGCGGTGGTAGCCTAGTGGTTAGGGCATGCGACTTTCAATCCGGAGGTCGCGGGTTCGAACCCGGCCCGTACCAATGAGTTTCTCGGAACTTATGTACGGAATGTCAGTTGATATTTACCACTCGCTTTTCGGTGAAGGAAAACATCGTGAGGAAACCACCTAAGCCCAATAAGGCCTAGTTTCCCCTCTGGGTTGGAAGGTCAGATGGCAGTCGCTTGCGTAAAAACTAGTGCCTACGCCACATCTTGGGATTTAGGTAGCCGACCCCGATTGAGAATTCATTCTCAAAAAAATGGGACAAAGGCTAGGAGGATGATGAACTTCAAGAACCGTTTAATTTAAAATGATTAAATATTATATATTTGAGATGTTCATAATGTACCCTTTCATTTGATATATCACACGATATACATTGCATTTTTTTTTTCCTAGTTTGCCCCCTTATACTGGCCCCCATGTTAAAATTAATTAATTTACCTTACGTTACGCTACACGTCCATGTTTGGGCCATCAATTTACATATGTGTACCAAATTTCAACTTAATCGGTCCAATAGTTAGTACCTTATAAGGAGAAACGGAACCATTACAGGATCACTCGTGTGTCTGTGTCAGTCCGTCCGTCTGTCATAGCCAATTTGCTCCGAAACTACTTGACCGATTAAGTTGTAAATAAAATTAAACTTTGCTCTATAACCTACATATAATAATTTACTTTTAAATGCCAAGAAAACTAAGTGCATTAAATTTACATTACCGAATGTGAAACAAGTCAATTGTGCCAAGGTAAAACTGAAAGGCGAAGTACTGGAATTTGAAGAAAAAACAGTATTCCTGGGTGTTACTTTAGACTCTAAACTGCAATGGAGTGCGCATATAGCCACTCTTGCAGGTAAGCTTAGCTCTGCGGCCTATGCAGTTAGGCGAATCAGGCAGCTGACAAACGTCGAGACGGCAAAGATTGTATATTTCAGTTATTTCCATAGTGTTATGTCATATGGAATTTTATTACGGGGAAGAGCGGCGGACATCCAAACCATCTTTGTGCTACAAAAACGAGCTGTACGCGCAATTTATGCACTAGGAGGTCGTACGTCACTAAGAGAGAAATTCAAGGAAACAAACATTCTCACCGTAGCATCTCAATACATACTTGAGAATATCATGTATGTACGGAAAAATCTCCATGAATTCAAGCTCAACAGTGACATTCACCACTACAATACGAGAAGTAAGGACAAGCTCGCAATACCTCCCCACCGTCTCCGTAAGGTTAGCTCGTCGTTCGTGGGGAACTGCTTCTACAATAAAATACCTATTGATGTAGTAAAATTGCCCTATAGCAAATTTAAAGCGCAAATAAAACGTCACTTATTGAATAAAGCTTATTATACTGTTAATGACTTTCTAAACGACAGTGATGCCTTTAAGCCAGTAGTTTAGTGTTGTGTGTCAACAGTAAATTTTTAAATAAGCATTATTTTGGTGGATAATTTTTAATGTAACATGAGAGCACAATTCGTTGTTTCTCACCGGGCAAATAGTATTAGTCAAGTATGCCCGGCAGCTTGAGCATGTCATGCTCGCTTAAAGGTCTTTGCTTACGGTGTCGTCGTTGATCGGGTCGCAGCCTTCCCTATAATATGGTTGAGGGAGGCGATGGCTGAGATATGCGTCATACTCGTGAACGGGTGCCGTTTGTGGGGTCCGGTCTGTTCATGCTAGCAAGGGCCAAATTAAATATGTAGCAACCGCATACTAGTGTTAAATTAAGTAAACGTGAGAAACTTCACCTGTACTCGATTGAAGTTATTCTATGTTGATTTTTACTTTTTGAACTCTTAGAGACTGTATACATCTCTAAGAAACAGCTTAGTGTAGTATGACACTCAGAGACTTTATACATCTCTGAGGAAATTTAATAATTTTTAAATATTTTATTGCATTAGACCATATACATCTCTAAGAAATTTAGGTTTAATAATTATTTTCTATCGTAAATTATTCACGTTGACGCCTAGAGACCTTATACATCTCTGTGGAATTAAATTAATTAAGTAATTAAATTTTATTGCATGTTGTGACACCCAGAGACTTTATACATCTCTGGGTATATTTAATATTTTAAATTTATCGTAAAATGTTATCTTAATGTTCCTACTTAACATTGATTTGGAGTATCTATACATCTCCTTTACGTGTATACCAGTGTTATTAGTATTAGTAGTACACAAATGTATCATGTAATTGTTTTAAGTAATATTTACGAAAAAATGACTTACTGTTGAGTTTCTTTCGGCTTTCTTCTCAACAGCGGTCTCCTCTTGCGAAATGCCGGTTTGGTAGTTGCGTGTGTTTATCCGGGTTTGTGTATTCCTCACAGGAGTTGTAAATAATAAATGCACAAGACTTACAGTTCAGCTGGTATATTGTCTGAAGCACATTCATACACAAAGCAAACAGAAGGCACACAAGAGTAGAAGGGCACAAGCACTAGCATTAGGAAAGAGTCTTAAAGCGAGTAAACAGTTCGGAAGATAGAAATAGGAAAAACAAGCAAGCGATTAGGTAAATACAGCGATCTCGCGTATACACAATAGCGGGCAAGAGTAACATGCGTTCCGCGTCGTAACCAAGCAATGACTGTCAAACGACCTCTGCTGCGCGTACGCCGCGCCCGGCAGCAGAACAAGTTTTGTTTAGGGCGGCGGCGGTATCGACACTACGTATCGATGACTGCTGCATCGATATCGACAACTAGCTGGCATAATGTATGTGTCACATAAAGTTGTAGTTATGTTAAATATAATATATGTTCGACGTAATTGTATATGTTCGAGTATAAAAGTGTATATAATGTATATAAATGTATATTGGTGTATATTTGTGAGTAAAAGGTAAAATTGTAAATAAATACTTATTCTAACATGCAATGTAAATATTTATAATGTAAAATGTGTGTCAGTTCACCACACCACCCCCCACCAGAGTCCCTCAGGGACGATAATAGTCAGGAAATTTTATAACGCGGCCTGATCGGGTTGTTTTATTCTGAGGGGCTTCTGGCGTGGTTGTACCTTCGGCAGTGTCCAGTGTGAAAGCTGGTTTGAGCCGATCGATGGATACTGTCACCTCTTTGTTGTTTAGGAGAATTTTAAAGATTTTGTCTCCTCTGGTGAGCACCTTGTGCGGCCCGGAGTAAGCTGGGGTGAGAGAACCTCTAATAGTGTCATCGCGAAGGAAGACGTGGCTACAGGTTCCTAATTCCTTATGTACGAACATTCTAGGCTTACAATGTCGTGAAGCAGGAACGGGCCGTAATTTTTCCACATAAGCTCTAAGTCTAGCGGAAAAATCTGAAATGTCAGAAGTGGTACCTGGACTGGACTCCCAAAACTCACCGGGAAGTCGCAACGGCTCTCCATAAACTAGCTCAGCCGAAGATGCCTGCAAGTGTTCCTTAACGGAGGTGCGTATACCCAACAGTACCCACGGCAGCGACTCAGTCCATCTGTCATTTGAATGACAGACTATAGCCGCTTTTAGTTGGCGATGGAACCGCTCAACTAAACCGTTGCAAGCGGGGTGGTAAGCTGTCGTCCGTTTATGCTCAAATCCGGCTATCCTTGACAAGCATTGAAATAACGCCGACTCGAACTGACGTCCGCGATCAGTGGTAATGCTTGTAGGGCAACCGAATCGAGCAATCCATGTAGACAGCAGTGCTTTTGCAACGGTTTCTGCCGTGATATCTTCTATCGGTACCGCCTCTGGCCAGCGAGTAAATCGGTCTACTGCTGTGAGGCAATATCGATAGCCTTGAGAAGATGGTAAGGGTCCGACCAGGTCTATATGGATCTGCCTGAAGCGGGCGCGGGGTAAGTGGAAAGTGCCCAGCGTGGAAGTAACATGACGGTTGACTTTGGCTCGCTGGCACGGCAAACACGAACGCGCCCAATTTCTGCAATCTTTTTGGACACCTGGCCAGACAAACCGCTCTGAGGCCAGTTTGGCCGAAGCGTTGCAACCAGGGTGGCTTAAAGAATGCAGGCTATCGAAAATTTGCTTACGCAGAAACTTGGGTACGAAAGGCCTGGTAGCCAGTGTACCGACGTCGCAGTACAAAGGAATTTGGCTCCCGGGAATGTGCAGTTTCTGCAGCTGCAAGGATGAACCCTTGCTTAAGAGCTCTTGGAGTTCTGGGTCGGAGGCTTGATGTTGGGCTATAGTCTCGAGGCTGACAGGTGCTTCCAGTACTTCAATTCGCGACAGCGCGTCCGCAACCACGTTATCCTTGCCACTAATGTGGCGGATGTCTGTCGTGAATTGCGATATAAAGTCGAGATGCCTATACTGCCTGGGCGAACAGTTCTTCTTCCTTTCATGGAAGGCGAAACTGATCGGCTTGTGGTCAGTATAGACAGTGAAGTGCCGAGCCTCGAGCATGTACCTAAAATATTTGATTGCCTCGTATATAGCCAGTAACTCCCTGTCGTATGGTGAGTATTTGGCCTGTGACGGGCTTAATTTTCTCGAAAAGAAAGCAAGCGGTTCCCAGGCCTCGTTTTTGAATTGCTGGAGCGCCGCCCCAATAGATTTATCCGAGGCATCCGTGACGACAGCCAGCTTTGCGGAGCAATCGGGATGAGCCAGCATGGCCGCACTCGATAAGCTCGCCTTGCAGGTTTGAAAAGCTTCTAAGGTCTTACCTGTGAGGTTCACTGGATGCGATCCTTTGACGGAACCTGTTAATAGTGCGTGCAGTGGCGCTTGTATCTGGGCTGCCTGAGGAAGAAACCTTCTATAAAAATTAAGCATCCCTAAGAAGCCTCGTAGCTGCTTCACGTTGGTTGGCGGTGGGAAGTCCATAACTGCCCGAACTTTTGAATCCAGAGGTCTGCATCCGCTGGCTGAAATTAGGTGTCCTAGGAACGTTACCTCTTTGGCCCCTAAGGTACACTTTGAAGTATTAACCAGCATGCCGTACTCCTTCAGCCTCTTAAAAACTACTCGCAGGTGCTCCTCGTGCTCTGTCTCGCTCCTAGAGTAAATTAGGAAGTCGTCCAGGTAAGCATAGACGAAATCAAGGCCCCTGGTGAGCTCGTCGACGAACCGCTGAAACGTTTGACCAGCATTTCGGAGGCCAAACGTCATAAACGGGAACTCGTACAGGCCAAATGGAGTCGAGATAGCAGTTTTAGGAATGTCGTCGGGACTGACAGGTATCTGATTGTATGCTTTTTCCAAGTCGAGTGTACTAAATACGTTACAACCAGAAATGTTGTACGCAAAATCTTGGATGTGCTTAATAGGATACCTGTCCGGTACCGTACGAGCATTCAGGCTGCGATAATCTCCGCAGGGACGCCATCCATTTCCCTTCTTAGGAGCGAGGTGTAAGGGCGAAGACCAGGGACTTTCCGATGGCCTGGCTGTACCATTAGCCAGCATTAACCGGAACTCCTCCTGGGCGATTTTCAATTTATCAGGGGCTAAACGGCGGGGTGGTAGAGAAACTGGGGGGCCTGGTGTCGTGCGTATATGATGGACAGTGTTATGGGGTGTGATTGTGTTATGCCTACCAGCTGGTCGAGTAATTTCGGGAAATTCCTCAAGAATTTTATGATACCGGGACTCACCAGTTACGACTTTAACGGAAGACACGTTTTTACAATTAGTGACAGTGGCAACGGAAGCTATTGACGTTAAATTATCGATCAAGCGTTTATTACGACAATCTACTATAAGGCTGTAATAATTTAAAAAATCTACTCCAATTATTGGCTTCGTTACATCGGCTACTACGAAACGCCATAAAAAGTTTCTACGTAGGCCAAAATCTAAGTTTAAATTTACAAAACCATAAGTAGCAATATCAGATCCGTTTGCAGCACTTAAACTATACCCAGTCCGAGAACGACGATCACACAGCGCCGACCGTGGATAGACGCAGAGGTCGCTTCCAGTATCGACTAGAAACTGCGTCTTTGAAGAGCGGTCGGTGACGAACAGGCGACCCGTAGATGTTGATGGGCAATCGTCAGCCGCCATTATCGACTGCCCCTCGCGTTTTCCGCCGGTTTGTAGTCACACGGTTGAACACACTTGCTGGCTTTGTCTCCAAATTTCGAGTGATACCAGCAGAGTGGATATTTGCGATAATTCGATTGAGATCGTTTCCTCGAAGTGTTTCGCCTGCCTTGAGATCCGCGTGATTTGGATCTGCTATTCCTGCCTGATGCTCGCGCCTGGAACTGCTGGAACTGCTTCCGTAGCTCTGCAATCTCTTTGGCCAGGTCGCTCTGTACTGAACCAGGAAATCCGCCACGCACGGCGGCGACGTTGGACGAAGAACACGTGAGATCGTTGACACGGTCGGCTAGGTCGCAAAGATCTTCTAGTGAAGCCGAAGCTGGTTGGCCTGCAAGCACCATCTGAACGCCATGAGGAAGGCGGGTGGTCCAGATGGATTTGATGAAATCATCTGGTACTGTAGGACCCGCTAAATCTTTGAGGTGTCGGAAGAAGTGAGATGGTTTGCGGTCGCCGAGTTCTTCGTGCATCAACAGCTGCTTGGTCTTTTTTTCATTGGAAATGCCCAATCTCTTGATCAGCTCAGTCTTTAGCTTGTCGTACTTCTGGGTTGCCGGAGGGTTGATGATTATGTCTTTAATCTCGCGAGAATACTGGTTGTCGAGGTGGACAATGACATAATTAAATTTCGTGGTGTCGTTGGTGATGCCAGAAATATTAAATTGGCCCTCGACTTGGGCGAACCAAATCTCTGGTTCATCGGCCCAGAACGGTGGCACTCTTACGCCAACCTTAAATACACCGCCCGCATCTATCGACCTTGTCCCCTCACTAGTTCCAGATGCTAACGTGCCTGGCCCCGGTGCGTTATTGTTCATTTTAGGGGTCACCAGTTTGGTAGTTGCGTGTGTTTATCCGGGTTTGTGTATTCCTCACAGGAGTTGTAAATAATAAATGCACAAGACTTACAGTTCAGCTGGTATATTGTCTGAAGCACATTCATACACAAAGCAAACAGAAGGCACACAAGAGTAGAAGGGCACAAGCACTAGCATTAGGAAAGAGTCTTAAAGCGAGTAAACAGTTCGGAAGATAGAAATAGGAAAAACAAGCAAGCGATTAGGTAAATACAGCGATCTCGCGTATACACAATAGCGGGCAAGAGTAACATGCGTTCCGCGTCGTAACCAAGCAATGACTGTCAAACGACCTCTGCTGCGCGTACGCCGCGCCCGGCAGCAGAACAAGTTTTGTTTAGGGCGGCGGCGGTATCGACACTACGTATCGATGACTGCTGCATCGATATCGACAACTAGCTGGCATAATGTATGTGTCACATAAAGTTGTAGTTATGTTAAATATAATATATGTTCGACGTAATTGTATATGTTCGAGTATAAAAGTGTATATAATGTATATAAATGTATATTGGTGTATATTTGTGAGTAAAAGGTAAAATTGTAAATAAATACTTATTCTAACATGCAATGTAAATATTTATAATGTAAAATGTGTGTCAGTTCACCACACCGGTAGATTCACAATCTGACTTGTAAAAGTGCCCCTGTGGCCTACTTACTGAATAAATTATTTCATTTCATTTCATAGATAGAAGTTGCTTGCCAAATTTTCCATACATTTGAATCTAATTTTCTTTAACTATATACCAAATTATTTACAATTCTGAATTCTGAGTGCATAGTGGAGTGCTCTGTACACCTATTTGTTTATCGCGCAGGTGACGGCGCAAGTGGAGTCGCCGCGCACGCGCGTCGTGAGCGCCGCGTGCGCCGCTCTGGCCGCCGTGCTGCAGAACACCGGCTACACCAAGAAGCCGGTAATGCATCCAGCCATCCTTACAGTCAATGCTGAAGTTGTGAGCTCTCAGCTTGAAAACACTATGCGTTGTGCGCGCCTAGAATTCCTAGATGCATATTGGGATAAATCAATTTATGACAGTAAGTAGGGTGGGCACTGGGCACCAGTAATTAGTAATGCACAAGAACCAAATCATGGCATATATTTTTACGTAAATTAAATTTCTAAGAAACAGACACAAGATATTTTTAAACAAACAACACTATGTTCAGATAACTCATGGTCCTAACTAAGTAGTAAAAGTCATAAACCGATGCTTGACGTTGAATCTACGATGTGACGCGTAACGCGTAACGTTCTCCTTGCGCATGTGATGGTCAGGCGACAGCCTAAACACGCCGTTAGCATATTATGAGCTCCGGTTTAAGTTAACCCAGATATTTAGTTTGTCTATAAAGCCTCTTTGAAAGTGGTGGCTGTTTAAATGTAATGACGTGTGGACAGGAGTTCATGGAGGCGGTGTCGGCGCTGCTGGTGAAGACGGGCAGCTGCGTGGCGCCGGTGCGGCGCGCCGCCAACCTGGCGCTCGACGCGGTGGTGGCGCGCGCCGCCCCGCCCGCCGCCGTCGCCGCGCTGTGCCACGCGGGCCTGCAGTACGTGTGCCACACCACACTCACACGTCACGTGTTAAATGTCGTGCCTGGGAGCGGAAGTGTCTCTCGGTAGTGTTTAGGGGATGAGAACACAACTCTCCAAATCATAATATAGAGAAGATGAACTAATATACTTCTCGGCGAGTTCAATTCATCAAGTCTTAATACCTTCGTACTCGTATTTTATACTACGGTACCTATTGTTATGAAATTACATCTCTGATTTTGGTCGCTGCCCTTACAACAACAACAACTCCAATAAGGAGACATGGGTAGCCATCAAATCTATTGCCAATTATACAAAACCATTGAATTCAGCTGATGAACTTATAACCTCAGAGATAAATTCATCAAATGATATTACTGAAGTTAATGATTATTTTTCCAACGTTGGTAAAAATTTGGCTGATATAATAATTGAAAGCAGAAATTGCTGTCCTTCCATTTACAAGTTTAATGTTCCACCAACTTTGAATTCGATGCTTTTGCTTCCTCCTGACGATGCTGAAATAGAATCAATAATACTAACCTTAAGAAACGATTGCGCTCCCGGTTGGGACCATATACCAGTGAAATTACTTAAACTTGCAAAAAACATCATAGTACCTCCTCTTACTAAACTTATTAATATGTGCATAGTACAGGGAATATTTCCGACTGTAATCAAAAGGTCCTTAATAACACCTATTCACAAGAACGGGAGTCGAGACAATGTATCTAACTACAGACCCATTTCAGTACTGCCGGCATTATCAAAAATACTTGAAAGGGTTCTTAATTCTCGACTCATCAAATACCTGGAGCATCATAATTTACTGTCTCATCGCCAATTTGGTTTCAGACCAGGGAAAAGTACTGAAGATGCCGTCAGTGCTTTGATAGATCACGTGGCCTGTAAACTTGACACGGGAAAGAAATGCCTAGGCGTATTTCTAGACCTTGCAAAGGCATTTGATACTGTCTCGATTCCAGTACTTGTGAATAAATTAGAACATATTGGAATACGGAGAAATGAACTTGGGATTTTTAAAGATTTTCTATCTAACCGCATGCAACAAGTAAAAATTGGCAAATACATTAGTAAGGACGCCGAAGTTACATTTGGAGTGCCACAAGGCAGTATACTAGGGCCGAGTCTCTTTCTAATTTATATAAATGACCTGTGTCAACAATCGCTTACAAATGGAAACATCTTTACTTACGCCGATGACACAGCCATTATTTTTCATGGAGACACATGGGACGAAGCCCAGATACAGTAATGCAGAGGTGGGACTTCAAAAGATTAATGAGTGGTTAAACGACAATCTCCTTACTCTGAATCTCTCAAAGACCACTTATTTACTGTTTTCTTTAAGTAAAGTTCCTCAAATTTCTATGTTAGAACTCAAAGTTCATTCATGTAATATACAGGCAAGAACTGGATGTTCATGCACTATTATAGCTATTTAAATCTAACAATGTTAAGTACGTAGGGGTTATTCTGGACTTAGACTTAACTGCGACACGTATTAGAAAACTAATTTGGGTTTTTTAAAAACTTCGTCACGTGGCTGACTGGAAACTATTAACTTACACACACACACACACACACACACGCACACGCACACGCACACGCACACGCACACGCACACGCACACGCACACGCACACGCACATGCACACGCACACGCACACGCGCGCACTCGCGCACACGCGCGCACACGCGCGCACACACGCACACACGCACACACGCACACACGCACACACACACACACACACACACACACACACACACACACACACACACACACACACACACACACACACACACACACACACACACACACACACGCACACACACACACACACACGCACACACGCACGCACGCACGCAAACTTTTTCAAACATGTGTTACGGTTGTCGAGTACCCGGATAAACTAACAGATAGCGCTGAAATTTATACGTTGTGACATGATATGAATAAGCCACTGAAGAAGGATTTTGCCAAACTTACTCTAAGTTTAGAAGGTACGGATATCAACAAATTTATACTTGACTAATCGCTGCTACGTTACAGTACAGCCTAGTGGCAAAACGGCTCACACAACTTTCAGGAGCCCAATAGATTTGGACAGCGCGGAAACCCCTGTCTGCAACTCAAGTCTAGGATATCAATTTAATCGTCTGGGACGAGTGTACTATGGCGCATAAAAATGCCATAGAAGCCGTAGTAAGGATACTCCAAGACTTCAGAAGGACGGCGCGCGCAATGGGTAGCGTTACAATGTCGTTTTGCGGTAACGCATAGTACTCGAGTCGACCCGACGAGGTAAAATGTCTGCCTGAAGAGGTCGGTGTTGTGGCCGAGCGTGCAGAAGCTGCGCCTGGCTGAGAATATACGAGTTCAACAAGGAGGAGGCTCACATGTCCAAGAATTTGCCCGGGTACTGCTTCAGGTTGGAAAAAGACTTCTGGAGAATCTGGAGGAAACCAACGGCCTGCTTCGTTTACTAACCACTCAATTGCTTCGAATTTTGAGTTGGACTCTATTTATATGATAAAATAAGAGCGGTGACAGGTAGCCGTAGCTACCAAAAGCAATTGAGTGGCTAGAAACGTTATGCAGGATGTTTCCGTCCGTTGAAGACCTTATATTCGGAGCGTATACGGAGACTTGAGCCAGGTGATGGGACGTGAGAACTCTTCGGTTTGTGAGAGAGCCATACTCACGACGAAAATGTACAGGCAGCGGCATTTAATGCGTGGAAATTGGCGGAAATCAAAGGTGAACAAGCAGCATATAATTCCATTAAAACTGGCTTGGATGAAGGCAACGTCACAACATCGCCCGGGGGAGTTCCTAAACTCATTGAGCGCTTCAGGACCCAGCACACACATTAACCCTGGAAGTTGGAGTTCCGATCATGCTTCTACGGAATTTGTCACCTCCGAAGTTTGCAACGGAACCCGGTTACAAGTAGTGCAGATGCAGCGAAACCTCATCGAGGCGCAGATTCTGACAGGGTGCTGCGCCGGGTGGATCTGGATTGGACTACAGTCGACTATCGTATCCATCTGTTAACTTTACTTAAACTTCTGCCCCCCCGGAGGCAGGGGAATATAAAGGAGAGAAATTAGGGGTGAATTAGCCGCTTACTGACACAGACCTATTTCCACGCGGGTGGACCTGCGGACAAAGCTAGTTAATTACAACGCAGTAAGTTAGGGTTACAGGTTACAGCCGTAATATAACATTTTGTTATAAGTTATTTATGATTTCACTAATTTTTCTTAACATTTCTTATTTCGGGTAAAACCCGGTTTATGAGTTGAAAACCCGGGTTTTTACCCGACTCCAAATGTACCCGGGTTGCATTCCCTAATACTTTTCACGGCTAATAGACCGGGAGATAGTGACAGAATTTTCTTGGTCATTTGTAACAGTATGGCGGTTCTTCAGGGGTCTTAGTACGCAATGACAAAAAGAAAAATGATGGTCATAGCGCTGGTACCGGCGGCCCGATCGCGTGGGCGTTAGTCGAACTCGTCGGATAAATTACGAGTGTCAAACGATTTGTATCACAAAAATTTTAGTATTTTCCGATAGCCCATAAAAAACATGTAGGCGGTAGTGTCATGCCATACTTCTCCGGTGTGACTTACAGCCCGCCATACCGACGCGAATGCGTTAATAAAAAATAAAAAAATTCAACCATTTGTACCAGGCTAATTTTTGCACAATTAATTATCGTCGTGCAGCCATTTACGAAAATCACCATGCCATACTTTTTCGACGGTTCTAAATGGCCGCCATACCACCGAAAATCAGCAAATTTTTTTTTTTCGCCAAACGATTTGTACCACCCTAAAAAATTTTTTCAACAGCTCCTGAATGATGATAAATAGAAGTGTGATAATGCCATACCTGTGGGAGGTGGCGAATGTGTATAATATTTTTTTTTAATTGTAAGATTTTATTCGTATTTTGAACGATTTGTAACAGTATGGCACTAATTTTTCCTGTAAGTTTGAGGTTCAACGAATATAAATACAAAATTTCAAAGATCTAGGTGGCGGCAATCTTGAATTATAGTCAGATGTCCTCGAAAGTCTGTAAATCTTTCGGAATAAACTGCATTAATATTGATATTGCATATAATTTTTTTTCACATGTACGGTGTAATTTTCCCAAACCATACTTTTTTTTCAAGTTTCGAAAATTTGAAATGCCATACTGTAACAATTTGGTCCAATTTTTTTATTAATTTATATCTTGCTCGAGTGTGACAATCTTCCGCCCCATGGTTACAGTATGGGATAATTATTTTTAGGTAGAATTTCATCCAAACGAACCAAATACAATGATGCCATACTGTAACAAATGATTTTATGTCTTGCACCTTGAAAACCCGTTGTAAAATCAAGTTTTTCAAGTATGTTGCCCCTTTTTCCCTCTATTAGAAGTATGGGAGATATAATAATGGTCCCATTGCATCATATAATTTCCAAAAATCCAAATGCCATACTGCTACAAACCGTCAATATATTTTTTTTTGGTTTACGTCTTGGCTCAAGTCTCACAGTCGTCCGCCCCATGGTTACAATCCGGAATAATTTTTTGTAGGTAGAATTGTATCCAAACAAACAGAATATGTATAATGATCCCATGCTGTAAAAAAATATTTTACATATTGTACAGTCGTATTTTGAAACGTGTCGAATAAATAAGTTTTTCAAGTATGGCAGCACTATTTCCCCCTACTAGAAGTATGGCAAATATGATAACGGTCACATTTTATCAAATACTTTCCGAAAATCCAAATGCAATACAAATCGATTGGCGAAAAAAAAAAATTTGCTGATTTTCGGCGGTATGGCGGCCATTTAGAACCGTCGGAAAAGTATGGCATAGTGATTTTCGTAAATGGCTGCACGGCGATAATTAACTGTGCAAAAATTAGCCTGGTACAAATGGTTGAATTTTTTTATTTTTAATTAACGCATTCGCGTCGGTATGGCGGGCTGTAAGTCACACCGGAGAAGTATGGCATGACACTACCGCCTACATGTTTTTTATGGGCTATCGGAAAATACTAAAATTTTTGTGGTACAAATCGTTTGACACTCGTAATTTATCCGACGAGTTCAACTAACGCCCACGCGATTGGGCCGCCGGTACCAGCGCTATGACCATCATTTTTCTTTTTGTCATTGCGTACTAAGACCCCTGAAGAACTGCCATACTGTTACAAATGACCAAGAAAATTCTGTCACTATCTCCCGGTCTATAAGGCATTTATTTGTATAGTGCTTTTCTCAAACTTATTTATGAATAAATTTCATGTTTGTGACAAGCTTTTATAGCTGACTGTACTTTTCCTTAAACATCCATCAATTGCTTACTGATACGATTCTAAAAGGCCCAAACTCGGTAGATTTTCACTATTAGAGGCTTCCGTTCCTAGGGCCACCTTCCGGCTCCATCATCAGACCCTGGAAACACAGACATCTGAATACAAAGTACTCGTCAAGACGAATCAAACGAGATCAAACTCGATGAGGTTATGTGGTTTTATTACGGACTTCTTACGGCAACTTCCAGCTCCATCATTAGATCAGCTCCACATCATCATAATATTGCATTGTTACGCGATTTGCATATTCGTGCAAAATTTCAGCTCAATCGGAAACCGGAAAGTGGTTCAAATTTTACTTGAAAAATTCCATTACAGGACATGTGACAGTATATAAAAACTTGTAATAAAAAAATACACCACACAAAAAAAAACATAATTACTTCCCGGCCTAGGCCTCTAATTTTGTATGAAATTCCTTTACAGTCCTCTCGAATTGTTCCGCCCGAAACGTGATACTACGAAGCCTGTTTTAACGCAGATTATGACGATATTTCATTGCATGATTGAGAAATAGTACATTACTGCAGACGCCGGGAAATAAGGGCTTGCCGGCTGAGTAGTGATACGAAGCCGGCAAGCCCATTTCACAGCTAAGGCATGTATATAGTGCTTTTCTCAAACATATGCAATGAAATGACGAAATACACCACTCAAAAAAACATAATTCAGCTATTCAGCCAGTTCATGAACACAGACGCCATGTTTAAAAAAAAGTATTTTTAATTTTCCCTCCAATCCCTCCATATTTTTTTTCTTTCGGATGTCGTCCACGTGTGTAGTTTTCGAATATTAGGGCCATTATATACACAACTTGATAATAAGAATCTTAATTTATATAATAAATAAAATAAAGGCAGAGGATTTTTAATATTGTCTATGGTGACTTACATATAAACAGTATTTTTTAAAATTAAATTTTTTCATCAACACATTGAATCATACAGATTTGTATTCTTAATATCAGTTCTTGTGTAACAGGCCTTGACGCGGATATTGTTGGTCCGATACCCATTCTGCCACTAGAAGAAAAATTAAAATAGTTATTTGTCATGCAAGGCTGCAAAGTTATTATTTGGCGCGAGTGTTGAAATTGAAAGCTGAGCGAGCGAAGGAATCTACGATTGAACCATGAGCGAAGCGAATGGTTCAAAGATAGATTCCTGAGCGTAGCGAAGCTTTCAAGACACGAGAAGCTAAATAATTTTGCAGCCATGCGGAACACACAACTTTTCACCTCACTACAGCGAGGAAAATGCAAGATTTAAGAAAAATAATTAAAACATAAAAATAATCATATTTAATTTTGCCTTCTATTTAACACATCAAATTTAAAACATAACACACTCAAATCCGAACCAAATAAATTCGAGAGAAGCACACATATTAAAAATTTGTATTATCGTCGTGTATATTTTATGGTTGAGTTTTTCTTAAGCACTGTTATATTATATTTGTATTTGAAACTACTTGACACATTCGTTGTGAATGTGGGAGAATGGCATTCTGGGAAGGATTAGTTGGCCACTCGGAAGTATTTTCCATAACACATGCTTTGGAAGTTATTGGACGATGGGATCCGAACAAGATTATTTCGGCTTTATCTTCTTTAAAAACGCCAATCATCATCATCATCATCATCTCAGCCATAGGACGTCCACTGCTGAACATAGGCCTCCCCTTTGGACTTCCATATATACCGGTTGGAAGCGACCTGCATCCAGCGCCTTCCGGCGACCTTTATAAGGTCATCTGTCCACCTTGTAGGTGGACGTCCTACGCTGCGCTTGCTGGTCCGAGGTCTCCACTCGAGCACTTTTCGGCCCCATCGGCCATCTGCTCTGCGTGCTATGTGGCCTGCCCATTGCCACTTCAACTTGCTAATCCGGTGAGCTATATCGGTCACTTTAGTTCGTCTACGGATTTCCTCATTTCTGATTCGATCACGTAGAGACACCCCGAGCATAGCCCTCTCCATTGCACGTTGAGCGACTTTGAGCTTTGAGATGAGGCCGATAGTGAAAGACCACGTTTCGGTGCCGTAAGTCATCACTGGTAACACACATTGGTTGAAGACTTTCGTCTTGAGGCACTGAGGTATGTCGGACGAAAAGACATTGCGTAGTTTCCCGAACGCTGCCCAGCCGAGTTGGATTCGGCGGTTGACCTCTTTCTCGAAGTTGGACCTACCTAATTGGACCACTTGTCCTAGGTAGATGTATGAGTCAACAACTTCGAGTACCGAGTTTTCAACAGAGACTGGGATGGGCACAACCTTGGCATTTGACATGAGTTTCGTCTTGTCCATGTTCATTTTTAAGCCCACCCGTTGAGAAACTCGATTGAGGTCATCGAGCATCATGCTGAGTTCCTCCATCGACTTTGCCATGACTACGATGTCGTCGGCAAACCGAAGGTGAGTGATGTATTCGCCATTGATGTTGATGCCAAGTCCTTGCCATTCCAGGAGCTTGAAGGCGTCTTCCATAACGGCCGTAAACAGTTTCGGGGACACAACGTCCCCCTGTCTTACGCCTCTTCTCAATGGAATGGCCTTTGTGCTCTGCTCCTGAACTCGGACCGACATGGTGGCGTTACTATACAAACACTTCAACACTTCAATGTACCGATAGTCAATATGGCATCGCTGAAGTGACTCGAGCACCGCCCATGTTTCCACCGAATCGAAGGCTTTCTCATAGTCCACAAACGCTAAGCATAATGGCAAGTTATACTCTTCAGTCTTCTGTATAACTTGTCGCAGCGTATGTATGTGGTCTATGGTACTATAGCTTCTTCGGAAACCGGCTTGTTCGGGAGGCTGGAAGTCATCAAGTCTATGTTCGAGACGGTTCGTGATGACCCTTGAAAACAACTTATAAACATGGCTTAGAAGCGTGATGGGCCTGTAGTTCTTCAATAGGGTTTTATCACCTTTCTTGAAGAACAGTACCACCTCGCCTCTATTCCATGCTTCAGGCGTTTTGCCCTCGGACAAGACGGAATTAAAGAGCTTCTGGAGGACCTTAAGTACCGGTGTTCCACCCGCTCTCAGAAGCTCTG
Source organism: Apotomis betuletana (assembly GCA_932273695.1). Lineage (NCBI taxonomy): Eukaryota > Metazoa > Arthropoda > Insecta > Lepidoptera > Tortricidae > Apotomis > Apotomis betuletana. The sequence continues at coordinate 36,131,465 of OW026300.1, read as the reverse complement.
AGGTGATTCCGTCTTCGCCCGGCGCCTTGTTGTTCTTAAGGTGCTTCAGGGCCATCCTAATCTCGTACAGACTGATGTCCGGGATATCTTCGGTATAATGTCGGGACAGCTTGGCTCTTGGATCGCCTACCAAGCTGTCAACGGGCTTTGCGACTGAAGTGTATAAAACGCCAATAGTTTCGGTAAATTACTTATCGTCTCCAAATATTTATAACAAATCCTTTTTCGTTTTAATGCAGGCTTTTAGCATTGAATAAATACTCCAAATTGGGCTTAACTTTCTTGTTTTAGATATTTCTATAAAGTAAGACAACATTATGTATTCTCCACAGAACAAATTTACGTTGTTTACGTGAATTGTGAAAACTTCCAACTTTTTCATTATTTTTTTTTCTTGGGTGCGTTCAGAATTTACACTCTTATGTTCCAACTTTTATAACAAATAAATATTAAAATTTGTGTTGTATTTAATATATTTACTAGTCAACATATGTAAATGAAACTGAAATACTTACTATTAATATACATAAACATATTCAACATAAAATAAAGTGTAGCAAAATAAAAACTTAAAATCTGTAACCGCAAACCAGGTTTCTGGACGTAGGTTTATTTTTTTTAAAAAGAAGTATTCAAACGTACATATGATTTTAGCCGGCCTGACCAGATCGCCCTTTATTAGCGTGCGTTGATTGGTTATTTGAAGATTTATCGACTGATGAAATCAGTCACGCGTTAAAGGAGTCTTAAATATAAAAAAGTTACATGCACCACAGAGAATCAAAATCGTCGTGTTCGAAATTCAAATGACTTTTGCACGCTAGCGGATAAAATAGACTTTTGCACGCAGATTTCGCCCTATAAACGGAGGTTTTCCGAGCGAGTGAGGTGAAAAATATATTTGAGCTATTTAGCAAGTTTGAACACGACGCCATGTTTACATTAAAATAAAATAAAAGTTACTTCCCGGCCTAGGCCTTCAATTTTGTATGAAATTCCTTAACAGTTCTCTCGAATTGTTCCGCCCGAAACTTGACACTTCGAAGCCTGTTTTAATGCACGTTATGACGATATTTCATTGCATGTTTGAGAAAAAAATATTAACATAGGTAGTTGTAACCAGTTGTAATCATAGCTGGCGCTCGAGCTTGTTCGGCTGGTACTGGTAGGGTAGGTAAGGTACTGATTGTCGGTTGACGTCCGCAGCCACAAGAGCCCGGGTGTGCGCGGCGCGACGGCGCGGCTGCTGGTGGTGTGCGCGGCGCTGGCGCGCGGCGGCCGCGGGCTGCTGCGCGCGCGCCCGCCCTCCGCCGCCGCCGCGCGCCGCGCCGCGCTGCGCGCGCTCTCCCAGCTGCTGCAGGACCGGAGCCAGGACACCAGGTATTTTATCCATTATTGCCACAGGTCAATTGTTACCTGTGCGTCGCGTCACGGAAAAGGCGAGCAGCCATACATCTATATCTAGTCCCAGACGGCACCCTGTCGTGACCTGATCTATGTTTTAACCGACTTCAAAAAAGGAGGAGGTTCTCAATTTGAACTAATTTTTTAAGGTTCTGTACCTAGGTTCGGTAACCTAGCAGTTCCCAACGAAAGTATATTAGGTATAATTATCCTCAGCCGTAAAAGTATAGACGGCAATCTCTTATGTCGTGTTCTGGAAGCGAATAACCTACATTCTTTCGCAACTTTTTATTTTACCTGAATCGTATTGAAGTAGTGCATCAATTGCATCGGGCGTTATATGGCAGGCGCTACGCGGAGCGGCTGTACGCCATGCTGCGGCCGCTGGAGGGCTTCGCGGCGTTCTTCCTCGCCGACGTGGACGCGCGCACCGCCTGTCGCCAGATGAAGAAGTACGACCGGCTGCTGGCGCCGGCCGGCTCGCCGCGCTGACGCCACTCTCGCCTCGCAGACGTGGACGCGCGCACCGCCTGTCGCCAGATGAAGAAGTACGACCGGCTGCTGGCGCCGGCCGGCTCGCCGCGCTGACGCCACTCTCGCCTCGCAGACGTGGACGCGCGCACCGCCTGTCGCCAGATGAAGTAGTACGACCGGCTGCTGGCGCCGGCCGGCTCGCCGCGCTGACGCCACTCTCGCCTCGCCGACGTGGACGCGCGCACCGCCTGTCGCCAGATGAAGAAGTACGACCGGCTGCTGGCGCCGGCCGGCTCGCCGCGCTGACGCCACTCTCGCCTCGCCGACGTGGACGCGCGCACCGCCTGTCGCCAGATGAAGAAGTACGACCGGCTGCTGGCGCCGGCCGGCTCGCCGCGCTGACGCCACTCTCGCCTCGCCGACGTGGACGCGCGCACCGCCTGTCGCCAGATGAAGAAGTACGACCGGCTGCTGGCGCCGGCCGGCTCGCCGCGCTGACGCCACTCTCGCCTCGCCGACGTGGACGCGCGCACCGCCTGTCGCCAGATGAAGAAGTACGACCGGCTGCTGGCGCCGGCCGGCTCGCCGCGCTGACGCCACTCTCGCCTCGCAGACGTGGACGCGCGCACCGCCTGTCGCCAGATGAAGAAGTACGACCGGCTGCTGGCGTCCGCCGGCGGCGCGGACTGGTCAACACACACCGACTGTCGCCGTAACAAATTAATATGACTAGCTCGCTCGAAATAAGTATGCAGGCGATGGCCACAAGTACCTACGACCGGAGACTGAGCAAATTATAACGTTGACGATGACTCACAAACTTGAAAATAGGCAAATAATAAAACAGCCGTATCTCCCTCTTGCTATTGGTACGGAACGGAACTGTACACTACTTTAGTGCTAAGCGTCGCGATGGCGCTCCCTGGTGCTCACCGGGACAACTGCTATCGCAGATAAACTGTTAAGTGATTGTGAAATAATAGTGAATCAAGTTTACTCTTTGTATAAAACTGATACAACTACGAGAGACGAATGAAAACGAGAGAGGAAATACAGTCAGAGAAATGGATTTCCGTGCGCATCTATTTCCCTTACTGTACGTTCTACCGCGAAAATTACGTGTAAGTTTAAAATGGCTACAATTTGTTTTGCATCGGGCGGAGGTGAGGTAGTTATAGCACTGACTTTCAACAATAAATTTAAAATTAGTAACTTGCCTAGTTAAGTGTAAGTACAGTACAACGAGAGAGCTCGCGTGCTCTGACTGGTCAGTGGTCGAAAGTTGAGAGCGCCGATTCAGTGCCAATGTCTGGTGACGTCACTACGGATTTGTTGCGCCTGTCGCCCACGCCAAAAGGATCCCAGTGTTATTTAAAAAAAATCATGAATAAATGTTTTAGGTTAATAAATTAATCAGGTTATACATATGCTTACCCCTGAGATTTAACTCCCATATTTACCTTTAATATTTAAATGTAGTATAAGTATTATCGAAGACACCGTTTAATATCAATTTTGAAACGTACACATTAGGCATGAATACCAAAGAGTATGTACCTAATCACTATGATGATTACCTTAGGTAATTCCTTGGGATGAACTAAGATAAGTTAATTTGTATGTAGCTCTCACAGCCGACTAAATATTTACTTTTCATTCGACAGAGATTAGTTGATTGAGCCACGTCACCGTCACCGGCGACGGCACGCTGTTCAGTGGTCACGTTCGGCCGATAAAAAAATTAACACGAACAACATACATATTTAGCACTTACATTATTATTTTCTTTACAGATAACATGGTAGAATCATCTGTTGTCATGATAGAATTAAGATGAGTTGTTAGGGATAGTCTTTAACCCTTTACCAGGCGAAGGGATATATTCCTCTCACGTCTTATATCGGTTACCGTAGTCAGATTTTAACTACAAACCTCCTACAAAATATTTTGACAATCCCTGAAAATAGTATTTTATGATCTTCATTCTCAACACGCTTCTATATCGCGTAATAAATCTTTGGCAGCCGTTTAAATTCACTTGAACTCTAATTTCAGTAAACTACGGAGAAATTCGAACACTCTCCTTAATTTCTATGAAACAGAAGTACATAGGTCGAACAATTATTTGATATTTTGTAGGTTTGAGTGTTGAAAGGTAATGTAATCGTAAACATTGCTAAATATTCATGCATTATTGTGGGTTGACATTATCCCATGGCCTTATTAGAGTTTAACCGTGCGGGAGCTATTCTTCCCATGGCCCGGTAATTTGTCTTGTCATGTCATAAAAACTCACGTAAGTAATAAAACTGTTTTTGTGTTAAAATAATGTTTTCAGTGATTGATATAATGTTTCGTAGTAGATTTGGAGTTAAACTTCGACTATGATCACCGATATAAGATGTGGGAGGAATATATAATATATATCCCTTCGCGTGATCAAGAATATAATAAAATAAGACAAAATCGAGTATGACAGTTAATTACTTAGACAGGCGATGGGATAACCGTAACCCACATTTTTATTTCTGGTTTAAAGGAACATCTCCGACTTTCGTAAATACATTTTTTACATGGCGTTCAATACGGTTGTAACAGTATTGTATACAGTACGTATAAAGACACGCTAGTTCTTAGGGGCCTGGTAAAGGGTTAATCCTTATTATAAACGTTATAGGAGAGAAATTGTGCGCATCGGGTTACAAGCATGAAATTTATACCACAGATAGAGTATTCTGCGGTGACTACTTTCAGATGTGGAGGGAAGTCAGATTCGTCCCCTGTGCGGCGGGAAAGCGGGGTGAATAGGACAAAGGAGTCCTCTTTTTCTTTTTTTTTACTGATCAGTTAACGCTACTAGGGCTTATGTGGTATCGTTTTCGTATAAAACAGATATCAGAAATTTATATTTTATGTTATTTGTTCATAGTACCATATAAAAATATGGGTGTATTTCCGAAATGGTAAAAATCACAAGAAGTTTTTTTTTATTCAGAGAGATAAATTAGTTATATTTCCTTAATAGGTATTTACAACTAACAAAAATATTGCAGGACAGCAAATTTAATCTAGTTTCTAAACTTATATACATGTTGGGCACTCTTCATACAAACAGTAACTTAAATAAATTGTTGATGTTGAGATTAGCCCGTGTGCTCGAGTTATTAGCAAAAAAATATTTTGTTTAAATTACATGAATTTGTTTCTCTAGGACGTATTTGGTAAATATTGTATGTAAAAACTTGTTAATAATCATTATTTAATGTATTTAATGAAGCGAAATAGGATGCGTTCGGAGATTTACGTTGGTTACGCCGACTTAAACATATATTTTAAGCTACTGTTTGTATGAGAAGTGCCCAATATTCATATATTTTTAGAAACTAGATTAAATAAGCTTTTTAAAAGAATAATAATAATTTGAAAATGTTAACGAAATTTAACTAATTTACCTCAGTGAATATAAAAACTTGTGATTTTTACCTTTTCGGCCATACACCCATATTTTTATCTTTCCGGTTCATCCGACACTAAACTCAAAATGCACCAGTACTCAATACGATCCAATGTCTAAAAGATCCATTCTCATTACGAATGGAACCCAAATTAACTTATTGCCAAAATGAACCGTTCTCGACTTGCACTCTTCTCAGTATGAACCAATTTCAAATTGATTGAAGCTCATTAAAACCGATACCCAAAAGGCTCCATTCCCAAAATACCCTTAATTTGTAATAGCAAAACACATTATTCCCATAATGATCGATTCACAAAAAGGTCTTTTCCCAAAATACACTAAATTCTCGATTGTCGTAGGAGAGTAAACTAAGGTTGACAACATGTCGCACATGTATTAGAACAAAGACGTAAATGCAAGTTTTAACTTTTGCATTTACGTCGTTATTCTAATAGAGGTGTGATGTGATCTTCTTTACTTCCCGAGGAGTAAATAATATTTTTCTGCTCGACGGACGCAGAAAGCGGCAACTTCGTTCAGCACAGCGGGTCAAAAGTTGACACTTTTCGCCCGGAGATCAGAAAATAAAATAGCTAAGAGACTGTAGTATGTAGCTAATGTCTACATTTAGTATAGCATGCAGTATAACTGTAGCCTAATGCATATTGCTTGGATAAGCGTTAACCTCATTGTAAAAATGTATATAAGCTAATGTTTTAAGTAATTAAACGTTCACTACTATCTAGAGCTCGGCATATACTTTGTCTCCCATCAACGTCCCTTGTCGACCACATCATTACATATATTACATGGCGATCCTGCACTAACGTTCCGAAGACGAACTTCTGAACCAGCCAGAACCTCAGAACCTCGCACCGGACGGTGCGGCGGGACACCGCACCGTCCGGGACACCAGCAACAGCGACAACGGCAACCACCAGACTGACGATGCAGTCTCAAGAATGAAGATTTGAATTAACTTGAAAAAAGAAGAAGACAATTATGAAAGAAGCCATAAGAAGAAACAAGTCTCAAGAAAAGAAGAGCGTTGTCCAGGGTTATCCCGGCTCGCAAATCAAGAGGAGTCCAGGGTTATCCCGGCCCATCTCAAGAGGTGTCCAGGGAAATCCCGGCCCATGCTCGAGGGTGTCCAGGGTTAGCCCGGCCCGTCATCGCATCGCGCATCAGCAACGGCATCGTGCTCCACGTGCCTGCCAGCCGCCAGCGCATCAACGTCCCGCCATGCATCGCGCAACGTGACGACACGTTGACATTACTCCTATGTAAGCGTTGAATTAAGTAAGTGAATATTTTATTGTATAACTTATGTTTTCGGTTATAGTTATTTTACATTTACGCACGAGTTAATTTTATTATGTCTACTGATTTGCAAGATTTATATACTAAGTGGAAATATATAAGAGAATATTTAGTTAAACTTGGCCCTCAGAGGCGTCAAAAGGAAATCGCATCTAAGAAATTAGAATGAGATTTTTTATGATATTTTTTTTTATTATATAAAAATTAATTAGCTATACAGGTTAACGCCCAATTCATTCAATATCATTTTCTTTTACATACATTAATTGTTAGATAACTTTCGTACATGAAATTGTTACCCGTGTCACTTAGCATTTCTAATTATTATTATTTTTTAAACCTGATATCATCACTTAAAATCATTGTAATAATCGTCGCTAATAATTTTTTTAGATGCAAATGTCGTAAATAACTTACACATTTCGCAATTTCCGCGCGATACACCGCCGCGAAGTCTGCGCGTAAGCAAAAATTTTAAGTAGATCACGCGTGTTCGCTGTCTACAAGTAAACTTTTAATTATTGGTGAATGTAATTTGATATTCACACTTAGAAATTTTATTGAACAATTATACTATAGCTAGTTATTGGATTGATCACCTAATAATTTAGTGACAGTTAATTGAGTTATATTGGCGTAGATATTTCTTTTAAAAAGTATTACAATACGAAATTTTAATTTCAATTTTTGTTCTCTCAGTACTTGGTAAGGTACGGTACAGATTTATGTTAGGAGGTGAAGGCACATTTTTATAGTGTGTACTTGCATCGGTTAGTTCACAATCCTTTTACTTGATCATAGTGTGACCTACCGTCCTCCGTGAGAGTATTTGGAGACTTTTAGTCTTAATATAATATTGTGTTTCTAAGTACAGGCGACGGACCTGATATGCCATGTGGGTGACCATGCCCATGTTTTGAGTTAAGGGTGCGCACGGACGCGCAGCCCAGTTAGTATATTATTAAGGGTGACCATGCCCTGGGTAGCCATTCCCGTTAATTATTTTTGGAGCAAAGACTCCATTGGTACGTACGGCATTAGATATTTTATAGGGTAAATGTACCGATACCGTAATACCAGTACCTTATATGTGATTAATACACAACTTTAATGGCAAATTTTTATAATTTTTTTTTTATTTTGAGAGAGATTATTTGATAATAATACTGATTATTTTGTTGAAATAGACAGAAATTTTAATAAAAATAATTTTAACTTCAACTATAAAATATTCCTTTTGAAACAGTGACACTGGGACATGACGATATTTTTTTTTTGGGGAGACCAACTAATTATTTTTTCTTTTTGATATATTCTTGTAAAGTGTATAAACTTAATTATAAGTAGTTTACACAGTGGTCCCCATCATCATTTCGAATTGTAAACAAGTAACATGCATTATTATTTTTTCTTTTTCTCCAGCACCCCGGGGGTGAAGGGATGTTACGGGGAAGCTGTAATATGTAGCTAATGTCTACATTTAGTATAGCATGCAGTATAACTGTAGCCTAATGCATATTGCTTGGATAAGCGTTAACCTCATTGTAAAAATGTATATAAGCTAATGTTTTAAGTAATTAAACGTTCACTACTATCTAGAGCTCGGCATATACTTTGTCTCCCATCAACGTCCCTTGTCGACCACATCATTACATATATTACAAGACAGTTAACCATATTTATTGAGAAATACAGTAAATAAAAGAAAAAAACACTTTTGTAACTTAAACTTAAACCATATCCTAAACTTAAACCATTCGTCTTCTTTTCAACCTTATACTGTTGACATGTCGTGATATTCATTAAGTGTTAATGTGTTTATTAATCCTCTCTCTATCAGTGCCTTATACTTATAAGTTATTTCTCTCGTTTCCTGAGATAAATCATGTTTTTTAAAAAAGTATTTGCAGATATTAATCCCTCAGTGAGGTCCAATAATTGTTGCTGGTAATTGCGATCAAAAGCTATGTCGCATCGTCGCCTGGTCGCTCCACTGAACAGCGGATTTTTTATACACGTGTATCTTGGAACTTCGCTTCTCTCCTTAATTTATACAGGAAGCGTACTAAGGTGGGCTTGTGTGGCATGCGAATATTGAGCCGTCGATGCCAGCCCTCGACCGGATTATTGGTGCGGTGTTTTTCTTGAGCGCAACTCAATCTATGGGATCCTAATGACAACCAAGTTTTTTCCATGTAATTCTTGAACAGAATAATTTCTTTGGTTACTGGAGCCTCACCAATCAGTGTCACCCAAAAATCGAATATCTCCGACATCGGCAACAACGGTATGACCGCACACATTTCAATGAATTCTCGGCCCTCACTGGTATTATCCACTTTCAAGGATGCTGCCTTCAACCAAACTGCGCGATTGTAGTGGTAATAGCATCCTGTTAACTTGCAGTTCGGGAACACTGATTCGCATGCATTTATTTGCGCTCGTTCGTAATCGCATTTAAACTTATGCATTATTACTCCCATTTCATCTCGCAGCAGAGTGAAAAGTCTGTTATAAGTGCACTCTCTTTTGTTCGGGAGCAACGCGAACAGTACCGGTACAATGTTAGTTTCAGTGCTGCTAGCATCTATGTTAGCATGAATGGTGTACAATTGGTAAAATGGTTTGGGCACCCTTTTAAAGGTGCCATCCCCGAAGTACTGTATTGCTTTTTCTGCTGATTTTCTTACATATTCCCTCCCAATCTGCGTGGAAAAAATTAAATTTTTTTCCGTGTCCCCATCTTCCAGTACCAGAAATTCGTCAGCTAATATATTGGGTACTTTGACATTTTCTAACAGAATAAACTCAGTATTGGTTTGCTGCAAGTACTTGTGTCTGGCTCTGTATAATTTGCTTCTTACTGAGTCAAAGGAGCACATACTGAAGCTGGGATCGGCGTCCTGCATCTCTAACACTTTTTTTTCAAATATTTTTTTAATCGGTGTCATTTTCCTGCAAGCTTCTGCCTTACAGGCATCTATGGCAACGTTACGAATATTTTCGTTGTAGTGCTTCCTGCATACATGGCCACTGACCTTCAGCACGGTATCCTTATTTTCGTTTAAAGTCGCGGATGCGAAGCAGCCTGTAGTCCGATTTGCACATTTCCAATTGGTAGTATTTTTATTTTTGCGGCTAAAATTATATCGGTGCCCATTATAAATTAGAGAGGGGCGTCCTTTCTGGTTTTCTATGAATAATATTTCACTGCTACCAGCCATTGCGAAGCGCAATAAATAATTAGATAATGACATTGATTCCTTTCATATCCATATTGACACTTCATTTTTAAGTGGCCGATGTTAAGATAGAATACGCAGTGGCAGTTATGTTTACACGAGGTTTTGTTCTATTATAAAAGACTAAGAAGGTAATAATCGAGAATTTAGTGTATTTTGGGAAAAGACCTTTTTGTGAATCGATCATTATGGGAATAATGTGTTTTGCTATTACAAATTAAGGGTATTTTGGGAATGGAGCCTTTTGGGTATCGGTTTTAATGGGCTTCAATCAATTTGAAATTGGTTCATACTGAGAAGAGTGCAAGTCGAGAACGGTTCATTTTGGCAATAAGTTAATTTGGGTTCCATTCGTAATGAGAATGGATCTTTTAGACATTGGATCGTATTGAGTACTGGTGCATTTTGAGTTTAGTGTCGGATGAACCGGAAAGCAGGCAAGTCCTAGTAGACTTAACTGACCAGTAATAAAGAAAGAAAAGAGGTATACTTGGTTTGGTCCTATTCACTCCGCTCTCAAGCCTCACAGGGGACAAATCTGACTTCCCTCCACATCTGAAAATAATCACCAAGGAACACTCTATCTGTGGTAGAAATTTCATGCTTGTAACCCGATGCGCACAATTATGTTAGAAAACAGCGGACTAACAACTCTACTATTACAAGAAACTATTATAACATAGTCTTACTTATGCGATGAATAGACCAAATGAGAGACAACACCAAATGAAAAGTCCACGAGGCATTACGCAGCACCGAAGGCCATAGCAAGTGGAAAGCGATCGTCCACAAAATAATTTGTGGAGAGCGTGAGGCGTGGCCCTCAGCAATGAGGAACTCGACACAGGGAGGAGGGTGACGTTACAAAGCATTAATTTTTTCAGTTCTATCATAAAAAGTAGTTCACTTAAGTTTTTAGGGTTTCGTACCAAAAGGGTAAAAACCCGTTTTTAAGACTCCCTATTAAGTACTAAGACTCCGCTGTCCGTCGGTCTGTCTCTCAGTCCGTCCGTCTGTCACCAGGCTGTATCTCATGAACCGTGATAGTGAGACAGTTAAAATTCACAGATGATGTATTTTTGCCGCTATAACAACAAAAATAGAATAAAATAAATATTTAAGGGTAATACAACAAACCTGATCGGTTGCGTTAACTTTGCACCTCATTTGTATTCGGCGCCATATATACTAGGTGCAAACATAGCTTAACCCGGCCATTGAAGATGGGATATGACTAGCCCTATATGGGAGTCAGACTCGCACTTGGCCGGTTTTTTTTACTGCGCTTCACTGAACTAATAAGTAACTAGGTAGGTATGTAGGCGAATCTTGGAAGTAAATTTTAGTCTACTTCCAATTGTCGTATCTAAAAAAAAGTTTGTCTCGGTATACAATATGGAGTTGAATGTCAGTATAATTATTTGGTACCTCGGAGTTGATGCAGAAGGTGACCAGAGGAACTCCTGAACTCGAATTCGCGCCCTGGTTTGCCTGGATGAGCCGTGGATGTTTGAGGAATAAAGTACAGTAACCGTCATTATAACCCTTGCCTTCGACACACCAAAAAGCTCAAAATATTCAAAAGCAGAAACTTTTGTAGTTATGAAAGTAAGGAAACAGTGCAACGCCAAAGCAGTTGTGACAGATTTTGCCTGCTTATAGTGTCTAATAAAAAGTATAATGTTAAGTGATATAGTGTTCATTTTCATTGAATAGTCTAAGATAGGAAATTATAGCAATATCTATTTGCAGATTTCTAAAATAAGGTTAGGTACTCTTCCAACTACAAAGCTTTGCAATTTTCACGATTTAAAAAAAAGCCATCTCATAACCAAGAAAAATAACAGCACCTTTGACTGTTCATAAACTGTAAACTAGAACGTATGGTCTACCAGCTCCGATTAGTTCCATTTTTATATTTTCATGCAAACCTTGATTTTTAAGGGTCAAAGTAGATCATTATATTTTTTTTTTATTTCTAAGTGTCTAATTTAAAAGAATAATCATTATAAGAAACTGAAATCAAGATTAGGTAGTTATATTTCACTTGACAATAATTATTTCAAAATTTTAAATACTTAGTGCAAACTTTAAACTAATTTCATTACTTTTTTTATCACGGAACCTAAATATAATTATTATTTTTATTTGATTCACGGATTAGCTTTGAAAATAGTATTAAAAATATGAAAGCAGCGCCGTCTAAGAATCAGCCCTCAAATGACGTCACCTTGTGGAACATTGACAGTCGCAGCCTACAAATGACGTCACCTTGTGGAACATTGACAGTCGCAGCCCTCAAATGACGTCACCTTGTGGAACATTGACAGTCGCAGCCCTCAAATGACGTCACCTTGTGGAACATTGACAGTCGCAGCCCTCAAATGACGTCACCTTGTGGAACATTGACAGTCGCAGCCCTCAAATGACGTCACCTTGTGGAACATTGACAGTCGCAGCCCTCAAATGACGTCACCTTGTGGAACATTGACAGTCGCAGCCTACAAATGACGTCACCTTGTGGAACATTGACAGTCGCAGCCTACAAATGACGTCACCTTGTGGAACATTGACATTCGCAGCCCTCAAATGACGTCACCTTGTGGAACATTGACAGTCGCAGCCCTCAAATGACGTCACCTTGTGGAACATTGACAGTCGCAGCCTACAAATGACGTCACCTTGTGGAACATTGACAGTCGCAGCCTACAAATGACGTCACCTTGTGGAACATTGACAGTCGCAGCCTACAAATGACGTCACCTTGTGGAACATTGACAGTCGCAGCCTACAAATGACGTCACCTTGTGGAACATTGACAGTCGCAGCCCTCAAATGACGTCACCTTGTGGAACATTGACATTCGCAGCCCTCAAATGACGTCACCTTGTGGAACATTGACAGTCGCAGCCCACAAATGACGTCACCTTGTGGAACATTGACAGTGGCAGCCCTCAAATGACGTCACCTTGTGGAACATTGACAGTCGCAGCCTACAAATGACGTCACCTTGTGGAACATTGACAGTCGCAGCCTACAAATGACGTCACCTTGTGGAACATTGACAGTCGCAGCCTACAAATGACGTCACCTTGTGGAACATTGACAGTCGCAGCCCTCAAATGACGTCACCTTGTGGAACATTGACATTCGCAGCCCTCAAATGACGTCACCTTGTGGAACATTGACAGTCGCAGCCCACAAATGACGTCACCTTGTGGAACATTGACAGTGGCAGCCTACAAATAGAGTCCGACTGAATGATTTTGTGCGCTGGGACCAATTACTTGTCACCCCTACGCTCATTAGAATGAGGAACTTTTCAAATGGCTTTTTAAACATAAAATACATATTTTCACGCCTCATCACTAGTCCACGCTGAAGTATTTGGGATAGATAATATTAGCCGGTTCTCCCTGATTTCGCATAATTTTGTTAGTACGATTTCTTTGTGGCATAATTTATATAGCCATAAGTACTAGGCTTTATTCATAAACTGTTATCGCAGAATCCAATTTCGCATGATATAATTACGCAGAATTACGTTAGTCCGAATAGTATATAGTCATATTTTCCATGATCCGAATCATGGCTACGCATAATTTTTTTTTTTAATAACCTATTAGTGTGTCCCATCCCACTGCTGGGCAAAGCCCTCTCCCTTAGATTTCCACAGGTCCCTGTTTGATGTCTCGTCCGACCAGTTGCTAAGGAATGCGTCCAAATCGTCCCGCCATCTCCGTCTCGGCCTGCCCCGTCTGCGTCGCCGATCTTGAGGCACCCACTTAGTTGTAATGCTGGCCCATTTATCCGGGTGCATACGCGATACGGCAGACGTGGCCTAATTAATAATTAAAATGATCATAAATTTATGGGTTCGCTTTATCTTGCATAATATCGATTCTCCGAATTTCATTTCTCATAACAGCTATCACTGAATATTTTTTCTCCGAATGATTCTTTCTCATAATCATTTAGTATCATAATTGTCAGTTGGCATACTATTCATTTCTCATAATTTTATATGGCAGAACATTAATATCGCCGAATTTATTTACTAAACTGATACCAGTAAAATGGGTTAGGTTAGGTTAGAACTGCGACCACAACAGAGCCGAACTGCTGCCAGTAAAGTAGGTTAGGTTAAAACCGAACCTAATGGGTTAGGTTAGGTTAGAACTGCGACCACAACACAACAGAACCGAACTGCTGCCAGTAAAGTAGGTTAGGTTAGAACCGAACTTAATGTTTTTTTTTTGTAAAATTTCAAATTGGTGCTAGGTGGCTAAAACTCGGTATCGGGGGGCTCTCGGGGCTCAAAAATATGATCTGAAATCTTGTCCAAAAATTCGGTCAAACTCGGAAAATATCGAAAAAAAACGAGTCAAAATTTCAAATTGGTGCTAGGCGGCTAAAACTCGGTATCGGGGGGCTCTCGGGGCTCAAAAATATGAATCTGAAATCTTGTCCGAAAATTCGGTCAAATTCGGAAAATATCGAAAAAAAACGAGACAAAATTTCAAATTGGTGCTAGGCGGCTAAAACTCGGTATCAGGGGGCTCTCGGGGCTCAAAAATATGAATCTGATCTTGTCCGAAAATTCGGTCAAATTCGGAAAATATCGAAAAAAAACGATTCAAAATTTCAAATTGGTGCTAGGCGGCCAAAATTGGTATCGGGGGGCTCTCGGGGCTCAAAAATATGAATCTGAAATCTTGTCCGAAAATTCGGTCAAATTCGGAAAATATCGAAAAAAAAACGATTCAAAATTTCAAATTCGTGCTAGGCGGCCAAAACTCGATATGGGGGGCTCTCGGGGCTCAAAAATATGAATCTGAAATCTTGTCCGAAAATTCGGTCAAATTCGGAAAATATCGAAAAAAAACTAATTATGAGATATGAATTTCTTCGAAATAACTATTCGGATAAAAAAAATTATGAGATATGATGATTCGGAGAAATGATGTTATGCAAAATGAAAATATGAGTATCAATTTTATGCAACATAATAGTGAACCTAAATTTATACCTAGTTTTACTAATGATCACCCCTAGCTAACCGATTTTTCTGGTCATAGTTAGTGTTTTGGCAGGTTTTTTGTTCTGTGAGGGTCGCAGTTCTAACCTAACCCACCTTTCTGGCAGGATATCGGATCTGTGAGGGTCACACTTCTAACCTAACCACCTTTTGGCAGGATTTCAGTTCTTTAAGGGTCACAGTACTAACCTGACCCGACCTACTTTGCTGGCTTTCGTTTCGGACAATCGATAATATGCCAAATAAAATTATGCTAAATAGAATTACGTATAAAAACAATCGGTTATAATAATAGTATGCGAACTTAATTTCAGACGAAGTCATTTTCGGGATGTTAATAATTATGCAAAATAATGTTTCTGCCACGCCACATTACCAAATTACCATTCGGCGAAAACCAAATATGCCAAGTCTGTTATTCTAAAACAGTTTCGGACACTAAAGGTTATGCCACATAGAGGGACCCAATATTAGCCACCATAAAAAACTGTACTACATAATGGACATATAAACCAAATATCATTGCAGTACAGTACAGTGCGCGAGCTTGCAACATGCGATTCAAGTTTTATACCTGTCTCGCTCCCTCTAACGCGATCTAAATAAGAACCTCTCAGTGTTCCCCCGAACCTGAATCTGAGAGTATATATATAACTTATAATCGAACCTTTCATTCTCTCTCTGACTGTACATTTCTACTCTCTCTGGTTCAGATAACCACCTTGTATACTTTTTGGCATTGTCATCAATGTCGTTAAATGATCGTATTTAGTTTTAAATAAGTAAATAGTAAGACAAGATAAGTATAAAACATTTATCTAAATAAACCTATAATAACACTAGCTGTTGCCCGCGACTTCGTCCACGTGGAACTTTTATCTTGAATTTTTTTTTTTCTTTATTATTTTCAGATCTAAGTAATGTTGAAATTGCTAAACGTGCGCTTCATCCTCTTTTTAACCCCCTTAGGGGTAGAATTTTCAAAAACGCTGAAATTACGTTTCTTGTATTTTAATTATATGCCTTTATACAAAGATTAAAATCCCGCAATCAAAAAAAAATTTGATCTTCATACAAATTTTCAACCCCTTTGTCACCACCTTCGGGGCTGATTTTTTAAAAACGCTGAAACAACTTTTCTTGTACTTTAATAATATGCTTTTATATAAAGTTTCAAGTCCCCCACTCAAAAAATTTTTTGATCGTCATACATACTTTCAACCCCTTTTTAACCCTTTTAGAGGATGAATTTTCAAAAACGCTGAAATCACTTTTCTTGTATTCTAATAATGCCTTTGTACAAAGATTTAAGTCCCGCACTCAAAAAAATATTTGATCTCCATACAAACTTTCAACCCCTATTTTACCACTTTCAGGGATGAATTTTCAAAAACGCTGAAATTAGTTTTCTTTAATTTTATTCTTATACATTTTTACGATGTTTCAAATTCCTAACATAAAAATTCACAGATCTCGTGCCTTTCACGACCTTCTGGTACATTGGAAATGCACTTAGATAGGGCAAACTATAATGGAAACAACTACTCTTTGCGCAAGAGAAACACAAGGGTTAGTAGCAGGTACCGGCGAGTACCGTTATTTTTTATAAACCAGATGTGGAATCATCAGCATTACCCAAGCCACGCTATTCCTACGTTCGAGAAGACGAAGTATAGAAATAATAATCATAATTTTTTAGTTGAAGGAACTTTCTACTTCATGTGTCAAACAATTTATCTTGTAACAAATGAAAAAAACAGTCTATAGGTAAGTTCTCGTTCTCTACGTATAAAATAAGATAAAGGATAGTGGAGTCATGAAGCAATAGTAATTATATTGTTAAAATAAGTTGAGACCATGAAAAAAATAGGACTTCATTGTTTATAGCCACTCAATTGCTTTTGGTAACTACGGCTACCTGTCAACGCTTTTATTTTATTATATAAATAGAGTTCAACTCAAAATTCGAAGAAAGTGAGTAGATAGTGCCGCTTACGAGCAATAATACAAAAAATTTACTATGAAAAGGGTGGTACAGAGCCTGTCGCACGTGTCACAGTAATAATAAAATAAGTTGAAAATTAATATTTGCTTCATCACGCCATCGCCACGTAGTAGGCAGAGTAAATTTTGTTTTCTCAAACATGCAATGAAATATTGTCTTTACGTTCCTTATAATAGGCTCGGAAGTATCGCTTTTTGGGCGCAACAACTCGAGGGGACTGTAAAGGGATTTCATACTGCTTTTCAGGCCTAGGCCTGCAAAGTAACTTTTTTTTTGGTTTCAACAACAAGGTCATTCACACAGCTGGCTGGTTTGACAAAAAGCAGGTTTTGATTTTAAAGGTTGCAGTTGGTTATTAGACTAAAATGTCCTTTAATAAAATGTTGTTCTTTGAAGTATATTTTTTTATTTCATTGTATGTTTAAGAAAAGCACTATACATGCCTCGTCGTGAAAACGGATTCCCGGCCTCGTATCACTATCCGGCCTCGCTCGCACGCTCGCTCGGCCGTATATACCTACTCATTTTCCCGGCCTCTGATGTAATGTACTATTTGTTTAATTTATACGATTCATTTTCAAAGTACTAGAAGGGCACGAGATTGTATGATACATAGGTATTAGATTGTATAGCAATAGAGAACCAAAGAAATAAAAAAAAATTACATAAAAGTATTTTATTGTATACATTATATATATTTTTTTCTTACTTTATTACAAACATCTAAAAACATCAAGGTTTACAACTTAACTAAAAAAATATTAAACTTACTAGTACTCGAAGAACTATTATATTAATCTGTGCTAGTACGCGAAACTCACTAGTATACGCGCGCGCCGCACGCCGCGAAAACTCCGCCACATAAAGGTAAAGCTTTCTCCAACTCCATTACAGATAGTAAAGTTCCGTTTTTTGCAAACTGTAGCCCAACTCAATACCCCGAGTGCTTTTTTTAATTTTTTCGATATCGCTTTTCGTTTTTGAGATATCGTCGATTTAAGTTGAGAAGTCGCAAAATAATCACGTAATTTTTCGACATTTTTGCACTTTTTCGAAAAAGTTTTTGACTTTTTCAACTTTTTTTTACACCATCTTGTAGATCTCGTCAAGACACGTCTTTTGATACCCCATTGACCCGCGTAGCCCCAAAATTTACGACGCCAGAGCGATGTCGCACTTTCGCTGAAAACGGTCCCCTACCAACGCGATCGAAAAAACATTTCCAATGTTAAAAAAACTTGTATCCCATACAACCTTCCATCCCCTTTTTAACCCCTTTAGGGGTTGAATTTTTCAAAATCGCTTCTTATCTCTTGTAGACTTTATAAATGCAACCTACTGTGCAAATTTCAACTCTCTAGCATTTGTAGTTTCGGCTCTGCGTTGATGAGTCAGTCAGTCAGGACACTTGCATTTAAGCTTGCCCAATTTTTTTTATAGATAAAAAAAATTGGGCAAGTGCGAGCCCGACTCGCGCATGAAGGGTTCCGTACCTATACATATATATAATCTATAACAAGTTTGTTGTATGGGAGCACCCCTTAAATATTTATTTTATTTTATTTTTAGTATTTGTTGTTATAGCGGCAATAGAAATACATCATCTGTGAAAATTTCAACTGTCTAGCTATCACCATTGTTGAGATACAGCCTGGTGACAGACGGACGGACGGACGGATGGCGAAGTCTCAGTGATAGGGTCCCGTTTTTACCCTTTGGGTACGGAACCCTAAAAAACCGGCCAAGAGCATGTCGGGCCACGCTCAGTGTAGGGTTTCGTAGTTGCCCATCCTTCACAATAGCCGAAAATTATGAAAGATTTAAATTGCGAGAAAGATATCAAGCTCTATAAAAAGGTCGTAAACGCCAAAATATCAGTAATTACTTATCACCTACCTTCTGGAAGTTATCGATTATATGCACCAGATTAAGCGAAATGTTTTGATACAGTATGGCACTTAACTAATATGTGTAACGTTCGAAGTATAAGGACACCGCGCGGCGCTTACTTCATTTAAAAAAATATATGACTTTTTGCGTTAACACAAAAACGGCTCGACCGATTTTATTCAATAAAGTTTTGTTTGAAAGTACTTATAAGGCCTCATTTTCATGAATTTTTCCATAATTTTTTGACCCGTGGTTGAAAAGTTAGAGGGGGGGGACACTATTTTTTTTATTTTCGGAGCGAATATTTACAAAACTGCTGACTTTTTCACAAAATAATATTAAGAGACCCCTATTATTTTTAAAAGACCTATTCAACACACCCTACACACTGGTGTTGGAACGAATAAAAAAAATCACCCCACATTAGGTGTACGGGAGGTACCTACCCGAAAAAAAAATGATTTTTAGATTTTATTTTACCGTTTTGTTGGCGTGATACATACACATACTCATACCAAATTTCAGCTTTCTAGTACTAATGATCACGGAGCTAAGCCGCGGATGGACGGACAGACGGACATGGCGAAACTATAAGGGTTCCTAGTTGACTACGGAACCCTAAAAACACCCCTTAAGAGGTCCGCCTGCGGCTTGGTCCCCGTATGCTGGCGGCGTTACTTCTCTATACGGTCAGGGAGATTCTCTTAGATTGACTTTTGTATTTCAATTTAATGTTTAACAATAATTTCAGATTTTTTAAATTTTTCTACATTGAAAATAAAATTGATATCTATGAAAACCTCTAAATACAACAACGGTGTTGGGGCGGCGTTGGCGTCTTCGCGCCCTTTCTGCGACTTGCGTCAGCGCGCAGTGTGCCCGCGCCCGCCCGCGCCCCCCGACCGCGCCTTTCCGACTTCCGACGCAAATAAATTAACGCATTGTTTATCATTATCAAACACCAGATTGTACAGTATAACGCGTCGTTTCTGTCGCCGTTACAAAACATAACACTATTATGTTATTTTCCACATTGATAAATTAATGTTATCGTTATTTCTAGATATTTTTAGCGCGTGGAAGCCGATATGTTTGCGTCAATGTTATTGTGAAATGAAAGTGTGCGTGTGGATTGAGTGAGCACCCGTCTAAAATAAAAATGAATATCCCAGTCATTTAGTAAAAGTTCTAAAACAATTGTAAAACTAATCTATGAATTTTTAAAAAGATAAATCAGAATTATACCTACATTCATTAACGTGTGCTCGCACTCAGTTTTCACAAACTACCAACGAAATCTGTGAATGTTTTTATTTAACATATAATATTTATATACTAATTTTTAGTAAAACCTATGCTTAAGGTAAGTAATAATTTATTTAAAGTTTTACAAATAATTTCGTATGCTCACTCAATTCGCACACTTTCGAAAACCCAATTTCTGATGAAAAAACAGGAGATTGAAACTTCTATACCTATATATGTAGTTAAGCAAAATTAATATGGGAATTAGTAAAATACAAAACAAACCGCTAACGTGGCAGATTTTTTGATAATAAATGTTTGTGTATAATAAATGTAAGTTAAAAATGAAAATATCTTAAGATTTGTAGTATCACGGAAACTATAAAGTAGTTCAACATTTAGTAATTTTTTTGACTAAATATCCACCAGGATCACTTTGTTGTCCGTCCGTCCGTCTGTCTGTCTCTCAAGACCCTTTATCTTGAGAACGCGTAGAGGATCGTGGTGAAATTAACACCATACACGTCTACGGTACCTTGAAGCTGTGAAAAAATCAAACTTCTACGTTAACGTGAAAAAAAAGATACGACCGTTTATGTCGCAAAAAACGTACATTTCGACACTCAAGGGAATCAAAATGATAGGGTAACTTCCCGATGACCTAGAACTATGGATTTTGGCAAGTAATATCGTCACATACTACAAATACTTATAAAAATCTGAAAACTATATATTTGTAATAAAATCATAAAAAATATAGTCCTTTTCAAACATCATATTTGGAGAACTCGATTGCGTTAAGTTTGCACCTCGTTTGTATGCGGCGCCATACATTTCAGGTGCAAACTTAACTCGACCAGGCCAATTAAGATGGGATAAGTGAAAGTTTGTACGGAACCTTCCATGCGTGAGTCAGACTCGCACTTGGCCGGGTTTTTTTTGTTTTGTTTAAGAGAGTTTGCCTCGATTGCACGTGGTGTTACGTGACAATGAAGCCTAAGATGGAGCATGCTTACTTACAACATCTACTTGGTCACAGACGCCACTTCTATACTATTATAATATTAAAAATTGTATGTTTTTTTTGTCATACTTTCTAGCGGTGACATGGTATAGTACGGAATTCGGACTCATATCAAAAAAATTACGAAATTGTACGCTAGTAAAAAAATATGTACTACACGTACTTATAGAATACAGTACAGTAGTCGCGGCTAGGAAGCATACTTTGAGAGAGTTTTAATTCCGTACGATACCATGTACCCGCTAGAAAGTACCTATAATGACACGTTTTTAGGGTTCCGTAGTCAACTAGGAACCCTTATAGTTTCGCCATGTCCGTCTGTCCGTCTGTCTGTCTGTCTGTCTGTCCGTCTGCGGATTAGCTCCGTGATCATTAATATTAGAAAGCTGAAATTTGGTATGAGTATGTAATATGTATCACGCCGACAAAACGGTAAAATAAAATCAAAAAAAAATTTTTTTTGCGGGTACCTGCCGTACACCTAAAGTGGGGGTGTTTTTTTTTTCGTTCCAACACTATTGTGTGGGGTATCGTTGAATAGGTCTTAAAAATAATAGAGGTCTTCAAACATAATTTTTTGATAAAGTCAGCAGTTTTGTAAATATTCGCTCCGCAAATAAAGAAAACTAGAGGCCCCCCCCCCCTCTAACTTTTCAACTACGTGTCAAAAAATTATGGGAAAAATCACGAAAATGAGGCCTTATAAGTACTTTAAATGAAAACTAAATTGAATAAAATGAGTCGAGCCGTTTTTGAGTTACTTATCGCAAAAAATCATAATTTTCTTTAAAATAACGTAAGTGCCGTGCGGTGTCCTTAAACTTTGAACGTTACACATATGTATTAGTTAAGTGCCACACCGGATTAAAACATTTCACTCAATCTGGCGCGTTTAATCGATAAGTTCCAGAAGGTAATAAGTAATTACTGTTACTTTGGCGTTTACGACCTTTTTATAGAGCTTGAAATTTTTCTCATAATTTAAATCTTTCTCGTAATTTTCGTCGATTGCAACGGATGGACAACTACGGAACCCTACACTGAGCGTGGCCCGACATGCTCTTGGCCGGTTTTTTTTTTTATTGAGACGTCATACTGTTTCGGGAAAAATCTTGTAGGTATGGGCGCGCGGCTAGGGTTACCATACGTCCGGATTTGTCCGGACATGTCCGGACTTTTCGACTCTTGTCCGGACTTTGTCCGGCCCTTTAATTTGTCCGGCCTTTTTCAAATAAGTTGGAATAATGAGAAAACCCCGCCCGCACCCCGCACCTACCCCCTCGCAAATCTCGCCATGCGAGCGTCTACCTACTACCATGCCTACCTATTTTGGTGACTAAAAAGTCCGGACTTTTTTCGATTCATCCGGCTTTTTGCCAGGACTTTTCAAATTCCTAAATGGTAACCCTACGCGCGGCGGCATTTGCCGTACAGCGCCATTGTTAGTGAGACATTTCTTTCTCCACTCGTCACGCCGAAACGGCTAAACGGATTTACCAATTTTGGTAAGTATAAGGATAGCTGGCCATCAAAAGATTAGAGGATACTTTTTACCCGACGATAAAGAAAAATATCTATTACCTAATTATTATACCGTATTAAGTCGGTTCTGTGCAAATAAAAATAGTTAAAATTTCTATAACTCGCAGATTGTTCATATTTTAAGTGTATATTGGAATACAAAGTTATTATTTAGAGTATTAGCAGTTGCCTATAATCAAAAGGTTCATGATAAATTGGCATACTTACACCTGTCATCCTGACGATTAGGACGGCAGGAGTAACGTCCACATTGTAATAATAATAAGTTTAGGTACTTATGTACTTGCGGAGCGGAGCGATATATTTTGGTTGCCGTACAGCGCCATTGTTAGTGAGACATTTCTTTCTCCACTCGTCACGCCGAAACGGCTAAACGGATTTACCAATTTTGGTAAGTATAAGGATAGCTGGCCATCAAAAGATTAGAGGATACTTTTTACCCGACGATAAAGAAAAATATCTATTACCTAATTATTATACCGTATTAAGTCGGTTCTGTGCAAATAAAAATAGTTAAAATTTCTATAACTCGCAGATTGTTCATATTTTAAGTGTATATTGGAATACAAAGTTATTATTTAGAGTATTAGCAGTTGCCTATAATCAAAAGGTTCATGATAAATTGGCATACTTACACCTGTCATCCTG
Organism: Apotomis betuletana; assembly: GCA_932273695.1. Classification (NCBI taxonomy): domain Eukaryota; kingdom Metazoa; phylum Arthropoda; class Insecta; order Lepidoptera; family Tortricidae; genus Apotomis; species Apotomis betuletana. Next base: position 36,108,176 of record OW026300.1, on the reverse strand, counting down.
ACGATTAGGACGGCAGGAGTAACGTCCACATTGTAATAATAATAAGTTTAGGTACTTATGTACTTGCGGAGCGGAGCGATATAATTTGGTTTGAAGTAAATAGTAATTTTATTACTATAGTTGTTTTATATGTATTTGTACAATGTACACCGCTGATTTGAAGGTACATCCCGCCTCGCCATTCTGACTGTCACAATAACTCTGATGTGATAGGATTGGTTGACTGACCTCGCTAGATAAAAATGTATAAGTTCAGGCATTGTTAATATTACAATAATATTTGAAGCAAAACTATTTACAGTCGGATCTACAGGATGATCAATTGATCAATTCGTCAGTATGAGATACTGTAATAAAATTTTATGAACATATGGTCAAAAGTAATAAGACAATGAGAGTTTTTGAGATAATTAATGATAGAATTGTATAATTTCTGCATCAACCTGCCAGTGCCTACTCGGTGGGCGAGGGGCGAGCGGCGAGCAGTCGAGCAGAGTGCATCAACGTGCAACGTGCCACCTGCACGCGCCTCGCAGACATGCAGGCCTGCGCGGGCTTAACTCTCGTCCTCGACTGTAGATACCACATACTGCCTATAACAATTTGCACAAGGTATACAACACAACACCAACCACCTGACAATGTAAATAGTAATGAATCTGATCCGCTTAATTATAATATACATATACATATTTTGAACTCATTCAATCACAACCGAAGCGAAGTGCTGATTAGATAGAGCTGACCCGGCGATGCGGCTGCGATAACTTGGCGTTGTACTAGCATTGTCTCCGATACGTGAAACATCAACAAACACGACACGACTGCTGGCCTTCTGGCGTATCACCCACGAAAATATGTTTACGGCGGCGGTGGGATGTTTCTAGAGGATCCTACATTGCTATTATATCAGAAAACCAAAACAACCTTATGCTATGATTCGAAGGTTAGAGCTGCTTATAATAACAGCGCAATAAATATATGCATTAAATGCATGACTTCGCGGAGGCGACCTAAAAAAAAATTACCCTCGAAGCAATTCAGGAAGGCGAGGCTTAATAGTACGGCTACTTTCATTCAATACTAGCATACGGCATCGACCTATGGGGTGACGCTGCGGACCGACTAGGGCCTTTTAAACTCCAAAAACTAGCAATTCGCTGTATCACTGGAGCTCCATGGCACCACCCAGCTCAGGAACTATTCAAGCAAACAGTTCAAGGTTAACGCGCTGGACCGGCAATCCAAAGGTACCCGGTTCGATTCCCGGTTTCTTCCACCAGGTTCCGCATTTCAATTTTTCTTTGAGCATTGATCTTTGTATCAATATGGTTCAACATCTCTACATTTTTACTCTGGCTATATTATTTACTAGCTGTGCCCACGGCTCCGCACGCGTGGAAATCGGTCTGTGTCAGTAAACGACTAATTCACCCCTAATTTTCTCCCTCTCCTTAGGCGGAACTTGAAGTAAAGTCAATAGATGACCGCTGTCCAGATTATATATTTTACGATTACCACAAAAAAAAAGTAATAAAACTACACTCCAAAATGAATAGCTTTTTCGCCCTTATTAAATTTTTTGACGTGATTTAAACGATATAGAGTTAGTAGGTGTATATCGGACGATGTACTTAGTACCTTATTGTATTTTTATATCCTTGACTGTACTTATCCAAATCATGACCATGGAAAATATAATCCAAATCGGTCCTTCGGTCAAATCAGCCTAAGCATGAAGGTAAGAAATATACACATAGAAATCCATACTTCCTAACAAACTTTCGAATTTATTTAGGTTGAATATTAGTTAAAAGTCAGATTAGAGGAAAGGAGAATAGATATCAAAGACGTGAGGCCATTTTTAACATTATAATATTTACAGTTATGTTCATGTATGAACAACTAAATATGTCATATTATTATTATCTTCTCTTATACGTACCTATGTAAAGTATATTACACAGCATATTTCTTCGTACACGTCGTGAGTCTTCCCGGAGGGCATCAGCACGAACAGCTCTGTGCAGCAGCAGGCGACGCGCGCGCGCCGCGGAGAGCTGCTCGTGCGAGAAGCAGCCCGTGCGCAGGTCCACGCCGGCGGCGCGCAGCGGCTGCCCCTACAACTTGATGGTCATGGTGAAGCAGACGCTCACGGGGGACTGTAGGCGCTTGAAGCGGAATGGCAAGTTGCTCGAGATGAGGGGGATGTGCGGGATGAAGACAGCTTCTCCGGCGCCCGGCGTCGCACCCCGTAAGAATGCGCCTCGATGAGGTTTCGCTGCATCTGTACTATACTTTTAGCCGGGTTCCATTGCATAACTTCGAAGGCGGCAACGATTTGCGTTCCAATAAGATGACTTAATAAGTAAACACTAATCAGCCGCGTTTCTCTTCAAGTAGGTATCAGTTCCGCCTCCGCCGTGTAACGCCGCAAGCGCACGCGTAGCTGCCAGCTCACGGAACTGATTAAAGGTATCAATCAGTCATACATAACACTTATCAGTCTGTGTCCATTTATGTGGAATAGGACTTCACGCAGGTGTGCTCCGCGTCATCACGTGCATATAAATAAATCAGCGTCAGCTATGATAGACAACTCAGCTTAAAAATGAAATACTTACCTCGTAAGTAAATGTATAGGAACCGAGTAGTGTAAAAGTGTAGGGAGCCCAATTTCATCAAAATTCCAGGCAACGGCTTATACACGGAAGCAACTTATTATAAGTTGTTTAAACAACTCAAACTTCTGCAAATATGTTCCAGACTCCGGCAGCAGCGGCCTTGTTTTATTTAATACGACGAAGAAACACTTAACCATGGGATTTACTTACATCTCCATTTGTTGTGCTCAATATAAAGGGAAAAGATAACAAAACCGATGTGTATCGCGTAATACGTGTATCGACACACCTGCGTGATTACGGATTACCTAGTGTACAACCGACCCTAAGTACTTGAAGAATTAAACAATAATTTTTTGATTGCGACTTCTTACTTTAAATAGGTACCTACTTTTCAGCATTCTAAATAATTAACAGATGTTTTTTTTACGATTTCGTTGTTGGAATTGTCGTGAAAAATTATCAGTGTCAACCTCTCCATTAACCATTACCCCTCTCACTACTCTCGCTCATGATTCATGAATCATCTATACACATAATAAAGCGGAAGAGGGTCGAAAGTCTGTACATGGAAGATATTGGAAAAAAGAGAAAAAGTTGGCGGGGGATACTTAGAATCGATAACAGAACACGTTCCAACAGTTTTTAGAATTTTTGTCTGTTTGTCTGTTTGCCTGTTTATCTGTTTGCCTGTTTATCTGTTTGCCTGTTTATCTGTTTGTCTGTTTATTTGACCGCTCATCACGTGAAAACGGCTGAACGAATTTTGATGAAAACTTCATTAATCTGTCGAGAAAATCCCCGGCCATATTATAGGCTAGGTATAAAAAAATTACCGATAAAAGGGGGGTAGCCATTACATTTGATTGAGTTAAATTTGCACCTGAATCTTATGGCGCTACTTAGGAAGGATTTGCAAACTTTTTTACTGACACAGACCGATTTCCACGTGTGCGGAGCCGCGGGCACACTTAGTTTTGTATATTTTTTTAATCCATATAATTATATGAATCTGGTAAGTTTATAGATAGTTCTTTAGGATCTATCAAGGGCAGATCCTGATACAGAATTTTGTTCAGTGGGGAGCAATTTTTATGATAGTTTTGTCCTAACGGCCTCCCCGGGGGGAGAGGCCGGAACCGAGGAGCAGGCCGGCGGCGCGCTGGTTGTCTTGGCCTTTAACTGCTGCAGCACCTCTAGCACAACTTTGACACGCGACTCTTTCTCGCGCGAGATATGCTACCTATCCCTTCTGTATAGTATCGTGGAGAGTGACGGGTGATTCTATGTCGCGCGACATGAGCCGCGAACCATAGTTGTGCTAGACGAGCAGGCTCCGATAGCCAATCTTTCAGACACTTTCGTTTATTTCGTCGTTCTCTTTCCGACTGAAGTTATAATTATGTACTTACAAAAAAATAACAGATGAAACGTTTGTACAAGTCTGTTAATATGGTCTCAACTCAAATCAGAGCATTTTCAGACAGTTTACTACTGTATGCAGGGCCTTAAATGCGGTTTCACGCGTAATACGCCATTATGGTCTTTACGTACGCCTCAAACGGGTTACCTGTTCCCTTCAGAAACATTTTAAGCGGGTTTTACTGTATTTGTATCGGTATTTTTTCCCTATTGTAGAGATGCCCATAGTCAAAAAGGACCCTAAACGCCACGAATGTTTTTTTTTACATAGCAATCGGTATTAGTAAGTAATATTGCTAACACAAGGACACGTACAATCACTACAATGAGACAGTCTGTAGTGTTCACAAACTGAATTAGGTAGCCAGCATTGGCGGCAGAATATAGCCCTTAATACCCGGACTTACGGGGCTCCTACTAATGTTCCTAGTTGACGGCGTAGGTAGGTACCTAACCTATTACACCGAGCCGGAGCGTGCCCGCCGCCCCGGCAGATAACGGCTTACCTAACCCACAGTTAATTAAGCAAAAATAAACACGATAACTTATAAATAAGTTAGTGAGTAAGTAATTGACACGCCTAGCCGATGGCCTACAACGTCGCACTGACATGGTAGCTTATTACGCGATGTTATCGTTATTATACCTAATACTTAATCCACATATTATACCCGGTCTCTTTGAGCTTGCAACCATTACGATCTAAGCTACGCGACTCGAACTCTTGTCGCGCTATACATATATCATCGCCCGTCACTCTCTCATAGTACTGCATAGAAAGAGATAGGGGGTGTGTAATGTTTTTTATAACAAATATTATCGAATTTTCATTTTGCATAATTCGAATTGCATATTTCTGACCTGCAGAAATGATTATACAGTATATAAACAAAATGAATATAAACGAATTGCATAATTTTGAAAGTAATAACAGTTTGGATGCGTAGTAATGTACTTGCATAATGGGCAATCCTTATAATGGTCACTTTATATAGTATTTATTGCTCATAACGTTATTTTTTTATAAAAACCAAGATCATAATGTTCCTAAAATATAAACGCCTACTAAAAATGCATGTGTTCATTATTATAAAAAACTCGGTTCCAAGTATATCTAGTACTCAGTAGGGTCGCAGATCTTCCCATACCCATCCCATTTTCACACACATAGTCATAATATAAACCTAACCTAACCTACAGTTTTCGGTTTTTGACCCATTTTGACGCTCCGCTATACTAATACAAACCTAACCTAACCTACAGTATTCGGTTTTTGACCCATTTTGACGCTCCGCTATACAAGGTCATAATACAAACCTAACCTAACCTACAGGTTTCGGTTGTTGACCCAAAGAAGTTTATAGGTAGGTATAAATAAGTCTGCTTAAAAAATACATGATACTGAAGTTTATGAGTACAAACCGAGCATTAGGTAGAATCGGTAGTTGGTTTTATACTTTAATAATACTATGATTGACACCGAGTATATCATATAATATTGTCACTTGATCTTTCGTTAAAAATTAGTTCTAAATTTTAATCATTATACGGAATGTATGTTATAACAAGTAAAATTATTCCTAAAGATCGTTATAAAGAATGTTTTTATGATTATACAGTATTCTGTTATTTAATTATTATGGCCAACAACATTATGCATTTTGTTTTAATACATCATGTTTATTATGAATTTTAATAGTAGTTAATTGAAATTATGCTAAAAGTTTGTATAAAAATTGAACGGCACCCAGAGATAGGTAATAGTGTCACTCTTGTGTTAGAGGTACTGGTGATGTCCCGTTCCCGCCAAATGTTCTCATTGTACCGATTGATCCCAGGAACGGCACAATAATAATAAATATCGGACAACCTCACACAAATCGATCTAGCCCCAAATTAAGCTTAAGAAGCCTTGCTTTATGGGTATACTAGACAACGATATACATACTTATATAGATATAAATACATACATGACCATACAAATAACATCCATGACCCAGGCATAAGTATTCGAGTTCATCATTCAACATACACCCGCCATTCTGACACTCACTAATAAACCTACACCTATGTTTAATTTAAATTGACTTTACCATCAGACCAGTAATGTCCTGTGGCATTAACAGTTTTGAATGGAGCACTGGACAAGTGGGCACAGCTACTCGAACCCTTACATTTATTTACACGATATGTTCTGTTCCTCTGAGGCGTCCATTTCGGTCGAGGATGGTGATGGTGACCTACCACTAAGTGACCACACACAAAACAAGATAAGACACCGCATCGTGGTCGCACCGCGACCGCGGCACGTCGCGCCATGGGGCCACGATGCGATGTCGTTAGATACAAAACGGTAAGTACATGAACATAAAGTTGATTTTGGATTTATGTATTTCTACGACACGACACGATGTGGCGTCTTTAATCAATCAATCTTTTATTTATTTGTAAGACATAGGTAATGTTCTCGTAAACGTGTAGATGTAAATGAACTCGACTGTACATACATACAAAGGTGTTATATCGATAAATAATAACAGGTATCACTACGCTTCGCCATACGGTATGCTAATCCATACTAATATTATAAATGCGAAAGTGTGTCTGTCTGTCGGTCTGTCTGTCTGTCTGTCTGTTACCTCTTCACGCTTAAACCGCTGAACCGATTTAGATGAAATTTGGTATATAGATAGTTTCAGTCCCGGGGAAGGCCATAGGATACTTTTCATCCCGAATAAATTTAGTGTTCCCGTGGGATGAGCGGGTAACACCGCGGGGCACAGCTAGTAAATGATAAATACAAATTTATTTATTTTCACCTCACAAAGGACAATTCCGCAATCTAAATTAACAAATTGTTTATTTTCACCTGTGTGAGAAACTGGAATCTGTACTAGGTATAGACCTGTATTCAGATCCACTTTTCATTCCAGATCATCCCTATGTTAGACCATCACCATTTTTTTATCTTTGCCCTCAATATGAGCCAAAATAGCCTCCTTCAGTTTTTCATCGGCACCATTGTTGTATTCGATACACCAACTAGTGCAGCTAATTGTTTCTTTTTAAGTCGAGCACTTTCGAGTACGAGTGCCGACCTTTTTGTACGATATCATGTGATGCAATGTTTCAGATCGTTGAGTAAGGCTTTAATTATTTTCGTTGTACATTATAGTTATTAAGATAACTCGGAAATCGCGCGACGCTGCTTAAATAAAAGTAAAAAACAAAAAGTCATTAAATTTGATATAGTGTACATGTACAACGACTTGGCCTGGCATTATTATTTTATCTCGCTGCCCAGCAAGAGGTTATTTTTACAACATGTGATGCAATATTTCAGATCGTTGAGTAAGGCTTTAATTATTTCAGTTTTACATTATAGTTATAAAAATAACTTAAATCGCGCGAATAACGCTGCTAAATAAAAGTAGCACTTGTAGGTACTGGCAGTTACGCTACTTTTCTTTTAAGTTCACTTACATTTATATTATATACAATAGATAGCTATTCTGCAAAGATCATAAACGCCATTCGCCTTATAGAACCATTTGATTTGAAAAGTAGGAGGCATTTAAACGGGTTCAACGGCAAAAAAACGAGCGGTACAATCCGGTGTATTCCGGTTAAACGACGATAAGGAGGAAAAATTGTGCCTCCGCTTGTCATGAGACACGTGATGATGATCAATTACCTACGGTTAATAGTATTTTAATATTTGGTTACGTCGCATACAATAAATCGTATCAACGTGCGCGTGCGCGGGCCCTCCGTGAAGACGCGGCTACCGACCAGCTGCAGGAACCGCTCATGCGCGTAACGTCAGGTGATTGGTAAGGATATATCTTTTTTTCGAAATTCTTTTTCTAAGTAGCTACTTACATAAGTGGTATTTTTTAAGCTAAATTTATCGATCCTGTTTTCGGTCGTATTGTTCCCAATTCCCGTGGGGAGGTCAATGGCAAGTGGATGAATGGTCATGGGTTTTCTATTCCTACTCTTTCTATTACTACATTATCCCCAGACGACATTAAGATTACATTGCCATGGTCTTACTTCCCCGGAAAATAACTGGCACTGCGAGCACCGACACAGCCTCGCCCTGGCCGTGGCTCTGCGCGGGCGCCGCTCGAGGGCAGACAGCCGGTTTGTTTTTGTTTATGTGTTGGCTTAGCTCTGACTCTATTTTCGTGTGTACACAAACAACTAAAACGGCCCTTGAGGCCTAATATTGATTGCAAATCTTATAACAGCATCAGACTTTGTTGTAAGACCAGGCGCGGCGCACACCGCCATTTACGTTCTCCGCTACAAGTACATGCCGGTCGCCCCTGCCCAGGGGCATATTTAGTGGCTGCCACGCTGTCTTGGAACGCACGCGCGCGCTACTCGCGCGCTTACGCTCTCCCGATTTACGTCGCAAGCAAAGTGAACGTCCCGCATTTGTCTGTTTTTATGGTGAGGTACCTCTTAGAAACGTAATTTTTAACGGCATTTTACTTAGAAACGGTAACGATTAAACACGTGAAAAAAATATATGTTGCTTTTGAGAACTTTCTGTAGGTACCTCGGGTACTCGTTACATAATTGGACAAACTTCGCTTGATAGAAAAAAAAACCAAACATACCCCTATTTTGTACCTTAAAACTCATTTCATTTCAATAGTATGCTACTTTATGTATTGAAAATTACATCAAAATAAACGTCTGTAATGATGTAATGCCTTTCGGGTTTAACATTGTCAATATCGTAAAACATATAATCTTTAACTCAAAAATAACGAAATCACGGCATAATGTACCTACTCGCGCCCCGCCCCCGCTCAGTCCCGAGCGGAACGCGTTGGAGGTCGGACGCTCGCCAAATTTTGAAGCGCTCCATAATATTACAATCGAGGATTGACTAAAAATGGGAAAAAAAATAACGACATAAAAGGAAGTTGTGGTCACTGGCATTCCGGAGGTTAAATAAACAGAAAAGATAAGTAATATATTATAAAATTTCAAATCGTATAAGTTTTTATTTATGTTCTTATGTGAAACATTACGAATCAAATATCCTCAGAAAATGTCCTTGACTTGAGTAGCAAATATCCTTGATGTGGGTAGTAGTAACATCATTTATTTCTATTATTTACCACCATTCAGTGTAACCCGCCTCTCCCAAATGTAACTGCCGTGTTACGGTAAAAGGTCATATGTTTGTACGGATGTCATAGTAAGATACATCCTTTTAACGTAGCATTGCAGAACAAGCACAGCAGCAGCCGACCAAAACGAAACATTACACCCATCCACGCGACTAGGGCTGCCAGCTCTAAATTCGCCGAACCCGGACAAAGACTTAAAAAAAACCCGGACATTTGGCGTAAATCGCAATTTTTCCCCGGACGGGTTTTCATTTTTCATTCACCAAAACTAGGACAAATCCGGGGAACCCCGGACGGATGGCAGCCCTACACGCGACTACACAGTATACAAAGATAGTACCTACGGGTCTATGAAAACATTGTTTACAGGTACTTGGTGATGGTGATGGTGGTGGGGGTGATGGTGGTGAGGATGATGACAGTGGTAGTGGTGGCGATGATGAAAATGTTGAAGGTGGTTGTGGTGATGGTGGTGATTTGTGGTCGTAGTCATCATCACCATCACCATAGGCATCGTCATTACAATCATCATTATTATCATCATCATCATCATTACCACCATGACCATCACCATCAGAATCAACACAGCCATCATTATACCTAATCATCATCATCGTTATCATTATCATCCATCTCCATCATCGTTATCCTCGTTCATAACTATCAGATCAGAATCCATACCGCCCTCATCACACTTAATCATTTTTCATCACCATCGTCATCATCATCATTCATCACCATCATATCATCATCGTCATCATTCAACACCATCATAATCATCACCAACATCATCATCATCATAATCACCACCACAATCACCACCAGCCGCTACCACATTCATTATCATCATCATCGTCAACACTATCACCATCATCATCATCATCACCATCACCAAACACCACTTTCATCATCATCAAAATTCAAAATTCAAATCTTTAGCAAATAGGCCTCAAGGGCACTTTTACATGTCTGATTCTATGTCATTTAATAACAATACGTAATAAATACAATATTACAATTATAATTACGTCACAACAATATAATAGTAAATTAATGCAACAAATAAATCACTGGGCACCATCACCATCATCAACATCAGTCACAACCATCACCAACACCATCACCACCACCACTATCACCATCACCACCACTACCGTTGCGTCTTACACGCTCACATTGACACTGACATTCAAGTTCAGTTTTTTTTTCCTTTCTAAGCAGTTGAAATCGAGTTGATTACCACTCGATGCCATTCCGGGGTGAGGTAACTCGATTCGGTGCGGGGGTGTGGGTTTCCATTCTTTATGTAGTACTAGTAAGTATTCTGTGACAGTGTATAATCTCAAAGTGACTTTTATGTAATAAATAGGGATCGGAAATTCAGGTGGATATTTACCTAAAGTTGACAAAATCCTATTGCTATCTCACTCATACCTCAAACAAAGCCGCCTATGCCAACAACTGAACAACAAAGCCGCCGCCAAAGTTTAGGTATAAATGCATCCGATTATCCGATGCCTAGTTATAAACTTAGAGGTAGTTATAATATTAGTATGGATAAATAATATAAATTGCTCTCTATATTGAATTCAAGAAATAAATGGGCAATACATTATTATTTTATTTAATCGTTGACAACCCTCACTAGCGGCGACGCGGCAAGTGAGCCAATTCATTTTCACCGTTATTACACAGCCTTAACGTTCCGTTTGGCTTGCGTTGGAGACGACGACTTTAGAAAGGCCATAAATCATAATATTTCGGCTATTAAAGCAGCTTTTGTAAAGATCAAAATAGTGTGCCTTCTATACTTGTACCTACTATTATCTATTCTGTGGTAAGACTTGGAATTATATCATAAATGTCAGAGAACAATTTAATAAGTTTATGTTTACCGGTAACTGAGGCTATGACCATATCTCTTCTCTTGTAGTTGCATCCTTTCCATCGATTCTTTAAAATCTTCGCCACGGTATAATGTTCCCTTTGCCGACTCCATGAGAGGCTGTCGATGTCGGCCTGCCTCAGCCTGGCGACACGTTCAGGGTCCCGTCGTAACCCAGTTAGATAGTGCAGGCCAGACTGTGCTCGCGGCAGCAGACCAAGGTTCCGATTATCTGTGACCCAGTTACCCTGGCGGCTGCTGGAGGTGAGATAGTGCCTGTTATTGAGTCGGCCTTGGTGAAACACGTCACGATAAACTGATCCTAAAGTTATCCTCATACGTTACGACGGACGGGGGCTATTTATGTAAATTGGTGAAACCGAGTTATTACTTTGGAAAATGATTACTTTGAATTGGAAAATCTCTCCATCTCCATCCGAGTTCAGGCCCGTATTATTGTCTATTAATAGGTATGTACGAGTCCATTGGCCATACCGCCGCTGTAATTATATGTTTCTAATAGACTTTACTTTATTTATTATTATTCCAGTGTAGCACTTTACAAATAACCTCACTGTAATTGCGAAACATTCAACAATTTTAACCGCGAACATGTTTAAATCCTCTCGCTCCTCTTACCCGTACTTTATCAGCATTTCAATATCAAAATAGTTTCACATACTTTAGCACAGAAATGTGCGCAGTTCGTATTGTAGTTTACATTCATGATTATAGAATTGACCACATCTGAAGTCATCGTCTGCTGAACACACTCGGTCGCCTCAGGAGCCACGCCACCGGAGAGGGAACTGTAGCGTACCTACTCGTAAGTAATTGAACACTCAAATTCATTTTTCAATTACCGTTCAATTTAGTCGTGGAATGTGAGGACGATGCTGCCGGAGGGAAAAATAAAAGAAATGAAGAAGGAGATGGAAAGGTTGAATATAGATATCTTAGGGATTTGCGAGACAAGATGGGAGGGAAGTGGGGATTACTGGGATGACGACTTTAGGATAATATATACTGGAGGTAAACAAGGAGCTAATGGAACAGCAATAGTTTTAAACAAAAAATGGGGGAATTTAGTAGACAATACAATACATCACAGTGATCGCATAACCGCAGTAAAGATTAAATCTCATCCCGTAGATACATTAATAGTACAGACTTATATGCCTACCGGAAGTCATGATGATGAAGAAGTTGAAGCAATTTACAATGATTTAGATTCCAAATTAGACGTTGCTAAAGAAAAAGAAAATCTTGTAGTTATGGGAGACTTTAATGCAGTTGTGGGAAAAGGAGCTTATGAAAATATAGTACCTAGGGAATTTCGGTTTAGGGAAAAGGAGTAAAAGAGGGGACAGAATGGTGCAATTTTGTAAAGAGAACAATTTAGTCGTCAGCAACACATATTTCGAACTTCCAAAAAGAAGATTATATACATGGAAAATGCCAGGAGATCTAGGACGATATCAGATAGATTATATATTAGTAAAGTCTCGCCACAGGAACCAAATCACCGTTTGCAAAACCTATCCGGGAGCTGACCTCAATACGGACCATAATTAATTACTCAGTAAATATAATTTTGACATGAAAAAACAGAAACGGAGAAACAAGCCAAAGAAACTTGATCTCAAGAAGTTACATGATAAGGATAGTGATACTGATAGAGTGCAATTTAGCAATAATGTAGGTAGCAAATTAACAGAGTATAAGACTGAAATAGATATTGATACATATAACAAACTTAGTGTTAATGAGAAATGGGGAAAAGTTAGAGATATTTTAAGGTCGTCGGCTGAAGAATGCTTAAGGAAACAAAAAATCGTACCAAGAAAAACCTGGCTTACAAAGGAAATTACAGATTTAATGTTAGAAAGAAAGAAACTAAGAAACAAGGGCGATGACCAAAGCATACAAGAATATAAACGTATAACTAACAAAATTACAACTCAATGTAGAGAAAGTAAAGAAAATGATACCGTAAAGATTTGTGAAAAAATAGATACATATTTGCAAAAGGGTCAAATGGACAAAGCATATAACAAAATAAGAAGCTTAAGTAAAAACCATACCACAAAAAGTACAACAATTCTGGATGAAACGGGTAAACTTTTAATAGACAATAATTATATTTTGCATAGATGGATAAGATATATAGAAAAACTTTATGAAGGACAAGGACTAGGTGAAAGAGACAGAAGAAGAACAGCTAGTAGAGGAAGATGAAAAGGGTCCAGCTATACTGAAAGAAGAGTTTGTTAAAGCTTTGATGAGTATACAAAACGGTAAAGCCTCAGGAAATGATCAGATATATATTGAAATGATCTAATATGCAATGTGTGAACCCTTTATAATAGTACATTTAAAGATTTAAAGATTTAAAGATTTTTATTGAACATAATAACAAAACAGTACATAAAACAAATGCACGTAACCACTGCAGTAGTTAATATAAACTGTGTCGCAGTCAGTTACGCCCTCCTCCGGACACCATAAGTTATGTTCTATCTAAGTTTACATAATATATACAGGTTTAAGAAATTTAAAACATAAGCAAAGTTTAACATTCTTTAAATGTAACGTTATACAATTTTAAAAGCATATGTAAGTTTAACGAAATATAAACAAGGACTAAGCCACATATATTAACTAAGATATATATATATATATATTTTATTTATCAGTTAAACTACTCAAAAAAGACAACTAGTGATAAAACTTATAGTTCACGTACAAGCATGAAGATTACAACTTATCTATGTATATGTGTAGATGTGTGTATGTGTGTAGTGTATGTTAGTGTAGTGTGAATGTTACTACATTACATCAGAGGCCGGGAAAATGAGGATTTCCGGCCAAGTAGGTATATACGGCCGAGCGAGCGTGCGAGCGAGGCCGGATAGTGATACGAGGCCGGGAATCCGTTTTCACGACCAGGCATGTATAGTGCTTTTCTCAAACATACAATGAAATAAAAAAATATACTTCAAAGAATAACACTTAATATTGTTTGTCCGATATTTTCCGAATTTGACCGAATTTTAAAAATCCAATTTCAGATTCTGACTCAGGAGCCCCAAAAACCCCCGGATACCGAATTTCAGCCTCCTAGGACCAATTTGAAATTTTTTCCATACAAACCGTTTTTTTTTTTTTATATTTTCCGAATTTGACCGAATTTTCGGACAAGATTTCAGATTCATATTTTTGAGCCCCGAGAGCCCCCCGATACCGAGTTTTAGCCGCCTAGCACCAATTTGAAATTTTGAATCGTTTTTTTTTTCGATATTTTCCGAATTTGACCGAATTTTCGGACAAGATTTCAGATCATATTTTTGAGCCCCGAGAGCTCCCCGATACCGAGTTTTAGCCGCCTAGCACCAATTTGAAATTTTGAAAAAAAAAAGGCGCCATCTTGATTTTTTTTCCACAAGTGTCTAACAACCAACCTTTAAAAACAAAACCTGCTTTTTGTCAAACCAGCCAGCTGTGTGAATGACCTTGTTGTTGAAACCAAAAAAAAGTTACTTTGCAGGCCTAGGCTTGAAAAGCAGTATGAAATCCCTTTACAGTCCTCTCGAGTTGTTGCGCCCAAAAAGCGATACTTCCGAGCCTATTTTAAGGAACGTAAAGACAATATTTCATTGGATGTTTGAGAAAATGAAATTTTTAATATAATGCAAGATATTTACACGACAGGACAAGTACCACTAGATTTCCAAATACTTAAAACAGTCACTTTACCAAAAAAACTCAATACAGCAAAATGTGAAGAATTCAGAACATTAAGTCTTATCTCGCAAGCATCTAAAATCATTCTAAAAATAGTTAAAAAAAAACTGAGACCCATTGTGGAAAAACAACTTGGACCAGATCAATACGGTTTTAGACAGAACAAAGGGACTAGGGAAGCAATATTGGCCCTTAGATTAATAGCAGATCGAAGATTAGAATTAAACCTAGACACACACATTGCATTTATTGATTTGGAAAAGGCTTTTTCACTTCTCATGCTCTAAAAGTTCAACTTTATGCTGTGCGTAGGCGACATAAAGTCGCTTTTTATGCTCTAGAGCATAAAGTAAAATCGTCGTCGAAGACCAAGGCGATCGGTCCAACAGCCACACGAAAAAAATAAAACTTTATAGAATAAACTCTTTATTTTTTTTCGTTTCGTTAGTATTCTAAGACCAAGGCAAAAATACCAACAGCCAAAGTATACAGCAAACTTCTTGAAATTAACTTGTAATTTTTATTTACTATCATTTATTACTTTTTTAATTTATTTTTATTTTCGTAAATCAATATACTATTTATTTAAACTACAACAATAATTTATCGTAGATATAAATCTTTTTAAATTTTAATTAAATTTGTTTTGAAGTATAATATTTACATAATGTAGTTTAATTTTCTCGCAATCGAAGTGAAAAGTAGAGTGTGCAACTCGTCCATAAAACGCATTTTACACTCGACTTTCTATTCATCCTCGCTCGCAAGCTCGCTCGGATGGATAAACGTCTCGTATAAAATGGTGCGTTTTATGCACTTGTTGTACAATCTACTATTGATAGAGTGGACTGGAAGATGATGATGGAAATCCTGAGTGCAGCTGGAGTAGATTATAGGGATAGGAAGATCATATACGAACTTTATAGAAACCAGGAGAGTGTCATTGAAGTAGGAGATGAAAAAGGAAAAGCCAAGATTAGACGAGGAGTAAGACAGGGGTGTCCACTCTCACCACTTATTTTTAATTTGTTTATAGAGCAAGCCATTAGAAAAGTAGATTCCGATTAGGGGTGAGTTAAAATTAACGGGTGTAATATACAATTCATTAGATTTGCAGACGACATAGCAGCGTTAGCTGAAAACAGTAATCAGTTACAGGAATTAGTTAGTCAAGGATATCATCTTCAATGAATTTGGACTTAAAATAAATAGTAGTAAAACCAAAACCATGACTATATCGAAACACACGCCAGCACAATTAGCAATTAAACTTCAAGGTAATCCAAAAAAAAAAAGAAAAAAAAAAAGAAAGAAAGTTTGATCATGTCTCTCATTACCGTGCACAGCTCGGCTGGCTTCCGATTCGCCGTCGTAGAGATGTGCATGTCCTGTCATTGCTCTACAATGTACTATTCAACCCTGCTTCACCTCTCTACCTTTCCGAAAGATTTAACTATATGGCGTCTGGCAGTGCACACCGCCTGCGTTCGAGTGTCAATCTCGCTCTTGCCTTTCCGCCCAGTAAATCGTGCACTTATCGGAAATCTTTCACAGTCCACTCAGTTAAATTATGGAACGCGTTGCCGGTATCCGTGAGGCAGTCACAATCCGTGGCATCGCTTAAGGAGAACTTAAAAAAGTTATGGCTTTTAGATCCCTGATCTCGTCGAAGTTAATTGATTAGAGTGATTACTTCATTATATATGATATTTATTTATTTATATTATGATATATATGTAATTATATCTATATGCATTATATGTATTTTGGAATTACACATATTTTATTATATTAAGACAAGACATTAGTCCTTAGTGTATCTGTGCATACTAACTTGTTCGTTTGTCTATCTTCTTGGATATCCCATTATTTTCTCATTTGCTCAAAGGTTAACTGGAAGAGATCCCTTATAGGGATAAGTTCGCCTTTGTACATGTTTTATTTTTATGTTTTGAAGTTTTGTGAATTGTTTTTGTGTACAATAAAGTGATTACATACATACATACATACATAAAATAGAACAGGTCACTAGATTTAAATATTTGGATAGTTTGATAACAAAGTGACTCATGCACCGACGATATTATACAGAGGATTGCAATGGCCAAAAAAGCCTTTAACAGCAAGAAACAGATCTGCTTAAAGGAAAGATGTCTAAAAAAGCTAAAAAACAGTTAATCAAGGTGTACATTTGGAGTATAGCTTTATATGGTAGTGAGACATGGACACTGACACCACATTCAATATACTCTATGACTGACACAAAGGGATAGAGAAAAGCTGAAAGCCTTTGAGATGTGGTGTTGGCGGCGAATGGAAAGTATTAGCTGGACGGAAAAGAAAACCAATGAAGAGGTTTTGAGTATGGTAAAGAAAGGCCGTTGCTTACTGAAAACCATCCAAAATAGAAAAGGACGGATGATTGGACACCTGATGCGACATGATGCTTTCTTTGTGAACATCCTGGAAGGCAAAGTGGACGGGAAAAGAGGCAGAGGAAGACCAAGAATTACGTTTTTTAGTCAAGTGAAAGAGAAAGTGGGCACTATGTCGTATCAGGAGACCAAAACACTATCAAGAAATAGGGAAGAGTGGCGATTACTCCACCGACAAGAGCGAAACCCTTAAATTATGAATGAATGAATGAATGTTCAATTTAGGTATACCTACGTACTTATAGGTAAAACTGCACTGCACTCTTTTGCGGCTATTAGTACGTAACCTTGTAAACGGTGCATCGATGTATCAAAACATGAATATGAATGTCACGATAACGAGATAACGTTTTGGACTGGTTTGTTTGATAACAAGCGGCGCCCGCGCAGCCGCGTGAGCCCTGACGAAACGCTAACGAAATTTTGCTAAATTTATCTCATATACCTACCATCGAATTAGGGACTGACCGAATGAGGGTAACATGATAAGAAATGTATACAGTGACAGAGCGATATTCTAAAATTACTTTGTTAACACGATCGCTCTTACGTTTTTCTCATGCAAGAATTTTAAATAAGGCGCAACTGCATCAAGGGACGTGCCTTTAATTAAAGCCATCCGTAAAGATTATTATACTAATTCCTTGTGAGTCCACAAACAAAATTATTTCAGATGGTAAATAGTAGATTGACCTCAATGTATGAAAGGCACCAACCACACCCTCGAGATATTTTGCGCTAATAATTCGAAAGTGAAATCGGTGCATTTTAATCTGAGTTAAACACACTACAGTTCACAGCAATCAGCTTTGTTGAATTCAAATTACAACGTCGTACGAGTATTTTTTTTTAATATTATGGGATTTTTAGAGCTCGTGTAGTGTATTGTATTGTTTACAATTTTCTTCTTTTTTTTATACTTTTTCTATACAAGATGAGATGATGTGAAGTGATGAGTGTCGCACCTTAATTTAAGATTAGTTAAATTGTTTCTATCCGTGAGATCCTGTAATTGGCTTCCCTGCTTTCTATTATATTTAAGTTTACTCAAAATTGTTAAAGCTGTTGGTTCTCCTAAATAAATAAATAAATAAATAATTAGAACTACATTACAATTTATTTGTAGGATTTTAATGAAAAAAGTCGTTATTGTTGTTTATAAAGAACTATTCCACTTCTCCTGCTTAAAAAAAATGCGTCCTTATAGTTTCGCAGGCGGGCGTCGTCAGTCGTGTAAGTGGTGACGTTGCTAGTTGTTAGGCGCTGTTAGACTGATGTTGAGGATCTGATGCTGATGCTGATGGTCTTAGGCGTTTTCCTGATCTTACAATTGTCACTGCCCGCTAAGTCATAGTTAACAAAATAAAGTGCCTAATATACAAAATAAAACAGTAGGTAGGTCAGTTAAAATTGCGCATGGTGACATTAGTGACAGAACATAAGATTATTGTTAATTTTCTCGCAGCTGAAGTAAAAAGCAGAGTGTTGAACAAGTCGCCAAAAGCCATTATAAAACTCAGATTATATTTGTCCTCGCGCACTTCGTTCGCTCGTCCAAATAATCGCTACGTATCACAATGCCTAATAAATTATTTTAGTCCCTTGTCAAACAATCTACTATTACGTCGACTCCGTGCACGGTCAAAGTATTTTAGTATATCTTTAGATTGAGTCACACCTTATCACTCTTTGAAGGAATGATACAGACTACATAAACGTAATTAATTACCTAACTAGCGGAAAATTAACGGAAAATTTATATTTTTATCAAACAGCCTAATTATAATCATCGTCTGACGCAAGAGTGGGCCACGGTGGCTCTGAGCCACCGGGGCAGCCGAGACCGGCGCGCGCGCCGCACTACGGTGGCTGACATTGAGCAGTCATCGAACCTGGCTTATCGAATTGGGAGGCTATCGCACACGCGCCAGATAACCCCCGCACCTATATAAGCCGGGATGCTGTATGAGATCTCCAGTACAAATCTGAACGTCGAACCACACCGCATCTCTCGCAGTCTAATCTCACATTCAACAGTCAGAGCGTGTACATTCCCGGGCCCGCACCGGATTTGATTTTATTTGTGCAAGCGCCGAACTGACGACCCGATGCGTCTCTTGCATCTCCTGGTGGTCCTGCTGGCGACGGTGCTGCTGGCGAGCCGCGCCGCCGCGCGCCCTTCGTGGTCAACAACCAACGGTCACGACCACCACGTCCACAAGAGATCTTCTCTGTGTCTCCTAAAGCTTTGCAGCTTTTCCCTCCCCACAACGAGGAGGGTCCACAAAGTTCAGAAGCTGCGGTAGTAGCCGCCGCATCGAGAATGAAGCTTGAAAGAGCCGCGACGTGTCTGAAGCCGCCGATAGCTGCTCGCACAAGACAGCCCAGCTCTCCCGCGACAGCAGCCGTCAGAGAGGCGGGGCTACACAGTCCAGAGCACGTTGTCGTCGTGACAAATCTTGTCCACTTGTCGAGTGGCAAGGAAGGAGAAGAAAGAGCCGCGCGCTGCAGAACTCCGGTAGTAGTTCGAGTAGTAGCGTGGCTTTGGTACTTTTCGAAATAAAGTAGTTATGCTAAAAAAAAAGAACGAACACTTAAACACTTCCTTGTGTGAAAACCCATGTATTATTGGAGTATTGTGCTAAATTATTGGCCTATATTAGGTCGCCGCCTAGTAGACGTATCTGTACTTAACTTTGTAGGAACATTCTAGAAAGCGCGGCAGCCGCGCAGCGCGCGGTGCTAGGTGACGCCCATGTGCATGTGCATTTGTGCAAGAGCGTTGCGATCATGGTGCATAGTATTGTGTTCATGTGTTACACGCAAAGTATTGTAAATAGCTTAAAATGTATAGTATTTTTATAGAAGCAATTTAAATTAAGCTATATTTATAAACATTATTTTAATTGATATAGACTACAAAATACCATAGTAAAAAATATCAAGACACGTTTCAATTTTTATTACCGTCCCTTACAAATAAGTCTACACGTAGATGGTTGTACAATCAATCATAATTTCTAGGAGATATTCACACCAACTGTAATACTATAGTGACGAGCCTCTCGGTGCCTCTTTGTTGGCGATATATATGAACTAAGTATATTCGATTATTTCATAAAATAGGTTTACGGTTCCCGAATACGTTTGCGACGAGGAGCGAGCCGCGGGAGCGGGACAGATCGAGTAGGTATATTTATACATAGAACGCGTAGATACCAATAATATCGCGTGATGTGTTATGATTCCAATATAACAATGAATACTGAATTAGTGATATGATTGATAAGCCAGCACGTTTTTATTTAAAATTATAAACAAGCATAATACAGCCGCAAAGGATTCGTTCTTCGCTTCTCCTGCCTAAAGATTGTATCGCGATCGCGATCTTAGTAATAATTCAATTCAATTTAGATTTGGTGATACCGATAACATACACGATATTTACATCTTATACTATTTTATTAACGCTAAATTATCACATATAATGGTACTATTACCTAATAATGATTGATCTAATATTGTATGATAAACAAATCATTTGTTTAATTAGCTATATGAAATAAAGCCACTTACGTAATTAAAATTTAATTGTATTGTATTGTATTGTCTCTTTATTGCAATTAATTGGTTTCACCATGCAACAATTTATAAATATACAGAACAAATAATTTACAGCCATATTCAATAAAATTATAAAGAACAATCCATTAACAGTAAAATTACAAATTACAACATTAAATTCATACAATAAAATTACAAATTCCAGATATTAAATCCGTAAACAGCATAAATATAATTAAATAACAGAGTACATCATTAACTCCTTAAACAATAGGTTTAAATGTAAGATAAAATATGTATGTCAGAACAAGTGTAAAATCAACTTATAATAATACTTTATGTTATTTTGTATAATAGGACAGTTAAAATATAAATTATAAAAAGTGTATGTGAGGACTAAAATAATAGTACTTGAGTGACTAGTATGATTAGACCAATTTAAATGTCATGCCATGCATAATTTATTGTTTAGTATTTTCAAACTTTTTTCCAAAATACTCGTCTAAATTGTAAAACGGTCTTTCATTCAGGTATGTTTTTAGCTTCCGTATGAATTCCGTAAGATTATCTGACTTCTTTATTGACTCATCTAGGTGGTTGTAGGTTTTAATAGCTATGTAGTTCAGGCTATTTCTAAATAGCGCGGAATGAGACTTTGGAAGTTCTATGTCTAAGTTCCTTCGAGAAGGGTACCTTTTTGTTTGCTTGTTGGATTTGTAGTGTTGCAGATTTTTATAGACATAAATACAAACATGATAAATGTACAGCGAGACTACAGTATACATGCGATTTTTTATGAATAGATGCCTATGAGTATCAGGAAAGTATCCCTCTATCAACCTTATACATTTCTTTTGTAAAAGTAAAACTTTATTCACGTCATTACTACTTCCCCAGACCTCTATCCCATAGCGAATTATACTTTCGGCGTATGCATAATACACTGTCCTAAGTGTAGAGTTATTGCTTACCCTTGATAGTGTCTTTAAGGAGTAACATGCACTTGCCAATTTCTTGGAAATATTGTCTATCTGATTATGCCACTTTAAATTAAATTCTAGATCGACACCCAAGAACCGAATAGAATCTGATTTACTTATTGGAAGATCAAGATCATAATTGGTGGCAGAAATTGAACACCCAAAATTCAAATAACAACATTTGTCCAGATTTAGTTTTAATTTGTTTGCCTCAAACCATTCTGTTAAGTTTTTCCAACCCAAAGTTACTAATTCCGACAGTTCGTTATAGTTTTCAGCCCTAAATATAAGACTTGTGTCATCCGCATATAAGTATGATGTTCCACTGGATATATTATCTGGCAAATCATTGATGAATACAATAAAAAGGAGTGGTCCTAGAATAGATCCTTGTGGAACGCCACGCTCAATCGTGCCCTCATCTGACAGACATACGTCATCATGGTTGGTAAGTCCCATCTGTTTGGAATGCTTAATTTCCACAACTTGCTTTCGATTTGTCAGATAGGATGCCAAGAGATCATGAGTCAAGCCACGTATACCATAATACTCTAATTTAGCCAGTAAAATAGAATGATCAACACAATCGAAGGCTTTGCTTAAGTCACAAAAGATTCCTGAACATTTCATACCTTGATTTATGTTGTTAAGAGTTTCAGATACTAGTCCAGTTATAGCAGATGTTGTGTTTTTATTTCTACAGAAACCGTATTGTTTATCAGAAAGATATGAATTGTCATGAAGGTATTTACTTATTCGGTTTGCTAGACATTTCTCAAAAGTCTTAGAGATGACAGACAATATAGAAATTGGTCTATAGTTATTTATTTCTATGGGGCTACCTTTTTTAAATATAGGAATTACTTTAGCATACTTAAGTACATCAGGGAAAACCCCCGCTTTAATATGTTCATTGAAAATGTGGCACAGTGGTATACATAAGATGTCAATATTGTTCTTAAGTACAGTAGTCGGTATGTCATCAAGACCGCAAGAATTTGAATTTTTTAGTCTTTTAACGATTAGACTAATCTCGTACTCCGTTATAGGTTTTATAAACATTGATTTTGTGTTATCAATTTTCTTCTTTTTAAGATAATTTGTAAAATCGTTCCGTTTGTTACTAGCGCTGCATACATAGCCTGCCTTAAGGAAGTAATTATTAAAAATGTTCGATATTGTCTTGGGATCACTTATTATATCGTCACCATGTTTTATTTTCCAATTTATTGTCTTATTTTCAGAAGTCTTGCCAGTGGTTTCTTTAACGAGTTGCCAGATAGCTTTTGATTTACAGTTTGCTTTCGCTATAGTATTTTTCAAGTATAGACTTTTAGCAGTTACAAGCACTCTCTTAAGAACTCCCTGGTATAGTTTAAAATGAATATTTAATTTTTCGTCATATTTATTTCTTAATTTAATATATAATTTTCTTTTAGTTCTGCAACTTTTCCTGACACCCCTAGTTAGCCATTTATTTTTACGCGCTGTTATACGCGTCGTTCTTATAGGATAATACACATCAATTAGTTTATTCAAAATGTCATAAAAAGTCAAAAGCTGTTCTTTGATGTTCAAACCATTAAGAACATCCCACCAATCTATAAGTTCGAGTGCATTTCTGAAGCATTTATTTGCAGTTTTTGTGAACCTTCTCTTTTTGTGAGTCTTTTGTATAGCACTGGAGTTATTTACAGTTGTATTATTATTTAAGTATATAATTTGGGCATCATGGTCAGAGAATGAGCAAGGTATCACCAAAGCTCTTGAAAAGTCCTGGATATCAGTAACAATGTTATCTATTGTTGAAGCTGTTTTTGTTGTAGTCCGCGTGGGCCCAGTGATTGTTGGCTTCATTTTATGCTCGCGAAATATTTGTACCAATTCCTTAGTATCGAGTGCCTTTTGGTCCGAAAAATTAATATTAAAGTCGCCACATATTACGATGTTTGTGTTTTTAATGGAGTTTAAAAGTTTACTAATAGTGTGAAGGAATGATTTTACACTTGACTGAGGACATCTGTAAAGAACAATTACATGGAGTTTTAATCGACCTAAGTTTACGCTTAAACCACACATTTCGCTTTTATTTTCGATATTATAACAAGATACATCGAGAGGTGTGCAATGTTCAACCAGATTACTTTTAATAAAGATAAGTGTACCACCACCTTTAGTTATATGACGGGAAGTTTCAGCTGCAATACAGTATCCAGGTAGATTCATAGATTGAAATTCAAATTAATATGTGTACCGTAGGTACTCGCTAGCGATAGCGTAAACGATATGTATGGAGAATAATACAGCGCCCGGCGGTTAAGCGGTTACTTAGTTAGAACTAAAAATTTCATCATGATAAGGGTACTTACTGGTGTAAGTACCTACTATTCTTTACGCCCGTTAGCACGTCGAAAGCGACGCTTGAGACTCCCTACAAGAGCCGTGTGAAGACGCGTATACGGCCGGTGGCCGGTCTACCCAGAGCCGCGTGAAACCGCAGAAGCCTGTAGGTGCCGGGGCCCCTCTGCCCTTTGATAAGTAGTCGGTATTGGTAGTAGCAGTAGCTAGCGAGCTCAGTAGCTCGGAGGAGCTGATTTAGACACTTGCCTACTATGCCTTATCTAGACACGCGGCAGCGTGTCAAACCAAGTTCAAGCAAAGGAACTGGCTAGCCAGCGCCGAGTGTAATATTACACGAACCACTTGGTGCCACTTTTGACCCTTCTATAACTCAAAACCTCTTTAACGTAAACACATAAAACTACGTATGTTTAATTATATCCATAAGGACATCTAGAAGCCCAAATTTCATGAAGCTAGCTCAAATGGTTATAAAGATATGAAGGTCAAAAAGTCGTAAATTTTAGCACTGACTGACTGACTTATAGTACCTAAACCTAACCTACTTCCAGATGACCTAGAGGGATGAAATTTGGAATCCAGCTCTGTAATTGTGTGTAAGCGTAGGAAAAATCTAAAAATAAAAAAAGTTAAAAAATAGGGGGGTCCCAATACGATATATTTTTTTAATTGTAGCGTTGGAACCGTTACAAGCAGATATTTGAAACTATCCCAATATATATTAAAATATGATATGCAAATATAATATGTATTATTATATTTGCTATATAACAAAAATATAAAAATAAAGTTAACTCAAACAATAAGTGGTGTCCCCATACAAAAAACTTGTAATACGCGCTAAACAACCGGCCAACGGTGTGTCGTTAAACGTAGGAAAATAAAGTAATTAACAAATAATAATTATGTAATTTACACATCATAATAATTTCTGTACAACAAGTAATGATATTCCACCAAAAACATAAATGTTAAATGAGAGCCAAGTTCAATATCGCATGCCACGTTGTCGACTTCGCCGACAAAAGAATTGAGATCTATATGGGTGCCAAGTTCTTTGCTACTTCAGAGTAAATATACCGGGTGGATTGGCACGAGGATCCTTTGCGGAAATATAGCATCATTTAAGTGATACACAGTCCATTTATAATGTTTAGAAACTTAAAAGAAGTAAAAAAAAAAATACAAATTTTGCTCATTTTCAACTGTGGTGATAACCCTATATTGCATCTGCACATCACGGCAAGGTGGCTAGATTAAGGAATCGCCCTCGGGAAAACTCGAGATATTACGTTTATTTCCGTGAGTTGTTGTCATCGTACCTACTGATGTAAGTGTTGAGTTTGGACTGTATGATTAAAATAAAACTCCCATGAAGTATAATAATTCCCGCCAGGCAAGCGGGAGACCGTGAGATGTGGTCGCTTCGGAGTGTAGAGTGGTAAGTGAGCTGTAGCTGGGGGCGCGGGGGTATTTGTGCCCGCGCCACTAGCGCTCGGCGTGAGTGCGCATCAACGCGCTTAAAATTAGGCCACGCCTCCGAGTTGCCTTTTGGGTTTCATTTATTTATAATTAAGAACAACATTACACGTTTTATTTATTAGACATATCACACATTAAATAGGTAAGTAAAAAACAAGAAAATAAAACGTTTATCTTAATATCTATCATAAACAACATAAGCAACATAATCAGGTAAATGAGTAATTAAACGGTAGAAAACAAACACTTACGTACTATATTATTACTAAGAGATCGACATACGTGAATTTATACATAATATAGGGTTATTTCCCACAGTCTTCCCCCCGGGTGCGAACACCGTCTCCGAGTTTTTTAGGAAATAACGATGAGTCTGGAGGCTGGGCGACGTATGGATCCTGCGGCTGTGCGTACTTCTGTTACTCTCACGTTGCCGTCGGGTCCTGGATATGTCTTTATCACCTCGCCTCTAGGCCAAGTTCCGCGTGGCATTGTGCTATCGACTATGAGCACGATATCGCCTTTTTTTACGTTTGCGTGTGCGGATTGGCTTGGTCTAGCTCTCAGAGTAGGGCGGTATTCCTTGATCCAACGCTGCCAAAAATGGTCGGCTAAGCGCTGCGCTGTCTTCCAGGAGTTCGAGGTCAATACGACGTCCGAGAAAGCGCCAAAGGGCGACATAGCGTTGGAGCGACCCAGGAGAAAATGGTTAGGGGTAAGTGCTTCTTCATTGTTCAGCACGACCGGCGTAAGTGGTCTGGAGTTGACAATGTGCTCGGCTTCCAGCAGTAGCGTGTGCAGCACCTCGTCATGAGGATGCTTTTCTTTGAGGGTTACTCGTAGCGCAGTTTTGACGGAGCCTACGAGTCGTTCCCATGCCCCGCCGGCGGAGGGGTTGCCAGGCGGGATTTTCTTCCACACGATCTGCTTGTGCTCGGCGAACTGCTGCATGTCCGTCTCTATGTTGCGGAGAGCGTCTGCTATTTCACGTTCGGAGCCCACGAAATTGGTAGCGTTGTCCGAGTATATTACGGTCGGAGTTCCGCGCCGAGCCATCATTCTTCTTAGTGACATGATCATGGACGAGGAGGAGAGGGAGCTCACGAGTTCGAGGTGTACGGCCCGGGTAGTTAGGCATGTGTACAAAGCTCCCCATCTCTTTTCGTGTCGTCGTCCGACCGTGACGGTCATTGGCCCGAAGAGGTCGCATGCAGTGGCTGTAAATGCGGGTTGATTAGCCATGAGCCTTTCTTTAGGTAAGTCGCCTAAGGGGGCCTTTGATCTTCTTAGTGACATGATCATGGACGAGGAGGAGAGGGAGCTCACGAGTTCGAGGTGTACGGCCCGGGTAGTTAGGCATGTGTACAAAGCTCCCCATCTCTTTTCGTGTCGTCGTCCGACCGTGACGGTCATTGGCCCGAAGAGGTCGCATGCAGTGGCTGTAAATGCGGGTTGATTAGCCATGAGCCTTTCTTTAGGTAAGTCGCCTAAGGGGGCCTTTGAGGGTAACCCCCTACGGGTCCGACACCATTGGCATCGATTGCATATGTATCTCAGTGCGCCTCTCAGCCCTATCACGTGATATCTTTGAGTGATTTCATTCATCACGGTGAAGTGGTTACCGTGGTTGAAAGTCACGTGATAGTGTTGTATCAGCAATCGGGTGAAATCTTCTTTCGCGTGGAGAATCGGCGTAGCAGTATCTCGATCAATTCGCCCATCTAGCAGCAGGGTTCCGTGGCTGTCCATTTTCACGGCTAACTTGCTGAGCGCCGACTTCTTCGGTAAATTTCGCCCAGCCTCCAAGTGCTTTATCTCCTCGCTGAATGACGCCCGTTGACTTCGTTGAATATTCAATAATTCAGCGATTTTCAAGTGATCATTTTTTATATCCGTTTCTGTTTTCATTTTGAGCAATTTGGCTTTAAATGCCTCGGCGGCTAGCAGTACGGTAGCAGTGGCCCTAATTAACCGCGAGTATTTCGAAAAACGCTCTACTAGCGGTAAGGACGGAAACGACGTAAGTGACCTATCGCTAATGGCGGTTACGACCTTTTTAATGGGACGCTCTTCCCCGGTCGCGGGCAGCGTGCTGCGCTCTGACTTGTCTATCGGCCAATTATTTTCGCTCTTTAGGATAAATTCGGGGCCGCTGAACCATCTGTGGTCCTTATTGAACTGTAAGGGGACGCCCTTAGTAGCGTCGTCCGCAACGTTTTCCGAGCTTGGGACCCACCTCCATTCCGTAGGCTTTGTACTGTCCTCAATCTCGGCTAAACGAAACGCTACGAAGCTTTTATACGATCGCGGGTCCGATTTTATCCATGACAGAACGGTGCGCGAGTCTGACCAGTAGTGGCAGCTCTTTATTTCGTAACTAGTTTGCTCCTTAATGGACTTAGCTAGCCTGCATCCTAATACGCAGCTCTGTAGCTCTAGTCTAGGTATAGATATAATCTTTAACGGACTCGCACGCGCTTTGGCCGCTACTAGCCGCGATGTCCTGCCTACTGGGCTATCGCTCACGAAATATACTGCGGTTGCATATATTTTTTCGCTAGCGTCGCAAAAAATATGTAAGGAGCCCTGCCTATTGCTGGCCGGGACATAACGCTCTAGTTCTAGCCCTTTTAGCTGCTGTATATTTTGTATATAGCTATTCCATGCGGGAACCGATTCGGGCAATATCGTGTCGTCCCATCCTATTCCTGTTCTCCAGGTGTCCTGGATGAGGACCTTGCCTAGGGCCGACACGGGAGAGGTGAATCCATGAGGGTCAAAAAGAGCCATTACGCTACTAGTCACCTGCCTTTTGGTGGGCAGCTTTTTACCCTCTAGGACCTCCTGCGGCGTGTTACGCAGATTTATGTTAAAACCTAGGGTATCGCGTTCGTGATTCCATATAAGACCTAGGGTTCTTTCTGCGTTACTACCGCCTATGACCGTTTCAGACTTAGAGCTTTTATCCGTGATATCTGACAGCACAAATGGATGACTCGAAGCGAAGCCTTTTAATTCGAATGAGGCTTTGGCGTTCAAATTTATTACGTCATTAACTATTTGTTTTGCCTCGACTTCGTTTTCGTCCATTGCTATCAGAAAATCATCCATATAAGCGTTATTTATTGTATATTCGGCGGCTTTAGGGTACGTGTCCTTGTGATAGTCTGCGTTCCTATTTTTAACATACAGGGCGGTGGCCGGGCTAGAGTTTGAGCCGAAAACTAATCGTTTCATTCTAAATTCTGAAGGCTCGCTCTGTCCGTCTCCCTCCCTCCATAGGAAACGTAGACTATCCCTGTCTCGCTCTAACACTTCGATCTGAAGGAACATTTCCCTAATGTCCGCAATTACTGCAATTTTTCCTTCGCGGAAACGTAACAGTACGCCGAATAACGATTGCAACAGGTCCGGACCTGGGAGGAGCGCGTCATTTAAACATTTTCCGAATGATCTACTAGCTGCGTCGAAAACCATTCGCATAGTGCCCTTCTGAGCATGATACACCGGAAAATGGGGCAGGTACCAGGACCTCTTAGCGTCCTCGGGCGGTGGCGATTCCATTCTCTCTGCGTAGCCTTTAATAAGCAATTTATTTACTTGCTTTTCGTATTCAGACTTTAAATTCGCGTCTTTACTCAATTTATTTTCGAGAGAGTGTAATCGTTTCAACGCCTGTGACTTGTTACTAGGTAAGGACTCGTCATCCGACTTCCATAAAAGTCCGGCCTGATACCTACTTTCGTCTAACAACGGTTTGCAAGTCGCGTCTAACAATTCTAACGCGCGTTGCTCAGGGTCGGACTTGGGCGGACGGTTTTCTACACCTAGTGACTCGATACTGAAATGTTCTTTAATCATGTCAGCTATCTCATTTTCGCTCACTTTCACGGGACGCAAGTGGTTTACTACGAATGCGCGGTTACGGGGGACGTCATGGCTACCATGGAGTACCCATCCAATTTGGGTTAGGGAAGCCACTGGGAGGCCTATGTCCCCGCTTAAAATGCGACGAGAGACCAGTAAATGCCAGTGATCTTGCCCTATAATCATGGTAGGAGCCGCCTTGTCGTAACATATTTCGTCTTCAATTTCGCGTAAATGTTCGCATTTATTTACTATATCACGCGATACCTCTTGCGTCGCGAGATTGAGCCTATTTATTGTGTATGCAGACATTTTTTCTAAATGCCTATTGCATGCGCCACGGATGGAAAAACTTATTTTGCAGGACTCCTTATCCGATATCGAATTCCCACCAACGCCCTCTATCGCAAGGATTTCTGTTTTCTCTCGCGGAGCTATTGCGTCAGCGACATGTCTCTCTATTAGAGATATGGAGCTACCGTCATCCAGGAGGGCGGTCGTTTGTATGGTGCCTAATGGGCCCGACAGCTCTACTGGGATGATTTTCAGGTAGGTATTCGCGCTACGCAAATGGTTAACTATCCCGTTAGTACTGCGCGAAGGAGTCGAGTTAAGTATCAATCCGTGTAACATTTTATGATGCCCTGATTCGCATTGATTAAAACCGCAAGGTGTGTACTTGCATTTAACGGGGCGCTTATGATTGGAATCCAAGCAACGAAAACACAACTTATGTGTTTTGACGGCTTCCCATCTTTTTTCTACTGACATTTTCACAAAATCTGCGCATTTACTTATTGAGTGCTCACCGTTGCACAATACGCATTTAATGCCATTCATAGGTGGGGAATTCGTCTGTGTATTGCGCTGGGATTTCATCATACGCGGCCGTTGGGGTTTTTTTTTGTTATTAGAGAAGTTATTTTTATTATTATTCGGCCTAGTGTTAACCTGTGCCACAGTATGTGGGAGATAATCATCGCAATCTGAATCTGATGAGTCGTAATTAAAATTCGATACGTGCGAGTGGGACGGGCGGCGCTCTCTCGCTCCCTCACCGCGCATGCGCGGGGCGGGGCCGTGAGAGATCTCGTTCACGAGATTAACCGGCTGCCTAACTCGCTGTCTACTATGGGTTTTTCTCGTAGCAACACTTATGTCATTCAAAAACTGTGACATAGCCACAAGACCCGCATTGTTGAGTTTGGACTGTATGATTAAAATAAAACTCCCATGAAGTATAATAATTCCCGCCAGGCAAGCGGGAGACCGTGAGATGTGGTCGCTTCGGAGTGTAGAGTGGTAAGTGAGCTGTAGCTGGGGGCGCGGGGGTATTTGTGCCCGCGCCACTAGCGCTCGGCGTGAGTGCGCATCAACGCGCTTAAAATTAGGCCACGCCTCCGAGTTGCCTTTTGGGTTTCATTTATTTATAATTAAGAACAACATTACACGTTTTATTTATTAGACATATCACACATTAAATAGGTAAGTAAAAAACAAGAAAATAAAACGTTTATCTTAATATCTATCATAAACAACATAAGCAACATAATCAGGTAAATGAGTAATTAAACGGTAGAAAACAAACACTTACGTACTATATTATTACTAAGAGATCGACATACGTGAATTTATACATAATATAGGGTTATTTCCCACAGTCTTCCCCCCGTGTGCGAACACCGTCTCCGAGTTTTTTAGGAAATAACGATGAGTCTGGAGGCTGGGCGACGTATGGATCCTGCGGCTGTGCGTACTTCTGTTACTCTCACGTTGCCGTCGGGTCCTGGATATGTCTTTATCACCTCGCCTCTAGGCCAAGTTCCGCGTGGCATTGTGCTATCGACTATGAGCACGATATCGCCTTTTTTTACGTTTGCGTGTGCGGATTGGCTTGGTCTAGCTCTCAGAGTAGGGCGGTATTCCTTGATCCAACGCTGCCAAAAATGGTCGGCTAAGCGCTGCGCTGTCTTCCAGGAGTTCGAGGTCAATACGACGTCCGAGAAAGCGCCAAAGGGCGACATAGCGTTGGAGCGACCCAGGAGAAAATGGTTAGGGGTAAGTGCTTCTTCATTGTTCAGCACGACCGGCGTAAGTGGTCTGGAGTTGACAATGTGCTCGGCTTCCAGCAGTAGCGTGTGCAGCACCTCGTCATGAGGATGCTTTTCTTTGAGGGTTACTCGTAGCGCAGTTTTGACGGAGCCTACGAGTCGTTCCCATGCCCCGCCGGCGGAGGGGTTGCCAGGCGGGATTTTCTTCCACACGATCTGCTTGTGCTCGGCGAACTGCTGCATGTCCGTCTCTATGTTGCGGAGAGCGTCTGCTATTTCACGTTCGGAGCCCACGAAATTGGTAGCGTTGTCCGAGTATATTACGGTCGGAGTTCCGCGCCGAGCCATCATTCTTCTTAGTGACATGATCATGGACGAGGAGGAGAGGGAGCTCACGAGTTCGAGGTGTACGGCCCGGGTAGTTAGGCATGTGTACAAAGCTCCCCATCTCTTTTCGTGTCGTCGTCCGACCGTGACGGTCATTGGCCCGAAGAGGTCGCATGCAGTGGCTGTAAATGCGGGTTGATTAGCCATGAGCCTTTCTTTAGGTAAGTCGCCTAAGGGGGCCTTTGATCTTCTTAGTGACATGATCATGGACGAGGAGGAGAGGGAGCTCACGAGTTCGAGGTGTACGGCCCGGGTAGTTAGGCATGTGTACAAAGCTCCCCATCTCTTTTCGTGTCGTCGTCCGACCGTGACGGTCATTGGCCCGAAGAGGTCGCATGCAGTGGCTGTAAATGCGGGTTGATTAGCCATGAGCCTTTCTTTAGGTAAGTCGCCTAAGGGGGCCTTTGAGGGTAACCCCCTACGGGTCCGACACCATTGGCATCGATTGCATATGTATCTCAGTGCGCCTCTCAGCCCTATCACGTGATATCTTTGAGTGATTTCATTCATCACGGTGAAGTGGTTACCGTGGTTGAAAGTCACGTGATAGTGTTGTATCAGCAATCGGGTGAAATCTTCTTTCGCGTGGAGAATCGGCGTAGCAGTATCTCGATCAATTCGCCCATCTAGCAGCAGGGTTCCGTGGCTGTCCATTTTCACGGCTAACTTGCTGAGCGCCGACTTCTTCGGTAAATTTCGCCCAGCCTCCAAGTGCTTTATCTCCTCGCTGAATGACGCCCGTTGACTTCGTTGAATATTCAATAATTCAGCGATTTTCAAGTGATCATTTTTTATATCCGTTTCTGTTTTCATTTTGAGCAATTTGGCTTTAAATGCCTCGGCGGCTAGCAGTACGGTAGCAGTGGCCCTAATTAACCGCGAGTATTTCGAAAAACGCTCTACTAGCGGTAAGGACGGAAACGACGTAAGTGACCTATCGCTAATGGCGGTTACGACCTTTTTAATGGGACGCTCTTCCCCGGTCGCGGGCAGCGTGCTGCGCTCTGACTTGTCTATCGGCCAATTATTTTCGCTCTTTAGGATAAATTCGGGGCCGCTGAACCATCTGTGGTCCTTATTGAACTGTAAGGGGACGCCCTTAGTAGCGTCGTCCGCAACGTTTTCCGAGCTTGGGACCCACCTCCATTCCGTAGGCTTTGTACTGTCCTCAATCTCGGCTAAACGAAACGCTACGAAGCTTTT
The DNA here is from genome assembly GCA_932273695.1 of Apotomis betuletana. Lineage (NCBI taxonomy): Eukaryota > Metazoa > Arthropoda > Insecta > Lepidoptera > Tortricidae > Apotomis > Apotomis betuletana. Next base: position 36,075,021 of record OW026300.1, on the reverse strand, counting down.
ATACGATCGCGGGTCCGATTTTATCCATGACAGAACGGTGCGCGAGTCTGACCAGTAGTGGCAGCTCTTTATTTCGTAACTAGTTTGCTCCTTAATGGACTTAGCTAGCCTGCATCCTAATACGCAGCTCTGTAGCTCTAGTCTAGGTATAGATATAATCTTTAACGGACTCGCACGCGCTTTGGCCGCTACTAGCCGCGATCCTGCCTACTGGGCTATCGCTCACGAAATATACTGCGGTTGCATATATTTTTTCGCTAGCGTCGCAAAAAATATGTAAGGAGCCCTGCCTATTGCTGGCCGGGACATAACGCTCTAGTTCTAGCCCTTTTAGCTGCTGTATATTTTGTATATAGCTATTCCATGCGGGAACCGATTCGGGCAATATCGTGTCGTCCCATCCTATTCCTGTTCTCCAGGTGTCCTGGATGAGGACCTTGCCTAGGGCCGACACGGGAGAGGTGAATCCATGAGGGTCAAAAAGAGCCATTACGCTACTAGTCACCTGCCTTTTGGTGGGCAGCTTTTTACCCTCTAGGACCTCCTGCGGCGTGTTACGCAGATTTATGTTAAAACCTAGGGTATCGCGTTCGTGATTCCATATAAGACCTAGGGTTCTTTCTGCGTTACTACCGCCTATGACCGTTTCAGACTTAGAGCTTTTATCCGTGATATCTGACAGCACAAATGGATGACTCGAAGCGAAGCCTTTTAATTCGAATGAGGCTTTGGCGTTCAAATTTATTACGTCATTAACTATTTGTTTTGCCTCGACTTCGTTTTCGTCCATTGCTATCAGAAAATCATCCATATAAGCGTTATTTATTGTATATTCGGCGGCTTTAGGGTACGTGTCCTTGTGATAGTCTGCGTTCCTATTTTTAACATACAGGGCGGTGGCCGGGCTAGAGTTTGAGCCGAAAACTAATCGTTTCATTCTAAATTCTGAAGGCTCGCTCTGTCCGTCGCCCTCCCTCCATAGGAAACGTAGACTATCCCTGTCTCGCTCTAACACTTCGATCTGAAGGAACATTTCCCTAATGTCCGCAATTACTGCAATTTTTCCTTCGCGGAAACGTAACAGTACGCCGAATAACGATTGCAACAGGTCCGGACCTGGGAGGAGCGCGTCATTTAAACATTTTCCGAATGATCTACTAGCTGCGTCGAAAACCATTCGCATAGTGCCCTTCTGAGCATGATACACCGGAAAATGGGGCAGGTACCAGGACCTCTTAGCGTCCTCGGGCGGTGGCGATTCCATTCTCTCTGCGTAGCCTTTAATAAGCAATTTATTTACTTGCTTTTCGTATTCAGACTTTAAATTCGCGTCTTTACTCAATTTATTTTCGAGAGAGTGTAATCGCTTCAACGCCTGTGACTTGTTACTAGGTAAGGACTCGTCATCCGACTTCCATAAAAGTCCGGCCTGATACCTACTCTCGTTTAACAACGGTTTGCAAGTCGCGTCTAACAATTCTAACGCGCGTTGCTCAGGGTCGGACTTGGGCGGACGGTTTTCTACACCTAGTGACTCGATACTGAAATGTTCTTTAATCATGTCAGCTATCTCATTTTCGCTCACTTTCACGGGACGCAAGTGGTTTACAACGAATGCGCGGTTACGGGGGACGTCATGGCTACCATGGAGTACCCATCCAATTTGGGTTAGGCAAGCCACTGGGAGGCCTATGTCCCCGCTTAAAATGCGACGAGAGACCAGTAAATGCCAGTGATCTTGCCCTATAATCATGGTAGGAGCCGCCTTGTCGTAACATATTTCGTCTTCAATTTCGCGTAAATGTTCGCATTTATTTACTATATCACGCGATACCTCTTGCGTCGCGAGATTGAGCCTATTGATTGTGTATGCAGACATTTTTTCTAAATGCCTATTGCATGCGCCACGGATGGAAAAACTTATTTTGCAGGACTCCTTATCCGATATCGAATTCCCACCAACGCCCTCTATCGCAAGGATTTCTGTTTTCTCTCGCGGAGCTATTGCGTCAGCGACATGTCTCTCTATTAGAGATATGGAGCTACCGTCATCCAGGAGGGCGGTCGTTTGTATGGTGCCTAATGGGCCCGACAGCTCTACTGGGATGATTTTCAGGTAGGTATTCGCGCTACGCAAATGGTTAACTATCCCGTTAGTACTGCGCGAAGGAGTCGAGTTAAGTATCAATCCGTGTAACATTTTATGATGCCCTGATTCGCATTGATTAAAACCGCAAGGTGTGTACTTGCATTTAACGGGGCGCTTATGATTGGAATCCAAGCAACGAAAACACAACTTATGTGTTTTGACGGCTTCCCATCTTTTTTCTACTGACATTTTCACAAAATCTGCACATTTACTTATAGAGTGCTCACCGTTGCACAATATGCATTTAATGCCATTCGTAGGCGGGGAATTCGTCTGCGTATTGCGCTGGGATTCCATCATACGCGGCCGTTGGGGTTTTTTTTTGTTATTAGAGAAGTTATTTTTATTATTATTTGGCCTAGTGTTAACCTGCGCCACAGTATGTGGGAGATAATCATCGCAATCTGAATCTGATGAGTCGTAATTAAAATTCGATACGTGCGAGTGGGACGGGCGGCGCTCTCTCGCTCCCTCACCGCGCATGCGCGGGGCGGGGCCGTGAGAGATCTCGTTCACGAGATTAACCGGCTGCCTAACTCGTTGTCTACTATGGGTTTTTCTCGTAGCAACACTTATGTCATTCAAAAACTGTGACATAGCCACAAGACCCGGCACGGATTTATTATTGATTCTATATTTATTCCATTCATATCGAACTATCAGATTCATCTTGTCAATGATTTTATTTACTAATTCCGGCGCGTAAAGGAACTCGTTTTGGCGGAGTGCTTTAATAGTGGATACTACGTTAGCGACAGTTCCCGCGAATGCGGTAATGTTGCTATTATCTTCAGCTAAACGCGGCATGCGTTTTACGTTATGCATTTCCGCCAATACGATCTCCTCGGGATCGCCAAAATGCCGTTCTAATGCCTCTATTATTTCGTACGGGTTCGACACGGTGTACATAATGGATTTTACAGCCAGCCGGGCTTCTCCGCGCAATGCTCTACGTAGCCTGCCTATGTTGCTTACGTCTGAGAATAGAGGCGAACTATCGTCGAATTCTGACCGAAATGCTATCCATTCGGCTATGTTGCCGTCGAACGGCGTCAACTCGGGCACGTGTCGTTGAATGACCGGCGTGCTTTTACTGCGATTGACGGCGCTGACTAAATTGTTAGATAACAATTCGAAGTCCCTATTCGCGAAAACAGTACGTTCGCGTTCTACTGGGGCTTCGCGCGGCGCGAAACTGGGCCCTATTGCCGGCATCGGACAGTCTAAACGCTGTTGTTGCTGTACCCAACCTAACACACGCGTGTCCCTAGCAGTCGGTTCGATTGTCAATGGCACATGTGAATTGTTGGATGCCTCAATACGTGCAATTTCCAAGCGATTCTTCGCCGCCATTGACGCTCGTTTCGCCTGCTCTAATTCTGCGTTATGTAATTCTAATTCGGCCATTAAAACGGATAACTGAGGATTAACACTGCCTAAGGGCGCGCCTACCACAGTGCCCGATGCACTCCTACTATGCCTAGGTAGATCGTGCTGAGGGGGACGTTCATGTAACGGAACGTCCAGATTCGGATCTGAATCGTAATTCACTGGGGGGCCTGCTGGCGGCGCGGCGCCTTCTAACTGAATAACGTTCGCGGGATGTGCCGGTGCGTTCACTGTGCCACTGCTACCTATACCACCACCGCTGGTGCCTTTGCTCCACGTATTTGTACTATCACTTGTTGTCAACCCGGGAGACGGTGTCGCTTCGTCCGTACGAACACTTCGCGAACGGAGGACGCGCACAACCTCTTCATTGGTCGACATGATAACGGTGCGCGGGACGCGGGGGGGGAAGCACTGAATTTAACACCTACGCGAGCGTTACTGGAGATTGACGTCACTGTAACGCTCGAGAACCTAATTCCCTACGTTTTCTTCTTTTTTCTTTCTTCTTTTCTTCTTTCTTCACGTGATCACCTCCACGCAAAGGTTGCTCAAACAAGTCTGCGTTTGTCACCGTTAGGTGCAGAAATGCAAGCCCCAGCTAAAGCTGGCGGAACTGGACCAAGCCAGACCATACGACTAAAGTCGCCGAAAGTTTTAGGAACCGAAGCCGAAGCCTCTCAAAAGTTCCCGGGGTCGAGCAAGCTCTTCCCTAGTGAGACAGTTGCCCTAAGGCCACAAGAGACAGTATGATGCACGCCGCACGGGGAACCGTAGCTCGCAGTAAGGTGCACGACGCGCAGGCTCTTGAGGTGATCTTCTAAATGGGCAGGAGCTCTTCGTAAACAGGAATCTTGAGGCTTCGTACTTGGAGGAGTCTCTTCTTATTGGACTACAATCTTGAGATTTCTTTCTTGAGACTTCTTTCTTCACAGGAATCTCTTCATAATAGACAGGAATCTCTTCTATATTAGACTGCAATCTTGAGACTTCTAATGACACATAAATGACAAATGAACCAAATAACATGCGAAAATATGAATATCAGTTACTTTATTACAATTGTTACATACGGTGTTCAAATGTTCCTCCGTGTCTCACAATACACGCTGCAGGACGCTGCTTCTGTTTTCAGTTGGAGGCAGAAACACTGGTCCTATAATTGTTTCCCCGTGAATCGTTAACTGACCAACGACACTGGTATGCTGTAAATCGGTAGGCGACACGATTGTCTTCGGCAAATACACATGTTCCTTCCGTCTAATCCACACCACATACCGTTGCGAGTAAACAAGCTTTCATCGCTTCAAATAACATGCCTGATAAAATCACGTTCTTTCACTGTTTTTTGCAATAGCCACCGGCAGTAAGCTTCACGGATAGGGCAGTCTCTAGGAAATAAAGCTTGAACCCTCTGAACGGGTCCCCAACGTTGATCGTTCTAAGTTGTTCGTGGTACAACGGGCTGATTGTTGGCGACACGATCAAAAGCACGTAAAATTGTCCAACGACCTGTTGGGTGTGGTGGTGGATATGTTTCACCGTATCGTCGTAAAGCTTCAGCCGCATAACATGAGCAAATATAAATATCCACGTACTTTTAACAAAGGCATTTTCATTTAAAGGTAAAGCAAATTGAAATTAACTTAAGTGTCAATTTCATTTCAAACATCATATTTATGATCGATGGTAAATCGTGCAAAGAGGTTCGATAGTTGTAAAAAATGCGTTAATTCTATCTTGCGTCGGCGAATGAAGAGCCGTGTTACTTTAGTGCAATATCCAAACGACGATATTTGACGATAACCAAAATAAAATAAATAACAAGGACGGCCTATTGTATGAATTGCAGATCAAACAGGGAACAATTTCAATTTACTCGAACATAATTTTATAAAGCGTGTTAACGAACTAAAACCTTTTTATTATCAGTTTAGGTAGGTAAACAGAGACGTTTTATTCACGATGAAAGAGGTTACAACATCTTTAATTGTTTATGATGATTTGAGTACATTCGAGTGGTTGTCAGTGTCAAGTCATGTCATGTGAGATTTGTTGGGATTAAAATTATTAACTAACAAATTACATAAATACTCCACTAGAAAATTTTATAAGTAAGTAGAATAACAGAGACATTCACCTCTGCAAATCCTGCAATGTTTTTTTTAGCGTTTTACGCAGACCTAAGAATGGAAAAAAGCAACATATTAACGTAATATCCTAACGTCTAAGGATTGTTTACAAGTAAGTTCATTGACCCAGCCACCTGATTAGGGTTGGCACAAAGTAGTTTTTGGTATGAATGTTTCAAAGGCTATAACTTGAAAACGGTAACATATATTTCCATAGTTTCTATGGGGGAAATATAGTGCTAAGGTTGAACTATCTGCCAGTTTCGCAAAGGATCCTCGTCACGTTCCACCCTGTATATGTTTTAATTAAAACAAACAATTATTTACTCAATGCATTTTCACCAAAAAACAAAATTTTATAAAAGTAACAGTATTATTATCAAGCTAACAGTATAAGTAACAGGACGTACACTAACTTGCGTACTTACTTTAACGAAAATAGGTTAATGATTAGACAAATATAATATAAACTTGTATGTGAAAAATCGCCAAGTCAAGTCTTGATATTAAATTACACTCCAAGTAAAATAAATGCATTGAGTAAATAATTGTTTGTTTTAATTAAAACATAATATATTAACTATGAAGTAGCAAAGAACTTTGCACCCATATAGATCTCAATTCTTTTGTCGGCGAAGTCGACAACGTGGTATGCGATATTGAACTTGGCTCTCATTTAACATTTATGTTTTTGGTGGGATCTATAATACCGGGTTTAACTGCCAACTCGATCCAGTATTTTGTATTTTCTTGTAGCACATAAAGTTTAAAAAAGTCAGAGGATATATATGGACAACACAAGAGAGCATGGCTCCCAGCCTCCCACGCGAGTGCGTGATGTCGAATGAAGAATGTCAGTAGGTCATTCTTTGATATTATGAGAAATTGATAAAATATTTCTATGCGTATTATTTAAACGCAATGGTTAATTTAAGTTGGTACTTAAAATGAAGGAAAGTAATTTATTTCTTCTAATTTGGTCTTGGTGCAGTAAAAGTCAGTTGTTGGCTGATATGGTAATGATAGGTACTTATATGATACTTTATTTTAATATCAGCTTACTTTTATACCTACTAAAACTAGGTTAACAATTTATAATTTACGTTGGTAGTTGGGAACGCAGTGTTCTCAAATACCGCGAGACAATACATAAAATAAGAGTTAGAAAAATCGATATGCACTTGATTGCATTTCTAAAAACAATATTATTTATTTGTTTGCAGTCAGTACTGGGCTCTGCAACTTACTACTTACTCCTCCGGCCTTCAATACAAGCACCCGCTCCCGCTACCGGTGTTGGTCTGGTGCGGTCGCTTGCCAGGCGGCGGCTTAGAGCTCGCGCAGATCATCTTGGACCACATCTGCCCACCGATATCTGGGGCGGCCTATCGGACGACGACCTGTCAGTTTTCCGTGGGACGCTCTTTTTACCGCCCGGTGCTCTCCCATGCGCTCCACATGCCCACGCCAGCGGGACCTGTTGAGAGTGTTGAGCTAGCATAATATCAGACGCGTCCACGCTTCTTGAGCGACTCAGCGTCACCTGTCTTACTCGCACGGTGTTGATAGGAAAATGACAGGTAGTAAGGTAGTATTTGTCGCGCAACGAAGAGTCGCGTGTCCCGGTTACGCTAGACGTGCGGTATGCTTTGGTCACTCCTGTTATGTTAAGTTCCGAAAGCAGTTCTTCAATTTCAGCGTTTTTTCGATCAAGTTCTATCAGATCAGTGTTGGGCAACAGAATCTTCCTCTCGGACAGCGAGAGCTTATTTTTACGACCCAGTTACTTCGGCGCGCTCCGGCGAAGGTAAAATTTTTAGACTTCCTTTGTCTGGCGGCCGCTGGTGCTGCCCATGCTCTTATGGTACCTCCTTAAACAAAGATAGCCTCAGTTATTAAATAGGTATTTGATGCACATTGTTACTATGTGTCGGCAATTCAAAATAAAATTATAGTAATATGTAAATACCATTGATGTTTACAGTTGATAATAACCTTTAGCACTACGATAAACATATTAATCAGTCATGGAATATAATTAAATTACGTAGAAAATCTAATAACGAACAATCAAATATCGTACGATACACGACTGCGCAAGACTAATCTCCCCTTTATCTCGTTTTCAGTTTCCCTCGCATCAACTTCATTACGAGCAGCACAGGAGCGAGTTTTCCTGACATAGCAATGGCGTTGATGTGGTGACATTCCGAGAAATGTGATCGACTATCGGCTTTCAATTGAATCTTTATTGTAGCACTGCGGAAATGGTTTGTGTTGGTTTATATTTAACCTAAGTTAGTTGGTTTATATAGGTAAGTACTTGTTATAAATCGGTATCAATCAAATGCATACAGCATAGGTACCTACATAAAGTGGATACTTTTTATTTACAAACAACATTGTAGAGTAAATATCGATACAAATCTTAGCAGCTGTAATCAGTCTATTTTAATGCAACAGACGGCGACAATTGTATCAACAATATTTTGAGACAAACGCACGTTCTTCGAATTTGCGAAACTGCATCGCGTGTCCTGTCGCGATACAGACGCGCTTGACTGGTAAAGAATGCCTCATGGCATTAAGTCCGCCATTTGTATTTTTACTTATATATTTTGTGCAATAAAATTTAAATAAATAAATAAATAGGTACTCATACTCATTTATTGATAAAAATTTCAATACTTTACAAGTCAAAATCTTATAGCTATTAAATGATTATTTTAATACATTTAACAATTAGATTATTATTATTTATTGTAGGTATTATATTACGATAGGTATTTATTAAATTTATGATAGTTTTAACTGTCATGCATGTTATAAAATTTGTCCATATTATAAAAAGCTTGACCGATTAGCCATTTCTTCAGTTTGATATAAAATAAATTAGTGCCTTCGAACGTTTTAATTGTGTCTGGCAATGCATTGTATATTTTGGGACCCCCGACATGCATAGTCTTGGAGGATTTGGTCAGCCTGGTGGCTGACTGGCAGCAGGCGTTCCTTGCTACCTAGTCGGGTGCGAGTGAGTTGACTCGTATTAAATGTGTGTTTATTGTTGTGTACATGTTTCGCAATATACAATGTGATACTGACACAGACGCACTGTAGTACCGATACAAACGCACTGTGGTACCGATACAGACGCGCTGTGGTACCGACACAAACGCGCTGTGGTACCGATACAGACGCGCTGTTGTACCGACACAGACGCGCTGTGGTACCGATACAGACGCGGTGTGGTACCGACACAAATGCGCTGTGGTACCGATACAGACGCGTTATTGTACCGATACAGACGACGCGCAAAGAGAACAGCAGTACAATCACCATAGTAAATCTGCCTTAGTAATTTAATCCTAGTACTTATATGATTTTCTGCTATGTGACACTGCACGATATATAAAATTTCGTATTTTTGACAGTTTACATTTAGGTAGCCGACCCCGATTGAGAATTCATTCTCAAAAAAAAAATGGAACAAAGGCTAGGAGGATGATGATGATGAACGAAACAAGTGTATGTAGTCTTTAAGTAAAGTGGCATTACCTACACATACCTATTGTGTGGTCAGTCGGCAATCGTATCGGAGCGTTTGGCCTACACCGCGTGTTGTCCGAGTAACTGACCCGTGTCACTCTCGCCTTGAGTCCAGCGCAGCCCGCACCGCCTGCACCGCCTGCACCGACACCAACACACAGCTAGTGCCTCGCCATTACGTAGGAGCAGGACAAGAAAGAGCGCGCGCGCTGCGCTCGGCGCTCAGCGACAGCGACGCACTCGCGCGCGGGCCATGAACTCTTGTATTATTGCTACGCAAACACGAGTAACAAGAGTCTTGTCGATCCCTGTTCTCCAACATTGTTCTATGTGCTAGAAGAAACTAGCTCGAGTTGGTAGATGCGGTATTATAGATAAGGCATTGTAAGCTACTAAACTTTTAAATAAATAATAACAAACAAATTCGATAAAAAGTACCAGTATCTAGTCTCTTCGTCTAGCGTTTTGGGCACTAGACGACGATAAACAGGCTTATATAGATTCGTCCTTCCCGGAATTCTATATTTCGAACCCAGGACCGTCCGCTCACTCGGCTCAGTAAGCAGTTGCTTTACAACTGCGCCAACAACGTCGCCTAACTCTTACTTCCTTGACGGACATTTACCCTGAACGACGCACCGCGACAGTGCGATGTCATTAATAAGTACATAATTATATACATAAGTATATTAATTACATATATACTGCACAAAGGTATATTGGAAGAGTAAAGGTATATTGGAATATAATGGTGGTAAGGTGGTATTGGAAGACGACACTAATATCGTGGTAAATTCTAGGACAAAAGCTCAGCGTTAGCGTACTGGCTCGGCCGCTTGGGCGCCGCCGGTCGAAGGGCGCGTGCGCAGGGCGGGTGCGCGCGCACGGGGGCCGCGAGTGCGGCTGTACTCGACTGTTATTGTAGCTATATGTCGTCATACATGTCATGGACCAATAATAGCTTTACATTTTAAATACGTTTTTAGAATGTGTTGTTGAGTGTTTCAAAATGGCATGTAGGTATTTAAATCGATATCTGTATATTCCCTTTTTTCGATCAAAATATTTGAAAGTTTTACCAAAAATACTGACTTGCAATTTAAAGGTATTTGCAAAACTGTTTTACTGGAAAAAAAATAACCTAACCTAACCCGGCCGAGTCGCATCTTAGTATGCAGTGCGAGGATAATATAGTGTGCAAGTCAGTATTTTTGGTGAAACTTTCGAATATATCCGATGTACGAACCATATTTTTGGTGTGAATTCGGTTAAAAAGGTCATCTCGTTTTGTATGATGTTTAAGTTTTTTTTTGTAGGAACGTAGGTACTTACACACATTAGTTTTTCTGGTATGCATTCAGTTAATTAGTGGAGTTACCTAGTGTGCTGAAAAATTATACAGATGTGCATTTAATAATATCCCTTTCAAAATCAATCTAGAAATGTATACCTACTTATGTAAAGCTGTTACGACTCTTTATGAGATAAGACTGTGTGTCAATGTCAACTAATGATCGTGGAAGACAAAGACAATCCACCTTATAAGTAGGTACAATGCATTTAATTGGGAACATGGGATTTTTTTAAGTATTGGGAAGATTTGAATATCGATTATTAATGGGTCCCGGCTGTAAAAGTTGCTTCCGTATTATGAATTTAATTTTTTATGTGCATCAGGGCTATGCGCTATATTAATTGTAGGTCGTAACCACATGGGAGAACCGGGCTAAAAGTGCCGATTTTCATAAAATACAAAATTAAGACCGGCCAAGAGCATGTCGGGCCACGCTCATGTGTAGGGTTCCATAGTTGCTCATCCTTCACAAGAGACGGGCTTAAAACAGCGGTTTTAAGCCCGAGGTTTAAGTTACGAGAAAGATTTCAAGTAAAAAGGTCGTAAACGCCGAAGTAACTGTAATTACTTATTACCTTCTGGAAGTTAACTTACGTCCTTTTAAAGAAAATTCAGAAATTTTGCGATAAGTAATTCAAAAACGGATGGACCGATTTCGTTCAATTTAGTATTCATTGAAAGTACTTATAAGGCCTCATTTTCATGAATTTTTCCATATCTTTTTGACCCGTGGTTGAAAAGTTAGAGGGGGGGGGGACACACCATTTTTTTTTATTTTCGGAGCGAATATTTACAGAACTACTGACTTTATCAAAAAGTAATGCTTAGAGACCCCTATTATTTTTAACAGACCTATTTAACGACACCTCACACACTAGGGTTGAAACGAAAAAAAAATTCACCCCCACTTTAGGACTACCAGAAGTACCCGAAAAAATTTTTTTTTGTACTTTTTCTTTTCTTGTTTTGTCGACGTGATACATACACATACTCATACCAAATTTCAGCTTTCTAGTACTAATGATCACTGAGCTAAACCGCAGACGGACATGGCGAAACTATAAGGGTTCCTAGTTGACTACGGAACCCTAAAAACTCCGTTCACGCACGCTAAAAGAGTATTATAGTGCTCTTCGTCGAAACATAAGGTTATTTTTGGGTAATACCTACGCGACAGGTTATAAAAAACTAAAGTTAACATTTTATTATTTAGTGGGGTTAGTTGTGCCGTCGCTTTTGATTTTTTCCTTGTTTACTTGCGTTCGAATTCGCAACGAAACAACTTACCCCCGACACGTTTAGCCCCGCTCTCACCTACTGAGGAGACACTATGATTATTATAACACCTGTATAAATTACCTGTAGTACACTATAATCTATTTTGATTTTTACACCTGGCTAAACGCTTTTTTTTAATTATTTTCCAAAAAAGGTGTACATAACTGCATGCAACTGAAATTAACTCGACAAACTGCTAAGACAGTTTGTTGGCGAAAAGCTATTGTGACATTCTCAATATATTTTTAGTATTGTATAATTGTGAGCACTTCGTCTCGTACTGGCTTATTTAGCCCCTTGCAAACATTTTTTTATTTATTTATTTCAAAATTCGCTCGCAAATCGCAAGTGTGATAAGGCCCTTAATTTTAGGTCAACGAGAGAGATATTATGACAAAGTATCACGCGGCGCGTTGAACTCGTCGCGCCGTGGTTTGAAGCATCCCCTTCCGTAGTCGCCGTCTGCTCGGCGGCTGTCGGCGGCCGCGCGGTGGTCGGGGGTCCGTCCCGCACGTTACATTCACTTTCGTGGTAAATTAAATTAATAATCATAATTATGAAACAAAACCCTTTGATAAAATACCAGTTTCAATCTGTTACATTACGAAGAATGTGGTGTTTGTGGGTGTATCTACATATATGTCTGTCACCATCTCTGTGGCTGTCCGTGCCGTCGCAGCTAAAGACGTGGCGTTCATGAGAACTCATTGAGAACTACACCTCGGAATATAAAGAGTAACATTTTATGACAGCTGCTAGCGGCTAGGGATCGCCTATATCGATAGAATCAATTATCGATGCTTTTCCCATATTCTAGTCGCTTCCCAAATGTTTTGTGAGTGTGTATTTTTTTGCATGTATTGTACATGGAGACGATTATAAAGTTCACACAGAGCATATTTTAAATGATCGCTTGGTTATGAATACCATTGTCAAACCTCGTTAAACCGCTAGATAGAATTATGAAACAGTAGTAATTGTCGATATTGTCGGAATGAGGAAACAAAATATGAATGAAGATTCAAAAAGCCATTTGTAAACATTGATTTGGTCATCTTGTACATCCCTACATGTATCAATTACCTAGTTATAATATAATTGTTTGTACTAGTTTTAAGTATAATTTACGGAAAAATGACTTATTGTTGAGTTTCTTTCGGCTTTATTCTCAATAGCGGTCTCCTCTTGTGAAGTGCCAGTAGATTCAGATTCAGATATGTGAAAGCGCCCTTGTGGATTACTTAGGTACAGAATAAACGTTTTGATTTTGATTTTAAAATAGAGGAAAACAATTATGTTCCTATTTTGTTTAATTTGTATGCTTTCAATAAAAACATATGGGAAAAGCATCGATAGTTGAGGTGGTAGGTGTGGGGGATAGGCGCTCCCTACCTGATGTTAACTGTCATTAAATATTGCCCCGTATATTCCGGAGGTCTGCCTGAGAATATATGGGGAACATTATTTTAATAGGTATAGGCGCGTCAGTATTCAATATACGTATCATTTACTACCCATAATTTTTTATATTTTCAGAAAAAGGGTCGTAGGTGGGCCATTTTTAGGGTTCCGTAGTCAACTAGGAACCCTTATAGTTTCGCCATGTCCGTCTGTCCGTCTGTCCGTCCGTCCGTCCGCGGCTTAGCTCCGTGATCATTAGTACTACAAAGCTGAAATTTGGTATGAGTATGTGTATGTATCACGCCGACAAAACGGGAAAATAAAAAAAATAAAGAAATGTTTTTTCGGGTACCTCTGGTACTCCTAAAGTGGGGGTGAATTTTTTTTTACGTTCCGACACTAGCGTGTGGGACGTCGTTGAATAGGTCTTTTAAAAATAATAAGGGTCTTCAAACATAATTTTTTGATAAAGTCAGCAGTTTCGTAAACATTCGCTCCGAAAATAAAAAAAATAGCGCCCCCCCTAACTTTTCAACCACGGGTCACACTTTTTTTTGAATTTTCGATATTTTGGGTATTTTCTACTCAGAATCACGAGCTCTTTCGATCTAATTAGGAGAAAAAAACTTGCCCAAAATATTCATACATTTTTTGTTTTTCCATTCCGTTACCGCTGTAGTAGGTTTTATATGGAAATGGTAACGGAATGGAACGAAAAAACATTGGGACACTTTTTTCTTCTAATTAGATCGAAAGAGCTCGTGATTCTGAGTAAAAAATACCCAAAATATCGAAAATTCAAAAAAAAGTGCGGTGTACAACAGAAAAAATGGCCCAGGTCCTAAACGGATAATCCAAAAAACAATAATCTGTTTGAATTGTGACTTAATCGAAAATATTATTTCTTATATGTTTATATAATATACCATCGGGTTGGCCTTTGACGTTGATGTCTCGCGTTTTTATATATGTCCCAACCATTGTTTAAGTCTAAACTGAAAACCATGTTGTTACACAGGCAAACTGACAGCGTTTTTTAAAGGACTGGCATCCATATTCACTGTTCATAAAGTAGGTAACAAAAAACTATTTACATATCCTAATTAACTAATGTTGCAGTAGACTGATAATTTATTTTTATACAGCTTTCTCTTTTTCGTGTTACGTTAAATATGTTAAAAAATAGTAGTGTATTAGTCGCCTAAAAGTCACTCACTGGGCAAGCTGAAAATCAGCGCTGGAACTGTGCCGCACCGCAGCGGCTAGGTTTCCAGCACATTGCTGAGCTTGTCCTTTTGCCATTGTTCAATTATTTGATCTTTTTACTTGGTGTTTCTTTTTTTGTATTTTTTTTGATGTACATAAAACTGTGTTCTGTTATTTTGGCAATAAATGTATTTTCTTTCTTTCTTTCTTTCTTTCTTTCTTTATATTATTGTTAATGAATATTGTTCATCGTTATAGGCTATACAAGAAAGCAAAGTACATATAGTTTCATAGTAATAATATTTATTAAACATATATAAATATCACATGGTATACCAAATTAAATTCTAGTTATAAATAGCATTATTAACGAATAATTTAAAGCTATGTAAATATCATACAATTCAGAATAGATTTCCCGAGCACATGCCCTTGCACATGCGCGTAACGTCGCAGGCGTGACGCGTACGCGTGCGCGCGGCCCGCGCCCTTCCGTCATTATTCTATTGCATTATTACTAAATACCTACTGCGGTGTTTCTATCATTAAGTACAATGAATTCAGTCACACAGCGGCCTAATATTGGCCTGTAGTGAAAATACTCTAGTAATACAAATACATTAAATACGTTACATTATGTATATAATTATTACCTATTCTACGATCTAATCTTGTGTTATTCCGTAACATAAGAAGACTTATTAAGTTAACTGGGTACGATGTTTCATCATATTCTAATTTGCTCATTAGCATTTCACGATACGCCAAAATGGTGCATATTATGCCAACTGCCAACCCTGTTTCGCTTCGGTGGCCCGATACCCGGACTGCCCCAGCTCGTCGTATCTTCAACGAAGTAATTTCTTCCGCGGATCGCAGAACAAAAGTGTGAGTGTCGCTCCGGCGGCAGGTCCCAGAGCCGCTGCGCTAGTGCTCCTTGCCCCACCACGTCGGCCACGGGATGCTGCACAGCTTGAAGAAGCACGGCGCGGACCGCCGCCGGACCGGCTTGTCCGCCGGCGCCGGCGCCGCGTCTGCCGCCGCCGCCAGCAGCGCCAACCACATGACCAACACCAGGAAATGGAAGAATCGCATCTTCACACGCTTTTCTCTTGACAAAAGGAACGTCGACGATCTATGAATGAATACACTGAAAGTTTGTCGTATACTCGGCAAGGGTGAGTAGGTAGTGGTCGATAGTTGGTCGTAGGCCGCTCGGAAGTGTACTGGAGATACCATTGAGCATCTCGGCTTTTATACGGCGTGGAGCTGCAGATTATCATGACGCGCGCGCGATAGCCGCCGAATTTGATAAGCCGCTCGATAGGTTCGATGACTGCCGACGTCAGCGCAGGCCGCGAGCCCCCGCGAGCCGGCGCGAGCGTCACTCCCGCGCCAGTTAGCCCTTCCTTCTAGGTATTTCTGACCCAACATTTATCCGACTAGTGATACAGTGCTTCATCTGACCAAATTGATACGTTAAGCCGTGACAACGATTTTTTTGCGTATTCTACTCCCATATCCCCGCCGTCTTGAAAATGTTCAATAAAAGGTTGAATCGACAGAAATAAATTTAAATTATAAAATTATCAAACCTGCTGGCAACATTACGAGATTAGATTCAGAAATGTGACCTGGAGGCGAATACATCCCGAAAATTGGACATCCGGATGACATACAAAAAGCAATTTTAACCTAGTTAAAACGAAGAGCTTCGCTCACTCGGTCTATAGGCGTGTGCGGACAATTTTTTTTGAGGATGTTTTTGATAAATAAATAAATAAATAAATAAAAATATATGGTACTACCTACACTTTAGACTGCTCCAAAAGTCAGAAATGACCGTTAAAGTTCAACATTCGTACAGAGGACTAAAAACGCTCCAAAAAGAAATCATAAAATTCTTATTCGTACGTACCTATACCTTTGAAGTCACATATTGCAAAAAAAAAATTTTGTTTTTTTTCTTCTTTGTATTATGACATGTTGAGCTAATTTTATTCATATAACTATACTGTTGTATATTTCAACATCAGCCGCATCCCCTATTGTAGGCTGATTTTTTACTCAGTGGAAGAATAGAAATGAATTTCGCTCACGACTGACGCCTCACCCACGCGGGCATCTCTAAGGCCGCCTAATATCTAGGGGTGCTCATTTATATTTTCCAGACATTGTATCCAAACACCATGGTATATACGACTTAGTGGGCAAACAAAGTCTGACATAGTTCATCTAATTTAATCTTATTCATCTTATAAATGTTTACAGTTTTTTTTATATGAAACCGCAATACTTTATGTATACTTATTATCAATACACATTCTACATAATTATGTACCTAGGTACGCAGCAAGCAAGGCAGTCCGATAACGGGTCTGTTTAATTACATACATTTTAATTCATAGAAAACATCAGCTACCTAATTAAGTTTTTTTTGCAACCACGTGGACTTTATCAATTTACAGCTATTCTTATACAAGAATGATGCAACATTAAAAAAAAAATCAGTCAGGCATTCGTTATAATTCGGGTTTATTATTATAACGAAACACGTGGTAGGTATTACGAGGGCGCGGTTCCCGGCATCGGCAGCGGGGGCTGTCAGCGCAGCGTGCGCGGCGGCGGGCGCGGGGCGGGCGCTCCGCGGCGCCGGCGCACTGAATAACCTACAGCCGCAGCTAGTTACGCCGTTTTTAGGGTTCCGTAGTCAACTAGGAACCCTTATAGTTTCGCCATGTCCGTTCTGTCTGTCTGTCTGTCTCTCTGTCCGTCCGCGGCTTAGCTCCGTGATCATTAGTACTAGAAAGCTGAAATTTGGTATGAGTATGGGTATATGTATCACGCCGACAGAACGGTAAAATAAAAACAAAAAAACTCTCGAACACCTAAAGTGGGAGTGTTTTTTTTTTCTTTTCAACATTAGTGTCTTCAAACATCATTTTTTGATAAAGTCAGTAGTTTTGTAAATATTCGCTCCAAAAATAAAAAAATAGTGCCCCCCCCCTCCAACTTTTCAACCACGGGTCAAAAAATTATGAAAACATTCATGAAAATGAAACCTTGTAAGTACTTTCAATGAAAACTATATTGAGTAAAATCGGTTGAGCCGTTTTTGAGTTATCGCAAAATTTCATAATTTTCTTTAAAATGACGTAAGTGCCGCGCGGTGTCCTTATAGTTACTTCGAACGTTACACATATTAGTTAAGTGCCATACTGTATTAAAACATATCGCTCAATCTGGCACGTATAATCGATAACTTCCAGAAGGTAATAAGTAATTACAGTTACTTTGGCGTTTACGACCTTTTTTATAGAGCTTGAAATCTTTTTCGAAATTTAAATCTCGGGTCTATTGTGGAGGATGGGCAACTACGGAACCCTACACTGAGCGTGGCCCGACATGCTCTTGGCCGGTTTTACATATATTATCTCACAGGTACTGTTCGTTTTATGGAACTAAGTATATACCTAATACAATAGTGAACGACACGTGCCCATCGTCTTGAGTTAGGTTTCATATGCACGAGTTTCATTGTTATCGCCCCCAAAGAAGACATACCTACTTAGCTATAATGAGATTAGAGGTCAAGAAGTGTTAAGAATATTCGAGTTTGCAACGTCGTGGGGAACATATGTCGGACACTCCGGCAGCACGCGGGCCGGGTCTGCCCGCCAGCGGGGACCGGCGAGAACTTTCTAGCACTATGAGTTTTACGAATAAATATCTCATAATGGTGATCATAAATCATAAATCATAAAATCTTTATTTGTCCAACATAGGTATACAGGTTGTTACATTATGCTATAGATTCACTATGCGGCGCCTTTCGGCATACAAATTGTAAGGGCATGCATGTCACCTTATTTATACTAAGTACTTAAATTATGTCTTCCAAAAACTCGTTGACAGTGTAGTAGGTGATATAAGTATACTTATACCTACTGGTTATTATAGGAATAGGACTGGCCAGATATCTGTAATTCTGTATTAGAACAATGAGATATTTATTTGTGAAACTCATTGTAAAATTCGTAAGGTAATATGCGGGCTCGTCGCCATCACCACACTTTCGTTACATTCACAGCTACGCCTGTCAGCGATGAAATTATACAATAATAATTACATTTGTACTTTTTTCTCCTAGATACTGCTGCCTTTGGAAGAGTAGTTTAGTTTATAGTCAGAAATTTAGAATTCAGATCGTAAGTACTTAGGTAATTTGTTCGTAACAACTCGAGAAAATCCCTTAATAGTAAAGGAACCAATACTTTGTTAGGTAGGCACCTAATTGCCTGCGAGTAGTTTCGTTTGCATGAATTCTTATTAGCGCAAGGGACATGTAAAACGATTTCCAAGTTAGCGGCATAGCTGCACGATCGAAATGCCTCCACTAAATTGCTACAATGTCAATATCTATTGGCGGGCTCATAACTGACTCATGTGCGTATTTATAAACTTATCATAGTGTTTAATTATTTTCTTAATGAACGGTTAGGTAAGCCTCACTATCTGGTCGCCGGCACGGTGCCGCCATGCCGCCACGCCGCGCCGCGCTCCTACGACCCGCTCCACATGAGGCGACAACGCACGAAGGTCCATAATATCACGACGGTGAGCTCTAACACGGCGTAGTAAAACAGTAAGTCGCGTGCCGGCGGTAGGCATACCACTCGACGTCCTTGTACACTATTTTGGATGACGTAAAAACGACGCATGTTAACACACCGTTTCTTATAAATTTACAATGGTGTTTTATTTCTGTTCAACTACGGAATGGAATTTTTCAGCCTAAAAGTACCTAGCTACTGAAGTGGCGTTCTCAAAAATCAGGTAAGTAACTTTAGTAAGTATTCCGACATTGCATTACAGCTATGGGCGGTGATGCTTTTTCTTGTATTATTTCGCTTTGGGTCCTCATTTTACTGATTTTTTCGTTCTCATTACACCTAAGGTCGTTCAATACACCCATGGCCGTCTTAAAACATGCCGGGACCCTGGGCACTCCATAATTAAATACTTCAAAGAACGTCATCTTTAGGTATGTTTTTTCGTGAGTTGTTTGGTACCCCATTACATGAGATTGGGGGCCCTCGTGAGACTGGGGGCCCCGGGGACGGGGGCCGGATGCCTAGTGCCCAGTGGAAAAGAGGGGCTCGGCCCACCAAATATTCAGATATACCAAGTTTTCCATAAAATGTATACCTACACAATCAAACAACGATCACAACCGAAGTAACTGAAGCTTTCATTCATATCTGATCACTTGGATTGGATCCCTAACAATACTTATCTAATACTCCGAACAGTCCGTAACCGGTACTAGCTGAATACCTCTGCATCACTTGTTTAAAAATCGAGTCAGTTTATCACGAGTGAACTTTTAGCAGGTCATGCTCCACGCGGCGCCGGCGCACGCGCGACGCTGCGAGTTCGAGCACCTAACGCTTTATCGACGCACGTCCATTCATGCCGACGGTGAGTAACTCTAGTACAAATGTATGTTTGGCAAGATTGATTACGAACGTCACAGAAACCCCCAGTAAGTTAACTGTTTTGAAGGAAGTTCGATACCATACGCATTACTTTAAGTTTTCTGAAAAAATAAAGAAAATTATCCGTGTTCTTTTAAATTGCAAATTTTATTGAGATGCTCTGGTAAATAAAGTAACATTTCCATTAATTAAAACGTGGCAGGCACGGTGGCGTCCAGAAAACCCGATTTTCACCGGATTGCCCACTTCAGGACGATTGAGAACCATTATACATATATCTATTGCTACTGAAGAAAATGTAAGCGAAATAATCTACCCCGTCGCATCTTGCCCTGTTTTTTTGTTTAACGCTACTACACTTTACGGTTATATATAAGAGATTTATTATCTACTTTTCTTAGGCACCCAGGTTTATAAGTACCGTCTTTTTCCCGTGTAGAGAGTTCCCCCCTATCCCCTGTCGCTAATATTCCAGAAATTGTAATCGCTAATGTGCCAGTGCGCTGCAGTGAGAGTGCTCGAAGGAGGAACACAACAAACCAGCTTTGATCCCAACCTCATGTTATTTACCTATTTTAAAATTGATGTATTTCAAACTATCCAGAGGAAAACTTACCAAAATATTGAGTTTTAGGCATTCCAAACCAATTAAGATAATATATTCAACCTCAAATGAGATCGCGTGACGGAAAGCCCCCAAGCTTCGAGTCGACAAAAATCGCATAACACATCTACGCAAGTACGCATTAATGTTTCATCATGCCACCTAATGTCTCGAGTAGCGCCGGTCCGGATTACGTAAAAAACTATCTATCAAATCAATTTTAGAGTTAATTTTAGAACTCGACATTAAGGACATCGAACAGTGGTGTACGTGAGACAGCGGGTAAGGTACGTTGAATTATTTAGTAGGCAATACGCCTGACATCGTGTTGGTTTGGTAGCGATCGATCCAAGCGCCATGCAGGCAGTGCTCGTCGACGTGACATCAACATCCCGCATGACGAGAATCTCGTGAAGGCTGAGAAGAACAACTTATTTTTTATATACATACATATATATATATGTGTGTATCAGAATCAGAATCAGAATCAGATTTTTATTGATAAAAAAAAATCAATTTACACGTCATGGAAAGATATTATACATATAATTATAATATTATTAAAATGACAATATGTAGAACATGTTTCTTAAAAAAATATATTCGTTTATACAGTGTCATGTTAACTAGGTACTATTGGCAGGCGCACGCCCGTATCAAAAGAACAACTCATTGAGTGCATGTACACTTTTGTGATTATACATTTTTACATAATGTGTTGGTTATTGGTAAAACAGGAAATTAGTTTGATAAACACTATGTGTTGGTTATATATATATATATTGTAAAAAAACCTAGCCTATTAAAGGTGAATAAAGGTGATAATAATTATAACACTATATACTCTCGCGGTTTGTACACATACTTATACCTAATTAATACTTGTTACGGCACGTGAAGTGAAACCGTGTCGAAACGTCAGGAAATGTAGGTAAATAAAAATATCACGATAGACCTGGTTTAACAAGTTTTAATCACTAAGTACATAATATAAAACAAAGTTGCTTCCTGCTGTCTGTCTGTCCCTATCCCTATGTATGCTTACACCTTTAAAACTACGCAACGGATTTTGACCCCCCCCCCCCCCCCCCTCCATCTTTTCCACGGATCTAAAAAATTATGGAAAAATTCATGAAAATTAGGCCTTATAAGTACTTTCAATGAAAACTATATTGAATAAATTATTTACCACTATTTGCTCGGAGTTTCTCTGAAGGACAAAATCCGGAACCAGGAGATCCGACGGAGAACCAAAGTGACCGACATAGTCCTTAAGATATGCAAGTTGAAGTGGCAGTGGGCGGGGCATATTTGTCGTAGAGCCGATGGTCGATGGGGCAGACGAGTTCTAGAGTGGAGACCACGAACGACACGCCCTGTAGGACGGCCTCCCGCCAGGTGGACCGACGACCTAAAAAGAGTGGCGGGAAGCGGTTGGATGCGGAAAGCTGAGGACCGGGTATGGTGGCGCGAACTGGGGAAGGCCTATGTCCAGCAGTGGACGACTCCGGGCTGATGATGATGATGATGATGATAAGTACTTTCAATGAAAACTATATTGAATAAAATCGGTCGAGCCGTTTTCGAGTTATCGCAAAATTTCATAATTTTCTTTAAAATGACGTAAGTGCCGCGCGTTGTCCTTATACATCGAACGTTACACATATTAGTTAGTGCCCTACTGCATTAAAACATTCCGCTCAATGTGACGCGTATAACCGATAACTTTCAGAAGGTAATAAGTATAGTCTCAATCCATAGCCTATTTATAATGGATATTTCATAATGGAGGACTGGCTAATTGGGCCCCATATTAGCCTAATTTGTATTTAGATTCCATATATCCATCAATAGTTCTTGCACTTAGCGGGCGCTGTCTTTGTGTGCGTCCCATGACACGCATAGGGACAGCATCCGCTCGATGTACACCTTACATTCCATTAAATTTTCGAAAGGGCCTCTACGCGTTGGCTTCGGCTCCGTGCACGCCTCCCAGAGGTCCGGGACACTATTGTCCCGTGAGCGGCTGCGACATACAGGATAATAAAATAGTAATAACAATACCATCCGGCACGAGAACCTCGTGAATGCCGAGAAGGTCAAACTCAACAAGTACCTTGACTTGGCTCACGAGGTGACCGCCATGCGGGATTTTGATTCAACCATCCTTGTAACGATGGTCGTTTCGGCGAACGGTCTTATAGCGGAGTCTCGACTATAGGTACGGATACGGCACGGCGCGCATCATCAGGAGGTTCCTCTCTCTGCAGCCCTAACCACCGGAAGCCTATAAAGGCCCTGCCCCGCTGCCGTCGGTACTCTATTAGGTTCGGATTTTTATGATTATTTGCATTATGTAATTTATTTATTGTATTTTACTTTTGATACAAGTTTATTGTAAAGAACCTAACCTAAGGTTTAAAATAAATAAAGATGATAATAATAATAAAGCCCTTTATTATAAAATTATATTTGTAATAAAATAAGTAAGCCTCCTACAAAGACGACTGGTTTGCAAATGCTCTCGCAGTCAAATTAAGATCATCTCATTGTATTTCCTGTCTTCCTCGCTTTCTCTATCCATGTACCAACACCAACTTTACTTGCCAATAAATACATAATAAGTTTTCAATTACCAGTCCGCTATGGCTGAAATAACATAATAAGTTACAGCTACGCAAAGCTCTTTTAATACCTATCGGACATCTCACTCCAGTTTAGTGTTCTGCTGGGCGGGTGCCCTCTACAGAAATCAGAACAGTGAGCACAGGTGAGCACAGTATTTTGAAGGTTAACGTCATAAATAAAGTGTGCAAATCCTGCGTACGCATCTCTCAGTCGCACGTGACCGGTTGGGTTGGGCGGTTATCGTTATCGCTGACAGCGGCAGCAGCGCGCGGCGCACGGCGCGGGCGCAGCGCGGGTCACCTCCGTCGCCGCGGACCCCGCTGACACCACACTGCCATTGACATTATCAATGATAAGATAACATGCACAAATATAGCACAGAACAGATGAAACTCTTCAACGTTATCAGTTTATATGGAAAATTAACATTATTAAATATCCTTTTGTAATTTAATACTTTTTTTGAGCTTGTCGGTTGCCGGTTTGCTGGCTCGAGCTTTTATGACTACGTTCGATTATATTGTATTGTCACCCGATTTACATATGTATACCTACAAACTGGGAATTAAGTGGGTCAAATCAACTTTCAAGATTTGATAACAAACAGGTACCTTCTGTACTGGGACAGCGACAGGTAAAGCTAAACGGAAGGTTTGAGGCGAGCACGTAGCGTAGCCTGTGTGCGACTTACACGAACAAATAAAGCAGGGATTTCCAAATTCACTCAGAAGCGCTGCCACTACAACTAGTTCAATGTGGTTCAATGCAGAATGTACAGTAAATACGTATTGTTAATATTATCCAGCATTACGCACGTTACATGTCAAGTCAATGACATGAGATGCAATTCGCGAGTATTGTTTATACTTAACTAGGGGCTTGCGATAAACTCTGATTAGCGCTAATGTCAGCTTTTCCCACAACACAACATATAATAATAGGTATATTGATGAAGACCGTCACTTAATACTTAATGTTCGACCATGCGTCAGGAGCAACCGCGCTGGTTTGGACTTAGAATGCTGGACTCATGCCATATGATTATAGCCCAAATGAAAATGTAGGAATAATAGTTTGTGATGTGTAACTTTGCGAAAAAAAATTAGGCGATACGGCAGAGAACCAATATTAACAATATATGGTAGAAGCCTTAACGGGGAAATTCACCTTTCTCCGGCCCTCTAGCTTCGGTGGGGCAAGGATCTGCCGGGGTCGCGCAGTGGCGGCGCACCGGTTGGAGGACCACCTCCAAACACGCTGCTATGCCCAGTTGTCCGACAGACACATGTCTTAAAGTAGTCTTTTAGTTTTTCAAAAAGTAGTTTTCCTTCAGTAGCCTTTTAAAAAGTAGTTTTCCTCCCACTTCTTGTCTGCATGCTTAACACCGG
Source organism: Apotomis betuletana (assembly GCA_932273695.1). NCBI lineage: Eukaryota > Metazoa > Arthropoda > Insecta > Lepidoptera > Tortricidae > Apotomis > Apotomis betuletana. The sequence continues at coordinate 36,050,448 of OW026300.1, read as the reverse complement.
TATTAGTGCCAGTACTAGAAAATAAGAAACTCTTGATGCATGCATCTCCCGACCACCATCGAGTGGTGTCGGCCGGGCGGGGGACATGGCCGGCGAGATGAGCAGTCCACAAGTTGCTCCCGGTAGCAGTCACAGGCCACTCTGGCATAAGCCTAAACGGAGAAACTTCTCCGGCCTTTCAGCACTGGCTGGGGCAAGGATCTGTCGGGGAGCCACAGTGGCGGCAAACCGGGTGGAGTTTGAGCTGCACACTCGCTGGTGTGTCCGATCGTCCGGCTGGCACTCCTCGAAACTCCCCCCCCCCCCCTTACTAATAGAGCAGTTGTAGCACCCGATGGAAAAGTAGCGAAAAGAGGGCATCGCGAGGAGACACGCGAAAAAGTCTCCAAGGCAAAAGAACAGGCCTCAAAGGGTCCACCCAAAAGAGGGCGCCCACAGCCACACAGCGGTCCACAAAAGATCCCCGACCCACTTCTTCCATCGGCGGGCAAAAGATAGGCAGCCCGTAGTTAATAAAAATGCATGCATCAGTAGTCCCTATCCAAAAAACTAAGCTAAGATAACAAATGTTAGAATAAGTTCGGGCAAAGGACAAGCATGGAGAGACCGGCAACGGTATCACCATGCTTGTCCCGAGCACCTCGCGGGAACCAAACGGGAGTCTCTCTCCCGGCCTTGCAGCACTGGCTGAGGCAAGGACCCAGCGGGTAGTTAGGATCCTATCTTCTTCCCCCCTCCCACATCTTTTTGAACGAAAGTTTGTAAAAAACCGTAAAAACAGAGAGCGATGCAAAGAATGCGGGTTAAGGTTTTTAGCCGGTAAGAGTCCGGCACTGTCTGGGCCTCCCTTCCCAGTCGCCCATGATGGGTTTTCCTTAAACCGCAATCTTTGTGTCTTTTGAAATTTTTTAAAACGTAAATAAAAGCAAGGATCTCGTCTTTGGCCCCTCAGGCAAAACTCCAAAAAAAAAAAATATATATATATTTTATGGTTTCTAGTTAGGGTTAATATTCATGTTTTTCACCCAGTGAGTGCCCAACGACGCCTATTATTAACAATAAGCCTCTGTTATCTGTTTGTTTATCCGTATGTCTCAGGGTAGTCAACAAAATCTTTGGAACCGTAATAAGTAGTAGCTTGAAACTGATCGATATAATACTTGGAAGATGCATGTGGACGATAGGGACACAATTGTATAGGTTTGTGTATGTTTTAAGGCGAATGACGCGAATTGATTGAACTGATTTGGAAACCATTCTTAAAACATGTCATGCTTTTGCTCTGTCCAACTTATGGTATGGAATCTGGATATGAGGATATTATTCACATGTACCACATTTATAGCGCAGAAACAATGTGTTTGAGCAATGTCAACAATATCTCGAAGAACTTCATGTTAGTTATTTAATAAAACTGAGGCCACCGACGTTGAATTTGTTAAACAGCACCGCGATATATTCATGACAATAAAACAACCGGCCAAGAACATGTCGAGCTACGCTCGTGTATGGTTCCGGGCACGTGCCCAGAATGCTCAGTGGGACAGACGGATCTGCGTAAACGTCAAAGTAACTGCAATTACTTTTATTACCTTCTGGAAGTCATCGATTATACGCGCCAGATTGAGCGGTGTTTTAATGCAGTATGGCACTTAACTAATATGTGTAACGTTCGAAGTATAAGGACAACGGGCGGCACTTACGTCATTTTAAAGAAAATTATGAAATTTTGCGATAACTCAAAAACGGCTCGACCGATTTTATTCAATATAGTTTTCATTGAAAGTACTTATAAGGCCTAATTTTCATGAATTTACCATAATTTCTTGATCCATGGAAAAGAGAGAGGGGGGGGGAGGGGGGGGGGGTCAAAATCCGTTGCGTAGTTTTAAAGGTCTAAGCATACATAGGGATAGGGACAGACAGACAGCAGGAAGCAACTTTGTTTTATATTATGTAGTGATTAAAACTTGTTAAACCAGGTCTATCGTGATATTTTTATTTACCTACATTTCCTGACGTTTCGACACCGTTTCACTTCACGTGCCGTAATAAGTATTAATTAGGTATGTGTACAAACCGCGAGAGTATATTGTGTTATAATTACCCTTCGTGTGGCAAATTCCCGCTCCGGGAGACAAGGTCGCCAGTTCAAGCCTTGTTATGGTAAAATAGAGTTAGACCAAAAGATTCTGGTTCGAAAAAAAATGGAAAAAGATGGTCAAAGAATTTGTTCATCCTGCCTTACACGCCAAATGAAGGGTTATCACCTTTATTTATCTTTAATAGGCTAGGTTTTTTTACAATATATATATGTATGTATATAAAAAGTAAGTTGTTCTTCTCAGCCTTCACGAGATTCTCGTCATGCGGGATGTTGATGTCGAGTCGACGAGCACTGCCTGCATGACGCTTGGACGATTTTTTTTGGATTTCCGGAGCGAATATTTACAAAACTGCTGACTTTATCAAAAAATAATGTTTGGAGACCCCTGTTATTTTTTAAAGAACTATTCAATGACACCGCACACACTAGTGTAGGAACGAAAAAAAAAATCACCCCCACTTTACGTGTAGGTAGGTACGAGAGGTTCCCGAAAAAAAATTTTTTTTTTACCGTTTTGTCGGCGTAATACATACACATACTCATACCAAATTTAAGCCGCGGAGGGACGCACAGACGGACATGGCGGAACTATAAGGGTTCCCAGTTGACTACGGAACCCTAAAAGTTTAGTGTTTTAATATTTAATATGTATGTTAGATTGTAAGGTATTTATCTAAATGAATTATTAATATTTGTAATCTTTTTACCGATTCATATTTTTTTATGACCATGAGTACCTATATCACATAAAAAATATGAATCGATAAAAAGATTCTATACCAATATTTAGAACAGCGCCATCTCTCTCGCAGTAGATTCTATACAAATATTTAGAACAGCGCCATCTCTCTCGCAGTCTTCACACTTGCTGTAAAGCAATGGGGATTGGGGATCGTGCGTGTAAAACGCACATCCTAGGGTATGGCTAATGCGCATAAGCATTTTAAAAACATATATGACGCAGAGGGCGCTCTGTCACGGTCCGACCCGTGTCTACTATTTGAAGGTAGAAATGAGACACAGATCACCATGCATAATAAATAATTTATTTAAAAACTAAACCCGGTGAAATAAAATTTTAAGGGGCGGGGTTGAGCCCTTAATCCACACAAGTTCTCAGATTACGTCGGTTAGGTACTCTCCTGTGATCGCCGTAGATGGTGAGCCCGGGAGTCGCGTGCTGGATTCCGCTGACGACCAGAGGCGGCAGGATCAGGTAGCCAAAACCCCGTAGAAGGTACTGGTGGTGTACAGGTTGAGCCGTGACGGGATGCCGGCCAAATTGGTAGCCCGAGCGTTGAACCCTGGAACGCGCCATCAAAATACAATTACAAGCGGTCCAGTACAATTTTGCGATCATCCACGGGCACTGCGTTCTAAAAGAAAGTACCTAAATTGTAGCAGTGTTGCCGTGGACCGATCACAATCAGAAGCGGAGATTACAATTTCGAGAAAAAAGATGATTTACAATGAATTTAACATTAATTTAGAAATTATTAAAAAATGAGGGTGGAATTAAAAGATGATGAAATCTTTTTATACTATGACTATGCAAAATCAATATAAAGGTGATTTATATTACTATTAATAATTATCACTGAACACAAGCTAAAGGTTTGATTAAGATTTCTTACACTAATAACTACTTTTATTCCCTGCGATATTAAAATGTACCACTTACCCAGTTTGGGGAAAGTTCAACACTCACTTCACAATTAACAGCAAGTATTATTTATTTAAGGAACGCTTAGTGACGATCACATAAATATTATATTACGGTTACGGGTTCTTAAGATTAAAATTCTCCTCCGTATTAATGACCATAAAATGTTGTGACGTGCGTTCACTCAAACTCGACCAAGAAATGCATGCGCGGGCAACCGGTACTGTAGTTTTAACTTAGCGATAACAAAAGATCTACTTGGAGCGCTAAGATGTTGCACCGCGCGAGTTTACGTATACGAATGCCGCTTGATGAATTCATGTTACATTTTAGTGGCTAGATATAGTTTTATTTTTGTGAATACGCAATTTATTGATTTGATTTTATATTATTGTAGATATTAAGTTATTAATGTAATATTATAAGTAGTTTTTTAGTATAGAAATTAGTTGTATAGTGTATTTTATATAGTTTTAGGTATTGTAAATATTGGATTTAAATGTATTTTAAGGTAATAATATATATTATGTACGTGTAACGTTACATATACCCCTCCTCTTCCGGAAAAGGGTTTTATTCTTAGATAAAACCCGTTTTAGACTGCTCCTAGCATTACTCTTGCATTCACATCAACTTTCATTCTATCATTCGAAAACAAAACATATATAAAAGCATCAACAGCATTATTTACGCCATTGGCGCGTCCTATCAAACTTAAAGTCAGCAACTATAATAAAGCTAGTGACTCATGCTAAAACAAGATGTTAAAGAGGGTTTTTTTTTTATTTATTATTATTACCAAAAAGTTTCAGATCTTTGATATGCCAAACACCTATGTTTTTTCCGGACATATCTTCTAGAACATATACAAGAGGCGAACGTTTTTCAATCACTCGACATTTAATATACTTAGGGGCCAACTTCTTACAGAAATACTTGTCTTTATCGCTCAATATGTAAGTACGCTTAAAGACAATATCACCTACGTTGTACTCAGCTGGTTTCCTTCGCAAATTATAGTGTGTGGTATTCTTCACATGTGCATTCCACAATGAGGCTTGCACATCATTGAATACTGAAGAAAGACAACCCAGGTTTTCGGCGTATACGTCACGTGGCAAGAACAAAACTTCATCACCTAAGTCACAGTCTGTATAGTGCGATCCGCATAAAACTAGCTCCCTGCCGTACACTAAGAAAGAAGGGGTGTATCCAGTAGCTTCGTTTACAGAATTATTAATTGCGAATTGCACTTTAGGAATATAAGTGTCCCAAGACCTGTGGTCATTTTCAACGAAAGTTGATAAGCTAGTGACGATAGTTTTGTTGTAACGTTCGACCAAGTTTATTTGCGGTGTATACCTAGGTGTAAAATATACATTGGGGACTTTGTATTTCTCAAATAAGGCTTTAGTAGTTGAGCTGATGAAATGGCTACCGTTATCCAAAAAAATTGTTTGTGGTATCCCGTATACCAAAAAAATTGAGTCCTCCAAAATTTTTACGACCGCATCTGCAGTAGCGCGACGTAGAGGAAAAATGTTACAATATTTAGTAAAACAGCAGGTTACTACGAGCATATAACAATTTTGCTTACGAGTGACAGGAAGAGGACCTACAAAATCAATAGAGATCATTTGATAGGGGCGTGAGCACTGCTTTGGACGACCCATTTCTCCTAATGTAGTGTGATTTTGAGACTTGTAAGCCAAACAAACCGAACAAGAACCTACGTATGTTACAACACTCTGATGCATTCCAGGCCAGTAATAGGATAAGGCTAGACGACTGTAAGTCTTAAAGATACCGAGATGACCAGCTGTTGGTACGGAATGGTTCTCAGATATAATTTGTTCACGAAATTCATTAGGAACTACTTCCTTCCATGCGAATTCAGATGTAAGATTTGATTTATTTTTCGAAAGCCGATATAAAGAGTTATTTTTGATGATAAAATTTGGAAAATGGTTCGGATCATTAAGACAACCGTTATACATCTTTTTGTACCAATCATCAGAAGTAGTGGTAATGGCATTTGATAGAGAGATAGCCGAAATGGGAACAGCACGTGAGAGAGCATCTGGTATCACATTATCTACGCCCTTTCGGTGCTTAATATCAAAGTTGAATGAAGATAGCCTTACTCCCCAACGCGCTAATCTTCCTGTCGGATTATCTAATGACAGGAACCATTTTAACGCAGAATGGTCAGTGTACACCACAAATTTTTGGCCGTTTTCGAGGTAGCATCTCCAGTGCTCGAGAGCAATCAATACAGAAAGCGTCTCTTTTTCCGTTATGCTATAATTTTTCTCGGCACTGGAAAGAGATCTACTCATGTAGGCAATTGGATGCTCTTTACCGTCTATATTCTGCGTCAACATGGCTCCAATGCCATAGCTGCTAGCGTCCGTGTGGACCTGGAAGGGCTCAGTGTAGACCGGGCAAGAGAGGACTGGTGCGGAGACTAAACACTCCTTCAGAGCATTAAATGCCACATCAGCCTCCGGCGTCCACTGAAAAGGAGGTGACTTTTTGCCATTCGATGTGAGTTTATTAAGTGGGGCAGCTACTGTACTGAAATTAGGAACGAAACGTCGGTACCAAGTAGCGGTGCCGAGAAAGCGTTTCAGTTCCTTTTTGCTTTTAGGGACCGGGAAATTTAAAATGGCCTGTACCTTTTCTTGGTCTGTGCGAAGACCACGAGCATCAACTACGTATCCAAGATACTTAAGTTCGCTTCTAAAGAAATTGCATTTTTCAAAATTAACTGTCAAATTGGCCTGCTTCAATTTCTCTAGGACGCGCAAAAGACGAGACACGTGTTCTTCGAAGGTCGAGCTTATAATTATAATGTCGTCCAAATACGCGAAAGTTTTACCTTCCATGTCCCCAAAAAGCAAGTCTACTAAGCGCTGCTGAGTGGCTGGTGCGTTAGTCAGACCAAAAGCTGTAGTTTTAAACCTTAGGCTGCCACGACCTGGTACATAAAAGGCAGTCTTATCCCGATCGCTAGGTTCTAAAGGAATCTGCCAGAAAGCTTTCGAAAGGTCAACGCTCGAAAGATATTTTGCATCACGAAGGTTGTCCAGAATCTCTGAGACATAGGGCAAATTATAAGCGTCTTTCTTCGTTACAGCGTTGAGCTTTCGACTATCGAGGCAAAACCTGGGCTGTCCATTCTTTTTATTCACGATAAGTACTGGAGAAGACCACGCACTCTCGCAAGGTTCGATAACGTCGAGCGATAACATTTCATCAACTTGTTCTAGTAAAATGCGCTGCTTCTCTGGAGACATTCTATAATAACGCTGCCTTATGGGTTGAGCGTCACCAGTGTCAATTCTATGGGTTATCAAATGTGTTCTTCCTAGACCTTTCTCCTCTGTTGATATGTATCTAAATTGAGCTATAATATTATCAGCTATAGATTTTTGCGATGCTATTAGTTCATCGTAGGAATTAATGAAGGTTTGTGAATTATTTAATTTTACCTCAGCTAAAGGGCTCGCTGACATCGTAATGCTACCTAAATATTTGGGACAAATTTGGAAAATACGCCAAAAGTCAATGCCTAATATAACAGGTGTTTCCACTTCAGGTACCACATATGCCTTAATAATATGCAATTGACCTTCGAAAGTAACGGGTAAACACATATAACCAATACTTTTTAGAGATTGTCCGCCAGCAGCTACCATAGAAATCTTATCATCCTGTTGCAAAGTGCAGTCAACTAACTGTAAATGGGAATTATTACCTAGAATTGTTACTGCAGCACCAGAATCAAGTAAGCCACACGCGTCAATATTGTTAATTTTAATGTGTACATAAGGCCTAGAATCATTTATAGGTTTCGAATGCAGAATTGTAGATATTTTATATGTAGAAGAAAATGTTCTGATGAATGAAAGCCAAGTTTCCCAGTCTTCCTTATCAAAATTTCTACAATTCTGCTGAATTAGTTTTTTACATTCTGTTTATCTTTATTGCATACCGGACAATCAGGTGTCTTTACGTCCTTCAATCCGCATTTGAAACAGAATACATCACGATTTGCTTGACATTGTCGGATATGATGTGTGTTGTTACGACACCTAGGACAGTATGGTTGTTGTTTATTTGCTTGGACTGTGTGTATATAATTTTGATGTTGATTTTTATTGTAAGTATATTGTTGATTTTTCTGTTGATTATAATTTTGATTTTTAGAAAAGTGTGCTTTATTATAATTAGTTTTGTATGTATAATTTTGCTTATTATATGTATTTGCCACAAATCTGTTAGAGTCCTTATTTGCCTCTTTAGAGTACGCAAATTCAGGTGCGACAGTCTCAGAAGTCACTCTAGGAGGCTCCTGGAATTGTAAAAGTCGTGAATGGATTATCTCGTAATTGCGACAAAGTGAGCGTAAATCATCTATAGTGTCAATCTGAGTCACTGATGCGGCTAGAGCGCTAGCATAACAGGGCCTAATATTATGAAGGAGGATCTCTAGCTGCTCCGTCTCGGTAAAGGGCTTAGAAAGGCGGGAGAACATTCCACTCATAATCGAGAGATAAATGGTTATGTTCTCACGTTCCCCTTGAGTGCGCGAACGAATTTCTTGCTTAAGGCGGTAGTCGTAATCTGATTGATCAAAGTCCTCCTTGAGCTTAGCAGAGAGCTCAGGCCAGGACGAAACTTTGTCTTTTACCGAGCGGTACCAATGAAGAGCGTCATCCTGAAAGATTTCAGTGGCAAAAGCCAAAATTTTTGAAGAAACTATATTCCGTGCAACAATAAATTCATCAACGCGCTGTATAAATGAGCGAACACAAGTTTTGCCGTTAAATTTTAATTTATTCAAGTCAGCTACCGAACGATCGCATGTCACCGAAATTAAATTTTGTACTTCTGGTACCGAGGCCGAGGAGAAACAAGAGGCTGAGGTCGACGGTCCAGAGATTGGTCTTTTAGATTGAAGAGACGCGAGCCGTTGCGAAAGAAGTTTATGACCCTTGAAAATTTCGTCATACTCGTTTTTTGTATCGTCACCGCACGTTAACCTCGCTAAACGATTGTGAAGATGGTTTAACATGTTTTGCGTTCTCATGAGGGAAGGTTCACTAGGATCTGTTACATCGAGATTTGTCTGTATTTTAGTGAGAACTTCTAGGCATCCTTTAAGGTCCTGTCGAATATCTAGTGGAGACTCCAATATGTGTTCGGCCGGGTAGTCTGACGATAATTTGACAATCTGTCTACGCAATTCCTCAACAGAGGACGCCGCGGTAGCACCACGAATCCGAACCTCATATTCGAGCTCCGACTTCTGAAGTGACAGATACTTGACAGGTAACATTGTGTCAAAATAAGTAACCAAATGGGCAAGTGGTAAAAAGCAACTAAAAGCACTAATCAACAATAATTACCGTTCTCCGATCTGTTACAATATACCTACTATAATCAACGTTGGTTTTTTTTATAATTTAATGATTCGTGTTAGTAAAACCAAAAAAACAGGTTAGCAGCAAAATAAAAAAAAGGGTGCTACTAATGTGTACTTTACAATAAAACAGTGTACACTTCACTTTAAAAACAAAACCATGAAAAATATAATTTAAATTTTAATAAGAAAGCGCCAGCTTAAGCTCCCAGAACACAAAGGCAAGTAATTTTGTATAAAATAAAATGTGGGTAAAAATATTTTTTTTAGCAGTAATTTAGACTAGTATTTCAACAATGTAGTACACTTTAGTAGCAATAAAAAACCAAAAAAACAAAAACGTTTTACAAAAAATAAGCCACAAACACACACTAACTACAAAACCGAGAATAAAAAGAACTTGTGTGAATTTAACCACGTTTGAAGGCGCCAGTGTCACGGTCCGACCCGTGTCTACTATTTGAAGGTAGAAATGAGACACAGATCACCATGCATAATAAATAATTTATTTAAAAACTAAACCCGGTGAAATAAAATTCTAAGGGGCGGGGTTGAGCCCTTAATCCACACAAGTTCTCAGATTACGTCGGTTAGGTACTCTCCTGTGATCGCCGTAGATGGTGAGCCCGGGAGTCGCGTGCTGGATTCCGCTGACGACCAGAGGCGGCAGGATCGGGTAGCCAAAACCCCGTAGAAGGTACTGGTGGTGTACAGGTTGAGCCGTGACGGGATGCCGGCCAAATTGGTAGCCCGAGCGTTGAACCCTGGAACGCGCCATCAAAATACAATTACAAGCGGTCCAGTACAATTTTGCGATCATCCACGGGCACTGCGTTCTAAAAGAAAGTACCTAAATTGTAGCAGTGTTGCCGTGGACCGATCACAATCAGAAGCGGAGATTACAATTTCGAGAAAAAAGATGATTTACAATGAATTTAACATTAATTTAGAAATTATTAAAAAATGAGGGTGGAATTAAAAGATGATGAAATCTTTTTATACTATGACTATGCAAAATCAATATAAAGGTGATTTATATTACTATTAATAATTATCACTGAACACAAGCTAAAGGTTTGATTAAGATTTCTTACACTAATAACTACTTTTATTCCCTGCGATATTAAAATGTACCACTTACCCAGTTTGGGGAAAGTTCAACACTCACTTCACAATTAACAGCAAGTATTATTTATTTAAGGAACGCTTAGTGACGATCACATAAATATTATATTACGGTTACGGGTTCTTAAGATTAAAATTCTCCTCCGTATTAATGACCATAAAATGTTGTGACGTGCGTTCACTCAAACTCGACCAAGAAATGCATGCGCGGGCAACCGGTACTGTAGTTTTAACTTAGCGATAACAAAAGATCTACTTGGAGCGCTAAGATGTTGCACCGCGCGAGTTTACGTATACGAATGCCGCTTGATGAATTCATGTTACATTTTAGTGGCTAGATATAGTTTTATTTTTGTGAATACGCAATTTATTGATTTGATTTTATATTATTGTAGATATTAAGTTATTAATGTAATATTATAAGTAGTTTTTTAGTATAGAAATTAGTTGTATAGTGTATTTTATATAGTTTTAGGTATTGTAAATATTGGATTTAAATGTATTTTAAGGTAATAATATATATTATGTACGTGTAACGTTACAGCTCCAGTAGCGTAAAAAATTAAGGGATGAAAGATTTGGTGTGATTGACGTAGCGATCGGATAGCTCAGTTGGAAGAGCAATGCGCCGGAAACGCAGAGGTTGCGGGTTCATACCCCGCTTCGATTGTTGTAGATCGCATTCAATTTTTCTTTCTTAATTTACCTTTGTGTAATTATTTATAAATTAATTATTATTATTATTATTAAAAAGGTAAGGGTAATAACGGAAACTTGTAGTAAATGTCAAAATTATACAAATATTGCCATATCGAAACTTACCCTATCATGAAAGTCACAAAAGATTGTGAGGAAACAGTTTAAAAAGGAACAGTAGATCATTATCTAGCTGAACCTTGGGAGGTTCTTTAGGTTCCTTCCGTTCCTGAGAGCAGAAATTGAAGCCACCTTGGTGAGGTTCATATTCATATTCATTTATTGCTGTCATGAGTAGGTAAAGTAGGGTGTTTACATAATATGGCAGTCAATACATGACGCCCTGTCAGTGTCAGGGCATTGCAATTATCTTAGAAACTAAACGGGATATTATTAATGGCACAGCTTGGGCACAGCATACCTACAAATAATCGCCTATCAATTTATTTTTATCAATTATATACTTTTTACATCAAATTAATTATTGCACAGCAAATAAAATAAATGCCTAGCAAAAATCGTACTGCAGATAATTAGAAAATACACATCAGCACGACAGTACGTTCATCTTTTTAAAGAACCCAGTAGATTAGGTTAGGTTTGTTTCATAATTATTCTGAAAAATAAACAGTTTTTGAAAAAAATGGCTTTCAGCTTTCAGACAAATGAAAATTTAGCGTAACGTTACAGATGGGAAACAAAAATTAGTGTTTCAGATATGTAACCATCTAATCCTGATAACCTTTCAGAGCAGATCCGACTCGGCCGGGTTAGGTTAGGTAGGTACTTAGGGGAGAAAATCACGCTTCCTGGCCAAGGCAATACGTAACACTAGACAAACCACGGGCGACAATTATTAAAGCCTCCGATTGCATATTTATGGCAACACCTGCGATGCGATCTGGCACATTCAGGAATTCACCCCTTTTTATGTATAGCTAATTTATTTAAAATTATAAATGGAAAATGAAAACTCGCTAATAGTTTTTGTAGATTATCGTTACAGAGCCTGTCCCGGTAGGTGAGTAAGGCATCCGTCCAGTAGCGGCAGCCCTGAGAACACACGTGGAGCTCCACTATCAGCGTGTGAGGGTGTGTCTCGGTGACCCGTGTCCGTGTCCGCCGCGGCGGCACGGCGCGCGGGCATCGCGCGGCCGCGCGACGTACAGATGGTTGGTCGAGAACGCGCTGTCAGCACTAAATACTATCGCTACTGTAATCATGATTCATTAATAAATAGAGTATTTAGTAAATATTTAATTTTATAATTTTTTTTAGAGAAAAATATAATGTGATCATAATGTTATCCCCTGCAACGTTATGGTTACCTATTTTTATATGGTTTCTTTGTTTTTGCAATACTAATTCGTTACGAATATAATAGTACTTAATAGTAATTCTGATGCTTCGTAAACGTAGCGTTTCTTTCAATCTGACCATTCCGTGGAAGTAATGGGCGAGAGAGGCCCATTGTCTTAGATAGCGTCGGTATCTCGGGTCGGAGGTGAAAGTCACGCGATGTGCCACTTCACTTCGTTCACACTTTTATTAACTCTGCACGCATTATCTTTTACTTTTATAATACGGCGGTGACAAACATAGGTACATGCCCGCCTGATGTTAAGCAGTTACCGCCGCCTTCCATACAACGACGCCAGGATCGACACACGCGCGTTGCCGACCCTTTAAGATTTACCTACTCCCCTCTTGTAGAACCCCATACATACCCCCGTGGAAAACCTCGGCAGGGAGCTCACTCTACATGCGGAGCGTTCTCGGTAGATAATGCCTGTGGAACCGAAAAGTTCTCGACCATTTAAAGCTCCAGTGCGTGGGGATGAACACCCTGCCGATGGCGAGCAGTGCGATCTTTGTCCACGAGGGTTATGTATAGGAGGGGATGATGATGATGATGAAGTAGGTATACTATACCTACATAATATCAATATGCACCGTAAATGTTTGTACTTATGGTAAATATTAATACATATAGGTATGCTTTTTAGTTTGAAATACGTGCCTACATATTCTGATTCTGAGTGCCTACATATTCTGAATAAATTATATACCAGTTGGGATATACCAATTTTTTATGACGTTAATTCAGAAACCATTTCTGGAAATATAGGACTTATACCTACTACACCACGGCAAACAATTAGATTGTGTCAATAAGTTAATAATACATTGCATTTTTCGTGTTTCACTTGTCCTAGCCGTTTAGCAGTAGGTCAAGTCAATAGCAACGTTCAATTGTGCTATATTTCACGATTTTGATGAAAGATGAGATATTTACTTTTTAGGTAAGTACCTACCTATATCCAAATTATATTGAATGATAAGACACAAATACGAACCTACGAAATGTTGTTTTATAGTAGGTAGGTACTAGCTTTTGCCCGCGACTACGTACGCGTGGAACTTGATAAAAGGGATTAAGCAAATGTAAAAGCGCCTAAGCAGATGTATGAGCAATTGTGCTTTTGGTCTAATAATTACATTTCCTACAGGGTCACCGCACCCCAACAGAAATGTTCACTCACTTTTCAATCTTTTTAGGTATTATTTCCAGGATGAAAGCTATCCTATGTCCTTCCTCGTATCTTAAACTATCTCTATGCCAAATTTCATCAACATCGATTCAGCGGTTTAAGCGCGAAGAGGTAACAGACAGACAGACACACTTTCACATTTATAATACTAGCTATTGCCCGCGACTACGTCCGCGTGTAACTTGGAAGTATGGAAGCCACCTCGTACAACACGATAGATATCCATATCCACCTAATCACCTTAATTAATAAAAGGGATTATTAAAAGCGCCTAAGCAAATGTAAGAGCAATCGTGCTTTTGGTCTAATAATTACATTTCCTACAGGGTCATCACTGTCATCATGGATTACTTACTCACTTTTCAATCTTTTTAGGGATAATTTCCAGGATGAAAACTATCCTATGTGCGTCCTCGGATCTTAAACTATCTCCATGCCAAATTACATCAAAATCGATTCAGCGGTTTAAGCGTGAAGAGGTAACAGACAGACGGACACACTCGCATTTATAATATTAGTATGGATTAGTTTGGATTCAGAATTAAGTAATATACCATACTTACGATTTACTATACGACCTCAATAAATTCCGCCAGTGGCTTTTCTATTTGGTGCACCATCCGTATTCTTAGTGAACGAATAAGTACCTATATCCCTTTTTAGGATTTCGTGGTCAACTAGGAACCCTTATAGTTTCGCCATGTCCGTCTGTCCGTCCGCGGCTTAGCTCCGTGATCATTAGGTAGTACTAGAAAGCTGAAATTTTGTATGAGTATGTATCACGCCGAAACTAAATAAAAAACTTTTTCTCGGGTACCTCTCGTACACCTAAAGTGGGGGTGATATTATCTTTTTCGTTCCAACGCTACTTATTGTGTGGGGTGTCGTTGAATAGGTCTTTTAAAAATAATACGGGTTTCCAAGCATTATTAGTTGATAAAGTCAGCAGCTTATCAGCGTCCCTCCCTCTAACTTTTCAACCACAAATCAAAAATTTATGGAAAAATTCATTAAAACGAAGCCTTATAAGTACTTTCAATGAAAACGATATTGAATAGAATCGGTCGAGCCGTTTTTGAGTTACCTAGGTATCGCAAAATTTCATAATTTTCTTTAAAAGGACGAAAGTGCCGCGCGGTGTTATACTTCAAACGTTAGACATATTAGTTAAGTGCCATACTGCATTTAAACATTCCGCTCAATCTGGTGCGTATAATTGATAACTTCCAGATGGTACAGGCGTTTACAACCTTTTTATAGAGCTTGATAATTTTCTCGAAAATTAAACTTTAAGTCTATTGTGAAGGATGGGCAACTACGGAACCCTACGAGTATACTGAGCGTGGCCCGACATGCTCTTGGTCGATGTTTTAATGTAATTCTACGCAAAAAATTAAGAGAAAGACAAAGTTCTTGTACAGTAGTTATTCTCGAAATGTTACATTGGCACTTCAATAAAAAGACAGTCGCAAGTTCTTATTATAATTTATTGCAGACACAAACTTTTCAGTTCAGTGACCCCGCCGAACCGAGTTTTGGTGTACGACCCACGTTATAAAATACATACCTATATTATTTACAACAATTAACTATAATTAGCTTTAACTAACATAAAATAAATAACCAATTTTTCTAAGATCCGAGTAGAGCGAGTTACAGCTAAATGCTTAAAGTTTAAATTATACTTAAATAAAAAAATTAAAAACAAAACATTAACGTGTTGTTTAAAAAAAAAATACGAGATCATTGTTTTACATGAAATTAAAGAATACAGTGTCGTGTGGACAATTGAACACAGCTGGCGTGGTCCGAGGGTCGGCGGCGTGCTGCCGCGGCCTCGACGTGTCGGCGCCGCCGCCGAGTCCGGCTTGTCTCGTCCTCAGTTTCATTTCAGTAAAGAGCTAATAAGTTAGCAACTATTCATTTGATCAAAGCGATCGGTTCATTAAACTACCGAATAAGTGTAACAACAAATATCTCACCTCGCCTTGGACTATTGTAGGAATTATCTAATCATTTTATGACTTCCAAAACAATTATGTATGCAGGGTAATGTGCAAGCCTTAGAGCCATTCACGGCGGTGTGAGCCGTATCTTACAGTTTTCTATGTGTACTGTATAGATTATAGAGATACCTTTCAAGTCAAAAAAACGTAAATCTAAAATAGTGAATCCGGTTTTAACCGGTTCACAACCGACGGCGCACGGCTCGCACACTCCCACACATACACTACAGACAGATTCGGGACGGCGAGAAATGTGTGATGTTCAAAAAAAAAGATAATACAAATTGAGTCGTTACGGAGTTCAACTCGATCCCGGCCGCCGCATCGAATTGTAAACTAAGTAATGACTAGCAACTGAAGTTATTGTTTCATAAAAAAAACAGTTTTACATGCCATATGTTTGTTTGAAATTTAACTATAACAATTGAATAAAAAAATCTTCCTAAGCTGCAATTGAATTCAGCGCGTTAGACTCGAATTTGCTATTACAGGGGTATATGTGTCACGCTGCCCTCTAGCCCTCCTCCGTTATGAAACTTATAGTATAGCCAAACAGTAAAAACAACAATAAGGTCAACAGCAGCCATTGCACGTGGCCGCGCCGACACCGGCTCACTTGTCATTATATACACCGGTCTATTCTGCCCGCTCGCATCTGCCAAGCATTGGTGAAATAAGTGGTGATCGGTTATTAATCAACACAACAAAAGATGTTCAGGAGGGCTAACTCCAATGACCCAAATTGGAACTTCGTATCGTGCCGTTCCGTTCATTCGAATATTTTTTGACGCGAGTTCGAGAGGGATGGCACGGAAAAAACTTCGAATTTCGATCTTCGGAATAGCCCGTCAGCAAATACAACCAGGGTTTTAACATCCCCATTCCGAGCCAATGTAAATAAACAAATCACAGGAACTTGGGTTTTCTGTATCGTCTCCAGGTCTACAGAGGTATCATTGAAATATTAAAAGGTAACTCGAATCGATTACTAAATGTCCAAAGAAAAAAACTACTATATTAATTAATCGGGTATTCAATTACAATCAGTTAATTACCAGCATCGCAACGGGGACGTTTCATGGCGGATTAGAACGGCTACTTTTTGTGTTATGAAAATACCGGAATAGTATTAAATATAGAAGGAAAACACGAACTCCGTCGTCACCATGCCGGACGATCAGATCGATCGCCATCGAAACGGGTTCCTCGGAACAATCAGGATGATCCCTATAAGTTTTAAAACAAACGTGCACCAGAATCGTGCAAGCCGACATCGGACATGACCGGGCGGGCGCGGCCGGCAACGGCGGCGTCGACTCATCATCGGACACGTCGAGACTTATCTCACATCGTAATTTAAAGTATAAGGAAGTAAATTATAATAACTATAACAAAATTAGATAATATTTACAGGAAATAAATCGATAACTTAAGAAAATACCCGGTTTATTTGTAATAGGTAAACCGTTTATAACCGGTTAACAATAGACCGGTTCCTATATTCAGAAGTCAAGGTTTGTGCACCGGCCGCGCGAGACTTCGTGTGGCGCCCCGCGGACTCCTCGGCTCCGCTTCCTGTGCACTGGGTGAGCGTGCGCCCGCACGGCTCCGCTCCGCTCCGGGCGCCGCACGCCGCGCGGCCGACGCGCGCTCTGAACTCCCACTCTGCCTATAAGCTCCCGGATGTATTTTCCTTTCTTGGTCTTCCCCACGTCCACATTTCGGGAAGGACCCGTCTGCCGCGGCCCGTGTGTCGGCACTAAAATCCTCAGCAGAAATCGGTCCCTTTAAATTGGTAAGACCGCTTAGTACCCTCCTCGTGCGGTGTACGCTCGGTCCTGTATTTACACTTTAGAATTGGAATTCAATTTTAACTAGATATTTACAAGTCGCCGCGCGGTGAGAGCGCACGAGAGATACGGAACGTACACGATATTCGTCACTTTCGATCTAGTGTACCCGATCTGCGTAACTTTAACTAATCAGAAGAACTATATGTAAAACAAAGACAGTACGCACTCCGAATGATTTGTAAGAAAATTTAAATTTTTATAGTTTTTTTTTTTTATTTGCACCACTCTATTATTGCATCGATATCGAATTTACGTTTTCCTCCACATATCGAGTCGATTCGCCCGCTAAAAGTGAACCCATAAGATTCAATGATATATTAAAGAGCGATCAAAGCTAAGCGACTCGGAAACGAGTCCGTACTTGATAAGAACGAACAGATCAGAAAAACGTCAGACAAAGTCACCGGATCATTCGGTTTTCTAAGGGATTTCGAGATAATCTAAATCGCCCCCCATTCACGCCCTTATATTTTTTTTACGAAACAATATTCGTGAGCCTTGGCTTATCTTGGTGCTTGTTGTGGTCGGACTTGTTGCCGGACAGCTTGCCGCAGCGGCACGGCTCGCACACCGCCACGCGCTACGCCTCGCTGGCGACGGGCTCGCGCGCGTGGTGTATCTTGACGTGCTTGTTGTGGTCGGACTTGTTGCCGGACAGCTTGCCGCAGCGGCACGGCTCGCACACCGCCACGCGCTACGCCTCGCTGGCGACGGGCTCGCGCGCGTGGTGTATCTTGGTGCTTGTTGTGGTCGGACTTGTTGCCGGACAGCTTGCCGCAGCGGCACGGCTCGCACACCGCCACGCGCTACGCCTCGCTGGCGACGGGCTCGCGCGCGTGGTGTATCTTGGTGCTTGTTGTGGTCGGACTTGTTGCCGGACAGCTTGCCGCAGCGGCACGGCTCGCACACCGCCACGCGCTACGCCTCGCTGGCGACGGGCTCGCGCGCGTGGTGTATCTTGACGTGCTTGTTGTGGTCGGACTTGTTGCCGGACAGCTTGCCGCAGCGGCACGGCTCGCACACCGCCACGCGCTACGCCTCGCTGGCGACGGGCTCGCGCGCGTGGTGTATCTTGACTTGCTTGTTGTGGTCGGACTTGTTGCCGGACAGCTTGCCGCAGCGGCACGGCTCGCACACCGCCACGCGCTACGCCTCGCTGGCGACGGGCTCGCGCGCGTGGTGTATCTTGACGTGCTTGTTGTGGTCGGACTTGTTGCCGGACAGCTTGCCGCAGCGGCACGGCTCGCACACCGCCACGCGCTACGCCTCGCTGGCGACGGGCTCGCGCGCGTGGTGTATCTTGACGTGCTTGTTGTGGTCGGACTTGTTGCCGGACAGCTTGCCGCAGCGGCACGGCTCGCACACCGCCACGCGCTACGCCTCGCTGGCGACGGGCTCGCGCGCGTGGTGTATCTTGACGTGCTTGTTGTGGTTGGACTTGTTGCCGGACAGCTTGCCGCAGCGGCACGGCTCGCACACCGCCACGCGCTACGCCTCGCTGGCGACGGGCTCGCGCGCGTGGTGTATCTTGACGTGCTTGTTGTGGTTGGACTTGTTGCCGGACAGCTTGCCGCAGACGCTGCAGGCGAAGGGCCGGGCGCCGCTGTGCACCTTCATGTGCTCGGACAGGTAGTAGGAGCGGTGGAAGGACTTGCCGCACTCGGGCACCTTGCACACATACTTCTTGGCGGTCTCGTGCTCGCGCACGTGGCGCTGGCAGTTGTACTTGCGGATGAACTGGCAGCCGCAGTAGTTGCACGTGTAGGGCCGCACCGACTTGTGCGCGTTCATGTGCGACACGTACTCCGAGTGCCGGATGAAGGCGCCCTGCGAACATAAACGGACCGGGTCAACTCCCGCTCGGCCACAGTATAAGCACGCGGCTAAATGAAGCACACGAAACAATCTACCGACACGATTATTAGGCATCGCTAAGTGCAACTTCTGATTTCCCTAATACCCTTATAAGACTTTACAATGCATGTGCTCGAAAAGAGCGTATTCTAGGCATTCAAACTGTGCGGAAAGTACTACTTTTCCACACTAGTGCTTTCTACTCTTCAATTTTTTTTTAATTTCAAGCCGTATCTGACAGCCTGACACAAAGAGGTTTCATTATTTACAAAGAGTTTGATAAATAAGTCAAATACCGATTATTATCACGTATAAAAGTACAATAAAACCAATATTTCATTAATTAATTCATTTATCACGTCATTAATTACATTAGATATAAAATTTGATCAATAAACGAACTTTAAATCGTTATTCATTAAGGGAACAATTTAAACGCTCACCAAAATGGCTTTTATACCCCAAAACTAAGTTCCAAATAAAATGAATTGCTTCCATTTAAATTAAACTCTCTCTATATAGTGCTCCCCAAATTAAATCATTTTGTTTTCCAAAATCGATATACATTACACCAGAATAATTTTATGTTGAGTCAGAATATCTTTTTGCTTCCCAAAATGGATTTTTTGCTCACCAAATATTGTTTTCATAAAACATCAAAATTATTACCAATAAATATCTTTTTGCTTCCCAAAATGGATGTTTTGCTCACCAAAATGGATTTTTTGCTCACCAAATATTGTTTTCATAAATTAGTGTTTCAGCTAGGTAACCATCTAATCCTGATCACCTTTCAGAGCAGATCCGACTTGGCCGGGTTAGGTTAGGTTAGTTTTTTTTTTATATCCCTAAAAAACGCTCCATAATGTGCGGTAGTATTAGCTATGCTATATCAATTTGAAATTTTCTCCATACAAATCGTTTTTTTTTTTTTCGATATTTTCCGAATTTGACCGAATTTTCGGACAAGATTTCAGATTCATATTTTTGAGCCCCGAGAGCCCCCCGATACCGAGTTTTAGCCGCCTAGCACCAATTTGAAATTTTGAATCGTTATTTTTCGATATTTTCCGAATTTGACCGAATTTTCGGACAAGATTTCAGATTCATATTTTTGAGCCCCGAGAGCCCCCCGATACCGAGTTTTAGCCGCCTAGCACCAATTTGAAATTTTGAATCGTTTTTTTTTTTCGATATTTTCCGAATTTGACCGAATTTTCGGACAAGATTTCAGATTCATATTTTTGAGCCCCGAGAGCCCCCCGATACCGAGTTTTAGCCGCCTAGCACCAATTTGAAATTTTGGTGAAAAAAGCCATTTTGGTGAGCATTTAGTTTTTTGCCTCATTAAAAATGACTAAAATGGAAGTAATAATATAAAATATTGGTGACATTCATTTAACAGTAATTTTGATTATTTGGTGTGAAATTAACTTTAATGGTGTTCATATATTTTTATAGGATGTAAGAAAAAGAATTATTTGCTTTATTTATAGAATAGTTTGGGATACACTATTTGGTGAGCATTCATCCGTTTTGGTGAGCATTAAGAATTTATTGGTAGTAATTTATCAACATATTTGGTAGGCGTTTAATCATATTTGGTAGGCGTTTAAACACAAGCCATTCATTAAATACATTTGGCTGAATGTACACGCGCTTGTGCCATTTTAACATAAGACGAATATTAAAAAAATACTTTTGCACATGCGCAGTAGTAGATATGTCGAGCGCGGTTTACAAATAACTCCGCCATTTTTTATTGATGTCTAGTTTATTTTGAAGTTGTTTTGTGCGAATCTGCTGAAATAATGGCGAGATAAAGGGACGAATCATGAATTTAAACCCGTAAAATGTTATTGAAGAAGTAAAAAATGTGAACGACGGCTTCTTGTTGGATAAATTAAATCAAAACACTTTTTTTCCAATGTAAACAGTCTTTGTGAGTATTAAAGTATTTTCTATTTTCTCGTACATGCATAGTAAAGTTTTGTACGGAACTCGTGTGTAAGATGATTTCCGACTCGTGTTTGTTTAATCAGTCGCTCGTACCTCGCTCGTGACTAAAAATCACACTCGTCTGAAATCACCTACCTTCCACACTTGTATCGTAAATAACTATTACAATGCATGTGCTCGAAAAGAGCGTACCTTCCACACTTGTATCGTAAATAACTATTACAATGCATGTGCTCGAAAAGAGCGTATTCTAGGCATTCAAACTGTGCGGAAAGTACTACTTTTCCACACTAGTGCTTTTTACTTTTATTTATTTTTTTAATTTCCAGTTGTATCTGACAGCCTCACACAAAGAGGTTTTATTATTTACAAAAAGTTTGATAAATTAGTCAAATACCGATTATTATTACATATAAAAGTACAATAAAACCAATAAGTACTTCATTAATTAATTCATTTAACACGTCATTCATGACATTAGATATAAAATTTGATTAATAAACGAACTTTAAATCGTTATTCATTAAATACATTTGGCTGAATGTACACGCGCTTGTGCCATTTTGACATAAGACAAATATTAAAAAAATACTTTTGCACATGCGCAGTAGTAGATATGTCGAGCGCGGTTTACAAATAACTCCGCCATTTTTTATTGATGTCTAGTTTATTTTGAAGTTGTTTTGTGCGAATCTGCTGAAATAATGGCGAGATAAAGGGACGAATCATGAATTTAAACCCGTAAAATGTTATTGAAGAAGTAAAAATGTGAACGACGGCTTCTTGTTGGATAAATTAAATCAAAACACTTTTTTTCCAATGTAAACAGTCTTTGTGAGTATTAAAGTATTTTCTATTTTCTCGTACATGCATAGTAAAGTTTTGTACGGAACTCGTGTGTAAGATGATTTCCGACTCGTGTTTGTTTAATCACTCGCTCGTACCTCGCTCTTGAATAAAAATCACACTCGTCTGAAATCACCTACCTTCCACACTTGTATCGTAAATAACTATTTTATTGTATTCTTAATAGCAATGAAGGCCATGTGGCGGCGGTGGGTGTGGGTGTGGCTTGGTACCTTGCAGAGCGAGCACTTGTAGGGCTTGGCGGAGCGCGACACGTGCGTCCAGCGGTGCAGCTTGAGGTTCCACTTGGTGGTGAAGGCCTTGCTGCACACCACGCACGCGTAGGGCCGCTTGCCGCTGTGCGTCAGCAGGTGCGCGCGCAGGTTGCCGCGCAGGTACACCTGCACACACACACACACGTACCTTGCAGAGCGAGCACTTGTAGGGCTTGGCGGAGCGCGACACGTGCGTCCAGCGGTGCAGCTTGAGGTTCCACTTGGTGGTGAAGGCCTTGCTGCACACCACGCACGCGTAGGGCCGCTTGCCGCTGTGCGTCAGCAGGTGCGCGCGCAGGTTGCCGCGCAGGTACACCTGCACACACACACACACGTACCTTGCAGAGCGAGCACTTGTAGGGCTTGGCGGAGCGCGACACGTGCGTCCAGCGGTGCAGCTTGAGGTTCCACTTGGTGGTGAAGGCCTTGCTGCACACCACGCACGCGTAGGGCCGCTTGCCGCTGTGCGTCAGCAGGTGCGCGCGCAGGTTGCCGCGCAGGTACACCTGCACACACACACACACGTACCTTGCAGAGCGAGCACTTGTAGGGCTTGGCGGAGCGCGACACGTGCGTCCAGCGGTGCAGCTTGAGGTTCCACTTGGTGGTGAAGGCCTTGCTGCACACCACGCACGCGTAGGGCCGCTTGCCGCTGTGCGTCAGCAGGTGCGCGCGCAGGTTGCCGCGCAGGTACACCTGCACACACACACACACACACACCGGTCACTAGAGCCCACTGGCGTGTACGCAGTCGGCGGGTACGCACGTCGCAAACACATCATAAATAAATTATTATTATATTGCCAAATCACTGAAGACTACATTCTGAATTCTATTTTTGATTTAATTTTAACTTTGACAATATTGCTTTTTTTATGATCAGAAGTAGGATAAAGTAGTTGAATTAGTTTAGTAAAGCGACTCCGCGTGACTATTTAGTTGAAATTTTTATTCCATGATTGTTATCGAAGAAATTTGACCACTCTCCTTTCATCACGAAATGTTGATTCGCTATGCAGGAAAAGCACAGAATGTGTACTCGTCTCGGCCTGCAAGATATCGCGCGTGAAGCTGGCGGCGTGCACGAACTTGTCGCTGCAGCAGAGGCAGGTCGGCGCGGACGGGTAGCTACCTGCTTGCAGACGGGACAGGAGACGTTCTCGGCCTTGCCCTGGCGCCGCGAGTCCAGGTAGTACTCGTTGTGCGAGCGGCGCACGTGGCGCGTGAGGCTGGCGGCGCGGACGGGTAGCTACCTGCTTGCAGACGGGACAGGAGACGTTCTCGGCCTTGCCCTGGCGCCGCGAGTCCAGGTAGTACTCGTTGTGCGAGCGGCGCACGTGGCGCGTGAGGCTGGCGGCGCGGACGGGTAGCTACCTGCTTGCAGACGGGACAGGAGACGTTCTCGGCCTTGCCCTGGCGCCGCGAGTCCAGGTAGTACTCGTTGTGCGAGCGGCGCACGTGGCGCGTGAGGCTGGCGGCGCGGACGGGTAGCTACCTGCTTGCAGACGGGACAGGAGACGTTCTCGGCCTTGCCCTGGCGCCGCGAGTCCAGGTAGTACTCGTTGTGCGAGCGGCGCACGTGGCGCGTGAGGCTGGCGGCGCGGACGGGTAGCTACCTGCTTGCAGACGGGACAGGAGACGTTCTCGGCCTTGCCCTGGCGCCGCGAGTCCAGGTAGTACTCGTTGTGCGAGCGGCGCACGTGGCGCGTGAGGCTGGCGGCGCGGACGGGTAGCTACCTGCTTGCAGACGGGACAGGAGACGTTCTCGGCCTTGCCCTGGCGCCGCGAGTCCAGGTAGTACTCGTTGTGCGAGCGGCGCACGTGGCGCGTGAGGCTGGCGGCGCGGACGGGTAGCTACCTGCTTGCAGACGGGACAGGAGACGTTCTCGGCCTTGCCCTGGCGCCGCGAGTCCAGGTAGTACTCGTTGTGCGAGCGGCGCACGTGGCGCGTGAGGCTGGCGGCGCGGACGGGTAGCTACCTGCTTGCAGACGGGACAGGAGACGTTCTCGGCCTTGCCCTGGCGCCGCGAGTCCAGGTAGTACTCGTTGTGCGAGCGGCGCACGTGGCGCGTGAGGCTGGCGGCGCGGACGGGTAGCTACCTGCTTGCAGACGGGACAGGAGACGTTCTCGGCCTTGCCCTGGCGCCGCGAGTCCAGGTAGTACTCGTTGTGCGAGCGGCGCACGTGGCGCGTGAGGCTGGCGGCGCGGACGGGTAGCTACCTGCTTGCAGACGGGACAGGAGACGTTCTCGGCCTTGCCCTGGCGCCGCGAGTCCAGGTAGTACTCGTTGTGCGAGCGGCGCACGTGGCGCGTGAGGCTGGCGGCGTGCACGAACTTGTCGCTGCAGTAGAGGCAGGCCTGCGGCTTGTCGGCGTGCGTCTCGCGGTGCCAGCGCAGCTTGGCGCGCGAGTGCAGCACGGCGCCGCACTGGCACACGAAGTCGCGCACCTTCGTCTTCTTGTGCAGGTGGTGGCGGTCCCTGCGACACGACACCGTTAGTCACCACATGTTCAGTTTTTCTTGAAAATACAATTTCTTTTTGTTTAAATCGGTTGTTTTTGTAAATAAAGTTATTATTGATGAGAACGAAACCATATATGTTTTACGGTCCGGCCACGACAGGCGCGGTGTCCAGCGCCGCCTGCAGGCGCGGTGTCCGGCGTGTGTCCGCCGCGCACGGTGTGACGTGCTTCTTGATCGAATCGAAATATAGCAGACCGCCGGCCGGTGTGCGTGTTGTGGTGCTGTTGCTGTACCTGTGCTGCCGCGTCAGCAGCCGGCCCGCAGTGTAGTGTACCTGTGCTGCCGCGTCAGGAGCCGGCCCGCAGTGTAGTGTACCTGTGCTGCCGCGTCAGGAGCCGGCCCGCAGTGTAGTGTACCTGTGCTGCCGCGTCAGGAGCCGGCCCGCAGTGTAGTGTACCTGTGCTGCCGCGTCAGGAGCCGGCCCGCAGTGTAGTGTACCTGTGCTGCCGCGTCAGGAGCCGGCCCGCAGTGTAGTGTACCTGTGCTGCCGCGTCAGGAGCCGGCCCGCAGTGTAGTGTACCTGTGCTGCCGCGTCAGCAGCCGGCCCGCAGTGTAGTGTACCTGTGCTGCCGCGTCAGGAGCCGGCCCGCAGTGTAGTGTACCTGTGCTGCCGCGTCAGGAGCCGGCCCGCAGTGTAGTGTACCTGTGCTGCCGCGTCAGGAGCCGGCCCGCAGTGTAGTGTACCTGTGCTGCCGCGTCAGGAGCCGGCCCGCAGTGTAGTGTACCTGTGCTGCCGCGTCAGGAGCCGGCCCGCAGTGTAGTGTACCTGTGCTGCCGCGTCAGCAGCCGGCCCGCAGTGTAGTGTACCTGTGCTGCCGCGTCAGGAGCCGGCCCGCAGTGTAGTGTACCTGTGCTGCCGCGTCAGCAGCCGGCCCGCAGTGTAGTGTACCTGTGCTGCCGCGTCAGGAGCCGGCCCGCAGTGTAGTGTACCTGTGCTGCCGCGTCAGCAGCCGGCCCGCAGTGTAGTGTACCTGTGCTGCCGCGTCAGCAGCCGGCCCGCAGTGTAGTGTACCTGTGCTGCCGCGTCAGGAGCCGGCCCGCAGTGTAGTGTACCTGTGCTGCCGCGTCAGGAGCCGGCCCGCAGTGTAGTGTACCTGTGCTGCCGCGTCAGGAGCCGGCCCGCAGTGTAGTGTACCTGTGCTGCCGCGTCAGCAGCCGGCCCGCAGTGTAGTGTACCTGTGCTGCCGCGTCAGGAGCCGGCCCGCAGTGTAGTGTACCTGTGCTGCCGCGTCAGGAGCCGGCCCGCAGTGTAGTGTACCTGTGCTGCCGCGTCAGGAGCCGGCCCGCAGTGTAGTGTACCTGTGCTGCCGCGTCAGGAGCCGGCCCGCAGTGTAGTGTACCTGTGCTGCCGCGTCAGGAGCCGGCCCGCAGTGTAGTGTACCTGTGCTGCCGCGTCAGGAGCCGGCCCGCAGTGTAGTGTACCTGTGCTGCCGCGTCAGCAGCCGGCCCGCAGTGTAGTGTACCTGTGCTGCCGCGTCAGGAGCCGGCCCGCAGTGTAGTGTACCTGTGCTGCCGCGTCAGCAGCCGGCCCGCAGTGTAGTGTACCTGTGCTGCCGCGTCAGGAGCCGGCCCGCAGTGTAGTGTACCTGTGCTGCCGCGTCAGGAGCCGGCCCGCAGTGTAGTGTACCTGTGCTGCCGCGTCAGCAGCCGGCCCGCAGTGTAGTGTACCTGTGCTGCCGCGTCAGCAGCCGGCCCGCAGTGTAGTGTACCTGTGCTGCCGCGTCAGGAGCCGGCCCGCAGTGTAGTGTACCTGTGCTGCCGCGTCAGCAGCCGGCCCGCAGTGTAGTGTACCTGTGCTGCCGCGTCAGGAGCCGGCCCGCAGTGTAGTGTACCTGTGCTGCCGCGTCAGGAGCCGGCCCGCAGTGTAGTGTACCTGTGCTGCCGCGTCAGGAGCCGGCCCGCAGTGTAGTGTACCTGTGCTGCCGCGTCAGGAGCCGGCCCGCAGTGTAGTGTACCTGTGCTGCCGCGTCAGCAGCCGGCCCGCAGTGTAGTGTACCTGTGCTGCCGCGTCAGGAGCCGGCCCGCAGTGTAGTGTACCTGTGCTGCCGCGTCAGCAGCCGGCCCGCAGTGTAGTGTACCTGTGCTGCCGCGTCAGGAGCCGGCCCGCAGTGTAGTGTACCTGTGCTGCCGCGTCAGCAGCCGGCCCGCAGTGTAGTGTACCTGTGCTGCCGCGTCAGGAGCCGGCCCGCAGTGTAGTGTACCTGTGCTGCCGCGTCAGCAGCCGGCCCGCAGTGTAGTGTACCTGTGCTGCCGCGTCAGGAGCCGGCCCGCAGTGTAGTGTACCTGTGCTGCCGCGTCAGGAGCCGGCCCGCAGTGTAGTGTACCTGTGCTGCCGCGTCAGCAGCCGGCCCGCAGTGTAGTGTACCTGTGCTGCCGCGTCAGGAGCCGGCCCGCAGTGTAGTGTACCTGTGCTGCCGCGTCAGGAGCCGGCCCGCAGTGTAGTGTACCTGTGCTGCCGCGTCAGGAGCCGGCCCGCAGTGTAGTGTACCTGTGCTGCCGCGTCAGGAGCCGGCCCGCAGTGTAGTGTACCTGTGCTGCCGCGTCAGCAGCCGGCCCGCAGTGTAGTGTACCTGTGCTGCCGCGTCAGCAGCCGGCCCGCAGTGTAGTGTACCTGTGCTGCCGCGTCAGCAGCCGGCCCGCAGTGTAGTGTACCTGTGCTGCACCATGTTGGAGTAGCGGCGGAAGGAGTCGTCGCACACGGTGCACTTGAAGGGCGCGCGGCCGGTGTGCGTGTTGTGGTGCTCCTGCAGCTTCTGCCGCGTCAGGAACCGCTTCTCGCACACCTCACATCTGCAACGGCACAGTCTCCGAGTGAGCCTCCACCAACTAAACCGGTCGTCGGCAGAGTGGACCGTCTTCACGGTCTCGGGTAACAGGTTTATCATATAGAAAAGTGATTAAGACTTACAAAAATTTACCGATCGAAATGATAGAAATGTATAAGTTCGTGTTACTTGATATAACCTTGTAGTGGGGGAACTCACTTGAAGTTCTTGATGCCCAGGTGCGTCTTGATGTGCAGCGCGAGGTTGGCGCGGCGGAAGAAGCACTTCCCGCACGTCAGGCACTCGAGCGGGTGCAGCTTCAGGTGCTCGTGGAACGCCGCCTCCGACCCGAGGTCCTCCTGCGGACGCAGCCGGAGGACATTATTATCTGGACACAAACCGCGACACGAACGCAAGCTACCGCTGAACGGATACGTCAGTTATAATGCCTTGATCACACGTACCGAGTAAACGGGCGAGACAGTGCTCTCGGCCGAGTACTCGGTGCGTATAAACATAGCGCCGAGTGCTCGGCCGAGCGCTCGGCCGAACGAAGGGGCGAGACAGTAGCTCGGCTCCCGTTCTATCTACTAGGCCGAGTGTCCACCCTCCCCCTACCCCGCACTGTCTCGCTCGCTCACTCGGCCGGTCTGAACGTGCTCTGTCTCGCCACTCGGCGATTTTTTTACGATCCATCATGTCCGAAAGTCTCAATGGAACTGAACTGACTGTGCTAATTTCAAAACATGTGTAAACAGCTACTCACTTATATCACTGTCTCGGCCGAGAAACATTTTACTGTCTCGCCCGTTTGCTCGGTTCGTGTGATCAAAGCATAAGGATGTGGCACGGATCTGAATGTTCACCACAAGCTCCAATGAGACGCAGCAACTCCTGATATGTATTATTAGTCGGGGGTCAACTCGTTACCCTGCTGGCGAGCTACAGCGAGTGTGTAGTGCCCGCAGCCGGCACGCGGTACGCAGTACACAGTACACACTACACAGTACACAGTGAAATGAAATGAAATAATTTATTCAGTAAGTAGGCCACAAGGGCACTTTTACAAGTCAGATTGTGAGTCTACCGGCATTTCGCAAGAGGAGACCGCTGTTGAGAAGAAAGCCGAAAGAAACTCAACAGTAAGTCATTTTTTCGTAAATTATACTTAAAAACTAATACAATCATATTATAACTAGGTAATTGAAACATATATGTTAGAGGAGATGTACAAGTTTCTCCAAATCAATGTTTACACTAGACGTAGACGGGCTCACCTTGCACGTGGGACACACTGTGTCGCGGCGGCGGCGCCGGGGCTCCTGCTTGACGAGCGCGTCCAGCGCGGGCTTGTCGTCCAGCGGCTCGTACTGCAGCATCGACGACGACAGCGCCTCCTTCGAGTCCGGCAGCAGCACGCCTGAAACTGCCACACACGGGATTATAGGTGCGCAGGAATAGTACATTACTGCAGAGGCCGCGAAATAGGGAATTATTGGCCGAGTAGTAATAGATGGCCGAGTGATAACGAGGCCATCTAGAGATACGAGGCCGATAATCCCTGTTCGCGCCGAGGCTTGTATAGTGCTTTTCTCAAATAAATCCAAGGAAATAATACAAATGTTCAACTTATATATTCATATAAAAACAAACTTATTTCAAATTTAATAAAAAAAAACAATTTTTTTTTTTTAAGCTGTTCGGGTCAATGTTTTGCCACCAAATGTTAAGAAGATTCTATTTATTAAAAAATGACAACACCTTATTAATTAGATATTGTTATATTTTTTAACAATAAACGTGATTCCTTGTTTATTTTATTGAATATCTGATTTAATCGAATTGAATAATCTAGTTAAATATAAGAAATAAAACGTAAATATACATGCACAAACTAAGTTTTTTTTTATTTGCAGTATGCCATAGATTATCAATAAAAGAAATAAACCCCACTGAAACAAAAGACAATCTCTTTGTTGGCTACGGCCAATAATGTTGTATGAAATTCCTTTATATCGTTCTAATTTGAAATTAGAACGAATCTTCAACAATTGCTATACAAAGACGTATTTCGCGTTCTATTACCACGATCATAAGAACGACATTTCCTTGGATGTTTGAGAAAATAGATATATGTTCATCGCTTCAAACTACCTACCCTTTTGGAATCAGGGCTGCAAAGGATTGCGGCCGACTGAGAGGAAACAAACATATTACTTGGAATTACCATTCTTCAACTGAACATCTGATTCTTGACCTTCCATTTAGTATTTAAAAAAGATTGCTCAATCCGTGTAATGTCTCGACCGACCGAGGAATAATAGACGCTTTTGAATGGCGTTTTATCTGACTACCTCATTTTATTGATGATAAAATATTATCATATAGTATTATTATGGAATAATTACGACCAGGAAGGAAGGCAATTTTTGTTTTTCTTCAAGATGGCCAAGCATTCGGTGTCGATTGCAGCTGCTATATAATAAATATTATAATTATCTCACATGTAATATTTCATTTAATTTACATCAGACGGACCGAAGAACACAAACTAATTAACGCGGTCGTCGCCGTCCCCGTGTCGGGTAGAGGACAATTAGACTGCACTTAGGTATACATATAGCGGTCGGTGGTCACCTGGGTCGGGCGGCGCGTCCTCCTTGTCCTCCTTCTTGATGGCGCGCGCGGTGACGAGGCGGCTGTAGGAGGCGGCCGGCGCGCGGCTGCCGGACGTGCCGGCGTGCGCGGCGTGCGTGGCGTGCGCGGCGTGCGTGGCGTGCGCGCGCAGGGCCGCACGGCTCGGCAGCCGGGCGCGGCGCGCGCCGCACGTCGCCGTCCGCGCGCGCGCGGGGCCCAAGCCCGCCTCCTCCCTGTGGACGACGATCCTTCATGACGTTCTCGCATTACCCTTCATTCCAATTTCGTAGACGAACAAATTTAATTGACACGTGATTTAAGTAAGTGACTATCGTCGTCGATACTCCATGAGGCTTAACCGATGCGTCCGCGAAAATATTTAAATGTTCGGGTGAGTTAAAATCCAAAACTCCCGAAGCGAAAGACGATGCACGCAAAATATGAAAAAAACTTTGAATTTTAATCATTTCACACGCGCCTCTAATGTGCAAAATGAATCATGGAGCGATTTAACCTTCATATTAGATTTGAAAAAGTACTAAGAAAATTAATGTTCTTTCTGATGTCACAAGAGACCAAGTAGGTATGTCGAAAATAGTGTAAGTAGGTACCTATGTTGAATAGTCGAGTTACTTACACGGCTGAGAGCGAGTCCCGCTTGTCGGCCGCGTCCACCTCCGAGCCGTCCGACACCCAGCTCTCGCGCGCGATCAGGTCGTAGGGCTCCGCCGCCGTCACCTCCGTGTACATCTGCAACACACACACACACACACCACGTCACGTCTTTCACATGCCGTGGACTCTAAGACACGGTTCCGTCGCATCGCTCTCTGACGAAATGATCGATGAATAACTGCGCGGCGACCAGAGTTGGGCATAAATTAATTGAATAAGAATTAGAACAGAAATTTTATTCTTATTCAAATCGATTTTAGTATGAATAAATTCTTGTACTCGCAATTTAAAATAAAATCAATGTGACTAAATCATGTAATTTTTATTTTAAATGAAGAATAAGAAACGAAATTATTTCAATAACATTTTATTTGATCAAAATGTTAATGGGCATAAAGTTAATTTTGTAGTATTAATGATATAAACAGATTGTATTTTGTATGTTGTGTATTTTGTAAGATGATTTTTACTAAGTCTTTAAATGTTTGGATTTATGTGAAACTAAGTAGGTTTTATGACAATAGGTATTTTTTTGGTATCTTTGAAACGTTGATGATGATCTGATAATGAAGCTAGAAACTGAACAGCGGAACTCCTCAATGGCTACTAGTATACCCCTCGAGTGTGGGCTTATTCGGTTTGTTTTTTGAGTCCTATACATTACAATTGGGGACGTTGGTCTGACGATGGAGTCAGGAGTTGGATGATAGAATAGGTATTAATTAGGCCAAATACTACTATCTCTACCTATACCTAATAAGTCACATTAACAACCCAGCTACCCCAACCCTTACATTAGTATTCGTGGGATCTTATTTGAAATAAAAAATCATGATTTAAATTATTTGATTAAGAATAAGTTATCTTCATTCAATTTTCTCAGTGACGAATTATTCCCGACGAAATTATTTGAATAATTTAAAGGGATTAAAATCAACATGATTTTATTCTTACGAATTCTTTTTCAAATTAAGATTTTATACTTGAATGCCCGACACTGGCGGCGACTTGGATGAATTTGCATGAACGACGTCCCTTTTACACGCCGTTGCGAGGGTGCGGTTGCGTAATCGTACCTATACGACTACCGGAACAAGAATATTTTTAATCGCGCTATCCCTAGTATTTTCCTAACTTGTACGTTCCTGGGATTTAGTTGTGACGTTCATGACTCTACATTATATTCTAAGTGATTTAGTGATAGAAGCGAATGAAAATTACGTAACCGGCAAAAAATAATGCCACATGCTCCTGATCCTGATTAATTCAACATTACACACTTAGGGATCATGTCAAAAATATATGATGACAATAAAATTTATTATTCCTGTTCTCGCAAAAATTTCGCAAACATAGCTACGCCATGGTTGACTAATTTGAGGACGGTTATCCTCATTCCCGCCCTCCTTGTGGTTGGAACACGTTTATAAGTACCTCTATATTAAGCACAAACAAATCTTACACTATATACAAGGTGGCTCATTTAAATCGGTCAGTATGGGATCAGATCTTTCACGCCGTGTGTACCAGTCAAGCTGACATGACACCCTGATTTAGGTACTATACATACAGGGTGGCTCATTTAAATCGGTCCGTATGGGAAAGTCCAAACTATAAACTATAAGACATACGAAGATCTGATCTTAGGAACCATATCATCGATTTTAATAACAAGAAAAACTGCATTCATACATAAAAAAAAAACCCTGTACTCAGCTCGGTAATCGAACCCGGACGATTTGAAAAATAAAACTAACATTATTCCTACTTAGATATCAATTGTGTAAGTCTTAAGCAGTCAATTTTAATATGAGACAAGATGTCAAAAATGAATAAAATGCATTGTTTTCATATTCTTCTAAGATATCTAAGAAGAAATAATGTTGGTGTTATTTTTCAAAACGTCTGGGTTCGATTCCCGAGCTGAGTAAAGGTTTTTTTTAAAGTATGAATGCAGTTTTCTTGTTATTAAAATCGATGACATGGTTCCTAAGAACAGATCTTCGTATGTCTTACAGTTTGGAGTTTAGACTTTCCCATACGGACCGATTTAAATGAACCACCCTGTATAGTACCTAAATCAGGGTGTCATGTCAGCTTGACTGGTACACACGGCGTGAAAGATCTGAATTTATCAGGCGCGTGACGTTAGGAATGTTTGGGAGAGCCAGGACTAACTGGGCCTAGTGTGTGGGCAGTATTTAGTATAAAATTGAGCACCTTGATTGACATACGGAATATTATTTTAATAATCTAACATTATGATACTATTTCTTTGTATTAGCACAGACAAGTATTAGGATTATGATTATGAGACAGTTATTCTTCCTGCGTACGCAGACTTCAACAAATATAAGGCCAAACGGCAATTTGTCCCTGGTATTCACAACGAGTGTTATGCATGAGCGACATGCTTATGTTGAACAGTTCTTGATGTATGTATACAGTACACAGGGAGCAAGTTCGACTTCATTATTATTCATTGCTTTCTCTTTACAGCCATTGTTGCAAACCTAAAAGCTGATAACTTTCGAGTCGGCCTCGACCCACTTCCGGATACCCGATCGACTCGAAATCTGGTAAACGCGGGTCATTTCGAGACCAAGAAAATACTACGCCGCGCTCAGTTCATATTTATTATGTAGTTAAAATCAAGATAAAATATTATTAGTCAAAATCGAGTAATCAAATGATCATAACGGGCGCAAAGATGAGGTCGAGCGGACGATCGCGAATCGTGTCACGGTCAAGCGACAGGACACACATTTGTCCCACCCGGACAAGGTAACCGACAAAGAAAATGCTTATAATAAAAAAAGTATAGTCACCCCGGTCCAGGGCGACTCCATGTCGCCGTTGGCCTCCTGGGCGACCAGGTCGGTGCGCGGCGCGCGCTCGTCGGCGCACATGTCGAGCGGCGCGCGCGCCAGCACGTCGGCCTTGCTGTCGCGGCCCAGCTCCGCGTACTCCGCCGTGCTGTCCGCGATCTTGTAGCTCTCGTGGATGAAGTTGGGCAGCACGAACTCGCCCTCCTTCTGCGAGGGCTCGCCCCACAGGGCCGGCTCCTTGGCGAAGCCGGCCTCGCGCGCCGCCTCGAACGCCTCCACGCGGTCCGGCGTGAAGTAGTCCGCGTAGATGTTGTCCCCGAAGTAGTTCTCGTTCATCATGCTGACGAACTGCTTGTTCTTGGAGGCCGCCTCGAGCTCGAGCAGCTCCTTGTGGTTGGACTCGTCGTCGAAGTCGTCGGCGGCCATCGCGCCGTACGAGATCACGTTGATGGGGCGCATGGACTCGAGCGGCGCCAGGTCGCGGTCGGAGGCGCCGGTGCCGTTGCTGAAGGCGCCCTCGTTGCTGGTGTTGATCTCCTCCTTGACCTGCACGTACTGCGCGGCGGGCTCGACGCTGGAGGTGGCCACGGGCTCGAGGTCCATGGACCGCTCCTCGGTGTCGGCGTCGAAGTCGGCGCGGCTGTCGTCGTCGGCGCACGGCTCGACGGCGACGGTCTGCAGCGGCTCGGGCCTGTCCGCGTCGCCGTGCTCGGCGCCGTGCATCTTGTTGATGGAGAAGTTCTCGGGCGGCCGCGCGGGCGAGGAGCATCCCGCCTGCAGGTCTTTACTGCTGCAGGGAGCCACGGAAAAATTCTTGGAATTCTTAATTTCTAAAATCTTTTTATGCTTCTTGACAAAGATATTGTTCAGTCTTAGAGGTGCGCTCCTGAAGGGCTTCGGCGGCGGCTTCGCGGGCTCCGCGGGAGGCTCCGGAGGAGTCTCGGGCTTGGGAGATATGGAGATCCTATCGGTGGAGTTCTCGCCGCTCTCTGAGAGCTCGCTGCAGGGCGATATCGAGGGTTTCTCGTTGCAAATGAGGTCAGGCATGGGACAACTATCGGAAAATTCGTTATCAATTTTATTATCTACAACGCAAGACTTGGAAACGGAGTCTTTGTACGAGGGGGGATTCCCGACGTTTTTTATCACAGAGAATGTATTTGAAACTATACTATCGTTACTTGTGGCCGAGGGCTGCATGCAGTCCCCGGATAGGCTGTGGTTGTTGTCCTCGAAATCTGGCAGGATGCGCTCCGGCGAGAGTGACCTTTCAGAGTACTCAGGCTCCTGAGACTCAGTGAGGTCTACCACAGTGTTGAGCAAATTTTTGTGATGCTGCACTGGAACTTCTACCTTAATATTACTGAGGATCTTTAATCCTTTGTTAGACCCGGGAGTATCATTCCTTTCTACGAGTTTCTCGAGACCGGGCATCCCGGGCTGTGAAGGTACCTGTGACACGGTCTGAGACGCCTGTGACGTGCTGGTGCAGACCTCCACGGGCGCCGGGGTCACTATAGGGCTCACTTCAATGATCAAGGTTTTATTGCTTTCATTAACCATATTACTAGGGAGTGCTTTTTCCAAGGTACTCATAGACACTTCACTATATACAGGCGCACTGCAAGGCTTGGACAGAATCTGCTGAGGAGTTGTGTACATACATGAAGTGTTTCCAAACTGATCCACCACCATAACATTTTGATACATAGAGGTAGTAGATGCTACATTAGTGACATTATCATGAGCACCCAGCACCGTGGGCATGCTGGAGATGAAGGGTTTGCCATCCACATTGTGTACCATCTCCCTGTAGATAATCTGTGAGTTCTGGGTGACCACTGTGGTCCCCGGGGTGAAGGCGCCTGAGGATAATTGGCTGAATTGACTGTTACTACTAGCTAGTGGTGATGCTATATTGGACTTGGGTTCCACAATCTGACTAGTGGGAACACTGCCGGACATTATCATGCTATTTTGGACATTTTTCTGCACAAATGTAGGCGCAGTAGGCACCATCAGATGCATGGGTTTCACCGCGGGAGTTATATATTGCACTCCGCCCATGTTAGCCTTAACAAGTATATTATTGGGTTTTGGCAGCAATTTTACGAGGTCATTGTTTCTGCGTGACCCCGTAGGCATCAGGGCCGATTGTAGCTTGACCCCCGGGGCCACCGATGGCATGTTGTAAGCAAACACATTGTTAGTGTTATCTATGGCACTGTACTCAGCGCTGCGGGAATACTTGATCTCTTTGTCCTCCTGCTGGTCTGGATAGTAAACATACTGCTGGTCAAACTCTGGAACTGGCACATTCTGAATGAAGGGTTGGGTGGCTTTGTCGGACTTCATAAATGATATACTTGGGTAAGGGCTCGATGTTGCATTATTAGAATTATTTTCAAAATTAATATCTGCCATCCGCACATCTGAAGGAGTTGCATTTCTAGTGATACTAGGGGTTTTAGAGCACCTGCTGGGAGTCCGTCTCCAGTATCTCTCATTGTCGATGCTACGACCGCTCCACCGCGGACTGTCCTCAGCCGGAGTCCTGGACCTGCTCCTGTAGGAGCGCTCTGAGTGCATGGGGGTAGAAGTCCGGCTTCCAAAACCAACATTATTGCCAGAGAGGCTACACAGTGCTTTGATGACCTGATCTTTGGGGTGGGTGTCAAGGTGGGACTCCAGGGACATGCCATTGTGGAGGAAGAGGGTGCACACGGGGCACTGCACGAGCCCCTCCATGGCGGCGAGTCAGCAGGCGCGTGTCAGCCCGAAGCTGCGAGCCGCACGACCGTCACGCGCATCGCTCACGACCACGCACGAGCCTCTCATACGGCCGCGACCGACCACGATCTCCGTCCAGGCTCCTCTCCTTATCGATCTGTCACAAAGTAACTCTATATAAATACCACCATCGGAATCCACGATGTCGATTTACACAAACCCGTTTTAAGTGCAAACAGAGGACAAAAGAAAACAAAACCCCGAGATAAAGGCCATTGAGACATAAAAAGTCGAGCATTATGAACGAGGAAGAAAGAAATGAATACATTGTATTGTTAACGCGCAGTAACGGGACTTACCTTGGCTTATTGGTTGTCAAATATGTTTCATACTGTCGATTATACTAAAATAAACCTTTAAATGAGTTCTATACACGAGTACTAAGCTAAGCTAAATCTAAAAATATTTCCAAATAGTCCGACATATTGCAGACGTCTCGTTCTATTGCTTGCAGTCACAAAACTTTTGTATTCCAATATACGTACTCAAACGTCGATATCACGCTTCGTGGCAATGTGCTATAATCAGGTTTCTATATTATTTTCAGAGAAAAAAGAACAACATTGAACGATCTATGCGTAGAACGAATTTTATCTGTACCATAGACAAAAAAATAACTTTACAATGGTACTATGAGGTCACACTACAAATAGTAACATAATACTCACTTCATACAATATTTATTATTTAACATTCTAATTTATAAATTAACGATTTTTATTTAATTTAATGAAAATGTTTATATTCTTTTTTTTTTTATTAATTGACGAAATATTTTGCTGGAATCAGATGGAATCTAGTCTCTTATTGACATGTTGACAATGTGACTTATGTGACAGATCAGATCAGTCAGACTGACATGACATGATATGAGTATTCCGATTCCGACGACGCTGCTCTTATAGTATTCAGGAAATTGGCAATTTATAATAGATTGGTATAATCATAATTGCGTGGATTTGAGCAAAATAAATCAATAAACAAACATGTCCTACAATTATGAAGATCTCAGCATTGGAGGTTTGTAGACTTATTAATGATTTTCGATTAAATTACTGTGAGACAAATCCCTTACTAGGTGTAGTCAATTATAGCCAATTTCTTCGTAGTTAATTGCGCTAAATTAATAGAAAATTACCTTAGCTATAACTGTATGGTTACTTAAGTTCTGCAGGTTAATTTACTATCTGTTAACACCATAAATGATAGAAATCTGAAACCAGAAGAACCCTTTTCCCATACAAATTAAACCTAGAAGTAAATTTAATAAACCATTTCCAGAAATTAAGGATTTAATGAGGCAATGGCGCGAAAGCAACGAGCGGCGCAGCGAAGACGTGATGGAGTTCTGGGTTCCCATCATGGAGGACCTCGGCAAACTTGGCAATGAGAGTAAGAATGCTAAAGCTGATTGTTCAAATTCTTAGAAAGCTTTAAAATGTGGTTACAGATCCTATGGATGAGTAATAAATTAGATACCTATAAAGCTACATATTTGAACACCCAATAAAATTAAACTTTTGAACACCAAAGATGGCTGTGGCTGTCAACTAAAAGTTGTGCCACTGAAGCTAGCAGCCATACAAATTTCAATTTTCAATTTTTTTTTATTTATAGTGATACAAGTATTTTTCATCTCTGTTGATTTTGGAGCACTTCTTTATTTTTTGCTATGGCATCAATGGCATGGTAAATTGTTAACATTTAGGCTGGAATAGCATCACTTCTTCATGTTCAGTTGAAGAAAACTTTGAATTATCCCTACTAATATTATAAACGCGAAAGTTTGTAAGTAAGGATGGATGTTTCTTACTCTTTCACGTAAAAACTACTGAATGGATTTTAATGAAACTTTACAATAATATAGCTTATACATCAGAATAACACATAGGCTACAATTTATAAAGATATTGTGTGTTCCCGTGGGATTAGCGGGTAACACCGTGCGGGGCAGCTAGTTTAATAATAATTGTATCATAGATCTTTAAGTTTCATGCTCCTAATAATTGTATTAATAATTATAAAAAACGGTTTAAACTCACGTAAAAATTGTCAGGAACGGCCCGACATGTTTCGAACTAATTTGGAGCTCTTCATCAGGGGTAGCTACCCGTGCTGCTACACGACTCACGACCCACTGAGTTTAAACCGTTTTTTATAATTATTTAAGATGTCTCACGATAGTTTTAATAACATTATTTCATGCTCCTGTACTGAGTGTGCTTAGTGTCCTACTTAATATGTATTAATTAGTGAATTTACTTATTTTGACTAAGCGGTTGGCTCAGTTTTAGTGTAGCTCCCTACTGAGCTGGCAGTCCTGGGTTTGAACCCTGGCCAGGCCAAATATTAGTGTGCTAAACTCGAATATTTGTTCCTGGGTCTTGGATGTTATATCATCGTCTAGTACCCATAGTACAAACTTTGCTTATTTTGGGGACTAGGTTCAATTGTGTAAGATTGTCCCTTAATATTATTATTAAGACCTACATTTTCTGGTTTAAATCAATGCAGAAATAATTAATGTATAAGTGAAATTCAGACATTAATCTTGGATTTCATACATTTTATATTATTACATATTACATTAACGGTTTAAAGTGGAGGAGCCTCTTCATGGCTCACAGGTGAAATCATGCATTCTGCATGTTTATTAATGTTGTAGATTGTATACAAACAAGAAATACCTCAGCAATTGATAACATGTAGGTATATGATAGTAAAGTTTTGTAAAAAAACTTTACTATCATATGCTCATATGAGCATGTCCATTTTGCAGAGTATTTGATACTGGAACAAGTGGTGTACGCGGCGCTGGACACGCACACGTACGGCGTGGCCAAGCAGTGCATCGCCGCCCTGAAGCAGGAGTTCCCGGGCAGCGCGCGCGTCACGCGCCACCAGGCCGCGCTGCTCGAGGCCGAGGAGAGGTGCCTGACGTCTTCCCACTCCTATTCTCAACCATGTTCAACAAACCAAACTGTCCAACTGATTTTTTCCATCTTCCTCCACCACCACATTTCAAATTCTGTCAATCTCTGTTTGTCTCTTTGGGTCACAGTCCACGTTTCACAGTGGGTAGATTGAGCATAAATAAGTTTAATTTCACTTTGGGCGGAGAAAACTCACAGATTTTTTTTTTTGAACTACTTTTGTATCATCCATAAATTCTTTGCTAACTTCCAAGGTTGTCTGCCCGAAAAGCTGCTTGTCTTCCAACAGATTTTGCAGCTCCTTAGTGTTGGGGACCACTCT
Organism: Apotomis betuletana; assembly: GCA_932273695.1. NCBI lineage: Eukaryota > Metazoa > Arthropoda > Insecta > Lepidoptera > Tortricidae > Apotomis > Apotomis betuletana. Next base: position 36,010,610 of record OW026300.1, on the reverse strand, counting down.
GTTATTTTATTAGAGATACAACTGGCATGTCCCAGGTACGAGGAGGCGCTGGATCTGCTGGACGTGATCATCAAGGCGGACGAGACGAGCGCGCCGGCGCGCAAGCGCCGCGTCGCCATCCTCAAGGCGCAGGGCCTCGTCGCCGACGCCGTCAAGGAGCTCGTCGACTACTTGAAGAAGTAAATAACCCGCTATTGCGATAATTGATAATTCACACGTGCCAGTTTGCGATGTCATCGCCTCACCGTCGAGAATATTACCACACGCACCAAGAAGTATGGCAATTCCTTCATCTGCCGAACTATTAGTATATGGAACTCCTTGCCGGCTCATGTGTTTCAAGCGTGAAGAAGCATCTCTCGGGCCAGCATGGCAGTGTCGACTGACTTGGCACCGTTGGTTTCTCGTCAGTTGCCATTGCGACTTAGGCTCCCCTTTTTGCTTACCATCAGGCGAAGTGAAGACAATATGTTGTGCCGTTTCATACAGGATTGTTCCTAAAGCGCTTGGCATGACAGTGAATGTCATAAATACATTGTAAAAACATGACGGGGTGCTCGAAACTAAACACTATCTATTTCATGATAATAATATGCGGATGTTTATTTGTCGATTTCGAAATACTAGAGATGATTGATTTGATTGACTGTATTACTTATTAGGCGTTTCTTTAAAACAGTTGTCTTCTCAGGAAATCAAGCCTATTATTCAAATTCAAATCTTTTAATTTAGACCAGAGTCCATAGATTGTAAGAACTTAATTTGTGACTAGTTTAGTGGGACTGTCCCGGATGTGTTGGCTGAGAGTTGTGATGGTGTCCAGGTTCATGTCGGACGTGGAGGCGTGGCAGGAGCTGTGCGAGCTGTACCAGCAGCTGGGCGAGTACGCGCGCGCCGCCTTCTGCGCCGAGGAGCTGCTGCTGCACCAGCCCCACAACCACCTGCTGCTGCAGCGGCTCGCCGACATCCGCTACACCATGGTGAGTGGCAGGAGCTGTGCCAGCTGTACCAGCAGCTGGGCGAGTGCGCGCGCGCCGCCTTCTGCGCCGAGGAGCTGCTGCTGCACCAGCCCCACAACCACCTGCTGCTGCAGCGGCTCGCCGACATCCGCTACACCATGGTGAGTGGCAGGAGCTGTGCCAGCTGTACCAGCAGCTGGGCGAGTACGCGCGCGCCGCCTTCTGCGCCGAGGAGCTGCTGCTGCACCAGCCCCACAACCACCTGCTGCTGCAGCGGCTCGCCGACATCCGCTACACCATGGTGAGTGGCAGGAGCTGTGCCAGCTGTACCAGCAGCTGGGCGAGTGCGCGCGCGCCGCCTTCTGCGCCGAGGAGCTGCTGCTGCACCAGCCCCACAACCACCTGCTGCTGCAGCGGCTCGCCGACATCCGCTACACCATGGTGAGTGGCAGGAGCTGTGCCAGCTGTACCAGCAGCTGGGCGAGTACGCGCGCGCCGCCTTCTGCGCCGAGGAGCTGCTGCTGCACCAGCCCCACAACCACCTGCTGCTGCAGCGGCTCGCCGACATCCGCTACACCATGGTGAGTGGCAGGAGCTGTGCCAGCTGTACCAGCAGCTGGGCGAGTACGCGCGCGCCGCCTTCTGCGCCGAGGAGCTGCTGCTGCACCAGCCCCACAACCACCTGCTGCTGCAGCGGCTCGCCGACATCCGCTACACCATGGTGAGTGGCAGGAGCTGTGCCAGCTGTACCAGCAGCTGGGCGAGTGCGCGCGCGCCGCCTTCTGCGCCGAGGAGCTGCTGCTGCACCAGCCCCACAACCACCTGCTGCTGCAGCGGCTCGCCGACATCCGCTACACCATGGTGAGTGGCAGGAGCTGTGCCAGCTGTACCAGCAGCTGGGCGAGTGCGCGCGCGCCGCCTTCTGCGCCGAGGAGCTGCTGCTGCACCAGCCCCACAACCACCTGCTGCTGCAGCGGCTCGCCGACATCCGCTACACCATGGTGAGTGGCAGGAGCTGTGCCAGCTGTACCAGCAGCTGGGCGAGTGCGCGCGCGCCGCCTTCTGCGCCGAGGAGCTGCTGCTGCACCAGCCCCACAACCACCTGCTGCTGCAGCGGCTCGCCGACATCCGCTACACCGTGGTGAGTGGCGAGGAGGCGACGAGTCGCAGACAAATAACACATCCTAGTCCTGGTCAATGCATCATTGCATGTATTATACTGTTGCAGTTCTGTTTCAATTCTTGCAAAAGAATAGAAAGAAAGAAAGAAAATTTATTTCGCCGCAATTAGTAATCAATCAAATCATAATCAATTTATTTGTAAAGCCAATTTACATGTCAGTTTACATGGTATACACATTAACATTCAATGGTATAAATAATCCTTATATCGTAAGCATATTCAACCAGTTATAAAAATAATAAATAAAAAACAATCGAAATTCAATAAAAACATTGATCAATTAGTAGTCACACACAATATGTAGTATTACATAGTATAACATAAACAATATAAGTATTGTGCGAAAAAGGACGGAACGGGGGTGACTTGACGGCTGGTATTATGTGGAGCCACAAGTTGAGCGAAACAGGACTGCACGTTATACACTCATATTCCCATTGAACCAAAAATAGAGTGAACAAACTGATTGTAATACATACAATACTGATTTAAGGTAGTCAGAAATGTACTCGCAACAGTCCAATTTCCGTGTATTCCGACATTTAGGTATAATAAGTGCGTTGCGTGTGCGCAGGGCGGCGTGGAGAACATGGAGCTGGCCAAGACGTACTACTGCCAGGCGGCCAAGCTCAACCCCGGCAACATGCGCGCGCTGCTCGGCCTCTTCCTGGTTCGTGCTCACACTCATTATTCTATTCCCCGTACCGTGTGTAATAAATAGTATTGTGATGTGTAAGTCAATATGACTTCAATTCTGTATTCTACATGTCCGCGGAGTGGTAAGACGTAACTTATGAGTACTTTTAATGTGCGCAGGTAACGAATAACCTGCTGAACCACTACAAGTCGTCGGGCAACGGCGCCAAGCGGCAGGAAGTGATGAAGCTGTGCCAGTACGCGCAGGTAACTTAGTCACAATCTAAATTCAAATCGTATCTGTAAGTAGGCCACAAGGGCACTCTCACATGTTCAAATCTGAATCCACCGACATTTCACAAGAGGACACCGCTGTTGAGAAGAAAGCGGAAAGAAACTCAACAGTAACAATTTTTTTCGTAAATTATAGTTAAAAACTATTACAATTATATTATAACTAGGTAATTGAGACATGTTAGAGGAGATGTACAAGATTGTCCAAATCAATGTTCACAATAATAATTATGTAAAATAAAGTGAATTTTTCAGAGATGTAGGTTTGTAGAAGGTCTCTAGGCGTCACGACATGCAATATAAATATAATTTAATAATGAAATAATTTGATTCCGTTGAGATAGGTCTTAAGAGGCCTTATTCCTTTTAAAATGCTGATTGTTTAGACATTTTTCTCTATGATCAAACATGTTTCTTAACATACTATTGATGTTACTTTCTAGAACAGGGCTATTGGGATTTATTGGTATATATTTGAAACCTACAGTTTGAATTTTTCATTGATAATTTTTGTTTCAAAAACTACTCGAAATTGACAAAATTCACGCGGAAAATTGGTTTTTTTAACTTATTTTCGACTGTACGCAATGAAAGCGTGAAATAACTATGTTACTTCCTAGAACTCGGGGAAAAGTATTATACACTTCAAAAAGTTGGTTGAAATTATCAATACATTTGTCATAATATGAAAAAAATAAATTTTAAAAGGAATAAGGCCTCTTAAGGCATCAAAATAAATAAGTGACGCAAAATAATTACTTAATTTAAATTTCTTAGAGATGTACATGGTCTCTAGGCGTCACAATTTACAAAAAAAAAAAGATATGATAGTAATTAAATGTCATTCCTCAGAGATGTACAAGGTCTCTGACTCTCTGAGCGTCATTGTACAGCAAACAGCACACTAAGTTTATTAAAGATGTATAGTAATTATAAAACTAACTCAAATAAATACATATCCGGTGACCGTGGCGGATGGATAAACATATATAGTTACACAGTATGTCATGAGTATAACCCGTGTGCACTTGTTGTGCGCAGGCGCAGACGACGCGCGCGCAGAAGGAAGCGCGCGAGGCGGGCGCCGCGCCGCCGCTCGCGCGCCTCGTGCAGGCGCTCGCCATCGCTGACTAGTGACCAGCGATATCTAACTTCAGTCGTGTAAATAATAAGTTCATTTTGACAGTTCTTATTCATTCGAGTACCTAGTAAAATTGACTTGGTACAATTTTTAGATGACCATATTTTTTTTTTCGATAGTCCTTGCTGTAAGGAACTACAAATTGCAGCTCTTCTTTTTCTTTACCATTTTTGTAAATTGAGACTATGACAGTTCGCAATAAAATGCCTCTTCACACTATCATGTTCGCCCAACCTCAATGGTCAACCTCGCTAGTTGTGTAGAGCCAGTGTCACAGTGTCAACCACAATTTTTTTGTTAGGTTTTGTAGGCAAAGACCCCTTCAGCCAATTTTCTGATCAGCCCACTATCAAATTGTGAATTAAAAACCAAGGCAAAGATAAATGAATGACCTGCAGTTTGCAGATCCTTACAGCAAGGACTATCGAGAAATATACAACTTAATGGTCTTCCAAAAAATTTACCAAGCCTTATACATATTGTACCTATACAAATTTTATAAAATATTTATTGTCCCCTAGACTATTGAAGACCTAGAATAATGGATCGGGTATAATAGACATGTTGGCTGATGTTGAATTCTACAGCGTACTGTAGTTATATGAATAAAATTAGCTAAATATATCACGAAACAAAAAAAAAAAAACAGAAAAATAAATCTTTTTTGGAAATATGTGACTTTTTTTAATGTGTGATTTTTTTTAATCCAAAAGAAATTTTGAAAATGTTTTCAGATTCCTCATAATTTTACAAAACAATAATTGTAACACAACCATGAACTTAAACGCACTTTTTCACGGTGAAAATGGCAAATTTCTTAATTTCTCCATACATTTATTGGTACCTATGGTTCTATGCCTTTTCGCCGAATTACGTTTCGGGAAACGTTTCATTTCGCAAAAGTTTCATTTCGCCAAAAGGCTTTTTGCACTGAAACTGTAAACTATTTCGAATTGTTATAAAACAAACCTAATATAAAATCTAAAGGATGATATTTACAACAATCTGAGATAGTTTACAGTTTCAGTGAAAAATGCTTTTGGCGAAATGAAACGTTTGCGAAACATAATTCGGCGAAAAGGAAGTACACCGGTACCTATACCGGCCTGTGACGTCCCTAGCCTGGGCGCCTTTTGTATGGAGCGTTTTTAGCGCTACGTAGGAATGTTGACCTTTGACGGGTCATTTCTGACTTTTAGATCAGTTTAAGTGTAGTCAGTCCCATATAGACATTTGATCACAATAAAAAATAGAATCGATAGATATCCTCAAAAAAAATTAGTCAACATGTCTATTGTATATGCTGCCTCAGAAAATTACAAGGATAACATTTTTAAACAATAAAAATATTAGGTAAGCTAAGCAGCATTCAATCGTGTTCTGGTTCGGGTGTTAGTCAATGAAAGATAGTATAATATAATACAATAATATTTATTGGTTACCAATAAAGTATGTTAAGTAACCGTCGCATTTTCCATCGCCTTCCGTCGCAAGTACGCGGCCACCTCCTCCGCCCTCCGCTCCTTTCTCTCCCTCCGCGTCTCCTCCCCAGAATTGAAATATTTCTCCCTGTAAAACAAAAGAAGGCTTCCGTGTAGGTATCCTTTGTAAATAGTATATGAACGAGACACAACGACACTGGTGATGAAAATCTAATTTCTCCGATGGGGGATTGAGGGCTATTCATCTTCACATTCTTGTCGGGGCTTTTAACATGGCACCTTCCGTGAGCAGCGCTCGAGCCGGCCGCGACAGGACGGCGCCTGTCCTAGTGACTGACCTAAAGTTGTGGTCTGCGGTATTCCCTGAGGCAGCGTGTCCCTCGGGCTCCCTGGTCTTCTGGAAGGTGAGCAGGCGGCGCGCCGCGAGCCGCGACAGCGCCTGCTCCGAGTTGCCCACCAGCGCGAGGCACGGGTGCGACAGGACGGCGCCTGTCCTAGTGACTGACCTAAAGTTGTGGTCTGCGGTATTCCCTGAGGCAGCGTGTCCCTCGGGCTCCCTGGTCTTCTGGAAGGTGAGCAGGCGGCGCGCCGCGAGCCGCGACAGCGCCTGCTCCGAGTTGCCCACCAGCGCGAGGCACGGGTGCGACGGCAGCTGCTCCGGCGCGTACTCCGCCCTGCAACCCGTAGCCCGACTTAGATATCGATGACTGCGTCGCATAGGCAGCTTTGAAAGGATGGAGATGGAGGAAAATGTGCCGACGACGACACTAGGGCGCGCGTAAGCTGAAGATAAATAAAAGAGCGTTCTCGTGTGTCACAACTTCACTTTAGTGGCTAAGCTGCGGTTTTTGTGTTAGATATTAAAATATCGAGTTAAAAGAATGATCGTAAAGTCAGTTACCGCACTAGCGGGTACCAGCAGACGAGCCTGCGGCCGAGCGCCAGATGGTCGGCGGCGAAGGCGAGCAGGTCGCGGTAGAGCTGCGGCAGCGCGTACTCCACCTTGGCGGGCACGTGCCGCCGCAGCTGCTGCTCCGACAGCGAGTAGTGCTCCCGCGAGATGCCGACCCGCTCCGTCGGCTCGCGGATGCCGTACGGGGCTGCAATACAAACGATGCATGTACCAACCACTAACACGACGGCCGAGAACTATGCATGCCTCAGGCGACACTATGTGTACGCCGCTCTTCCTTAGGTCGCATGAGGTTTAAACAATTTATGGTTCTAAGGCTGCCTGACTTTCTCAGAAGTGGAGCGGAGCGGAGATTTCCATACTTTAGACGATAAAAATACAAAATGGTCTTGAATCCTCGCAAAAACTAGAAAGAAAAAAAAAACTGGGCATATCTAACCTAATAATAGTAAATAATGGTGTCCTATCGTTTGACCAAAAAACGTTTGACCAAACAACGTTTCACCAAAATAACGGTTCGCCAAATGATCATTTTACAAATGGTTCATTTCACCAAATAATCATTTGACCAAATGATCATTTAGCAACCGAGTCATTTGACCAAATTTGAGGTGAATCAATCACCTTTCAGAGCAGATCCGACCCGGCCGGGTTAGGTTAGGTTAGTTTTTTTTTATATCCATAGAGGACAGGACGGGACGGGACAGGACAGGATAAAGATAAGATAAAGATAAGATAATGATAAGATAAAGATAAGATAAAGATAAGATAAAGATAAGATAAATATAAGATAAAGATAAGATAAAGGTAAGATAAAGATAAGATAGAGATACATTTATTTTCATCTTCGTCTTCATCTTCATCCTCATTCTCATCCTCATCTTCATCTTGAAATAACGTTTGGTTAAATGATCATTTGGTCAAATGATTATTTGGTGAAACGTTGTTTGGTCAAGTGATCATTTGGTCAAATGATACTTTTGTAAAATGATCATTTGGCGAAACGTTATTTTGGTGAAACGTTGTTTGGTCAAGTGATCATTTGGTCAAACGTTTTTTGGTCAAACATTAGTGTACCGCCGGATGCTCTCCAGCATGAGCGGTACTCACGGTCGGTGAGGATGGCGTCGAAGCGCAGCCCGGGCCGCCACAGCGGGCGCGAGAAGTCGCTCACGACCACGTTCAGGAACCGGCTGTAGGAGCCGTCCTGCTGCATGTGCTGGACGCTCTCCAGCATGAGCGGTACTCACGGTCGGTGAGGATGGCGTCGAAGCGCAGCCCGGGCCGCCACAGCGGGCGCGAGAAGTCGCTCACGACCACGTTCAGGAACCGGCTGTAGGAGCCGTCCTGCTGCATGTGCTGGACGCTCTCCAGCATGAGCGGTACTCACGGTCGGTGAGGATGGCGTCGAAGCGCAGCCCGGGCCGCCACAGCGGGCGCGAGAAGTCGCTCACGACCACGTTCAGGAACCGGCTGTAGGAGCCGTCCTGCTGCATGTGCTGGACGCTCTCCAGCATGAGCGGTACTCACGGTCGGTGAGGATGGCGTCGAAGCGCAGCCCGGGCCGCCACAGCGGGCGCGAGAAGTCGCTCACGACCACGTTCAGGAACCGGCTGTAGGAGCCGTCCTGCTGCATGTGCTGGACGCTCTCCAGCATGAGCGGTACTCACGGTCGGTGAGGATGGCGTCGAAGCGCAGCCCGGGCCGCCACAGCGGGCGCGAGAAGTCGCTCACGACCACGTTCAGGAACCGGCTGTAGGAGCCGTCCTGCTGCATGTGCTGGACGCTCTCCAGCATGAGCGGTACTCACGGTCGGTGAGGATGGCGTCGAAGCGCAGCCCGGGCCGCCACAGCGGGCGCGAGAAGTCGCTCACGACCACGTTCAGGAACCGGCTGTAGGAGCCGTCCTGCTGCATGTGCTGGACGCTCTCCAGCATGAGCGGTACTCACGGTCGGTGAGGATGGCGTCGAAGCGCAGCCCGGGCCGCCACAGCGGGCGCGAGAAGTCGCTCACGACCACGTTCAGGAACCGGCTGTAGGAGCCGTCCTGCTGCATGTGCTGGACGCTCTCCAGCATGAGCGGTACTCACGGTCGGTGAGGATGGCGTCGAAGCGCAGCCCGGGCCGCCACAGCGGGCGCGAGAAGTCGCTCACGACCACGTTCAGGAACCGGCTGTAGGAGCCGTCCTGCTGCATGTGCTGGACGCTCTCCAGCATGAGCGGTACTCACGGTCGGTGAGGATGGCGTCGAAGCGCAGCCCGGGCCGCCACAGCGGGCGCGAGAAGTCGCTCACGACCACGTTCAGGAACCGGCTGTAGGAGCCGTCCTGCTGCATGTGCTGGACGCTCTCCAGCATGAGCGGTACTCACGGTCGGTGAGGATGGCGTCGAAGCGCAGCCCGGGCCGCCACAGCGGGCGCGAGAAGTCGCTCACGACCACGTTCAGGAACCGGCTGTAGGAGCCGTCCTGCTGCATGTTCTGGACGCTCTCCAGCATGAGCGGTACTCACGGTCGGTGAGGATGGCGTCGAAGCGCAGCCCGGGCCGCCACAGCGGGCGCGAGAAGTCGCTCACGACCACGTTCAGGAACCGGCTGTAGGAGCCGTCCTGCTGCATGTGCTGGACGCTCTCCAGCATGAGCGGTACTCACGGTCGGTGAGGATGGCGTCGAAGCGCAGCCCGGGCCGCCACAGCGGGCGCGAGAAGTCGCTCACGACCACGTTCAGGAACCGGCTGTAGGAGCCGTACTGCTTCATGTTGGCTCGGATGCTCTCTTCCTTTGTGCGGACCTAGGACGAAGGCAAGTAAGAAGTTTTAATAAAACAGCCTTGAGGGTTAAGTATTATATTTTAATATTGCGGATTAACTCATGGGACGCGACATTCTAGTCATTGAGAAAAATGAAAATTAAATCGCCACTGATTTGATGGTTAATTTGTATGAAGCATATTCAGGAGCATGGAGCAGGCGACGAAATTTTTTCAAAAATCTTGTTAATACTTTCAAGCTATTGAACGTTCAGCCTAAACAATAGAATCAAAGGTAAATAAAATAAATACTAACGGACAATCATACACAAATCGACCTAGTCCCAAACTAAGCAAAGCTTGTACTATGGGTACTAGACGACGATATACATGATATATGTATAAATACATATATAGATAATATCCATGACCTAGGAACAAATATTCGAGTTTATCTCACAAATATTTGGCCCGGCCGGGATTCGATCCCAGGACCGCCGGCTCAGTTAGCAGGTGTCTACAAACTGCGCCAACCGTGTCGTCAAGGTGTCGGTATAGTGTCGTAAGATGAAGAACATTGGTGAATTAGATGTAGACGCTTCACCACAAATCTACAAAAATAAATAGATGTTGATGTAGTGGCTTCTCTCACAGTGCCGTGGTACAGGGTCCGTCACCGCAATACATACATTGTTACCTTTTGCCCGACGCGCGTAGGCCTCGTGCGCGCGTGCAGCATCATGTAGTCGATGTCCGACCCATACACGTACGCTGAAACACAACTAATATTATACAACAGAACAGATTATCATTGGATCTATGATTCAGTTGCTATGTACTTAAGCCCTTAAAAATTACAACTAATTAGCTGACCTCCGAAGTGCGCGGCGGCCACCAGCAGCGAGCCGGAGCCCACGAAGGGGTCGAGGGCGAGGTCGCCGGGCCGCAGCTGCGCCTGGTTGGCCATGACCAGCGCCAGCGCCGCGTCCATGCTGGTGTTGCCGATGAACACGCGCTTCTTCAGTGAGTGCTGCTGGATCAGCTCTCTCTGACCGTCTGCTACCTTCAAACAAGAAACCAAAACTATAAATTTCTTGGACTCTGGGAAGACCAACTCATATGCGATCAGAAAGTAATTTTGTTACAATAACTATTAAAACACTTAAGTATTATTTTATAACTTAAAACTTGCTTTCACTATAAAATCAACCATTAGGCTAAAAGTTCAGGATCCAGACACAGTCTTTTGAGAGCTATTACTACTAACTAGTTTACATATCTTCAATTGATATCATTAATAGGAATCTCACCCATCTTCCAAAGAACAAATCCTCTGGCTGTTCTGGAACATTGTTGGGGTCGAGGCCATAGAACTCTATGTAGCTCAGGACAACGTCTGGGTTCTTCAGCTTCACTGGACCTTCAAAGGCCAAATGCTCAAATTTCTAAGAGAATGGAAGAGAAAATTTACATGTAAGATAATAGGAGAGAATTTCATATATAATTCAACTGAGGTATAAAGAGAATATTTAGTCCTGATTTCAGTAGGCATTAACCATTTCATCATAATAATTTAATATTATAAAAAGTTTCAGCACAATAACCATACAAATTTCATAGTTCTCTAATCCTTCTGTGCAATGAAGTCTAAAGCCTAGTTTTAAGTAATTGTTAGTAAAAATACATAAGAGGAACTTAGGCAATTGTCTATTAATGTGTTAGGAAATGGAACAAACCTCAATCTTGTCAACTTTTTCTTTCATACTGAAATGTTTGCAGAAAGTCTCGACTTCCACTTTGAACGACTTGTCGGCAGGCCGCCACGCGTCTATCAGGGAACTGGGGCAAACGTCTCGATCACAGACTCCATTACCTGAGCCCTCCGAGATAATCCACTGGTTTGATTTATTCTGACTAGCATTCTTCAAATTTTGATGCAATTGCTCCTCTGTTTTAGCCCTAGACCACAGCTCTATACAGTTCTTAAGTAGCACTGATCGCGACGCAAGCCTTGTGACACACTCTTCAGAAGGCAGTTCAACCACCCAGAAAGGTTTAACTTCACACGGTTTTTCTACATATCTGATTGGAATATTGAGCATAGACAGCAAGCTGTGCATTTCCTGAAACGTATTATATTAGTATTTATAGGTAAAACTAATAATATAGTGTATTCTGAATAAATAACAAAAACTTACAGCGTGCCGAAAATCAACGTGTTCCTGTGCAAACCATAACACATAACGCGGCCACATTTTTCTTATATGCATTAGTAGACTTTATTGATTATAAAACATTTCCCAATCTACATTTTATTCAAATTTTCTTCTAAAACGTTTTGAAAACACGAACCCACTTTCATAACATAACCTCAAATATTTTGACATTCTGTTTTTTTTTTGTGTTGTAGATTATGGAACGTTGACTATTCAGCCAAATTATAGTCAAGCCTTTACACAAACATCACTTTTAGGGTTCCGTATCCAAAGGGTAAAAACTGGTACCCTATTACTAAGACTCTGCTGTCCATCTGTTTGTCCGTCTATTACCAGGCTGTATCTCATGAACTGTGATAGCGTTGTTGTTTAGCTAAATTTTCACAAATGATGTATTCCTGTTGCCGCTTTAACAACAAATACTAAAAACAGAATAAAATAAATATTTAAGTCGGACTCCCATACAACAAACGTGTTCGGTTGCGTTAATTTTGCACTTCATTTGTAAGCGGCGTCATACACACCAGGTGCTAATTTAATAACCCGGCCAGGCCAGTTAAGATGGGAAGTGTTTGTACGGAACAGTGTTTAAGGGTGTACAATATGACATTTATAAAATCAAAGATCTGAATCTAAATGGTCTATCTAATGGTCTGAAGACTGAATTTCGTGTTGAATTTTTCAACCAGTTGCTTCATTTCTACGTTTGGGTGTGTAGTGTAACCTTGGTGTAGCACATTGTTACTTATCGATTTCTCGACATAATTTGAGACGACGGTGCCGAACATAAACACAAATCATCCTTACGGTAGATGGCGCTACGATATGCCGCCCTAAGGCATGTAGAAATGAAGCAAATGGTTAAAAAATACACCAAGTGCGAGTGGGACTCACGCACGAAGGGTTCCGTACCATTATCTGTAAGTTTGTTGTTATAGCGGCACTATTGCGTCAAATAATACATCATCTGTGAAAATTTCAACTGTCTTGCTATCACCGTTCTTGAGATACAGCCGAGTGACAGACGGATGGACGGACGGACAGCGAAGTCTCAGTAATAGGGTCCCGTTTTTACCCTTTAAACCCTAAAAATTTGATGCTTTGGCTAGTGGCTTTCATAGCATAATTTGTATTGCACCCGTCATGGTCTCCATTCCGAGATACTTTTCCGTCAAGTGAAAGAAAGCCTATTGCTAAGTCAGACTAACTTAAAAAAATAAAACTAAAATATGACGCATTTATTTATAAGTTAATAATAATTAAAATAATGTTATCGCTATGAGTGTTTGATGTCTGCATCGTGGTGCGGTTCCTGTTCGTCCTCGAGCAGGTCCCGGCGGCGGTCGTGCAGGAAGTCCTGGTGCGCGTCCTTGATGGAGCCCGAGCACGCCACGTAGTGCCCGCCCGAGTGCTCCGCCACCACCGGCTTGGTGAACAGGCTTATCAGCGACTCGCTCATCTCTGGGAATTGTTTATTTAGTTGGGACTTTGTCACATTAGTCATTATCAAAATACATGTACGTAGTTAAGGGCTTTAATTAAAACAAAACTTAATTGATTCCATTGTGTTACGACAGTTACCCATACATTTTTAATGAGTAACTTTCGTCACACAAAAGAGGCGATCGTAATTTTGTTTTTACTAAGCCTTTAAATTGAGAAATTGGTCTTGAAATGGGATTATTTGAGCTTATTACTTTTTACATTTGTTAAATTATTCATATCAACCAAAATGAGACTGAAACACAATGTGACTGAAATAATGATTACCTAGTTGTGTTTTCATCACACCTTTTTAAGATTTACCTTTGGGTATAATAGAATCGCTCTCTCCATACACATGGAGGGAAGGCAGGCTGATCTCCTCGTCGTAGAAGCCTTTGTGCACCAAGCTGCCCGAGCGGAACCCCGACGCGAATATCGCAAACTTGAATGTGTACGGCAGATCTAGAAAAAAAAACATCAAGGGGTATTCAGATTATGTGAGTGATGTTTTATTACTTTGTCACCATCCCAAAATGAAGTTCTTTATTCTATATTTAGCACGTTATACATATATCTTTATTTAAATAAAAACCATGTCAAATAAAAATACAATAAACAAATATCTAATACATGTATTGGGTTGATTTGATTGTAAAAAAACAAATATGCTACATTAAAGATTAATTGGCCCAGAGGGCTGCAATGTGAGGTGCATAGGTATATCCCACGCTCCAAGTTCTCAAGTACTTAATAGGGAAGGTTTTGACTTTATTGCATTTGGCAGGACCAATCATTGTTGTGGTAAAGTTACCACAGTATAAATCATGGCAGCATGGCATTGGCACTTACAACCTTTTTGCTGCATGGCGGCCAGTAGGCCGACGAGGCAGGCACCCTGGGAGAAGCCCATGAGCCCGTGAAAAGGTCCATGCTCGGCCACAGTGCGCTCTACCAACCGCAGTGTGTCCTCGAAGCCCAACGCCGGCCCGCCCAGGCACTTGCCGCTGAATGTGTTGTCTTCTGCATTGAACCACCATGACCTAGAATCTGAGGACAAATTATTTGGATACAATATATTTTAATTAAAATTTGGCTGATCTTGGTTTGAGATACTTGTTTTATCAGAACCTGTACGCAGCTAGAGACAATCCTCAGTAATCCTATTGGTGAATTTCTTCCCTGTATGCTGCTTAGCTGTATAAGGCAGCTCTGGTGGAAAGGCTGTTTCTATGTTTACAGTTTGAATTGATGAAACATTTGAAAAAATTACCAGTTCAGGTAACATAACAGAGATGAAAAATATTAACACCCAGATTTTCTTCTATCCTAATCACATGCATTTCTCATTAGTTGTTATTTGACTCCATACTATAGTAGTTCGCACAACAAGACCATAAAAGGACTTAGTTCAGTTCACCAGTGACAGAGTAGAATCAGTTTTTGCATGAGTTTTACAATTTGCTTTTACTTCGATTGCATTGAAACAAAACAAGGAATATAATAATATATGGATATGAAAATTAAATTAAACTGCATGGTAGTTCTTAGCATTGTATGAATGCTACATAGGGCTGGAGGCTGTAATTTCTTAGACAGTTTGTCAAAATAGCTTAAGACTGTGGCCCATGTGGTCTTTGCCCACAATAAGGGATCTGCACCAGGCAGTAGGTACTTAGCTTAATAAAAAAAAGTATATAAGTATTCAGCTCTCATTTGAAATTTTTGAAATAGTTCTCTATCTCCTCTCAGGTAATTTCTGAAAGAAAATGCTTTTGAGCAACTTCACACACTCAGTCACCAGGAATATGGAGGCTTAAAAAATGTTTGCAAATAACACAGTAACTACAGATTAAATGCCTTTAATTCAAATGTTCTGAATAAAAATTGCCATAATAGTCTACATTGTATAACCTCTTTTGTACATAAGCAATTATTTTAGTCATAATAAAATGTTATGTGGATTAATTAACAACAATAATAATAATGTGAAATGCGAAGTGGCTAACGCGCTGGACCGGTAATCTAGAGGTACCGGGTTCGATTCCCGGTCCCTTCCACCAGGTAGCTCCTTTTTCAATTTTTCTTTAAGCTTTGATCTTTGTATTCAGTTTAAATAATAATAATGATTAGTGTAAACAGATTTGGTATAGAGGCTGTTACCTTCGTCTCCTCCTCCCTCTTCGTTGACGACTCTGTGCGGCGCCGATATGAAGGTGAGCTGCGCGTACTTGGCGACAGCCTTCCGGAACGAGCCAATCTTAGCGCGGAACACCGCGCCGTTCTGCCGGTACCCATGGAAGGCTAATATCTTAAGTCTTTTCTTTTCTTTTATGTTCTCTTTGGTCTTCTCTGTTATAACTTCGCTCATGTTGGAGTTCGAGTTTTCTTCGGATATTTGAGACATTGTCGTTTTTGTGGTTAGACGCCGCTTCCAACACAGATTATTAAGTTTCCTGTGGAAACCAATGTTTGAATTGTATGATGAAATGGCACAAATCGTCTATTTAATTCGATTAAACCAAATAAGATTAAACTAGATCCACAAGAGTCTTCGCTCTCGCTGCTGGGCTGTGTTGATTTGCTTATTTTGCTTTAATTGCTTTGATAGTTAAATACTATACTATAGTAAGATTCAAAATGAGCCCTACGAAGTTTGTCATAGAGCATAGAGAGCAAAATCCTTTTTCACAAAAGATGTACAAAACTCAACCTTAAAAATCTAGATTGACATTTAGCAAGTTCACAAATGTATCAAACTATCAAACCCAGAATACATAGATTTCCTAAAACCCGTTCCAGACCTTCCGATCCGATCCGATTTATCGGAAGAAATCGGATAATGTATAGTGTTTTAGATCCTAACTATTGCACTACACATTATCCGATTTCCTAACAATTACGCTACACATTATCCGATAAGTAGGATCGGATCGGGTAGGATCGGAAGGTCTGGAACTGGTTTTACTCTAAGCCAGAATATCAACATTGAATACTAAAAAAATTTTTTTGATGATTTCGTAGTAATTTAATATAGTATATGAATTCCGAAAAGATAAGACATTTTTTTATATATAAAATTAAAGGTTTATCATTCAAATCTCACTAAGTACTAATGGCCTCCATTTTTGTAATGTAAATCGTAAAATTATATAAAATAAATCGTTTGATTAAAATTTCAAGATTATGTGTGTATAGTATTTTGTCAATAGATTTTTACTGACTATATTTTTTTATCATGGTAAAAATGAACGAAACTGCGCAGATTTGGCGCCAAATCAAGCCAACTAACTGTCAAACAACCGCTCCGCTCGGAGTTGTTTGTCGAGTTTACGTTCGGCTCGTTTGTTTCTTTGTTGTTATATCATTTTAAGTTTGTTAGTGTTTTATAATCAACTAAAATGGAAGACGGTGAATTCGATCAGAGGTTACGAGATCTACAAAGGGAGTACCTGGAATTCCTGGACGATGAAGTAAGTGTAGTTACTGAAGTAACCTCAAATGTAGGCATTGTTTTCCCAAAATGCTTAGGGTTTACTTTAACTTTACAGGAAGATCAAGGCATCTACATGGAAAAGGTGAAGCAGATGATAGCGGACAAGTCAAAGCGGCTAGTTGTAAATATTAACGACCTGCGGCGCAAGAGTCCGGAGCGAGCGAAGAATCTGCTCGAGAACGCGTTCGAGGAGCAGATCGCGTTCCAGAAGGCGCTCAAGGAATACGTGTCGTCGATGGACCCCACGTACGCCAAGGTGCAGGAGGAGTTCTTTGTCGCCTTCTCGGGTAGCTTTGGCACCAAACATGTCACACCAAGGAGTTTGACTTCACGGTAAGGTTTCTGTGAAATAAACAGTTATAGTCTGATTTTTTCAGTCAGGACCCATTTAACGTAAATGTGCACGACCTATTGAATTTCATAAAATAAACAAGCAATGACATAGTGGTTTTTCTAGATCTATAAACATTTTTCTATTTGATACAATTGAGTTCATGCTATATTTTTTCTTATCCACGGTGTTGAAGTATTTAACGATAATAAATCTTTATATAAACAGTTACATACTCCATACTTTTTTTTAAAAGCTGTTTGTTATGTGATCAAATCTTGCGCTTTAATTCATGTACTATTTCTGTAAATTTGTAGAAATCAAATAAATCTATAAATTGATGAAAAGAATAATAACACAGATTACTATTTACAAAGAACATTCCAGTGAGGCAAAAAAGATTGATTTACACAAAATAAAGTTTGTTGATAAAATCAATTCGATCAACCATTCATAATCGTTAGATTTGGTAAACAATGTGTCTTTGCTGCATCACTACTAACTTAACTTCTTACTGAACTTGTAAGTATACTTGTATTATCTGAATATTAAAATTGTCTGAGTTGGTTTATGTTTAACTTGTCAGGTATCTGGGCAACCTGATCTGCGTGGAGGGCATCGTGACGCGCGTGTCGCTGGTGCACCCCAAGGTGGTGCGCAGCGTGCACTACTGCGCCGCCACCAAGAAGGTCATGGAGAGGAAGTACACTGACCTCACATCTTTTGAGGCCTTCCCCACAAATGCCATATACCCTACTAAGGTTTGTTCATATCTATAGTAAAGGGTGATTCTGCAGGCCTATAAACCGTCAGTCCACTGTCAACAATATTGAAAGTATGAGCTACACCAAGCTGCAAACTGTCATACAATAATATACTGTAACCACACTTCTTATTCTTGCCATAATTGATCTAATTTAAATGGCCCATTGCTTTGATATTTATGACAGCGGACTGATGGTTGATAGGCCTGTAGAATCACCCTATAATACAAATTTGTTACACTCTAGGCCATAAGTTGATATTTGTGCTCTCTATGCCCACCACACCTTATGTTTATGGCCTTCACCTGCGTTGGGCAGTTTATATATTTATTTATTATAATACGGTATTTGATGACAGTTCAAATCAGCTACTCTTTATGAAATGTAAAAAACGATCTGTTAGAATGAAGTTTCTATGAAGATACTGGCTTATGACGTCATAAAAATCAGTTGTCAAAACACGGCTTGTTTTTAGTTTTATCTTTAAATAAATATAGTATAATTTTTTACAACCTATGTGAATTCCAAAACCATTTCTGGGAATAGGGCTCTTATACCGCAATAAACGATTAGATTGTGACACATGTGAAATACTATGAATATTGAATTTTTGACTTTTACTACTTGTTCTTGCCATTTTGTAGTACAAGTCAATCATGACGTCATCACAAAATGCTTATTGTAGAGAAAAATAATTAAACATATCTAATTGGCAAATGGATGAAGTTATTATATTAAAATGGCCTATGTTGTACGATTATAACAAAAAAATGGGGTGTTTATCTTTTAGATATCCCAATTCTGCATTGATTCTTTTGTCAACTCAATAATGTTGATTGAAAGATGAGTTGATATGGTAGCTAAATATGCATTCTCGTCATGAAACTGGGCAATTATCACGTAATTATGATTTACTGAATATTCTACACTGCTGTGACAATTCCAGGACGACGAAGGCAACCCTCTAGAGACCGAGTACGGCTTGTCGCGCTACAAGGACCACCAGACGCTGACGGTGCAGGAGATGCCGGAGCGCGCGCCCGCCGGCCAGCTGCCGCGCAGCGTCGACGTCGTGTGCGACGACGACCTCGTCGACCGCTGCAAGCCCGGCGACCGCGTCCAGGTCGTCGGCAACTACCGCTGTCTGCCCTCCAAGCAGGGCAGCTTCACCGCCGGCACCTTCCGGTATGTCGCGCCGCCAGCGCCGGCAGCACGTGTGACTGCCGCTGTCTCCCTCCGAGCAGGGCAGCTTCAGGTATGTCGCGCCGCCAGCGCCGGCAGCACGTGTGACTGCCGCTGTCTCCCTCCGAGCAGGGCAGCTTCAGGTATGTCGCGCCGCCAGCGCCGGCAGCACGTGTGACTGCCGCTGTCTCCCTCCGAGCAGGGCAGCTTCAGGTATGTCGCGCCGCCAGCGCCGGCAGCACGTGTGACTGCCGCTGTCTCCCTCCGAGCAGGGCAGCTTCAGGTATGTCGCGCCGCCAGCGCCGGCAGCACGTGTGACTGCCGCTGTCTCCCTCCGAGCAGGGCAGCTTCAGGTATGTCGCGCCGCCAGCGCCGGCAGCACGTGTGACTGCCGCTGTCTCCCTCCGAGCAGGGCAGCTTCAGGTATGTCGCGCCGCCAGCGCCGGCAGCACGTGTGACTGCCGCTGTCTCCCTCCGAGCAGGGCAGCTTCAGGTATGTCGCGCCGCCAGCGCCGGCAGCACGTGTGACTGCCGCTGTCTCCCTCCGAGCAGGGCAGCTTCAGGTATGTCGCGCCGCCAGCGCCGGCAGCACGTGTGACTGCCGCTGTCTCCCTCCGAGCAGGGCAGCTTCAGGTATGTCGCGCCGCCAGCGCCGGCAGCACGTGTGACTGCCGCTGTCTCCCTCCGAGCAGGGCAGCTTCAGGTATGTCGCGCCGCCAGCGCCGGCAGCACGTGTGACTGCCGCTGTCTCCCTCCGAGCAGGGCAGCTTCAGGTATGTCGCGCCGCCAGCGCCGGCAGCACGTGTGACTGCCGCTGTCTCCCTCCGAGCAGGGCAGCTTCAGGTATGTCGCGCCGCCAGCGCCGGCAGCACGTGTGACTGCCGCTGTCTCCCTCCGAGCAGGGCAGCTTCAGGTATGTCGCGCCGCCAGCGCCGGCAGCACGTGTGACTGCCGCTGTCTCCCTCCGAGCAGGGCAGCTTCAGGTATGTCGCGCCGCCAGCGCCGGCAGCACGTGTGACTGCCGCTGTCTCCCTCCGAGCAGGGCAGCTTCAGGTATGTCGCGCCGCCAGCGCCGGCAGCACGTGTGACTGCCGCTGTCTCCCTCCGAGCAGGGCAGCTTCAGGTATGTCGCGCCGCCAGCGCCGGCAGCACGTGTGACTGCCGCTGTCTCCCTCCGAGCAGGGCAGCTTCAGGTATGTCGCGCCGCCAGCGCCGGCAGCACGTGTGACTGCCGCTGTCTCCCTCCGAGCAGGGCAGCTTCAGGTATGTCGCGCCGCCAGCGCCGGCAGCACGTGTGACTGCCGCTGTCTCCCTCCGAGCAGGGCAGCTTCAGGTATGTCGCGCCGCCAGCGCCGGCAGCACGTGTGACTGCCGCTGTCTCCCTCCGAGCAGGGCAGCTTCAGGTATGTCGCGCCGCCAGCGCCGGCAGCACGTGTGACTGCCGCTGTCTCCCTCCGAGCAGGGCAGCTTCAGGTATGTCGCGCCGCCAGCGCCGGCAGCACGTGTGACTGCCGCTGTCTCCCTCCGAGCAGGGCAGCTTCAGGTATGTCGCGCCGCCAGCGCCGGCAGCACGTGTGACTGCCGCTGTCTCCCTCCGAGCAGGGCAGCTTCAGGTATGTCGCGCCGCCAGCGCCGGCAGCACGTGAAGCGTTTTTTTCCATTGGATGTAGGTAGAGCAAAGTACCGGTTTTTGAGAGAGACGCGTGTATATTTTATATCAAACTAAATCAATAAACATTCCTCTCTTGCAGAACAATCCTCATAGCGAACAACGTGACGCAGATCAACAAGGGCATGGACCTGGCCATCACCATCGACGACATCAAGCTGTGCAAGCGGCTGGCCAAGCGCAAGACCGAGGACATGTTCGAGCTGCTCAGCAAGTCGCTGGCGCCGTCCATACACGGCCACGAGTACATCAAGAAGGCCATCCTGTGCCTGCTGCTCGGCGGCATGGAGAAGGTGCTGGCCAACGGCACCCGGCTGAGAGGGTGAGTCGCACGCGAGGTCATGCTCGAGCCGCTCAGCAAGTTCTGGTGCCTCCACCCACGGCCACGGGCACATCAACAAGGCCATCCTGTGTATACAGAAAATACGTTTTGTATACACATAAGGATAAACCCTATACACTTCCCAATTTATCAAAATCGGCTATAACTAAATTGATTATAATTCCAGTGACATCAACATCCTGCTGATCGGCGACCCGTCTGTCGCGAAGTCCCAGCTGCTGCGCTACGTGCTCATGACCGCGCCGCGCGCCATCACCACCACCGGCCGCGGCTCCTCCGGCGTCGGCCTCACCGCCGCCGTCACCACCGACCCGGACACCGGCGACCGCAGGTACACGCCGTCACCACCGACCCGGACACCGGCGACCGCAGGTACACGCCGTCACCACCGACCCGGACACCGGCGACCGCAGGTACACGCCGTCACCACCGACCCGGACACCGGCGACCGCAGGTACACGCCGTCACCACCGACCCGGACACCGGCGACCGCAGGTACACGCCGTCACCGCCGACCCGGACACCGGCGACCGCAGGTACACGCCGTCACCACCACCGGCCGCGGCTCCTCCGGCGTCGGCCTCACCGCCGCCGTCACCACCGACCCGGACACCGGCGACCGCAGGTACACGCCGTCACCACCGACCCGGACACCGGCGACCGCAGGTACACGCCGTCACCACCGACCCGGACACCGGCGACCGCAGGTACACGCCGTCACCACCGACCCGGACACCGGCGACCGCAGGTACACGCCGTCACCACCGACCCGGACACCGGCGACCGCAGGTACACGCCGTCACCACCACCGGCCGCGGCTCCTCCGGCGTCGGCCTCACCGCCGCCGTCACCACCGACCCGGACACCGGCGACCGCAGGTACACGCCGTCACCACCGACCCGGACACCGGCGACCGCAGGTACACGCCGTCACCGCCGACCCGGACACCGGCGACCGCAGGTACACGCCGTCACCACCGACCCGGACACCGGCGACCGCAGGTACACGCCGTCACCACCGACCCGGACACCGGCGACCGCAGGTACACGCCGTCACCACCGACCCGGACACCGGCGACCGCAGGTACACGCCGTCACCGCCGACCCGGACACCGGCGACCGCAGGTACACGCCGTCACCACCGACCCGGACACCGGCGACCGCAGGTACACGCCGTCACCACCGACCCGGACACCGGCGACCGCAGGTACACGCCGTCACCACCGACCCGGACACCGGCGACCGCAGGTACACGCCGTCACCGCCGACCCGGACACCGGCGACCGCAGGTACACGCCGTCACCACCGACCCGGACACCGGCGACCGCAGGTACACGCCGTCACCACCGACCCGGACACCGGCGACCGCAGGTACACGCCGTCACCACCGACCCGGACACCGGCGACCGCAGGTACACGCCGTCACCACCGACCCGGACACCGGCGACCGCAGGTACACGCCGTCACCGCCGACCCGGACACCGGCGACCGCAGGTACACGCCGTCACCGCCGACCCGGACACCGGCGACCGCAGGTACACGCCGTCACCACCGACCCGGACACCGGCGACCGCAGGTACACGCCGTCACCACCGACCCGGACACCGGCGACCGCAGGTACACGCCGTCACCACCGACCCGGACACCGGCGACCGCAGGTACACGCCGTCACCACCGACCCGGACACCGGCGACCGCAGGTACACGCCGTCACCACCGACCCGGACACCGGCGACCGCAGGTACACGCCGTCACCGCCGACCCGGACACCGGCGACCGCAGGTACACGCCGTCACCACCGACCCGGACACCGGCGACCGCAGGTACACGCCGTCACCACCGACCCGGACACCGGCGACCGCAGGTACACGCCGTCACCACCGACCCGGACACCGGCGACCGCAGGTACACGCCGTCACCACCGACCCGGACACCGGGACCTCCGGCTCCTCTGGCGTCCGGACTCGGGCATCGGCAGGTACACGCGGCATGCCAGTGAGCTCTCCCATCACAATCCTCGACATAGACCATCAAGGCCATTAACATGCATGATTATTTACCAATATAATAATATCTCTATCTGGCTGGCCGTACTTAACTGTATTTTGTGTGTAGGTTGGAAGCAGGCGCCATGGTGCTGGCGGACCGCGGCGTCGTGTGCATCGACGAGTTCGACAAGATGTCCGACATCGACCGCACCGCCATACACGAGGTCATGGAGCAGGGCCGCGTCACCATCGCTAAGGCTGGCGTCCACGCCACGCTCAACGCTCGCTGCTCGGTCCTAGCGGCAGCCAACCCGGTGTATGGGCGCGTGAGTACACCCGCACACACATACACGAGGTCATGGAGCAGGGCCGCGTCACCATCGCTAAGGCTGGCGTCCACGCCACGCTCAACGCTCGCTGCTCGGTCCTAGCGGCAGCCAACCCGGTGTATGGGCGCGTGAGTACACCCGCACACACATACACGAGGTCATGGAGCAGGGCCGCGTCACCATCGCTAAGGCTGGCGTCCACGCCACGCTCAACGCTCGCTGCTCGGTCCTAGCGGCGGCCAACCCGGTGTATGGGCGCGTGAGTACACCCGCACACACATACACGAGGTCATGGAGCAGGGCCGCGTCACCATCGCTAAGGCTGGCGTCCACGCCACGTTCAACGCTCGCTGCTCGGTCCTAGCGGCAGCCAACCCGGTGTATGGGCGCGTGAGTACACCCGCACACACATACACGAGGTCATGGAGCAGGGCCGCCAAGGCCTAGGTACACGCGAGTACGCACACGATATGGACTAGACACTATCATGTACTTTCCGTGCCAGATCGCAGGCCCAGGTGGAAGTAGTTGGCCGGCTAAAAGACCTTTTTTGTTCTAGCGGCTATATCGGTTCATAGACTTAAAAGCTGGACGGCGATAGACGGGAAATTATTGAGTATAATCAAGAGCTAATAGAGTACGACTACACTTAACCCGTTACTGCATATATGTATAAAAAAAAGAACTTTAATCCGTTTCTATAAGGCCTAATTTATTATCGTATGCAGTAATCTATTTCTCTTGTTCGCTGCATCCTTCAGGGTTTGAGCTTGAGAGTAGAACAGCAAGAAGAGATCCCTAAGGATGCTAAATCTAGAGTTGTATTGAGTAGTCTTATGTTTGTCTCCAGTACGACCAGTACAAGACGCCGATGGAGAACATCGGGCTCCAGGACTCGCTGCTGTCTCGCTTCGACCTGCTGTTCGTGATGCTGGACCTGGCCGACGCCGACACCGACAGCATGATCTCCGAGCACGTGCTGCGGATGCACCGCTACAGGTACGGAGCACATCCAGCTCCAGGACTCGCTGCTGTCTCGCTTCCACCTGCTGTTCGTGATGCTGGACCTGGCCGACGCCGACACCGACAGCATGATCTCCGAGCACGTGCTGCGGATGCACCGCTACAGGTACGGAGCACATCCAGCTCCAGGACTCGCTGCTGTCTCGCTTCCACCTGCTGTTCGTGATGCTGGACCTGGCCGACGCCGACACCGACAGCATGATCTCCGAGCACGTGCTGCGGATGCACCGCTACAGGTACGGAGCACATCCAGCTCCAGGACTCGCTGCTGTCTCGCTTCCACCTGCTGTTCGTGATGCTGGACCTGGCCGACGCCGACACCGACAGCATGATCTCCGAGCACGTGCTGCGGATGCACCGCTACAGGTACGGAGCACATCCAGCTCCAGGACTCGCTGCTGTCTCGCTTCCACCTGCTGTTCGTGATGCTGGACCTGGCCGACGCCGACACCGACAGCATGATCTCCGAGCACGTGCTGCGGATGCACCGCTACAGGTACGGAGCACATCCAGCTCCAGGACTCGCTGCTGTCTCGCTTCCACCTGCTGTTCGTGATGCTGGACCTGGCCGACGCCGACACCGACAGCATGATCTCCGAGCACGTGCTGCGGATGCACCGCTACAGGTACGGAGCACATCCAGCTCCAGGACTCGCTGCTGTCTCGCTTCCACCTGCTGTTCGTGATGCTGGACCTGGCCGACGCCGACACCGACAGCATGATCTCCGAGCACGTGCTGCGGATGCACCGCTACAGGTACGGAGCACATCCAGCTCCAGGACTCGCTGCTGTCTCGCTTCCACCTGCTGTTCGTGATGCTGGACCTGGCCGACGCCGACACCGACAGCATGATCTCCGAGCACGTGCTGCGGATGCACCGCTACAGGTACGGAGCACATCCAGCTCCAGGACTCGCTGCTGTCTCGCTTCCACCTGCTGTTCGTGATGCTGGACCTGGCCGACGCCGACACCGACAGCATGATCTCCGAGCACGTGCTGCGGATGCACCGCTACAGGTACGGAGCACATCCAGCTCCAGGACTCGCTGCTGTCTCGCTTCCACCTGCTGTTCGTGATGCTGGACCTGGCCGACGCCGACACCGACAGCATGATCTCCGAGCACGTGCTGCGGATGCACCGCTACAGGTACGGAGCACATCCAGCTCCAGGACTCGCTGCTGTCTCGCTTCCACCTGCTGTTCGTGATGCTGGACCTGGCCGACGCCGACACCGACAGCATGATCTCCGAGCACGTGCTGCGGATGCACCGCTACAGGTACGGAGCACATCCAGCTCCAGGACTCGCTGCTGTCTCGCTTCCACCTGCTGTTCGTGATGCTGGACCTGGCCGACGCCGACACCGACAGCATGATCTCCGAGCACGTGCTGCGGATGCACCGCTACAGGTACGGAGCACATCCAGCTCCAGGACTCGCTGCTGTCTCGCTTCCACCTGCTGTTCGTGATGCTGGACCTGGCCGACGCCGACACCGACAGCATGATCTCCGAGCACGTGCTGCGGATGCACCGCTACAGGTACGGAGCACATCCAGCTCCAGGACTCGCTGCTGTCTCGCTTCCACCTGCTGTTCGTGATG
Organism: Apotomis betuletana; assembly: GCA_932273695.1. Classification (NCBI taxonomy): domain Eukaryota; kingdom Metazoa; phylum Arthropoda; class Insecta; order Lepidoptera; family Tortricidae; genus Apotomis; species Apotomis betuletana. The sequence goes on along the minus strand of OW026300.1, from coordinate 35,984,876 downwards.
CTGGACCTGGCCGACGCCGACACCGACAGCATGATCTCCGAGCACGTGCTGCGGATGCACCGCTACAGGTACGGAGCACATCCAGCTCCAGGACTCGCTGCTGTCTCGCTTCCACCTGCTGTTCGTGATGCTGGACCTGGCCGACGCCGACACCGACAGCATGATCTCCGAGCACGTGCTGCGGATGCACCGCTACAGGTACGGAGCACATCCAGCTCCAGGACTCGCTGCTGTCTCGCTTCCACCTGCTGTTCGTGATGCTGGACCTGGCCGACGCCGACACCGACAGCATGATCTCCGAGCACGTGCTGCGGATGCACCGCTACAGGTACGGAGCACATCCAGCTCCAGGACTCGCTGCTGTCTCGCTTCCACCTGCTGTTCGTGATGCTGGACCTGGCCGACGCCGACACCGACAGCATGATCTCCGAGCACGTGCTGCGGATGCACCGCTACAGGTACGGAGCACATCCAGCTCCAGGACTCGCTGCTGTCTCGCTTCCACCTGCTGTTCGTGATGCTGGACCTGGCCGACGCCGACACCGACAGCATGATCTCCGAGCACGTGCTGCGGATGCACCGCTACAGGTACGGAGCACATCCAGCTCCAGGACTCGCTGCTGTCTCGCTTCCACCTGCTGTTCGTGATGCTGGACCTGGCCGACGCCGACACCGACAGCATGATCTCCGAGCACGTGCTGCGGATGCACCGCTACAGGTACGGAGCACATCCAGCTCCAGGACTCGCTGCTGTCTCGCTTCCACCTGCTGTTCGTGATGCTGGACCTGGCCGACGCCGACACCGACAGCATGATCACCGGATGCACCGCCTCCGGTGAAGTGATGCTGATCCTAACCTAACGCAACAAACGACGTAACTAGCAGTTCAAGATCCGCGGAGACAATCCGACAAACCATAGGGTATAGATTGGCATGCTTTATAAAGTCTAATGAATTGATTTAGATTTACGCACTTCAGTCAAAAAACAAACCTGAATTAGGAAGCATTTCTCAAAATCCCACCTCAGAATACGTTATTTGACTAAAGTGAATATAAATTGTGTCATAGAAACCGCTAAACACACATTAAAAAGTACGCGGAACCAAATAAACTATCACTAACTTTTGGACATTATACTATTTTTAATAGTACACGTAAACGTATGAGGGATAGGGGTTGTGATGAAAGGTCGGGTTCGTGCCTGGTTCAGCGTATCTCTTTGGCAATCCAACGTGGGAATGCGGCGGGTATCTTTGGGACGTTTGAACCGGGTACTTATCAGGCAGCGCGTTAGTGTAGTTTTACGGTGCACATTGTGACGATGCATGTTGCGGATAATATACCTATGTATCTGTGCCATTGCTTATTGACGAAACTTGTGGTGGATACATCTATTTGTGATTGGACGAAACCTGTGCTGTGGATGCTGTGACATGTATTTTGCAAAGTTTTTGTCTTTTAATAAATAAATTTTTGAAAAAAAAAAAAAAAAAATAGTACAATTACTGAAAAGAAGTCGTGTTTTAACTTGATCTTTTTATGACGTCACATGCCTCTATCATCATAGAAGCTTCATACTAACAGATCGTTTTTGACATTTCATAAAGAGTAGCTGATTTGAGCTGTCATCAAATGAGTCATTTTCAAAATACATGTACATAGTTAAGGGCTTTCATTAAAACAAAACTTAATTGATTCCTATGTGTTACGATAGTTACCCATATCTTTTGTATGAGTAACTTTCGTAACACAAAAGAAGCGATCGTAATTTAGTTTTTATTAGGCCTTTAACTATGTACATGTTTTTTGAAAAAACTCAAATACCATATTAATTGAAAGAATAATAAAACGACAGACGGTTTTTCGCAGAAGTAAACCAGCTGATCTAAATATGGTAGTGTAATAATAAGGTTGACTGGTAGAGAATGCCTCATGAGTCATGGCATTAAGTCCGCCTTTTGTACGATAAGTTTTCTTTTGTGCAATAAAGATTAAATAAATAAATAAATAAATAATAACATGATCATTCCTCTGTGCAGAAATCCGAAAGAGCAAGACGGAGAAGTGCTGCCGATGGGCTCGTCCGTCGAGATGCTGTCCACGCACAACCCCGACAACGACGACGTCGAGGTGAGCCGGCCCTCGTGTATCGCGTATATTTACAATATTGCGTCTGCTACAAATATATATTATATGCTACGTGTGTCTCATATCGCTATGTACGCCAGGACACGGCCGAGTCGATCTACGAGAAGTACGACCCGCTGCTGCACGGCAACACGCGCAGCAAGAAGGAGCGCATCCTCAGCACCAAGTTCATGCGCAAGTTCCTGCACATCGCGCGCCTCATGAAGCCCAAGCTCACGCAGGACGCCTCCGACGCCATCGCCGACGAGTACGCGCGCCTGCGCAGCCAGGACGTGATGGACAGCGACGTGGCCAGGGTCAGTACCGTGGAACAGCTGTCATGAAGACCATACCGTTCTGGTGATTACAACAACGTTACTTACGTTGAACACTTGGCGGTCAATCATATTGATTGACTCCATTCTATTTGTTACCGTTAAATAAAGGGTCTGCTAAACATAAGGGATATAATGTTGTGTCAGCATTATTTGGTTACTTAAGAGTGTATTTACGATATTGATTAATGTGTGTATGTGTAGACGCAACCGGTGACGCCGCGTACGCTGGAGACGCTGATCCGGCTCGCCACGGCGCACGCCAAGTGCCGCCTGAGCTTCGAGGTGACGGCCGACGACGCGCACGCCGCCATCGAGCTCGTGCAGTACGCGTACTTCAAGAAGGTAACATACAGCAGCCTGGGACACTCATCAAGTGCCGCCTGAGCTTCGAGGTGACGGCCGACGACGCGCACGCCGCCATCGAGCTCGTGCAGTACGCGTACTTCAAGAAGGTAACATACAGCAGCCTGGGACACTCATCAAGTGCCGCCTGAGCTTCGAGGTGACGGCCGACGACGCGCACGCCGCCATCGAGCTCGTGCAGTACGCGTACTTCAAGAAGGTAACATACAGCAGCCTGGGACACTCATCAAGTGCCGCCTGAGCTTCGAGGTGACGGCCGACGACGCGCACGCCGCCATCGAGCTCGTGCAGTACGCGTACTTCAAGAAGGTAACATACAGCAGCCTGGGACACTCATCAAGTGCCGCCTGAGCTTCGAGGTGACGGCCGACGACGCGCACGCCGCCATCGAGCTCGTGCAGTACGCGTACTTCAAGAAGGTAACATACAGCAGCCTGGGACACTCATCAAGTGCCGCCTGAGCTTCGAGGTGACGGCCGACGACGCGCACGCCGCCATCGAGCTCGTGCAGTACGCGTACTTCAAGAAGGTAACATACAGCAGCCTGGGACACTCATCAAGTGCCGCCTGAGCTTCGAGGTGACGGCCGACGACGCGCACGCCGCCATCGAGCTCGTGCAGTACGCGTACTTCAAGAAGGTAACATACAGCAGCCTGGGACACTCATCAAGTGCCGCCTGAGCTTCGAGGTGACGGCCAGCCATACGGTCGTTTCTTAGAAGGATGCTCGGGGAACCCCTTTTTATCAAATCGTGGGGAGGTGATATACCGGGGTTCTTCTGTATGGGCTGGAAACATGTAGTTTTGGAATGATTAAATAGCCTGATGCTATATTAGCGTCATGGAGAATCATATGCCTCGATCTGATTCTAAATTTGGTATAGTTTAGACGCTTTTTCATAAGAAATGCAGAAAATGAAAAATTGTTCGGTGATCGCAGGTGCTGACGAAGGAGAAGCGTCGCAAGCGGCGCGCGTCCGCCGACGAGGACGAGGAGGACGCCGCGCCCGCGCCGCCGCGCGCCAAGCGGACCAGGCGCACGGTGAGACATGCATATTTTTACTTTTCACGAAATCGTGTAAAGAATATCTGATACACAGGTAGAAAAGTGGAACCTGACCAATATTTGTTTGTCTCGTGTCAGAACGGAGCGCCGGGCTCGGACCCGTACGCGTACTCGTCGGACGAGGAGGCGGCGCCCGTGCTGCGCGCGGCGCGCGACGCGCGGCCCGACGCGCCGCCCGCCGACCTGCCCCACGCTGCCATCGAGCCCGCCAGGTCAGCGCCCCGTTTCATACTTCTGTTTCTCCTTTCATACTTATATTCTCATATTAGAATGAATTTTAACTGATTTTTATTTTCGGGCAGCCGAAGTGAAAAAAGAAGTTTAACGTGTGACCAAAACCTATTGTGACACTCAGATTATATTTATCCTCGCTTGCCGCGCTCGCTCGTCCGAATGATCACTTTGTCTCAATGGTTTCTTTTAGCCCTCTGTCAAACCATCTACTATCTCTCCACCTCTCAAAAGGCAAACGGAGCACCGTTCCGCATAAACGTAATGGAACATGGAACTCGTATATTCCAGACTGGCTGTGTTCAAGACGGCGCTGCACTCGGTGTTCAAGTCGGAGCGCGCCAACTCGCTGCCGCTGGCGCTCGTCAGCTCGCACGTGAACGAGCAGCTCGCGCACGCGCCCTTCGCGCCGGGCGAGCTGCGCGCCGCGCTCGCCGCCATGACCGCCGACAACCACGTCATGCTCGCCGACGACATCATCTTCCTCATCTGAGAACTGTCCAGCACTATTGCTTTCCTCTCCCCTTATACACCTCTGTAATCGTGTTGATACCTTTTATGTCCACTGTGTCAGTACAGTGGACTGTACCAAAATGTCCACTGTGTCAGTACAGTGGACTGTACCAAAATGTCCACTGCATCAGTACAATGGACTGTACCAAAATGTGTCAGAATATCCACTGTGTCCGTACAGTCGACTGTACCAAAATGTCCACTGTACCAAAATGTCCACTGTGTCAGATGGTCCACTGTGTCAGTACAGTGGACTGTACCAAAATGTCCACTGTGTTAGAACGTCCACTGTGTCAAAATGTCCATGGATGTTCTGACACAGTCGACGGTCTGATACAGTGGTCGCTCTGACACAGTGGACGTTCTGATAACAGTGGGCGCTCTGACACAGTGGACGTTCTGATAACAGTGGGCGCTCTGACACAGTGGACGTTCTGACACAGTGGACGTTCTGACACAATGGACACTGTGAACCCAAAGGCTATTAGGTAAATGTAGCGTGCAATCGCATAATATTAGACAACCGTGTCGCACAGAAAAAGGTTCCTTTTTAGCACCTGATTGGAAATGTAAATAATAAACACTCAAATTTTAGTGAGATGTTTTCACAAAAGCCAAGAATTATAAAACTACCATGTTTTTATATAGCTTTTTAAATACAAAAATATGCTATTGATTTTGTTTATTACATAAGAATTGAATATTGGACCAATTAAATTATGGAAATGAGGGATAACTTGATCAAACGTAAAGTAAATATACTTAAAAATCTCAATCAACTAAATTTAAAACTTTCTTCAGAAAGATTTTATGATGATTTAATAAGATAATAAGAGTTAAATAATAAATCATATGTTAGAATTATAGCAATGGTGAGCCTTAAAAGAACAAATCATGTTTACTACATGTCGACTTATCACAACCAGTGTTCGAATCCCGCCGTAATGAATAACGAAGCATTTTGAAAACGGCTTCACGCGTATACATAATTTGTTAGATCTTTAGGTTTAAGTTTGTGTTTAATTAACATAGTATAAGATCGGTTTTGTATCTGAAATTGGAATAAACCAATTTTTGATTTATTTCGCATCGTTTTAAGACTTTTTCCTTTATTATTTTCAACAGACTTTAAGAAAAGGAGGAATATGACGGTATTTTTTAATTTATGTATTTATTTTTGTACGTCTATCGATTTTTTCGCCCTGATTAATAATAATCCCGCTGGTTTTACCAGCGCAATCTGTCTCGCAGGGCAGCTTCCGGCGAGCTGCAGCGAGTCGCGAGAGTTGCGGCTCGGGGGCGGATGTGGAAACGTAACGGGTTAGTTGGCTTCGGCTTAAAGCCCAGTATTACACCTCCCCGCCCTTAGCCTTCCGCCCCGGTGTTGCCCTTAGGTCACTCTATGTGTCGCTATTTTGTGGGCCCATCTAGCGGGAGGCGAGTCATCGTCTCCCGGTCCCATTTTTGCTATGATACACTTGCCGGTAGGCGCCCGATATTCTCAATCCATAGCCCGATTAGCCAGTCCTCCATTTCATCCCCGTAGCCCGATTTGTATTTAGATTCCATGTCTCGATCGATAGTTCTTGCATCTAGCGGGCGCTGTCTCCGTGTGCGTCCCGTGACACGGATAGGGACGACATCCGCTCGATGTACACCTTGCATTTCATTAAATTGTCGAAAGGGCCTCTACGCGTTGGCTTCGGCTCCGTGCACGCCTCCCAAAGGTTCGGGACACTATTGTCCCGTGAGCGGGTGCGACATACAATAATAATATAATAATTATTATTAATATTAGTCTTTTGTTATTTGCCGCTTTTACAAAGGAACTAGGCTACTCGTATCCCATTGGCTATTTTTAGTGACGTGCGAAGCTGTTGGTTGTAGCTTCTGTGGGGCGTGTCATACTCCTAGGGTTGCCTACACCAACAAAAGGGAAACTGCTTCTCGGTATTTGTATTTGATTTACAAGCTACTTTACTTTTAAAACGCCCAAAATAAGACAGACTTGGCGCGATATTTATGATGATGGGATCCAAGAGTCCAACTGGATTTTTGGATTGATTTAACGTAAACATTGAGCGGTTTTCGCTTTTAAAACTGCCTTAATTAGCATTAAAATCCAGAATTATAACATTGACTAGATAATGGATCCTGGAAGTGTCTAACTAGATCTCCGACTAGTTTAACGCACTTTGAGTTTGACCGCAGAAAGAGCCCAGTATCATTAAAACAACCTAATTATTTTGTGCCAATAAGTACCGTAAACTGGGGTCATTTTGATTGTTGGCGTCACATTCATAAAAACTTCGAAAGTATTTATTGTAAGTACATAAAAAATAGATTATTACTAATCAATGCAGAAATTATAGTAAGTAGACAAATAACAGTGGGCACATTGCTCATAGAACCGATGGCCGTTGGGGCGGAAAGGTTCTTGAGTGGCAACCACGCACCGGACGACGCAGCATGGGAAGGCCCCCAACAAGGTGGACCGACGACCTGGTTAGGATCGCGGATAGAAATCGGATAAGGGTGGCGCAAGACCGATGTGTGGAGAACTTTGGGGGAGGCCTCTTCGTCCAGCAGTGAACGTCTATCGGCTGATATCATGATGATGAGACAAATAATGCACGCCGAGGATACTGCCTGCCGAGGTTTTCCCCGGAAGCCTCCTAAGGATGTATCCTGCGACGCGTGTGATGCTTCTGGCATCGCAAGCGTTCTTAGGCGTTAGGCGGCAGTAACTGCTTAACATCAGGTGGGCCGCATGCTTGTTTGCCCAGTATTTATTGCGACAAAGGGTCAATATCATCAGGTAAATTTTATGATACTGGTTGTAAATGTTCATTAAAGTAAGTAGAAAAACGAAAACCACACTTTTCGACATTGAACTAGTTACCGAGATCCATTAGGCACTTCCATGATCCATCATGAGGTAATTTTTATGATACCGGGTCAAATTATTACTGAGGTGAATCGAAATTTGAAAACCGCACCGCACATGTCTGCGTTGAAGCAATCTTGAGATCCAGTGGATATTTCCAGGGTCCATCATTAGGTCAATTTTATGATACTGGCTCTAAATGTTCATTGAGGTGAGTAGAAAAACGAAAATCACACATGTCTGCGTTAAACCAATCCTGAGATCTAGTAGGCAAGTGTCCCCATCTTCAGATCCTGACTTAATGACAATGGGAAAACAGTAGTTGTATACTCTTATTAAAAAAAAAGAAAATAAATTTGTTTTTATTTTACGGAGAAAGTCGGTGAACATAAGTAGGTACAAAAATATTTAACACCGACGAACTTTGAATCTCTTCCTTTTTAAAGTCGGTCAAAAGTAATAAATAATCATAAAATATATAAATAATAATAATAAAATTGATGTGTTGACTTTGCTTGGAACGGGCCTACCCTAGCCGAATAAAGGCGGTGCGATGGGCGGGCCGGGTCACAATTGTGACCCGAATTTTGTAGGTATATTTTTTGACATGCGGCGCGGAGTGAAACCCCCTTGCCATAACTTGACATTATGTGCTATTTGTTTGTTTTAAACATAAAGAAAATATTAAATTTGCTTTTTTGGAAAATCCTTTGTAGAAACGTAGCAGCAAATCGAAACGTAAAGACGTAGCAACAAAACATTCGGTGAGCGTAATTTCATCCAACGCCCGAGGCATGCGCGGAATGTTCGGCTAATCAAATCTAACTTCTAGTCGAACTGAATTATAGATGTCTAAATCTAAATACGATATGACAATCTCTCCCAATGACGACAATAGATACGTAATGGGGCTTCTAAACGGGCCATATTTTACTGCAATTTGTGGCCGGCAACTATGGCCGTCCCTCTCTGACACCCTACGCTAGAGCAAGATGCAAATAATGGCCGGCCACAAATTGCAGCAAAACATGGCCCGTTTAGAAACCCCTTAAAAGACAGATTCTATAGACGTTTTTTCAACCGTCGTCAGTGCGCTATCATAAACAACATCAAATCAATAGGCCATGATATGGTTTAAATTCAATCAATACTTTTCGCCTTTATGATGATTAATAATTAATCAAGCAGGTCAATAATCAAACGTCATAAGTAACATAACAAATATTTATTGTCATTTCCTCCCCTTCCCTTTGCCTTTTCCGGACTTGAACTTGTTCATTTTTCCACCGAACACCTTCGGCCCTTTGCTGTCTCTTCCTTTACCCTTATTTCCTTGAAAACTTCTTCCGTCTTGATTTTTGTTGAACTTCCTGCCGCCTTCTCGATTGTTTTGGAAACTTCTTCCACCATCTTTTTTATGGAAATTTCTTGCACCTTCTTTTTTGTTATGGAAATCTTCCTTGTTTCTGTCGAACTTCCTGCCTCCTTCCTTGTTCTGAAACTGTCGATCTTTGCTGTGGAAGCGGCCGTCGGGGCGGTCGCGCCGGCCCTGCTGCGCGGGCTCGTACTTCTTCTTGAGTTTCCTGTCGAGCCTCATCTTCTTGAAGCCGCGCACGGAGTCGTCCCCCGCCTTACGTTTGCGCGGCGCGCTGAACAGATCTGAAAACAGAGGAACGCTCCGTTAATTATCGTCTGTCGAGGCGTTAACAGGTCACTTTAAGCTCAAAGGTTAACTATAGATCAAGTGTGTGTGTCGCACCTGCGTCGGGCTCGGCGCCGACCTCGTCGCGGTAGTGCTGCGCGTCGTCGTCGCCGTCCGAGTCGCCGCCGCCCTGCGACTCCGCGTTGGCCAGCTCCATCAGCCTGGATTCGAACACGAGGAGATTCAATCTAATTATACGATCAAAATGCTTTCACACTCATAATTATACATTATCTTTTTTAGCTCCGCTTCGAAGAAAATTGCAAGAATTTGTGTGTTGGGCGCTACCTGTACGAGTACAAGCTGAATGCTTTATTACTCGTTAAAAAGCAATATTTTTAAAATTGGCGCTGGGCTCACCGCTGGCTCTCCGTGACTTCCCTCTTCTTCTTGATGCCCTCGATCGCTTTCTGCTTCAGTTCTTCTTTCTCACGCTGTTTCCTCTTCACGTTCTCTTCCTGCTGCGTTTTGCGCTTCTCCTTCTGCTTCCTGAAACAAACATCCTCATTTGTGAGTACGGCTCGAAAACAACACTAAGATCAGACGGATGAAAGTTTACTGAGATCGATAGATCACACTCTGCCTGTGACAAAATTCTTGGCTACGATTCAGCCTAGCAAAGCTGGCTTGTGTCAGGTCGTACTGTATGCAGGCCTGGATGTTGGAGGATCTTTGACGACGCGTTTGGCTCGGTTTGTAGACACCTGCCTACTGAGTCGGCGGTCCCGGGTTCGACTTCGAATCCCGGCCGGGGCAAATATTTGTGCAAAATATTTGTTCTTGGGTCATGGATGTTATCTATATATGTATTTAGATATTACTAGCTGTGCCCCGCGGTGTTACCCGCTCATCCCACGGGAACACTAAATTTATTCGGGATGAAAAGTATCCTATGTCCTTCCCCGGGACTGAAACTATCTATATACCAAATTTCATCTAAATCGGTTCAGCGGTTTAAGCGTGAAGAGGTAACAGACAGACAGACAGACAGATAGACAGACAGACACACTTTCGCATTTATAATATTAGTATGGATGCGAAAGTCTGTCTGTATGTCTGTCTGTCTGTTACCTCTTCACGCTTAAACCGCTGAACCGACTTTGATGAAATTTGGTATGGAGATAGTTTGAGACCCGGGAAAGGACATAGGATACTTTTCATCCCGAATAAATTTAGTGTTCCTGTGGGATGAGCGGGTAACACTGCGGGGCACAGCTAGTGTTCAATATATTTTTTTTATGCCAAACTAGCAGTTTGAGGGATAAAACGATCTTCGAACGGGTATACGAGTATATGGCAAGCTTACTTCTTGGCTTCCCTCTTCTTCTTGATGGCGGCCTTCTCCTCGCCGGTCTTCTCGACCAGCTCGTGGAACAGCACCTCGCCGTCCATCAGCCCGTCCTCCACCTGCACACATAATCCTTCGGTTCAGGGAACACAAATAGTAGATCGTTCCATAGGGGGCTCAAATAAGCCATCGGGGCACGATTGTAGATAATATTCCGATTGTCACAATAGCTTTTAAGCCACGCCAATATATAAATAGTACATTACTGCAGACGCCGGGAAATAAGGGCTTGCCGGCTGAGTAAGTATAGACGGCCGACCGTAAGGGAGGCCGTCTAGTGATACGAAGCCGGCAAGCCCTTTTCACGGCTAAGGCATGTATAGTGCTTTTCTCAAACATATGCAATGAAATAAAAAAATCACCAACATAAAACACCACTCAAAAAAACATAATTCAGCTGTTCAGCCAGTTCATAAACACAGACGCCATGTTTAAAAAAAAAGTATTTTTAATTTTCCCTCTAATGCCTCTATATTTTTTTTCTTTAATATTTCGTCCACGTGTGTATTGTTCGAATATTAGGGCCATTATACACAACCTGATAATAAGAATGTTAATTTCTATAATAAATAAAATAACGGCAGAGTATTTTAAATATTGTCTATGGTCTCTGGTGACTTACGTATAGACAGTATTTTAAATTTATTCATCAACACATTGACTCATACAGAGTTGTATTCTTAATATTAGTTCGTGTGTACTACTTAGGCATTAACGCGGATATTGTTGGTCCGATGGCTGAATGGGAAGCCACTAGAAAAAAAATATATATCAGCTGTTCATAAACACCGACGCCATGTTTACATTCAAATTAAAAACAAATTACTTCGCGGCCTAGGCCTTCAATTTTGTATGAAATTCCTTTACAGTTCTCTCGAATTGTTCCGCCCGAAACTTGACACTTCGAAGCCTGTTTAAACGCACGTTATGACGATATTTCATTGCATGTTTTAGAAAAAATAATTAAATATGACGTTAGCTAGACGGCGGCCCAGACTCGGCACTCCGCCTCGAGCTGCTTCACTCAGTCAACGGCCGGCGCCAGCCCCGCGCATGCGCACCCCACATAACCTTCTTGACGAGCAGGGGTTAATCCCACACAATGTTCGACTACTGGTAGTGAAGGCTAACCAGCCCTGATGCAGTTCAATTCATGTCAAAAAAAAAACCAGAGTGGTGAAACCACATTTGCATATTCACCGTGCACATGCATGCGATAGGCGATAGCGACAAATAGCACTCGCCGAGGGTAATCGACCTGTCGTAAGAGTACCTTGATGAGCTGCAGCGAGATCCTTGGCCCGAGCTCGTAGAGCCGCAGCGCCGAGCGCGAGTCGGCGGCGGCGCAGTATAGTAGGTACCTTGATGAGCTGCAGCGAGATCCTGGGCCCGAGCTCGTAGAGCCGCAGCGCCGAGCGCGAGTCGGCGGCGGCGCAGTATAGTAGGTACCTTGATGAGCTGCAGCGAGATCCTGGGCCCGAGCTCGTAGAGCCGCAGCGCCGAGCGCGAGTCGGCGGCGGCGCAGTATAGTAGGTACCTTGATGAGCTGCAGCGAGATCCTGGGCCCGAGCTCGTAGAGCCGCAGCGCCGAGCGCGAGTCGGCGGCGGCGCAGTATAGTAGGTACCTTGATGAGCTGCAGCGAGATCCTGGGCCCGAGCTCGTAGAGCCGCAGCGCCGAGCGCGAGTCGGCGGCGGCGCAGTATAGTAGGTACCTTGATGAGCTGCAGCGAGATCCTGGGCCCGAGCTCGTAGAGCCGCAGCGCCGAGCGCGAGTCGGCGGCGGCGCAGTATAGTAGGTACCTTGATGAGCTGCAGCGAGATCCTGGGCCCGAGCTCGTAGAGCCGCAGCGCCGAGCGCGAGTCGGCGGCGGCGCAGTATAGTAGGTACCTTGATGAGCTGCAGCGAGATCCTGGGCCCGAGCTCGTAGAGCCGCAGCGCCGAGCGCGAGTCGGCGGCGGCGCAGTATAGTAGGTACCTTGATGAGCTGCAGCGAGATCCTGGGCCCGAGCTCGTAGAGCCGCAGCGCCGAGCGCGAGTCGGCGGCGGCGCAGTATAGTAGGTACCTTGATGAGCTGCAGCGAGATCCTGGGCCCGAGCTCGTAGAGCCGCAGCGCCGAGCGCGAGTCGGCGGCGGCGCAGTATAGTAGGTACCTTGATGAGCTGCAGCGAGATCCTGGGCCCGAGCTCGTAGAGCCGCAGCGCCGAGCGCGAGTCGGCGGCGGCGCAGTATAGTAGGTACCTTGATGAGCTGCAGCGAGATCCTGGGCCCGAGCTCGTAGAGCCGCAGCGCCGAGCGCGAGTCGGCGGCGGCGCAGTATAGTAGGTACCTTGATGAGCTGCAGCGAGATCCTGGGCCCGAGCTCGTAGAGCCGCAGCGCCGAGCGCGAGTCGGCGGCGGCGCAGTATAGTAGGTACCTTGATGAGCTGCAGCGAGATCCTGGGCCCGAGCTCGTAGAGCCGCAGCGCCGAGCGCGAGTCGGCGGCGGCGCAGTATAGTAGGTACCTTGATGAGCTGCAGCGAGATCCTGGGCCCGAGCTCGTAGAGCCGCAGCGCCGAGCGCGAGTCGGCGGCGGCGCAGTATAGTAGGTACCTTGATGAGCTGCAGCGAGATCCTGGGCCCGAGCTCGTAGAGCCGCAGCGCCGAGCGCGAGTCGGCGGCGGCGCAGTATAGTAGGTACCTTGATGAGCTGCAGCGAGATCCTGGGCCCGAGCTCGTAGAGCCGCAGCGCCGAGCGCGAGTCGGCGGCGGCGCAGTATAGTAGGTACCTTGATGAGCTGCAGCGAGATCCTGGGCCCGAGCTCGTAGAGCCGCAGCGCCGAGCGCGAGTCGGCGGCGGCGCAGTATAGTAGGTACCTTGATGAGCTGCAGCGAGATCCTGGGCCCGAGCTCGTAGAGCCGCAGCGCCGAGCGCGAGTCGGCGGCGGCGCAGTATAGTAGGTACCTTGATGAGCTGCAGCGAGATCCTGGGCCCGAGCTCGTAGAGCCGCAGCGCCGAGCGCGAGTCGGCGGCGGCGCAGTATAGTAGGTACCTTGATGAGCTGCAGCGAGATCCTGGGCCCGAGCTCGTAGAGCCGCAGCGCCGAGCGCGAGTCGGCGGCGGCGCAGTATAGTAGGTACCTTGATGAGCTGCAGCGAGATCCTGGGCCCGAGCTCGTAGAGCCGCAGCGCCGAGCGCGAGTCGGCGGCGGCGCAGTATAGTAGGTACCTTGATGAGCTGCAGCGAGATCCTGGGCCCGAGCTCGTAGAGCCGCAGCGCCGAGCGCGAGTCGGCGGCGGCGCAGTATAGTAGGTACCTTGATGAGCTGCAGCGAGATCCTGGGCCCGAGCTCGTAGAGCCGCAGCGCCGAGCGCGAGTCGGCGGCGGCGCAGTATAGTAGGTACCTTGATGAGCTGCAGCGAGATCCTGGGCCCGAGCTCGTAGAGCCGCAGCGCCGAGCGCGAGTCGGCGGCGGCGCAGTATAGTAGGTACCTTGATGAGCTGCAGCGAGATCCTGGGCCCGAGCTCGTAGAGCCGCAGCGCCGAGCGCGAGTCGGCGGCGGCGCAGTATAGTAGGTACCTTGATGAGCTGCAGCGAGATCCTGGGCCCGAGCTCGTAGAGCCGCAGCGCCGAGCGCGAGTCGGCGGCGGCGCAGTATAGTAGGTACCTTGATGAGCTGCAGCGAGATCCTGGGCCCGAGCTCGTAGAGCCGCAGCGCCGAGCGCGAGTCGGCGGCGGCGCAGTATAGTAGGTACCTTGATGAGCTGCAGCGAGATCCTGGGCCCGAGCTCGTAGAGCCGCAGCGCCGAGCGCGAGTCGGCGGCGGCGCAGTATAGTAGGTACCTTGATGAGCTGCAGCGAGATCCTGGGCCCGAGCTCGTAGAGCCGCAGCGCCGAGCGCGAGTCGGCGGCGGCGCAGTATAGTAGGTACCTTGATGAGCTGCAGCGAGATCCTGGGCCCGAGCTCGTAGAGCCGCAGCGCCGAGCGCGAGTCGGCGGCGGCGCAGTATAGTAGGTACCTTGATGAGCTGCAGCGAGATCCTGGGCCCGAGCTCGTAGAGCCGCAGCGCCGAGCGCGAGTCGGCGGCGGCGCAGTATAGTAGGTACCTTGATGAGCTGCAGCGAGATCCTGGGCCCGAGCTCGTAGAGCCGCAGCGCCGAGCGCGAGTCGGCGGCGGCGCAGTATAGTAGGTACCTTGATGAGCTGCAGCGAGATCCTGGGCCCGAGCTCGTAGAGCCGCAGCGCCGAGCGCGAGTCGGCGGCGGCGCAGTATAGTAGGTACCTTGATGAGCTGCAGCGAGATCCTGGGCCCGAGCTCGTAGAGCCGCAGCGCCGAGCGCGAGTCGGCGGCGGCGCAGTATAGTAGGTACCTTGATGAGCTGCAGCGAGATCCTGGGCCCGAGCTCGTAGAGCCGCAGCGCCGAGCGCGAGTCGGCGGCGGCGCAGTATAGTAGGTACCTTGATGAGCTGCAGCGAGATCCTGGGCCCGAGCTCGTAGAGCCGCAGCGCCGAGCGCGAGTCGGCGGCGGCGCAGTATAGTAGGTACCTTGATGAGCTGCAGCGAGATCCTGGGCCCGAGCTCGTAGAGCCGCAGCGCCGAGCGCGAGTCGGCGGCGGCGCAGTATAGTAGGTACCTTGATGAGCTGCAGCGAGATCCTGGGCCCGAGCTCGTAGAGCCGCAGCGCCGAGCGCGAGTCGGCGGCGGCGCAGTATAGTAGGTACCTTGATGAGCTGCAGCGAGATCCTGGGCCCGAGCTCGTAGAGCCGCAGCGCCGAGCGCGAGTCGGCGGCGGCGCAGTATAGTAGGTACCTTGATGAGCTGCAGCGAGATCCTGGGCCCGAGCTCGTAGAGCCGCAGCGCCGAGCGCGAGTCGGCGGCGGCGCAGTATAGTAGGTACCTTGATGAGCTGCAGCGAGATCCTGGGCCCGAGCTCGTAGAGCCGCAGCGCCGAGCGCGAGTCGGCGGCGGCGCAGTATAGTAGGTACCTTGATGAGCTGCAGCGAGATCCTGGGCCCGAGCTCGTAGAGCCGCAGCGCCGAGCGCGAGTCGGCGGCGGCGCAGTATAGTAGGTACCTTGATGAGCTGCAGCGAGATCCTGGGCCCGAGCTCGTAGAGCCGCAGCGCCGAGCGCGAGTCGGCGGCGGCGCAGTATAGTAGGTACCTTGATGAGCTGCAGCGAGATCCTGGGCCCGAGCTCGTAGAGCCGCAGCGCCGAGCGCGAGTCGGCGGCGGCGCAGTATAGTAGGTACCTTGATGAGCTGCAGCGAGATCCTGGGCCCGAGCTCGTAGAGCCGCAGCGCCGAGCGCGAGTCGGCGGCGGCGCAGTATAGTAGGTACCTTGATGAGCTGCAGCGAGATCCTGGGCCCGAGCTCGTAGAGCCGCAGCGCCGAGCGCGAGTCGGCGGCGGCGCAGTATAGTAGGTACCTTGATGAGCTGCAGCGAGATCCTGGGCCCGAGCTCGTAGAGCCGCAGCGCCGAGCGCGAGTCGGCGGCGGCGCAGTATAGTAGGTACCTTGATGAGCTGCAGCGAGATCCTGGGCCCGAGCTCGTAGAGCCGCAGCGCCGAGCGCGAGTCGGCGGCGGCGCAGTATAGTAGGTACCTTGATGAGCTGCAGCGAGATCCTGGGCCCGAGCTCGTAGAGCCGCAGCGCCGAGCGCGAGTCGGCGGCGGCGCAGTATAGTAGGTACCTTGATGAGCTGCAGCGAGATCCTGGGCCCGAGCTCGTAGAGCCGCAGCGCCGAGCGCGAGTCGGCGGCGGCGCAGTATAGTAGGTACCTTGATGAGCTGCAGCGAGATCCTGGGCCCGAGCTCGTAGAGCCGCAGCGCCGAGCGCGAGTCGGCGGCGGCGCAGTATAGTAGGTACCTTGATGAGCTGCAGCGAGATCCTGGGCCCGAGCTCGTAGAGCCGCAGCGCCGAGCGCGAGTCGGCGGCGGCGCAGTATAGTAGGTACCTTGATGAGCTGCAGCGAGATCCTGGGCCCGAGCTCGTAGAGCCGCAGCGCCGAGCGCGAGTCGGCGGCGGCGCCGCGCGAGGCCAGCGCCTGCGGCAGCGTCACCTGCGACGCAGGGTCATCCTCGAACTCACTCTCTGACATTAGTGCTGTTCTGTAACCAAATAATTCATTATTATTTTGGAGACAGTGAAATAACAAAAATATTCTACAGTCGGGCTAAAGGGGCACCTTAAAGGGGAACAAGACTTTTTAAACAAAAGAAACGCTGTAACTCCTCTAGAAAACCCAATTTAAGAAAAGCTAGCGGAAGGCCGACTTAGTTGTTACGGGCGTGTAACGCGTCGCCCTCCCGAGCACGTGACCCGACAAACCAGTGAGAAAGCCCCTGCCTCACATGAATAGCCACCATAAACAAAGATAACTATTGTGGTGAGGTATAGTAAACTCTTAAAAATAAATAAACGAAATAATAAATCGATAATGATCGAGGTATGTAAATTCTTAAAAATAAATAAACTCCAATCAACATCATATCACCATGAAACCATAGGATCCCTTGAAAATTCTCACAAGAATTTAGGTTCATATCTAAGGGTACAATGTAATAAATACCCAGAAACATGGAGCCATTGGCTACCGTATTGGTGCTTTACATATAATAACTCTGTCCATACAGTAACAAAGTATACCCCGTACGAACTCGTTTTTGGTAAAACGTGTGAACTACCTAGTAGAGTAAGTGGTGCAATTGAACCATTGTATAACCCTGATAATTATAGTTTAGAATTAAGGTATAGATTACAAACAGCGCACAAAGACGCGCGTGCAAACTTGATAAAGTGTAAACAACTTAGGAAGTGTACTTACGATGCAAAAGTGAACACAGTGAGTTATAAAAAAGACGATCTCGTCTTAGTGAAGAGTGAAACCGGTAACAAACTAAATACGTTATACAAAGGACCATATAGAGTGATTAGATTAGAAAAACCTAATATTGTAATTTCTATCAACGGAAAAGAGGATATTGTTCATATTAATAGAACTAAGTTGTTCATTCCAGACATTTAACGTGTCTTAACTGTTATAACTATACTTATTTCTAGTATGGAAATCTATTACTATGTGTAAGAGCTACTTATAAACACTTATCTAAAAAATATTTTGTAAAAAATAATATCAAATAATTGAAACAACTTTATTTGTGATACTTAAGTATATTGTCTACATGTATCAAAAAAAAAAAAAAAACATTTTTTTTTCTTTTTCATCAACCCCGGTGGTGTGGTGAGGTAGTACATGAATATAAATGTATGTGTTAGAATAAGTTGATGAGTATTAAACGTATCGCCGAACAGTATGGTTGTTTGTACTCACTACAGCCCTCCGCGTTCGCCCCACATCAGACTATGAACGATGCAAATGTCACATGCGAGGCGACCGTGAGCGTCCTGGCGAAGAAAGACCAGGAGAGCCGACTCCAAATGATGGGATAAAGCTGATAAGGTTAAAGAGAACCCTATGTGCTTGTAGAACATTTTATGATCCTATTGGTCATTTTTTATAATTTCTAAAAATTGTTCCTTACTTGTCAAAGAATTCCGACATGTCCTTACAGCGATTCAGATTTGGTATTTTGCCTTGAACTACCTGAAATAAACAATGTCAATTAATTTATATACTATACTTAATTTCATCTAACAACAGACTTCAAAAATAGAGTATCAACGCGTACGTATGTTTAATTTTTATGTTTTTACTTCACAATTCTGTCATTTAAGAAGAATAAGAATACGTTTATTTCTTCGAATATAGTATAATAAAGTTGTTGTTACAATTAGTTAAGCTCAGCATATCCTGCCGAAAACGGCGTAGAAATATTTATACATTGAATCACTTAAGTTAACATGCTATTAGAATAATTCAATATTTTTTTAAATTACAGATTGAACAGAATGAACAGATTTAAAAACTATATATTATTTTTTTACTCGAATTTCCCAAACAGTTGTATTATTGTCAACACTCGATGGGCAGCGTTACCTTCTTAGTGCCCTTGTTGAGGCCGACGGGCGTGGCGCGGATGACGTAGTGCCGCAGGTCGATGACCTTCGTGGACGGGTTGTAGTTCATGAGCACGCAGCGCCGGATATTTTTTAATTTTACCTAAAACAACGATACATTTTATAAAATAGCTTTCAGCAGCAAAACTTCAGTTTGCCAAATTTCGGCATTTTAAGACCAAACGGGCGACGCTGAAGCTCTTCAATTATTTGTCAATTAGGTATCATTACATAAACATAACAAGCAAACTACGCGCCGCCGCCGCCGCCAGCGCCTCATCCTATTCTCCGGTCCGAGGGAGTTAGGTACTATGTAGTAGGTATGTACTTAACTTAATAGTGTATGTAACTATACACAGCAAACAACATAATTATGTTTCAAAACACTTGTGTGATCCTATTATGGTATGTCGTGTTTTAAGTCCTCTCATTATGTAACAGTTGCATTAACTAGCACAAGATTTATATAATCGCAATGTGCTCACAGTAGTGATGTTGATGGTGGGGAACATATTCTGGAACATGGTGGCCATGAGCTTCATGTGCATGCCCTCGCCGGAGAAGCTGTTGAGCACGATGAGCGGCGCGTGCTGGAACGCCTTCATCATCACGTACTGCTTGCGCAGGGACGACACCACGTCGCGCGCCAGGCTGTACTGCCGGCACCAATATGCAAAATTAACAATTATTTGTTTAGAATCTTAATAAAATATATTATATGTTTAAGCTTTACCCCAGAATAAAGAAAAGGGCATGCCTTAAGGCGTTCTCTATCAGTCTACAACTGAGTTAAACAGACTTATCAAAATTAGTAAAATATGTAAAACATGTACCACAATTTTTCATATTGAACCATATTAATAATTATAAAAAACAGTTTAAACTCACGTAAAAATTGTCAGGAACGGCCCGACATGTTTCGAACTCATTTGGAGCTCTTCATCAGGGGCAGCTATCCGTGCTGCTATGCGACTCGCGACCCACTCACGTAGTGGTACAATTTTTACGCGACTTTAAGCCGTTTTTTATAATTATTAAAGATGTCTCACGATAGTTTTAATAATATTATTGAACCATATTGATACAAAGATCGAAAAATTGAAATGCACCTTGTGGTAGAGTCCGGCTATCAAACCCCGTAGGTACCTCCGTATTACCGGTCATATTGCAGTGGAAAGGAATTGAACACAGTAGGGAGCAGAATCCTGCAAACTGGGTATGCCATCCACAATCACACAAACGGCTTCTGACTTATGTGATGGGAGAGAAAATTGCACAAGCAGGAGTACTAGTATTAGGGAAAGGCTGCTCCCTCCCTCACCCAGGGCTAAGGATTCCAGCCTTAAGTATTGGGCCCATTTAAGGCAGCATTTCCTAATCTACCACTAAAAGATGTTATTTATATTGTAGCATGGCATTTAAGACTGGCGTGGGTACATGAATGCTAAGCATTTACATAGTCTTATTTTTTCTTATGGTCTGATGCACTTGCTGTCACCTTGCTGTACAGCTCTTGGGGTATTCAGTACATGAGTCACTTAGACACAGTAAGAGTATTGCCAAATATAAAAAAAAAATAGTACTTATATGTACAAGTGAAGACACTAGTTAACTATACACCCATAGACCTGAACACATAGCAAAAAGGTTTATATACGTTTACAAATGTACAGTTAACATTGTAAACACTGAATGTTTTTGGTTTAATAACCATAGTTAAAAAAAAAATCTGTTATTAATACATACATTGTGTATTTTGAAGGTGAGCGTGGGCCCGCGCGGCAGGCGCGCCAGACGCATGTAGCTTCCCTGCTCGGTCTCTGTGAACACCATCATATGGGACACGTGCAGGTAGCCCGACACTGACAGAAAGTCTTTGATTGTGTTCTTTTTCCTTTCCTGAAATAGCATCAAAAAATATTTTATGTTTTTTTCTGTATTTGTTGTTGTTATATTGCATATTTTTTTTAAATAATGATTCTGATCAATGTAAATGAAAATGCTACCAAATTAATTGCCAAATATTGAATATGAATTCTTCAATTATGATTCGACTAAATAAACCATCCAAAGACAGTGTTCAATACTTGAAAAGTTTATTTATTATTCAAATTAGTTACACAGCATTACAGTAATCTACCCAAAGTACTGTGGACTGACATATAAAGAAACTTAAAACTAGTTAGATTTAGGCGACGTAACTACGTTGCGTCGTCTGATCTGGCGCAGGATTCGGTAGATTGCCCCGGAACCGCCGAAACACAACACCCAAACCAAACACTAAATAAAAATCAAGCCTTACTTTAAGTTGTGACGCAGTGAACGGCTCCATGATTTTCCTGAAGTCCTTCGTGAGGTCGATCAGGTCCTTGCCGCAGTGGCCGCGGTGTATCACGAACGAGTGGGGAGCCTTCACTAAGTTTTCGGGCTCCAAACCTTGCTTGGTTGTGCTGTTTTTCTTTACACATTTTCCTTTACGCTTCCCCATCTTATATTTGTCACGTTACAGTATAAGCTACACTTGGTATTGGTTTCCACTCACTATAAGTTAAACCTATAAGTAAATAACATATTGTTTAGATTTTTAGAGAAAAGCATGAGATATCATTCACTTAGTTTGAGGTTATATTTTAAAAAGCACACGAGTTTGACAGCTGGTGACATACGATGAAAGTATTTTTCTTCTGATATTTTTATTTTTTTTAGCTGTCTATACTATACTTACCTTTACTCTTTCAGTGAGAAAAATAAAAAAACAATAATATTGAATCAGTATATACGTTAATAACTTAGAATTATAATGAAACGGAATTTCATATTCGGCCTATTTTTAGCCTTGTTAGCTATGAATCAGGTATACAATACGACACTAACGAGTAGAAATTAAAAAGTGGCAATACTGTAGTGTCCCGCTTTTCTTAATTGATTAGAAAGGGACGACACTACTTTTGTGTCGTACATTGGGATCTGTGAAGTTGTCAGATTTCGTTTTGTGTATTATGGACACAAACTGTTATGATTAGAAAAATACACCTACTCTACTCCTCATTCTACCACAATCTGTGCTACCACAGAACAGAATAGATAATAGTACAAGTACCTACCTACAGAAGGCACACTACTTTGATCTTTACAAAAGCCGCTTTTTTAGCCAAAAAAATATGATTTATGGCCCTTCTAAAGTCGTCGTCTCCAGCGCAAGCCAAACAGAACGTTGAGACTGTGTAATAACGGTGAAAATGAAATTGGCTCACTAGCCGCGTCGACGCTAGCGAGGATTACCAACGATTGAATAAAATAATAATATATAGTCCATTTATTTCTTAAATTCAATATAGAGAGCAAATTATATTATTTATACATTATAAATATTATTTAATTATTTATTTAACTACAAAATAATAAATTTCAAAATTTACACAAATTGACCCGACCACATTTTACTGGCGTTGCTGCGAACCACTGCAGTACAAAATCTTGTTTTTTTGTATTTTTAAACACTATAATATAATAATACTTATAAAAAAGAATAATTAAACGTCACAAATAGAAAAATAGCGATAGTAAGACGTGGTGGTGCGAAGGCAAATAAAAAAAATATTGATTTTGTTTACAAAGGACGATAATAAATTAATAACGGCAATAACGCACAATAGAATAATATAGGTACACATGATACATTACAAGTGGTTAACTTCTAAAAACTGTTTTGCCGTCTTTAAATTGGTGGTTCTTCAATTTAATAGTGGTATATATCCGAATACGAGCATCCCGCTACGATGCAATATATTTTAGCTATATTTTTATTCATTTAAACACTAGTGTAAAAAGACAAATGCGGCACGTTCAATTGCGACGTAAATCGGAATAGCGTGACAGCACGCGCGTGCGTTACAAGACAGAGCGTGGCAGCCACTGAATATGCCGTACTGATACGGCGACCGGCATGTACTTGTAGCGGGGAACGTTAATCGCGGAGTGCGCCGCGCCTGATTCTACTCCTAAATCGGTGCAAGTGTTCTTATTATTGTTTGCACTGAATAATTTTACATATATACCCACAAATTATGGGGAAAACAGAATCTGATCCGTGTATTGGAAAAAGGGATTGTTTAAACAATTTATCTAATTTAATGGACCCAGTAATTTGAAATAAAACACAGAAAACAAATCAAAACAGCTTTATTTCCTGCTGGTTCATTTAATTGTAGACTTCCATACGCGCACATGAAACACTACGCTATTTCATACATACTTTAGTCTCGTTGTGTCTAGTGTTTCGAGTTCCGTTCATTTAGAAACGGCAGGCCGCAGGCAAAGAACCGACAAGGACCTTGTCTCAAGTTTACAACTAGATTTTCTAAAATTAATTTACTACAATACATTTTAAAGGTCAAAATAGCATATAAAAATATACCTATTAACAATATAAGCAAATAATTAAAAAGTCATTACCTACACCAAAAACCATCGAGTTTAGCAAGTAACTTCCGCAAAGCAAAACATTAGTTACCTACGTATCTTAAACCCACTCTAGACCTTCCGATCCGATCCGATTTATCGGAAGCAATCGGATAATGTGTAGTGAAATTGTCCGATTTATCGGCAGAAATCGGATAATGTGTAGTGCAATTCTTAGGACATTTCTTCCGATAAATCGGATCGGATCGGAAGGTCTGGAGCGGGTTTTAGTCGCGGTGACAACTAAGGGGAATACACGTTATCAATAAGACAAAATGAAATAAGTAGTATTCCTTCGAATTGAGCCGTCAGTTCTTTGCCGCGTCTACTCACGAGACCCGGAGATGCACATAATAAATAAATACATTGATTAATGTTGCTGCTATATCCAAACGCCGGGTTTTGTACGATCGGATACAATCCAACTAACCACTAGGGCGTACCCGGGAAACCACTATTGCATCGCTTCCACCATGGTCCTATATCAACTAAGACTTACTTAACGCATGGTAGTGGCACAGCAGCACTATGTCAACTATCTTCATACAAAGGTACCGGCCGATCAGCTCGCATGACCACACAAACTCAGTTAAGTACCAGAAGGCTTCTCGTGTATGCGGGATAATGTGTGCGATTCCAAGCGACACTGTATTCTTGTATGTAGATAAGTATCTACTAAAGAGGCCATAATGAACGATGGTCCGTTTCTCTATGCTATGTTACAGTACAATAAAGTGCAATATTGTTATACCCAACTATACTAATTAGGATTAGATCTGAAAGTAACCTGGCCGACCGCGCAGGTCGCATTAACTAGCTATGCACCTAAATTGACGTCAAGGTCCTAAACGCCGCCCAACAGTGTCTCCACCCGAAAGATGAGTTTCTAAAATATTCGTTAAAGATCCTAGGAAACCTCTTACCACTCTCAGTTATACAACAAGACCCGTTTTGAAGATACACATAAAAAAAACGTAATAACAATAAATTAATAAATTTTCACATGAAATATATACTCGTATGAAGTATTCACGTTTATTTTTAAAACGTACGGCAGGGTTATGTTTAAGATTTGATGAATTGATCTTTTGGAAGAAAAGATTTGCGGAGCAGCCGGATGTTTAAGGAAAGTAATGTTTGGTGTCGGGCGGCGTGCGACCAAGACCCCGAGTAAACACACCACAGGTGCTTTTTATTTTCAGTTTTCATACAAAAAGAAAATAGCGATCCGTCAAGGACTCCGTGACGTTCGTTTTAGTTATCAATTAGTTATTATTAAATCACAATAAAGAGCGCGGCGCGGCAGCTAATGAGTGTGGTTCCGGGTTTGGGCGCAGTAATTATCGGTTAAAACTGGTTCCATCGTGGCAAAAACCGGATTTGCACTCCTTAGCGACAGCGACGCCGGTGATTAAAAAGCTCCTATTTACTCCCTATTACAAGTATCAGCTATACTATTCTTGATTCTATGCTAGTTAAATATTTTATCATAAAAAAAGAGATGTACAATGAGAAAATGTATCTGTTGGTTATATCTGTCGAGGAAATTATCTTAAAAATAAGTAGGTGTTCGTTTGACTCGAGTTCATAAATTCGTAACAAATATACAAAAATAAACTTAAAGCATACATTGAATTATTTCGTATTAAAGCAACATCTCCATCGTAATCAGCATCATAACTGACGACAACACTTGATTTTATATACATTCCAATTTTGTGTATCATTAATGTTCATACTTTAGAACAAAATATTTCAATGCTCACAAGGGATGGACTGCTGTAAATACAGCAAAGTTCAACTTAAAGAAATGCACGAATAATTCGTATAACGCGGGTATCACAACTTCTAATTTAAACCTTACTCTAGGAGCGCTCCGCCAGCTGCTGGAGGCTGCCGGGTGCGCGTGCGCGTGCGCATGCCAGCCGCGAAACAATAGCTCCGCTTGTCTGCCGGCTGGAGATTACATTTTAATTGCAAATGAAAATAAATTATTCTGATGACGGTGACTTGTCTTGACATTCATATTTTAAAAATATATTTAGATTTCAATATTTTATAATAGGTAGGTATGTTTGCGCACCCGGCCTACTAGACTGACAGATATAAGCAACAGAGTAGTTAGGCTAGTGAGAGGACTCCTCGCGGGAGGCGGGCCGCGGGTTCGCTGCGACGATGCATTCTAAACCCTAAAAAAGCTTTGTCTAAACAGCAGTCATTTATGTTGGGTTTGCTAATATGTGAAAAAATACTGAGATATTAAGATTTGTTTTCCAATAAATGTTGGAAAACAGTAAGTCGAGTGTAAAAACGATTCACGGACTATGTTTATTATTAGACCATTAGATTGGATCGTGAGGCAATAATTTAAGACGTTATTAGACGCCGTGAAACGTTTATTTTTTAGTCGTTGCACCCATTTTACTCGAGATAAAATGTCACATATCTTTTAACTTGGCGTAAAATATAATAAACTTGTGTGCATCGGTCCGCAGCAAACCGGGCGGGCGGCCCCGGCGTGAGCAAGCTACCGATATCGAAGTGATGCAGCATTAGTTGTACAAAAGTAGTATTTAGAGCAAACATGATAGGCACGAATGTTATAGATTCGGAAAACACTTAACAGACGGGCGAGTTAATGACAAGAAGTCATGGTCATCGCCCACAACTGCGGCAAAGGGCCCGCGCGACTAATCCGGGTGCAAGCAAATATATATATTGTGATAAAAACCGGGTTTCATTTTGTATATGCGTGGACAGCAATTTTCAATATGTAGATTTAATAATTATCCTTATTATTTTAGAATAATATAAGTAATTATAAGATAGGGGTCAATTAGGAAATTTGTTAAATAATATATAATAATACTAGGTGCCCCCGCAACTCCGACCGCGTATTTATTTTTACCGTTGTCGGGTAAAAAGTATCCTATAACCATCTTTGGATGTCCAAAATGGTCAAAGTCCGTCCAGTCGCTTCACCGTGATGGGCGAAATGTGTTCTACCAGTTCGACGCGCGCCCAAACAAATCCTGCATCGCGCAGATAACATTTTCCCTGAAATAAAGACCCCTATCTATCGAAAACTTGTTTACAATACAAATTTGGAATTTTGTAATAGTATAGATAATTTATTCCAGAAAGTTTACAGAAAGACCCTTAGTCGCAGATTTGATTTCTTATAATATTACTAAATGCACATTCACCAACCGAGTACCCATATAGACAGCGCCGAGGCATATCCAAATGAAAGACGCTTACATTATCAACTCAAATGTTATACACGACTGCAGTGCAGGTGACTCGATTTTGTGACATTGTACGATATCTAAATGTTAAAATTGGTGATAATTGATGGTCTTGTTGCTAGGTTAATGGCTTACGAAAGATCTTTGCTTTGAATTTGCTATATCGATATCGATATACTGTTACATGTTTCTAATCTTAATACCATAATTGTTTACTTATCATGCGGGATCTTTGCCTGAAGCCGTATCGAATGACCAAATTCACGTCCTTTATAATACAGCCGTGATTACAGAACGAAAAACCGGTTTTTATTATAGTTAAAACCGATCATGGCCGATTTTAAATGAGACAAAAACAGATTACAATCGGTTCTAACATGACAAGAACTCAGTTTAGCATTTCATAGATAAGGCTCAGCGAGTCGCGCGCGAGAAGCTGGGACACACGCCGTAAGAGATCGAAATATAATATAAAAGGCGTAATACAAATAGCCATAAATAAGTCGAAAACGTATGAGATTTTATCAGTGGCGACGTTCTCGCTGAGCCGCGGTGACAGGTGCACGAATGAGCATTAGGGAATGCAAAACGGGTTATTTGGTATTAATGAAACCGCTCATTCATAAACATTACTATGACAAACACGGGGTTCGGAATTCCCAATTCCAGGTCGTGCGAAACCGTTTATTTTTGTCATAGTAAAATAAGTAAAATGTAGAAAAAAAATAGCATCGTTTAGTGAGCGTGCGAGAGTCAAGTCGAAGCGTCCGCCTCGCGCCGCGTCGGCCCGCGCCGACCGAGGGAACACAAGTACAAAAAGAGTCATCCCTCGTATTACAAAGCATCACAAAAATACTACAAACAAACGTGTAGACGCAACAGAATTGTTAAAATCGAGCACAAATCAGCGATAAATACTTAACAAAATATGTTTATATGCAAAATAATATGAAGGTGTGGCGCGGCGCGGGCGACTCCACTACCGAGCGGCTCCTTAGTGCTGGTCCATCTGCAAGCAAACAACGCCGTGAGCGTGCGGGCTGCGGCACACCGCACCCGGCCGACGCGGCGTTATCTCATTTCGAAGCATTCACTTTAAAAACGATACGGTTTTTGTCACACGAACAACCGGTTTAATTATGACAATAAACCGTTCATGAAATAACGACGCACCGGACGATAAAATGATTCAATTATTATTAATATATACGTCGTATGTGGCGTTTCGAAGATAGGCCGAGTTTATAGCGCGTGCCGTGTAGATAAGCGTGCAAGCGAACTTCATGAATTCATTGACTATGAAAAAAAATATGGTATTTAGATGTATTGCGATCCAAAAACGGCCGTCTCTCTATCGGCGTGCACGCTCGTCTACACTACATCGTCATACGAGCGGAATCACACCCCATACGAGTGATTTCAAGTCATGTCATGTCTTAAACCGTCGCTACAAAGCAGTCTATACGTTTTCAGATTCGTTGAAGTGTTATTAAAAATGAAAATGGTCGCGGGTGTGGTGTGGTGGCGCGGCTCACAGCACCCAGCGCCACACGGCCCTCTTGAAGCGGAACACGGTGGCGTGCACGGCGCACGACAGCCCGCCGGGCGCCGGCGCCGGCGCAGCCCCCGCCCCCGCAGCCGCCGCCCCCGCCCCCGCCCCCGCAGCCCCCGCCGCCGCCTGCAGCGGCTCAGCGCGGGCCGACTCGGTGCCCTGGGATCGATTGTGATTGGAATTTCAACATCGATCAGAAGGTCAAATTATTACAGAAATTACCCGCTCTTGTCCACAGTGTTTCTTTTTTATCCATTGGCTTCCTATGACGCTATGCCATTAGGTCGGTCCGGGGCGATTGCAAGGTCATCTCCGATCGAACCCTTATAATATTTACGGCATTAAGTGTTACCAGTTCCTGTCCGTTGACTTCCTGTTATATAGGGGAGAGTAACCTATATTCAACCGGCGCTTAAATTGGACCACTTCTGTATTTCTACCAAATAACACAATTTATTTACACTGGCAACAAAAAATTAAGCGACGACAGCGCCATAATCATCAGTCCACCAATTTGGTGGACTGTCGTCGCTTCATTTTTTGTAATAATTTTTTTGTTGCCAGTGTAAATAAATTGTGTTATTTGGTAGAAATACAGAAGAGGTACAATTTAAGCGCCGGTTCAATATAGGTTACTCTCCCCTACTTCACACCATCTGTTCAGTCTTATGATTATGATATTTACGGGAGTAAGTGTTACCTGCTCCTGTCCGGTAGTTTCCTGTGACTTCATGCCGTCAGTTCAGTCCGGGACAACGAGTACGAGGTCCTAGCTGAAGCCATATGATTACTATATTTACGAGAGTAAGTGTTATCTGTTCCTATCCGGTGGCTTCCTGTGACTTCGTGCTGTCAGTTCTGTGTCTGGGGCAACGAGTACGAGGTCCTATTCGAAGCCTTCTGATATGATAATTACGGGAATAAATGTCACCTGTTCCTGTCAGGTGGCTTCCTTTGCCTTCATGTCATCAGGTCGGTCCAGGGCAACGAGTATGAGATCCTAATAGAAACTTGACGATATTTACGGGGGTAAGCGTTACCTGTTCCTGTCCGTTGGCTTCCTGTGACTTCATGACGTCGGGCAGATCCGGGGGCGACGAATACGGGGTCAAATCCAAAGCCTCAAATTCACCGTTATCCTTTCTGTTGTTACAAATAAAATAAAATGTAATTCAAATATTCGTATTTTCATACTGCGGATGGTTATACAGTCATCAGTATACTGTTAATTCAATTGAAATGATAATGCTGGACCCTTTAGGATCACAATGCCTACGCCGCAAAATGACTTTGAAGGATTACGCCTCAGCAGCTATTAGACTAAGTGTCAAAATTACTCACATTTAAAACGCCTACAAAGCAAAATGCCTCAAATCAAAACGACTTATTATTGCTGTACCTCTAATTAAAACGTAGTTTATAGTAAAATTTCTATACATCAGAATGACTACGAAAGCAATGTGACTTTAACGACAAACCTCTCTGTAGTAAAATTCCTGTATGTGAAGACGACTAGAATTACAAAATACCTTAAATGCAAAAGATCTCAGTAGTTCTATGACCTGAACATCAAAATTCTCCAAAATACAACAGAGGGGAGGTACAAGTATAGTTAATGGTCTGTCAGGATATTGCCAAGCCTACAAGATTGCTGTCCTATATCTAAGATCAAATCCTTCACCTGAAGTCACTTTGGCACAAGGCACGAACGACCGTATACGTGTAAATTTAAGGTAATTTTTCACATGTGCCAGTTTGACATAATTTGATCTTAGAATTCCGGATAGACTAACAATAATCTGCCACATAATTGCTTCAACTATACTTCAGGTTTTTTTTGCAGAAGAAAGATCTTGACAGAAATAATTATAAGGTTTTTTTAAATCATGTACTATTTGTTTTGTATGGGGACAGTGGACGTGTTCTGTCCGTCTGTACCTGTCCTTATCTCTAACTAAAATGGAGGTTACCTCATAAAATTTAACAAAATAAAACATAGTACATTCGGTATGGTGTCATTATACCAAATGTTTTTTATGGTGATATTGTGTACAATAAGCTAAATTAGGGTGTTTTGTATGGACTACTTTTTTCTAAGCTGGATATTTACGTACGTACCAAGATAAATGGCGAATTATTTACTTGGATAGCGGATTGTAGTAGTTTTGATATCTTATATTATGTGTACGATGTATTAGGCTGCGAAAGTCCGACTAGGGCTCTCGCTGGTTAGGACGCGTGCCGACACAGAGCACCATAGAGTGTTTTTGTAAAGCCGGAGGAGCGGAGGGAGAGCAGCTCTCGCGCGCCGGGACAAAGCTCGGGAGCCATGCGAAGTACTGGCGACAGTGCTTGGTCACGCAAGGGCGGAAGGGCTGTTCTTCCCGCAGCGCCGGAGCTACGACGTAGTCAGTTTTGCCCAAAAAAATGTTGGCCATACAAAGCATACTTATTTTACCGTATTATATACGATAAAATCATATAAAACACGTGTCCAAAAAGTCAATCGTTTACAAAAATTTGACGATACAAATAATTTGCCCAATTATGTTTTGTGTAAAATATGGTATGCCAACTAAAACATTTGACTAAATGAAATTTGGTCAAAGTACCAGTTGGCAAGGGAGTTATTGCCAAAACATTAATGTGCCAAGCATTAGGTTTGCGTATCAATTGTTTGCGAAAAGTTTATTTGGCAAACGATTATTTGGCAAATTGAATTCAAAGTTTTTTTGGGAAGTGATAATTTGGCAAACACATTTTGATAAAACAAAGGTAACCCATAATGTTTATTTGAGACATTTTGATTTATAGACGTTTTGATAGTAATTATGCTTCTTAGTCCGAAGGCGTGTTATGTATTATACTTTAATTTCATTTTATTATTTGAGACTTTATGCTGCCTAGTCAAGAAATAATTCAGACATATTGCAAATTAGGCAAACCGCTTTAGAGATATTGATTTGAGGCATTTTAATTTGTAGGCGTTTTAAATGTTAGTCATTTTGACAGTTAGTCTTATAGCTGTTGAGGCGAAATCCTTCAAAGTCGTTTTGCGGCGTAGGCAATGTAGGCATTGTGATCCTAAAGGTGCTGGACATTCAATTCCAAAGTCAATATGCTCTATTATTTATATATTTCCCTTCTCCAAATGCCTTTAAGAATGATGCTTGCTTCCTGACAGATTGAATCATCTTCTTTGAATGTGAAAATATATTACAAAATTAATAAGAAAACCAGAACATGACGTCATCGTCCTGTACGTTCAAAAAGCTTTCTTATATTCGGTTCTTGCTTATTTAAAAATCTAATTTAATTTGACATCTGGCATTTACCCTTTATATTGGGTCCTGCCCAAAACACTAATTATTCTTGACACTAACGAACCTTTGTAGTATTTCAACACAAAAGGATGTTATGCGTTGTTGCGTCGTTGTGTGGCAACATGACACCTTAATGCACGGATTACGGCTATCTTATCTGGTGCTCCAATAGGTGAATTATTGGGGATCAACTGCTATCATTAATAGTCATTATACTGAGGTAAAAATAACTACTGTAGTATATATACAATTAAACAAAATACTTTTTCACAATTCACTAAAATACAGTTAAAGTAGGGAAAAATGCGCATTGTAAGACATCGAATTGTGGAAAACGAGCTCGCGATAACCTACAGTTAAAGTAAATTATTGGCTTAAATTAGTTTAAGTATTTATCAGAAAACAGGTGAAGTTAGCATTGAGCGAAATATCCATTTTAACAATAATTTAGTCTTCAATAATGTATACGTTATATATATATGTATACATTGGCATGTATATAGAATGTCCGAATGTGTAAATAATTCATTTAATTGTCTACTAAAAAAATAATGTGTTTAATAAAATATGATAAGCTATAATTGAAATTAATTTGTACCTCTGACAGAAAGTGTAGAATCTAGTCATAGTTAAGACCATTTATGTATACTCACTTTTAACAAATCAATATTCTCATTCATTCTTATTCTCATTGAATTCCCCAAATAGTTTCACCTTTTGAGCTTTAATCCATACATAAGACATCTTTACCCAGAATTGGTATAATCACTATGATTAATAGTGATAGTGAATAACTGCTTTGTACTTACCGTAGAGCAAGTCCAATAGCAGCTGGGCACTGCGCCTTGGCCGTGGCAGATGTGAGCCCATATTCCGCCAGTGTCTTCTCATCCTCCATCAGCTGGCTGTCTTTGTTGAACAGCATTTGGCTGGGCGGGGAAACTTTTAAGATGCCTGCCAAAAAAAATATTGACTAAGATTATGGGTTACCGGATTGGATTACCAATATTGATCCATTGGAAAACGTTTAAATGAGCCACTCTTAAAACTATTCATCAAGGTTTATTTGGGGAATTAATGAATTAAAACGATGATTAGTGTAATCTTGAATCATAGATTGTTTCAAACCCAATTAAATTTATATGTATTGATTGAGATTCATTCTTTGATATATACATTTATGTAATTAATTGAATCAGGCGTTACTTTGCGGAAATCCATATTAATGAAAATAATAATATTGCTTTGCTATTCCGCGATAGAAATTGTATTTTTGTTTTCTATTTTTATTTTACTAATATTTATTATTTTCCATTTTTGAATGTCTTGTTGATAAGTGACAAAGGCCTTCTCCAATCTTCTGCATTAGGGCCTTTCTACTGCTACTCTACCCCACGGCATTGTAATATCTTAAACAATTAGTTTGAGTTTTAATTGGGTATTTGGTCTATAAGATGATTATTAGGATATAGATTCTCTGGATTTATTATTGGTCTGATTTCAGGGTTGGGATGACCTCAATTCAGCTCAGACCATGTGATGATTGGTGTTGAATTTAGGAAGCATTTTAGTTTATTGCTTCATATAAAATCAATTTGATTTTCAGCAAAATGTGTGTCAGAAGATCTCCAATAGGTCTAAGTTTTGAAAAAATTTAAAGATATTTTTTAAATGTAGCAATTTAGGGTTGAAGACATTTTGGGAAAAGGTCTAGTTGAAGATAGCAAAAATAATATGAAAGAGTCATTCTTGGAAACAAACAGTTTGAGAAGCACATATAACAGATGTGCTAAAACTATGCAAAGCAGATATTTTTGGAAAACTGAAATTTAAGGTGTGAGCTATCTTAATTTTGGTTTATCTATATACCAAGTTTCATCTAAGACCATCCAGCAGCTTGCTCCAGACCACAAAGAATGAGCACAAATGTTCATGTTATAAAATTACATAGTAGGAAATAGGATTAATATACAATCTTTCACTTCCAGGGGTATAAATGGTAACCATGGTTAAATAGCTTAAACTAGTTTAATACACCATGTTACAAGCACAATAATTAATATTTAATGAACTGGCCATGTTTCTAGTTCTTCAATATTTAAAATGTTAAATCTGTAAATACAATGGCAAAACTGTGCTAGTGATAGGTTAAAATCATTGTTATGGTGCATCATCTTCACTGTGATGTCACAAACAGTAACCTTGCAACAATCATAACATTAGGAAAAGAGGGATCACGTATTTGTTTTATTTACAACACTAATATGTTTTAGTCA
This sequence comes from Apotomis betuletana, assembly GCA_932273695.1. Lineage (NCBI taxonomy): Eukaryota > Metazoa > Arthropoda > Insecta > Lepidoptera > Tortricidae > Apotomis > Apotomis betuletana. The sequence continues at coordinate 35,951,440 of OW026300.1, read as the reverse complement.
GTCAACAATAAATCTAATCACTATAATGCCCTAGCATATCATGTACCGTGAAATTAATAAGAGTGTGAAGATATAATGCAGTTTTGGAAGATATAATGCGTTTTCTAAACAAAATTGGTGATCTTTTGATGTACGTGACTTAGCAACATCAATGTTTGGGACCCATGTTTTGATGCCACGATTTCGTCTGCACTAAGTTCAAGGCGCCAGGCTAAAGAAATTTCGCATTTTTGCCATTTCATTATCGTCCAGTCTATATGTTTCTTAGAAAAAAGTCAAAAGCAGTAAACATAGTATAAAACGAACGCTAACCGACTGACATTGTCTTGAGACTAAAAATAGACTTTTCTCAAATCATGCAAGACACACTCACCTTCAATCATTTTCTTTAATTCCAGTACAGTCGTGGTATCTTTCGCGTCCGTGAAGATGGTTAATTTTTTTCGCCTAATCATTAAAAACACATCCTGAAAATAAATTCGTTTTTGAGGTTACATATCGAGTCACCGTAATACTATTGATTTTACACGTAAATTAGATGCACGGGATCGTTATATATTACGTGAGCTTACCATTTTGGAGTTTATATTTAGTAACTATTAACCATTTATTTAAAAAACGCTGCCCGTCGAGGCGTAGGTACGAAACGCAATTGACTGGAGTTTCGATTCTCGTTTGTTAAATTTGGAGCTTTATGTAGGCGTTGATTGGTAATAAGTGAAGGCAACGAGTGTATGATTGGGCAAAATAGTTTTAAGACGTATGGTTTAGCCAATTAGATGACTCGGTGATGACGGTGGCCTTTTTTTTCGTTTTACTTTTGACCCGGATGCTGGCTAATTTGCTGAAAGTTTCAACAACTAATTTCTATAATACAGTTTTTTCTCCCGTATCGTGTCATTTATGTAAAATATTTTTCTATATGTCTGCTCACAAGAAAAAATATAAAATGTCTCAATTTTATTTCATAAAAATATAATGGTAGTATCTCTTAGTAGTCTGTGATAATGGTGATGTAATGTAGTAAATATTTTGTTGAACGCAACTTATCTGTCATCCATCGGCGGCGTCATGGCCGTCATGCGTTCAAAAGTTATGTTATTTTGTTATATAATTTCGAATAATGAGACATACAGCATGGAACTGTAACATAATTAGTAAAAAAAAAATTACTGATTATTATTTTGGTACGAAATGTTAGATATTGATATAAATTACACATATTTACAATATATTTACATCATGCTGAGACAAGACATACATACGTCAATTTTGACATTAACAAGTGTTTCAGAACGTTCTTTGCTTTGTGCAAAATTCTTTCTATTTTGCATTTTTGCAGCTATGATAATATTTATTGTCATGTTTGAAAAATTCTGCCACTATATAATTACTTATTCTATCCATAAGTAAAGGTATGCATATCATCTTTCAATGTGAACGACACAATGGGAAGTTTATAATAGCTTCAACGATAACCTCCAAGCTGTTGTTATGAACTATGGATTCACAAGTTTGCGTTCATTGCCTGAACAAGAAGCCGATAAACTCAACAACCAATAGGTTGGTGACTGAAAGTTGCGGGCATGTGAAGTGTATGGACTGTCTGCTGCACGAGAAAGCAGGCTGCGTCGCTTGTGTTGAGGTTAGGCCGAAGGAGCCCGAGGACGCCCCGGAGCCCAGCCAGGGGCCCCCGTCCGACGGTGGCGACGTTGAACATGTAGCGGAGCATTCAGACTTCCCTCTCAAACATTTCCTCTTAGAAGGGAACACTGAAAAAGAGGTACAAACAGAAAATGGTTATGAAAAGAAGAAAAAACTGGAGACTTCTCACATTAGAATTGAAACGGGTACGTAATAACTCATTGAAAATAATTAGCAGAATTGCAGGAATCTTGCAACTGTACACTGTGTTTTTATGTTTATTTTCTAATTGTTTAGTTAAATTGTGCTTACCAACAAAAGGGCTGTCAAAAATGTAGACTACATCATAGTATTATCATAATCTCAAATTATTAGTATGTCATCAGTAGTCTCTTTCACTCAATGTCATTTTACTATGATGGGTAGGTCTAGTACACATACGAGTGTCAATAGAAGAAATAACTGTGTAAATTATGGACTGCATTACAGAGTGGCATTATTGTCTGCTGTTATGAAGGAACTATTCAATAAATTAATACTTCCTTCTATTTTGACTATGGTCTTTACTACTCCTACTCCGGGCAGTACATACACAGAAGAATAATAAATAGATTAAAGTAATATACAAATATTTATATTTCCCTAATTACTGTGGTTAGGTTTTTACAGCAGAACATTGAAACTTTACATTATTATATCTATTTTGACTATGGTCTTTACTACTCCTACTCCGGGCAGTACATACACAGAAGAATAATAAATAGATTAAAGTAATATACAAATATTTATATTTCCCTTATTACTGTGGTTAGGTTTTTACAGCAGAACATTGAAACTTTACATTATTTTACATATAAATTATATTTTTGCATACAAGCGTTTAAAACGTAATACTAAATTTGTGCAAATATCAGCACAGCTTCTGGTAAATGCTAGTATTGTATAAATAGCACAGGGAAGTTGCCAGTTCCTTTAGCTTGCTAGTTAGCTGATTACTTACAGTAACAGAAGGTAGAATAGTTGATTTATGATTTAGTAATAATAATAATAATTATTGATTCAAAACATATATGACTATGAACTAAACATATCGTCTCAGATAGTGCAATACCAGTAAATAACAGCTGTCAGTGAAGTTGCCATTTCAATAAAATACTTAGCATTTGTTTGAATATTGATTCCTATTTACACTTGTTACTTACGCGGTATTGCACTATCTCCGACGATATTGATTATTAAACAATAATTTTACGCACCTGAATTAGGATTATCCGGTGTTTCAGGCAGAAAAAGTACAAACAATCATATCTTATTCATATGTAAAATTATGATCACAACATAATCCTTATTAACTAGTAATGTTTGATTCCAGTCTACTACTTTTAGAATGTTGACTGTTGTTAGTCAATGGACTATGGTTGTATTTGAATTTCAGATGGAAATAGCCGGTATTATTACTGCACAGCCTGCAAGAGGAAGTTCCAGGCTCGGAGCCAAGTGGCTTACCATGCATACTGCAACGGGCAGCAGAAGCCCTACCAGTGCCCTGAGTGCAATAAGGTATATAGAATGATTATGTGTTCTGTCTTCTTTCTAAGAATTTTATGATTGAACTTGATGACTTTTAAGACTACTATAGTAGAGTTCTGATCTGATTGTCAATGATTCATATATATTTGTTGAAATAATGATTGTTTACAGAGCTTTGCGACACACTCCCACTTTAAATATCACATGCGTGTGCACCGCAACGAGCGCACGTACGCGTGCGAGCTGTGCGGGGAGAGCTTCTTCCAGATGTCCAAGCTGCAGCGCCACAAGCTCAAGCACACCAGTAGGTACCCCGTGCCGAACTAGGCTAGGAAACATTGTATAACACTGGTTGTTTGGTATCCATACCTCCATTCGTAGCGGTTTGTCTATTTTACAGTGTTTAAACATTAAACATGTTTTTATTTGTTAAGAAGAAAAAAATCTTAGTAGTCTGGCTCTTAAATAAATTAGATGCCACGCCTTTATTGTGTATTATATATGAGCTGCAGTGAGTATTGGATAATGAGATGACAAATTGATTAATGATGGAAGACTATACTAGAATTCTGTTTTATAAAACAATCTTCGAATGATCAAGTGCGCCCTTTCCTATTTGAACTTCGGAAGTAAAGATTTTACTCTATCTATTGAACAGTTTTATTTCTTTCATATCTTGCACGGCTTTTTTAAGGGAACACTTATGTTTGGGAGTCTCAATAGTGATTGCATCAGAAGAGTCTTAATCGGTAGCATATTATTAAAAATTTAACTACATGGGATTGCGTTTAAACAATACTGAAAATAAATGAGAACAATTCGAATCAGTTGCTGTGTTGTTTTTACAGAAGAGAAGAAGTACTTGTGTCCCGAGTGCAGCAAAGCGTTCAACAACCTGTCGTCGCTGCGCAAGCACGCGCTCACGCACAGCGAGGAGCGGCCGTACGGCTGCGACACGTGCGGCCGCCGCTTCCGCGACTCCAGCAACTACCGCAAGCATGTCGCCAAGCACCAGGGTGACCACTACTACCGTTACTAACCGTATTTTACACAATTGACAACATTTCATATTTATAACAGGTGGAAATTAATATAGAGATCGACAGGGCTTTAAGTCGTGTACCTTAAAAAAAAATCATTGAATTTATTCTTCTGTATTTAAAGAAATATAAGAAGATACATCAAATAACTATAATTTAAGACAATACGGGCTGAATAGGGTTGTTGTCTAAACTAAGAGCGAAAAAATATAGTTTTTTAGGGTTCCGTACCCAAAGGGTAAAAACGGGACCCTATTACTGAGACTTCGCTGTCCGTCCGTCCGTCCTTCCGTCCGTCCGTCCGTCCGTCCGTCCGTCCGTCTGTCACCAGGCTGTATCTCAAGAACGGTGATAGCTAGACAGTTGAAATTTTCACAGATGATGTATTTCTATTGCCGCTATAACAACAAATACTAAAAACAAAATAAAATAAATATTTAAGGGGGGCTCCCATACAACAAACTTGTTATAGATTATATATATGTATAGGTACGGAACCCTTCATGCGCGAGTCGGACTCGCACTTGCCCAATTTTTTTTATTTGACTTTGACAGGTGACAGATGCATACCGAGTTTGATTAAGTTATTTTTTAATAAGAAAACCGACTAAAGTAACCGTTCCATTAAGTTCTGGTTTCTGTGTTGCCACATTTTAAAATGAGTATGTTTTTATAAATTAATAATAAAGTAAATAATCATCTCAGAAAATAAATAAAAACAGAGATTACTTCATCTTTTTAAGCAGAATTCAGAAAAGTAATAAAATGATAGTCTTAAAAATATGAAATGTTGTCAATTCGCCTATATTATTCAACGCGCTTTCAGTAGGTTCACCTGTCAGTTAGTGTCGGTAGTAACTTTGTTCAGTTTGTTATAACAATGTAATCAAATCTTGGAAGCCAATATTAACCTAATTCTACACGATATCCACTAAGATCACCTGACCTGATCACCCAGGGGCTTGTATTAGACGAATATGTCTTCTGAGATCACCCAGGTGATCGTATTGGACGAATGTCTTCTGAGATCACCCAGGTGATCGTATTGGACGAATATGTCTTCTGAGATCACCCAGGTGATCTTATTGAACGAATATGTCTTCTGAGATCACCCAGGTGATCTTATTGGACGAATATGTCTTCTGAGATCACCCAGGTAATCGTATTGGACGAATATGTCTTCTGAGATCACCCAGGTGATCTTATTGGACGCTATATCCTGCACGATCCCCTGGGTGATTTTAGTGGACAGAATTATATCCACTAGGATACCCCTGAAAGTAATATTACTCTGGAAGTGATTCTGGTGGACGAACTTATCCATCAAAATCACCCAGGTGATTCTTTCGGATTATGTTGTATATTAGGATCACCCTATATATTAGGATGTACTATATTGGAACAATCGACTTAAAAGATTTATGTTTATACTTTTTCACTTTATTGTAATGGAATAAAGTGATTCAATTGTATATACGTACAATCATAATAAGTAGTATTAGTTTAAATGGTTCACCCGGGTGATTGTTTCGGACATAACAGTCCATTTAAATCCCCTGGGTGATCCTAATATACAACATAATCCAAAAGAATCACCTGGGTGATTTTGCTGGATAAGTTCGTCCACCAGAAGCACTTGCAGAGTAATATTATATTACTTTCTAGAGTATAATCACCCAGGTGATCTTATTGGACGCTATATCCTGCACGATCACCTGGGTGATCTTACTGGATAATCACCCAGGGGATCGTGCAGGATATAGCGTCCAATGAGATCACCTGGGTTATCTCAGAAGACATATTCGTCCAATACGATCACCTGGGTGATCCTGATCAGGTCAGGTGATCTCAGTGGATGCCGTGTTATTCTAATCGTCGTATGGAAATTAAACGTGTATGTCGTTCACGTGATAATACAATAATTTGGTATTCTGGAGCTGATCTGATGATTGAGATAGACGCTGGTCGTAGGAAGTTCTAAACGGTCCAAGTAAATTTATCGTGCCTGGGCTTATTAGTCTCGATAAGCGATTACCGTTAGTGTGTTAAAGGACATTCGGCAATAAAATGGTGTTAAAAAGAAGCTTTTTTCCGGTTCCTTCCGGTGTTGTTTTATAATGGTACAAACTGTAAATTAATTTGGAAATGTATTAAAAATTTAACATATACGACGAAACAACGTCATAGGAAAAAACCTAGCAGAAAAAGTAAAGAGAGATTTGCCTGCTCCTCCTCATAACTTATCTTCAATCAACTACAGTACTTTAAAGTCATTTGTGTTATTAAATACTGATGAAGAAGAGGTTGAAAGAATTATATTTCGTCGTTTCATTCTTCAGATATAATATATAACAAGGTAGTCCTTTAAACCTACAGGCGACATTGCACGATTTTAAGAGACAATCAATTGACTATTAACTAAACAGATTCCATTCATTCATTCACTCCGTTCCTCCCGGCAGGCCCACCTCCATATTGCCTCATTCTTTTTTCGTCACGGCGACGAGCGCACGCGCTTCTCTCTGAGGATGCGGACGACCGTTAATTCTGTCGAAACGCAACTCCGATGAGAAGTTCCGTTATCACAACGAACAAATTAAATTAGTCTAGAATAATATTTTTTATATACCGTCATAATCTAACGACGAAATAAGTAAATTAATTTTAAATAATTCAGTGACAATAAGTGATTGTAATGAAATGAGCCTAATACATAGGTATTGACTGCGAGTCTCCAACGATGTCAGCAAGCATATATGGGCGTTCTTCAGTAGAATCCACGTTCTTCTGCGACAGAAATATTTTTCTCCGTCTACCGTGGCTTACATAGGGATTGACTGCGAGTCTCTAACTATGATTATGCGCATCGGGGTTGACTGCGAGTCTCCAACGATGTTAGCAAGCCGAAAATACGGTCATTTTGCGGTAGAATCCATGTCCATCTGTGACAAGATTAATTTTCTCAATCTACCGTGGCTTACATAGGGATTGACCGCGAGTCTCTAACTATGTTAATGCGCATCGGGGTTGACTGCGAGTCTCCAACGATGTTAGCAAGCCGAAAATACGCACATTTTGCGGTAGAATCCATGTCCATCTGCGACAAGATTAATTTTCTCAATTTACCGTGGCCTACATAGGGATTGACTGCGAGTCTCTATGTTCAAATGCGCATCGGGGTTGACTGCGAGTCTCCAACGATGGAAGCAAGCCGAAAATATGGACATTTTGCGGTAGAATCTACGTCCATCTGCGACAAAATTAATTTTCTCAATCTACCGTGGCCTACATAGGGATTGACTGCGAGTCTCTAACTATGTTTAAATATACATCGGGGTTGACTGCGAGTCTCCAACGATGTTATCAAGCCCTACACGGGTATTCTTCGATAGAATCCACGTTCCTCGGCGGCAAAAATATTTTTCTTGGTCTAAGTACCCTCTAAGGAAAATATTTTTAATAAAATTAAATGATCAATTTTCTACTGTCTAACATGATAAAATGTAACAAAATTGGCTTATATATCTTGTATCGGAATCGCAAGTTAACAGCGAAATTCTCGCATCCGATTGTTATAACGAGGCCGGAACTAAATAATGAACTCCTGGCCTCCGAAAACCGGACGGACGCCCCATGGCGCCGCTGCCAGAGCCAGAACTCGATAAGGAATTTCGAGGGCTGTCGGGGAATCAACACATGATAACCGCGCAAAGTATGGTGGTATTCATGAGACCCTAACAAAGGACATGGTCCTAAAGTATTAATCTCGTTCCTGATAATTATTATGCACCGGCCACCGTTCGAGATATGGGTCGAAATCAGGACGAGAATTTATCGGTTATGCAATAACACGGTTCTCCTTCATCAACAGGCCCGTGTTATTCTTATAAAAAAAAAAAAAAACGAGCTAAATAATAACACGTTTCAGTCCCTTCGAGACTATACATGTAAAATCAAAACGTCGAGGTTATTAAATAAACACATTTTGAATGCAATGAGATTCCGTTTTGTTATAATAATATTAAACGTGTCGGCAGTGGCTTGCCGTATTTCATGTGGCCTTCAAGCGACTTCGACTCAGAATCGCATAAAACTCTCTCCTAATCTGGTCCAGTCGTTCCTGCTGGACATTCAGGATGCAAGATGAGACTGTATTCAGCAATAAACCGTCTGAAAATATCAAAGCCGCCGAGACCATCAAAAGTCGGTCTCAAATTAAGAAATCTGTTCCGAAGAGACTGACTTCTGTCTCTGCACAAGCGACTCGCACTCGAGCGCCTTACTCGACAAACTAGTCAGCGACTCCTCGTTCGTCACACGTCGAACAGGGGGGGCGGTGGTCGCGCCGACGACGGTGCAGACACGCCGGACCCTGCCGGCTTCAGCTCCGCAACATGCCGCGGCCGGTATTTCGGAGACATACTGCAGTATGGCAGAGATAATTATATTCATAACGTTTGGTCTAAAAATATCTTCTAGTAATTAAATAATGTCTTAGATCGAGTTCGACAGGCCACTCAATCACATTTAACACACAGAAGTACAGCAAGAATCTGTATCAATCTGAATATGTACCTTATGTCACAGCGAAGCAGCGGACATAAGCTAAGCCATACAAAAGTAGCTAGTGTTGGGAGCCTTATCAGAGTGTAGGTACTCCGATATTAATAATCGGCTCTTGTCGGTGGAGCAATTTCCATCCATCTCGTCCATCCGATATTAATGTATATCTAATATTTTGCGGCACCAAATATTAATTAGAACGATTAGCTTAAACGTTTTATTTTAAAATTTAAAGTTTTAATAAATTTACAGCACTGACATTTTATGGTGGAGGACAAACGCACCTTCAAAATCTATGTCTCAAGACGGTTATTTTAACCACTTTAAAATATATCTCTCTAGATCTGTACCAATAAATGTAAGTGCCCGAAAGTAGCTACTTACCTACGATTTCTATTTCATTTGACTTAGGAGTTGAATACAGAGTATATTCATACTCCACAGAGCGTCCATTTTGAGATTTCGAGGTCTCAAATCAGTCATTTACTAAGATAACATTTAGATATAGAAATGCCTATTTAACGTAAATGAAGCTCTAGCAATGCTTCGCTTAGGGTATATTGTCAGCTTTGATAAATAAGTTTCCCTTCTTAAAACCCAAATCAAAAATTTATCTTACAGGGTTTTAAATCGATATTTGACTTTATCTTTACCAGAGGATAATCAAAACGGAATTGTACAGTTGACTCACAAATAAAATAATAATATTATAAAAAAAAAGAAAAACACAAAGTTTTGGTGTTAATTACCTACCATAACTTACCTTTTAGCCATCTTCAAACTAAAGATTTGAATATCTTAATAGGTGGATTAACAATTCTTATACATACAAATAATAATCTCACAGTAGGTAATTATATTACATTTCCGTGTCCATCTTGAAGTCTATAGAGAGAGACGCGCCTAAATCAAGTGAGGGCGCTGGTTGCGATAAAGATAAAGCCAGTGGTATGTGGGGATTTCAGAACGGGAATCTGACATATTTTATTTGGAATTAATTAATAATTAGATTTATACAATCCAATTAAATTCGTTTATTGCGTTTCATGTTGTACATAAGGTCATATATTATTGAACAGGTCCAGGAACATGAACGCGTTGCTAATGATGTCATTCGGTTATACCCGTTCGGGCAATACGTTTCCATATTTAATCATTTATCTCGTCTAATTGAGTCGAAGCAAACTTTACGGTTTCACCCGACTTACATCAATACTAAAAGTTATGCATAGATATTCGATGCTGAATCCAGGCAGGAAGATAATTAACGTAAATGTGAATTAGCTGCAAAAACGTACCGATTTGAAAGTATCGTACAACACTTCTGAAATCCCATATTATTACCAAATGTTCAGATTTGATATCATATCCTGGAGGCCTGCTTTGTTAGCTGGCGTTCTAAATATATTTTTTTGCATTCTCTGGTTTATATTAGAAACACTAACCGGAATCTTAGTATTTTTTTTCGGTTTTTTCCTAATTATTCGATTACAGACTTCCCTCCTCTACATGTCCTGGGTGTCGCGAAGCTATGCGACAGTCTTTCAATCGAGGTGGTACATCACAAGAAACGGTGTGACCCTTATGCTTGGATCGTTTCCCGACGGTACTTATAGTCCAGTAATATGACGTAAAATATTGTCAATTTTGAGCCAGAAGTAATCATGACACCTCGGATGTTTTTAAAACCACAGTTTTATCATTCTTATCCCAGTAAGTTACCAGTGTCGTACGTATAGTTACCGTTCTGCCTTATTAGTGTTACTGAGAATATAGGACACTGGCGTGAAACGCCTGCGAAAAGCAGCAAACAAGCAGATACCAAATGCCCCTAACTATACTGAGCTGATACCTATATGGGAACCGCAAATCGGCCTAAATTATATCTGTCATTGGTAACCCAATAAAACATATTTTTGAAAGAATGCCACAAAGAAGTGACTTTATACTTAAAATCTAGGTATAAACATATTTTTAGGCACACAGAATACACTTTTTAGCTAATCGCATTTGAAGTTGTTGTTTCTTCAAAAATGGTGATGATTACAGATGTTATTAAAACATTAGGTGCATGTCGAGAACATTCGGTCCTCTTCCTGCTCTTCTTTTATAGACTACGGTGCTATTTGTAGAGCTACGCTCTCAAAGGTTATAATTGTTGGCTAAAGCTACTACCTCGCAAACCATCAATAGATGGATTAAAGAGGTTCTGTAGTAAATTGGCACCCCGGCAAAACACGCACCCCGGTAACATTTAGTGCGCGCAGATACGAAGATCTGTCGTTAACCGCGCTGAAGTCAGCGCTATCGCCATCTGGCGCACAGTGGGCTATACCGCTACGTCTCAGAGGTTCGCTCGCTTTTGTGATAGACCAATTTCGGATGACGAATATTCGTCGAATATTTATATTTATAATAATTCTAAAATAAAATAAACATGTCATGTTACTTTAATTATTCTGTGTCAGAGAAATATATAACTATATTCTCTTATCATGTTTTAATCTACAAAAAGCAAAATATAAAATAAAAATAAAACTCTGAACATCTACCTTGTTATATATTATATCTGAAGAATGAAACGACGAAATATAATAGATGATCAATCGAACTTCTCAAGCGAAGTTCGATCATTATTATATGAGTCGTTTCATTCGAAGATATAATAACCCTCCCACCCTAGTGTACTCCCCTATATTTTAAAGTTTTGCTTTTTCTCTGAAAAGAATGAGGCAATATGGAGGTGGGCCTGCCGGGAGGAACGGAGTGAATGAATGAATGGAATCTGTTTAGTTAATAGTCAATTGATTGTCTCTTAAAATCGTGCAATGTCGCCTGTAGGTTTAAAGGACTACCTTGTTATATATTATATCTTCGAATGAAACGACTCATATAATAATGATCGAACTTCGCTTGAGAAGTTCGTTTGATCATCTATTATAATATAATGGGCTTAAAAGACGATTGCTCGGTAGGTTGGGATGGTATCTCAAATAAAATTTTAAAACAATTCAAGCACATCCTGGTTCCACCACTCACGCAGGTCTTTCGAAAATGCCTCTCAGAAGGAATCTTTCCTAAATGTCTGAAAAAAGCTGTCATTGTTCCTGTATACAAATCCGGCGCTAAAGACGAAATAACGAACTATAGACCCATTTCTCTTCTACCATCGACATCTAAAATCCTCGAAAAAATTATCAATAATAGACTTGTCCAATATTTGGAGAAACATTCTATCTTGTCAAAAACCCAATTTGGTTTTCGCTCTAAATTGTCAACTGCCGATGCGGTCCATGAATTGACTGACCACGTAGTTCAGGAACTTGACAGGGGCAACCAGACAATAGGTATATTTCTGGACCTTGCTAAAGCTTTTGACACCGTCTCTGTTTCCATTCTACTACACAAGCTTGAAGCAATAGGCGTAAGAGGCACCCAACTCAAACTATTCGCAAACTATCTCAATGAGCGCACTCAATGCATAAAAATAGACAATGTTGTCAGCTCTGACCTGAAAAACACTTGTTTTGGGGTTCCCCAAGGAAGTATACTAGGCCCTACACTGTTTTTAATGTATATCAATGATCTCTGTAATTTGAAAGTGGATAGCGGCAAAATTTATTTCCTACGCGGATGACACTGTTCTACTTTTTTCTGCAAAAACAATAGAGGAAGTTTATACGTATGCGCAACGAGGCTTAAGCACTGTTAATAACTGGCTTCAACAGCATCTACTTACACTTAATTCGGACAAAACGAACTACATTGAGTTTTCCATGCACAAATCTAATTTAACACCAAATAACCCCAAACTCTACTCGCACAACTGTAAGGACCCCAATAAAACACAATGCAAATGTCCAGATATAGTCGCAGTTACCAAAATTAAGTATTTAGGAATCATAATTGATGATACTCTCTCTTTTGAATATCACATCGCAGCTTTATGCAATAGAGTACGTAAGTTGATATTTGTGGTCAAAAAACTGCGTTCATTTGCGGACTCACATTTAATCAAAAACGTCTATTTTGCCCTATGTCAATTGATATTAACGTACTGCATTTCCTCATGGGGCGGGCTGGCCAAAACTACATTAATTAATTAATTTATTTATTTATTAAAAGGTTTGCCAACAGATACAACACTATACGAAATAACAATAAGAAACATGTGTACATGGAATGCCAGAGTGTCTATCCAATGATAGGCAAACACGACATGCATATCTAAAAGCTACTTAAACAATGTGAGGAGATAACATTACAAAGAAAATAACAATTTTAAATGAGTAGGTACTACATTAACATTAACATTAAGTACTAAGTAGTTCACAAAACTATCAACTACGTAACATGACAGTTCCGAAGGAATATCTTAAATTTATTTAGTGACATAGCCAATAAGTCAATCCTGGTCACCTTGTATATTTTATTATGCTCCCTGCATATTCTAGGAATGACACTGTGAGATCCAAGATTAGTTCGATAGTTGTCCAAAGCAAAGGGACGGAAATTGGCTATGCGAGAGTTAGGTCTAGGTACCGTAAATCCAACTTTGTTCAATAATTGCGGAGAATCTATCAACCCAGTTATAATTTTGAATAGTAAGACCTGATCAGAGATCCAACGACGTTTCTCCAATGATGGTAAATTGAAATTTTTTTTTTTTTTTAATAAACTTAGAAAGAGCTCAAAGAGCAATTCTAAAGGTATCCACTTCCCGTCCTTTCCTCTACCCTACTAATCTTCTTTATAAGTCTTGTGAAGTACTAACCGTTCGGCAACTATTTATACTAAGCACGGTCCTTAAACAGCACGCTGCAATCCCTTATAGCACTGAGTATACTAATAAACGGCGAAAGGATCTTGTTTGCTCTAAAATTATTCGAAGAAGCCACTTCTGTTTTAGATTTTTTGTTTCGCTGGGTCCTCTTCTGTACAGTAGGCTTAATACGAAGCTGGATATATATCCGCTCAGCTACGCGAAATGTAAGAAAACACTCCAAGAAGCGCTACAAAATATGTCATACGAAGATACAGAGAAGTTACTGATTGTTCTAAGTTGATTTTCATGTATTCATTCTAATTTAATATTTTAGTATCCGATCTATAATTTATCAAACTATTTAATAAGAACTAAATTATTGTTTCATGTGTTTATGATTATTTATTTAAGAAATTGTTAATAAGTTAGTCCTCTTTATGCCTGAAACACAGGGAATCCTAGTTCAGGCGCATGTCATTTTTTGCCAAGTAGAATGTCTTAGGCTATAGTTATTATTACTGTAAAATAAGTTATTATTCAATAAATATCTTATCTTATCTATAATCTGTTGTTCGTCGACAGGAGGCGGGTGTCCGGGCGCGTGCGCGTGCGGCGCGTGCGGGCGGCGGCGTGCGCGCGCGCACCAGTGTCCGCGCTGTCCGCAGGCCTTCCACGCGCGCAAGGACATGCGCCGCCACGCCGCCGTGCACACAGGTCGGTGCAGTGCTATAGTGGGGGGCCGGTGCGGGCACCAGTGTCCGCGCTGTCCGCAGGCCTTCCACGCGCGCAAGGACATGCGCCGCCACGCCGCCGTGCACACAGGTCGGTGCAGTGCTATAGTGGGGGGCCGGTGCGGGCACCAGTGTCCGCGCTGTCCGCAGGCCTTCCACGCGCGCAAGGACATGCGCCGCCACGCCGCCGTGCACACAGGTCGGTGCAGTGCTATAGTGGGGGGCCGGTGCGGGCACCAGTGTCCGCGCTGTCCGCAGGCCTTCCACGCGCGCAAGGACATGCGCCGCCACGCCGCCGTGCACACAGGTCGGTGCAGTGCTATAGTGGGGGGCCGGTGCGGGCACCAGTGTCCGCGCTGTCCGCAGGCCTTCCACGCGCGCAAGGACATGCGCCGCCACGCCGCCGTGCACACAGGTCGGTGCAGTGCTATAGTGGGGGGCCGGTGCGGGCACCAGTGTCCGCGCTGTCCGCAGGCCTTCCACGCGCGCAAGGACATGCGCCGCCACGCCGCCGTGCACACAGGTCGGTGCAGTGCTATAGTGGGGGGCCGGTGCGGGCACCAGTGTCCGCGCTGTCCGCAGGCCTTCCACGCGCGCAAGGACATGCGCCGCCACGCCGCCGTGCACACAGGTCGGTGCAGTGCTATAGTGGGGGGCCGGTGCGGGCACCAGTGTCCGCGCTGTCCGCAGGCCTTCCACGCGCGCAAGGACATGCGCCGCCACGCCGCCGTGCACACAGGTCGGTGCAGTGCTATAGTGGGGGGCCGGTGCGGGCCGGCACCAGCGTCGGCATTGGCTCTGAGGTCGAGCCAGTCGCGTAGGCAATCCGGGCACGAAAATATACCGAACACGACAGGGTAGGATCGGCGTCGATGGTCAACCATAAACGAGTTCAATCGAATACTCTCGAACATGCAATGAAATGTCGTCATAACGCGCGTTGTATAACAGGCTGCGAAGCATTTCAGGCGGAACAACTCGAAAGAACTGTGAAGGAATTTCATACATTTAAGACCTAGGCCGGGAAGTAAATCATTTTGTCGTCTGAATTCATGAACAGGCTAAACAGCAGAATTATATATTTTTTGAGTAAAGTTTATTTTTTATTTCATTGCATATGTTTGAGAAAAGCACTATACAAGCCTTAGCCGTGAAAAGGGCTTGCCTACCTTCTCATCCGGCGAGCCCTTCTTTCCTGGCGTCTGCAGTAATGTACTATTAATTATCCATGTTAATAACAGGAACTCGTTTCCATTTGAAGAATCCCAGCTAGCGAAATGAGTATTTTTTTTCGCTCCAGATTCGAAGCCGTTCCGTTGCAAGGTGTGTTCGCGGCGGTTCCGGCGCAAGGACAACCTGGAGCGGCACGTGCGCAACACGCACCCCGCGCACGCGCACGCGCCCGCCGACCACGTGCTGCGCGACGACAGCGTGCTGCGCGGCCCCGACCCGCTGCAGCTCGACAAGATCTACCAGAGCGAGGAGAAGACCAAGTTGGAGATCTTGAATCCCTTGCCGCCGCTGCCGCCCGAGGTGACGTCTCAGCCGTCGAACTCGATTAGTGACACGTCTGCTGAATGCATCTAAATAAATCATTTCAATTTCACAGGTCATCCAAAAGCACCTGCACGACGATAAAGAGCCCCGGACGAGAGAAGCGAAGGAGGATAAGTCCCTGGCCGAGACGATCCTGGAGGCCAACAACGCGCGGCAGAGCGTGATCTTCGGGCCGGTGCGGCGCGCGGCGCCCGAGCCCGGCGAGTACGTGCACAAGATCCGCAAGGCCAACGTCGTGGCGCGCGAGCTGCACGCGCTGCTGCCGCCCATCGACCGGCGCAAGGTCCGCGAGCTCGCCAGGCTCGACCACCAGGTGAGAGCTCCGCAGGTGACGTCATGGCCGCGAGCTGCACGCGCTGCTGCCGCCCATCGACCGGCGCAAGGTCCGCGAGCTCGCCAGGCTCGAGGTTTTTTCTTCTTTCTTCCGCAGAGAAACTACAGCCAACACCAATTGCAGATATTCTTTTTACATAGGACCTACATAAGACGGTAAATTGGTCATTAGAAAATTTTACATTTGTTAGGAATTCCTTATAACGTGGTTGTACATTTCCAGAACGACTTGGACGTGGGCGCGCCGCCGGAGAAGTACCGCGAGCTGTACAAGAAGATCCTGTACGAGCGCTCGGAGCGGGAGGCCGCGCTGGCCGCCGAGGACGAGCTGCACTGGAGGAAGAAGATGAAGCTCAACCTCAACTGGTGAGTGGCCACGCGGCGAGCGTCACAGGAAGACCCTCTAGTCTAGAGGCTCTTCCGGTGATCAGAGTCTAGAGCACTCTAGAGGGAGGCCGCGCTGGCCGCCGAGGACGAGCTGCACTGGAGGAAGAAGATGAAGCTCAACCTCAACTGGTGAGTGGCCACGCGGCGAGCGTCACAGGAAGACCCTCTAGTCTAGAGGCTCTTCCGGTGATCAGAGTCTAGAGCACTCTAGAGGGAGGCCGCGCTGGCCGCCGAGGACGAGCTGCACTGGAGGAAGAAGATGAAGCTCAACCTCAACTGGTGAGTGGCCACGCGGCGAGCGTCACAGGAAGACCCTCTAGTCTAGAGGCTCTTCCGGTGATCAGAGTCTAGAGCACTCTAGAGGGAGGCCGCGCTGGCCGCCGAGGACGAGCTGCACTGGAGGAAGAAGATGAAGCTCAACCTCAACTGGTGAGTGGCCACGCGGCGAGCGTCACAGGAAGACCCTCTAGTCTAGAGGCTCTTCCGGTGATCAGAGTCTAGAGCACTCTAGAGGGAGGCCGCGCTGGCCGCCGAGGACGAGCTGCACTGGAGGAAGAAGATGAAGCTCAACCTCAACTGGTGAGTGGCCACGCGGCGAGCGTCACAGGAAGACCCTCTAGTCTAGAGGCTCTTCCGGTGATCAGAGTCTAGAGCACTCTAGAGGGAGGCCGCGCTGGCCGCCGAGGACGAGCTGCACTGGAGGAAGAAGATGAAGCTCAACCTCAACTGGTGAGTGGCCACGCGGCGAGCGTCACAGGAAGACCCTCTAGTCTAGAGGCTCTTCCGGTGATCAGAGTCTAGAGCACTCTAGAGGGAGGCCGCGCTGGCCGCCGAGGACGAGCTGCACTGGAGGAAGAAGATGAAGCTCAACCTCAACTGGTGAGTGGCCACGCGGCGAGCGTCACAGGAAGACCCTCTAGTCTAGAGGCTCTTCCGGTGATCAGAGTCTAGAGCACTCTAGAGGGAGGCCGCGCTGGCCGCCGAGGACGAGCTGCACTGGAGGAAGAAGATGAAGCTCAACCTCAACTGGTGAGTGGCCACGCGGCGAGCGTCACAGGAAGACCCTCTAGTCTAGAGGCTCTTCCGGTGATCAGAGTCTAGAGCACTCTAGAGGGAGGCCGCGCTGGCCGCCGAGGACGAGCTGCACTGGAGGAAGAAGATGAAGCTCAACCTCAACTGGTGAGTGGCCACGCGGCGAGCGTCACAGGAAGACCCTCTAGTCTAAAGGCTCTTCCGGTGATCAGAGTCTAGAGCACTCTAGAGGGAGGCCGCGCTGGCCGCCGAGGACGAGCTGCACTGGAGGAAGAAGATGAAGCTCAACCTCAACTGGTGAGTGGCCACGCGGCGAGCGTCACAGGAAGACCCTCTAGTCTAGAGGCTCTTCCGGTGATCAGAGTCTAGAGCACTCTAGAGGGAGGCCGCGCTGGCCGCCGAGGACGAGCTGCACTGGAGGAAGAAGATGAAGCTCAACCTCAACTGGTGAGTGGCCACGCGGCGAGCGTCACAGGAAGACCCTCTAGTCTAGAGGCTCTTCCGGTGATCAGAGTCTAGAGCACTCTAGAGGGAGGCCGCGCTGGCCGCCGAGGACGAGCTGCACTGGAGGAAGAAGATGAAGCTCAACCTCAACTGGTGAGTGGCCACGCGGCGAGCGTCACAGGAAGACCCTCTAGTCTAGAGGCTCTTCCGGTGATCAGAGTCTAGAGCACTCTAGAGGGAGGCCGCGCTGGCCGCCGAGGACGAGCTGCACTGGAGGAAGAAGATGAAGCTCAACCTCAACTGGTGAGTGGCCACGCGGCGAGCGTCACAGGAAGACCCTCTAGTCTAGAGGCTCTTCCGGTGATCAGAGTCTAGAGCACTCTAGAGGGAGGCCGCGCTGGCCGCCGAGGACGAGCTGCACTGGAGGAAGAAGATGAAGCTCAACCTCAACTGGTGAGTGGCCACGCGGCGAGCGTCACAGGAAGACCCTCTAGTCTAGAGGCTCTTCCGGTGATCAGAGTCTAGAGCACTCTAGAGGGAGGCCGCGCTGGCCGCCGAGGACGAGCTGCACTGGAGGAAGAAGATGAAGCTCAACCTCAACTGGTGAGTGGCCACGCGGCGAGCGTCACAGGAAGACCCTCTAGTCTAAAGGCTCTTCCGGTGATCAGAGTCTAGAGCACTCTAGAGGGAGGCCGCGCTGGCCGCCGAGGACGAGCTGCACTGGAGGAAGAAGATGAAGCTCAACCTCAACTGGTGAGTGGCCACGCGGCGAGCGTCACAGGAAGACCCTCTAGTCTAGAGGCTCTTCCGGTGATCAGAGTCTAGAGCACTCTAGAGGGAGGCCGCGCTGGCCGCCGAGGACGAGCTGCACTGGAGGAAGAAGATGAAGCTCAACCTCAACTGGTGAGTGGCCACGCGGCGAGCGTCACAGGAAGACCCTCTAGTCTAGAGGCTCTTCCGGTGATCAGAGTCTAGAGCACTCTAGAGGGAGGCCGCGCTGGCCGCCGAGGACGAGCTGCACTGGAGGAAGAAGATGAAGCTCAACCTCAACTGGTGAGTGGCCACGCGGCGAGCGTCACAGGAAGACCCTCTAGTCTAGAGGCTCTTCCGGTGATCAGAGTCTAGAGCACTCTAGAGGGAGGCCGCGCTGGCCGCCGAGGACGAGCTGCACTGGAGGAAGAAGATGAAGCTCAACCTCAACTGGTGAGTGGCCACGCGGCGAGCGTCACAGGAAGACCCTCTAGTCTAGAGGCTCTTCCGGTGATCAGAGTCTAGAGCACTCTAGAGGGAGGCCGCGCTGGCCGCCGAGGACGAGCTGCACTGGAGGAAGAAGATGAAGCTCAACCTCAACTGGTGAGTGGCCACGCGGCGAGCGTCACAGGAAGACCCTCTAGTCTAAAGGCTCTTCCGGTGATCAGAGTCTAGAGCACTCTAGAGGGAGGCCGCGCTGGCCGCCGAGGACGAGCTGCACTGGAGGAAGAAGATGAAGCTCAACCTCAACTGGTGAGTGGCCACGCGGCGAGCGTCACAGGAAGACCCTCTAGTCTAAAGGCTCTTCCGGTGATCAGAGTCTAGAGCACTCTAGAGGGAGGCCGCGCTGGCCGCCGAGGACGAGCTGCACTGGAGGAAGAAGATGAAGCTCAACCTCAACTGGTGAGTGGCCACGCGGCGAGCGTCACAGGAAGACCCTCTAGTCTAAAGGCTCTTCCGGTGATCAGAGTCTAGAGCACTCTAGAGGGAGGCCGCGCTGGCCGCCGAGGACGAGCTGCACTGGAGGAAGAAGATGAAGCTCAACCTCAACTGGTGAGTGGCCACGCGGCGAGCGTCACAGGAAGACCCTCTAGTCTAAAGGCTCTTCCGGTGATCAGAGTCTAGAGCACTCTAGAGGGAGGCCGCGCTGGCCGCCGAGGACGAGCTGCACTGGAGGAAGAAGATGAAGCTCAACCTCAACTGGTGAGTGGCCACGCGGCGAGCGTCACAGGAAGACCCTCTAGTCTAGAGGCTCTTCCGGTGATCAGAGTCTAGAGCACTCTAGAGGGAGGCCGCGCTGGCCGCCGAGGACGAGCTGCACTGGAGGAAGAAGATGAAGCTCAACCTCAACTGGTGAGTGGCCACGCGGCGAGCGTCACAGGAAGACCCTCTAGTCTAGAGGCTCTTCCGGTGATCAGAGTCTAGAGCACTCTAGAGGGAGGCCGCGCTGGCCGCCGAGGACGAGCTGCACTGGAGGAAGAAGATGAAGCTCAACCTCAACTGGTGAGTGGCCACGCGGCGAGCGTCACAGGAAGACCCTCTAGTCTAGAGGCTCTTCCGGTGATCAGAGTCTAGAGCACTCTAGAGGGAGGCCGCGCTGGCCGCCGAGGACGAGCTGCACTGGAGGAAGAAGATGAAGCTCAACCTCAACTGGTGAGTGGCCACGCGGCGAGCGTCACAGGAAGACCCTCTAGTCTAGAGGCTCTTCCGGTGATCAGAGTCTAGAGCACTCTAGAGGGAGGCCGCGCTGGCCGCCGAGGACGAGCTGCACTGGAGGAAGAAGATGAAGCTCAACCTCAACTGGTGAGTGGCCACGCGGCGAGCGTCACAGGAAGACCCTCTAGTCTAAAGGCTCTTCCGGTGATCAGAGTCTAGAGCACTCTAGAGGGAGGCCGCGCTGGCCGCCGAGGACGAGCTGCACTGGAGGAAGAAGATGAAGCTCAACCTCAACTGGTGAGTGGCCACGCGGCGAGCGTCACAGGAAGACCCTCTAGTCTAAAGGCTCTTCCGGTGATCAGAGTCTAGAGCACTCTAGAGGGAGGCCGCGCTGGCCGCCGAGGACGAGCTGCACTGGAGGAAGAAGATGAAGCTCAACCTCAACTGGTGAGTGGCCACGCGGCGAGCGTCACAGGAAGACCCTCTAGTCTAAAGGCTCTTCCGGTGATCAGAGTCTAGAGCACTCTAGAGGGAGGCCGCGCTGGCCGCCGAGGACGAGCTGCACTGGAGGAAGAAGATGAAGCTCAACCTCAACTGGTGAGTGGCCACGCGGCGAGCGTCACAGGAAGACCCTCTAGTCTAAAGGCTCTTCCGGTGATCAGAGTCTAGAGCACTCTAGAGGGAGGCCGCGCTGGCCGCCGAGGACGAGCTGCACTGGAGGAAGAAGATGAAGCTCAACCTCAACTGGTGAGTGGCCACGCGGCGAGCGTCACAGGAAGACCCTCTAGTCTAAAGGCTCTTCCGGTGATCAGAGTCTAGAGCACTCTAGAGGGAGGCCGCGCTGGCCGCCGAGGACGAGCTGCACTGGAGGAAGAAGATGAAGCTCAACCTCAACTGGTGAGTGGCCACGCGGCGAGCGTCACAGGAAGACCCTCTAGTCTAAAGGCTCTTCCGGTGATCAGAGTCTAGAGCACTCTAGAGGGAGGCCGCGCTGGCCGCCGAGGACGAGCTGCACTGGAGGAAGAAGATGAAGCTCAACCTCAACTGGTGAGTGGCCACGCGGCGAGCGTCACAGGAAGACCCTCTAGTCTAAAGGCTCTTCCGGTGATCAGAGTCTAGAGCACTCTAGAGGGAGGCCGCGCTGGCCGCCGAGGACGAGCTGCACTGGAGGAAGAAGATGAAGCTCAACCTCAACTGGTGAGTGGCCACGCGGCGAGCGTCACAGGAAGACCCTCTAGTCTAGAGGCTCTTCCGGTGATCAGAGTCTAGAGCACTCTAGAGGGAGGCCGCGCTGGCCGCCGAGGACGAGCTGCACTGGAGGAAGAAGATGAAGCTCAACCTCAACTGGTGAGTGGCCACGCGGCGAGCGTCACAGGAAGACCCTCTAGTCTAGAGGCTCTTCCGGTGATCAGAGTCTAGAGCACTCTAGAGGGAGGCCGCGCTGGCCGCCGAGGACGAGCTGCACTGGAGGAAGAAGATGAAGCTCAACCTCAACTGGTGAGTGGCCACGCGGCGAGCGTCACAGGAAGACCCTCTAGTCTAGAGGCTCTTCCGGTGATCAGAGTCTAGAGCACTCTAGAGGGAGGCCGCGCTGGCCGCCGAGGACGAGCTGCACTGGAGGAAGAAGATGAAGCTCAACCTCAACTGGTGAGTGGCCACGCGGCGAGCGTCACAGGAAGACCCTCTAGTCTAAAGGCTCTTCCGGTGATCAGAGTCTAGAGCACTCTAGAGGGAGGCCGCGCTGGCCGCCGAGGACGAGCTGCACTGGAGGAAGAAGATGAAGCTCAACCTCAACTGGTGAGTGGCCACGCGGCGAGCGTCACAGGAAGACCCTCTAGTCTAGAGGCTCTTCCGGTGATCAGAGTCTAGAGCACTCTAGAGGGAGGCCGCGCTGGCCGCCGAGGACGAGCTGCACTGGAGGAAGAAGATGAAGCTCAACCTCAACTGGTGAGTGGCCACGCGGCGAGCGTCACAGGAAGACCCTCTAGTCTAGAGGCTCTTCCGGTGATCAGAGTCTAGAGCACTCTAGAGGGAGGCCGCGCTGGCCGCCGAGGACGAGCTGCACTGGAGGAAGAAGATGAAGCTCAACCTCAACTGGTGAGTGGCCACGCGGCGAGCGTCACAGGAAGACCCTCTAGTCTAGAGGCTCTTCCGGTGATCAGAGTCTAGAGCACTCTAGAGGGAGGCCGCGCTGGCCGCCGAGGACGAGCTGCACTGGAGGAAGAAGATGAAGCTCAACCTCAACTGGTGAGTGGCCACGCGGCGAGCGTCACAGGAAGACCCTCTAGTCTAAAGGCTCTTCCGGTGATCAGAGTCTAGAGCACTCTAGAGGGAGGCCGCGCTGGCCGCCGAGGACGAGCTGCACTGGAGGAAGAAGATGAAGCTCAACCTCAACTGGTGAGTGGCCACGCGGCGAGCGTCACAGGAAGACCCACTAGACTAGAGGCTCTTCCGGTGATCAGAGTCTAGAGCACTCTAGAGGGAGGCCGCGCTGGCCGCCGAGGACGAGCTGCACTGGAGGAAGAAGATGAAGCTCAACCTCAACTGGTGAGTGGCCACGCGGCGAGCGTCACAGGAAGACCCTCTAGTCTAGAGGCTCTTCCGGTGATCAGAGTCTAGAGCACTCTAGAGGGAGGCCGCGCTGGCCGCCGAGGACGAGCTGCACTGGAGGAAGAAGATGAAGCTCAACCTCAACTGGTGAGTGGCCACGCGGCGAGCGTCACAGGAAGACCCACTAGACTAGAGGCTCTTCCGGTGATCAGAGTCTAGAGCACTCTAGAGGGAGGCCGCGCTGGCCGCCGAGGACGAGCTGCACTGGAGGAAGAAGATGAAGCTCAACCTCAACTGGTGAGTGGCCACGCGGCGAGCGTCACAGGAAGACCCTCTAGTCTAAAGGCTCTTCCGGTGATCAGAGTCTAGAGCACTCTAGAGGGAGGCCGCGCTGGCCGCCGAGGACGAGCTGCACTGGAGGAAGAAGATGAAGCTCAACCTCAACTGGTGAGTGGCCACGCGGCGAGCGTCACAGGAAGACCCTCTAGTCTAGAGGCTCTTCCGGTGATCAGAGTCTAGAGCACTCTAGAGGGAGGCCGCGCTGGCCGCCGAGGACGAGCTGCACTGGAGGAAGAAGATGAAGCTCAACCTCAACTGGTGAGTGGCCACGCGGCGAGCGTCACAGGAAGACCCTCTAGTCTAAAGGCTCTTCCGGTGATCAGAGTCTAGAGCACTCTAGAGGGAGGCCGCGCTGGCCGCCGAGGACGAGCTGCACTGGAGGAAGAAGATGAAGCTCAACCTCAACTGGTGAGTGGCCACGCGGCGAGCGTCACAGGAAGACCCTCTAGTCTAGAGGGTCTTCCGGTGATCAGAGTCTAGAGCACTCTAGAGGGAGGCCGCGCTGGCCGCCGAGGACGAGCTGCACTGGAGGAAGAAGATGAAGCTCAACCTCAACTGGTGAGTGGCCACGCGGCGAGCGTCACAGGAAGACCCTCTAGTCTAAAGGCTCTTCCGGTGATCAGAGTCTAGAGCACTCTAGAGGGAGGCCGCGCTGGCCGCCGAGGACGAGCTGCACTGGAGGAAGAAGATGAAGCTCAACCTCAACTGGTGAGTGGCCACGCGGCGAGCGTCACAGGAAGACCCTCTAGTCTAGAGGCTCTTCCGGTGATCAGAGTCTAGAGCACTCTAGAGGGAGGCCGCGCTGGCCGCCGAGGACGAGCTGCACTGGAGGAAGAAGATGAAGCTCAACCTCAACTGGTGAGTGGCCACGCGGCGAGCGTCACAGGAAGAGCCTCTAGACTAGAGGCTCTTCCGGTGATCAGAGTCTAGAGCACTCTAGAGGGAGGCCGCGCTGGCCGCCGAGGACGAGCTGCACTGGAGGAAGAAGATGACGCTCAACCTCAACTGGTGAGTGGCCACGCGGCGAGCGTCACAGGAAGACCCTCTAGTCTAGAGGCTCTTCCGGTGATCAGAGTCTAGAGCACTCTAGAGGGAGGCCGCGCTGGCCGCCGAGGACGAGCTGCACTGGAGGAAGAAGATGAAGCTCAACCTCAACTGGTGAGTGGCCACGCGGCGAGCGTCACAGGAAGACCCTCTAGTCTAGAGGATCTTCCGGTGATCAGAGTCTAGAGCACTCTAGAGGGAGGCCGCGCTGGCCGCCGAGGACGAGCTGCACTGGAGGAAGAAGATGAAGCTCAACCTCAACTGGTGAGTGGCCACGCGGCGAGCGTCACAGGAAGACCCTCTAGTCTAGAGGCTCTTCCGGTGATCAGAGTCTAGAGCACTCTAGAGGGAGGCCGCGCTGGCCGCCGAGGACGAGCTGCACTGGAGGAAGAAGATGAAGCTCAACCTCAACTGGTGAGTGGCCACGCGGCGAGCGTCACAGGAAGACCCTCTAGTCTAAAGGCTCTTCCGGTGATCAGAGTCTAGAGCACTCTAGAGGGAGGCCGCGCTGGCCGCCGAGGACGAGCTGCACTGGAGGAAGAAGATGAAGCTCAACCTCAACTGGTGAGTGGCCACGCGGCGAGCGTCACAGGAAGACCCTCTAGTCTAGAGGCTCTTCCGGTGATCAGAGTCTAGAGCACTCTAGAGGGAGGCCGCGCTGGCCGCCGAGGACGAGCTGCACTGGAGGAAGAAGATGAAGCTCAACCTCAACTGGTGAGTGGCCACGCGGCGAGCGTCACAGGAAGACCCTCTAGTCTAAAGGCTCTTCCGGTGATCAGAGTCTAGAGCACTCTAGAGGGAGGCCGCGCTGGCCGCCGAGGACGAGCTGCACTGGAGGAAGAAGATGAAGCTCAACCTCAACTGGTGAGTGGCCACGCGGCGAGCGTCACAGGAAGACCCTCTAGTCTAGAGGCTCTTCCGGTGATCAGAGTCTAGAGCACTCTAGAGGGAGGCCGCGCTGGCCGCCGAGGACGAGCTGCACTGGAGGAAGAAGATGAAGCTCAACCTCAACTGGTGAGTGGCCACGCGGCGAGCGTCACAGGAAGACCCTCTAGTCTAGAGGCTCTTCCGGTGATCAGAGTCTAGAGCACTCTAGAGGGAGGCCGCGCTGGCCGCCGAGGACGAGCTGCACTGGAGGAAGAAGATGAAGCTCAACCTCAACTGGTGAGTGGCCACGCGGCGAGCGTCACAGGAAGACCCTCTAGTCTAGAGGCTCTTCCGGTGATCAGAGTCTAGAGCACTCTAGAGGGAGGCCGCGCTGGCCGCCGAGGACGAGCTGCACTGGAGGAAGAAGATGAAGCTCAACCTCAACTGGTGAGTGGCCACGCGGCGAGCGTCACAGGAAGACCCTCTAGTCTAGAGGATCTTCCGGTGATCAGAGTCTAGAGCACTCTAGAGGGAGGCCGCGCTGGCCGCCGAGGACGAGCTGCACTGGAGGAAGAAGATGAAGCTCAACCTCAACTGGTGAGTGGCCACGCGGCGAGCGTCACAGGAAGACCCTCTAGTCTAGAGGCTCTTCCGGTGATCAGAGTCTAGAGCACTCTAGAGGGAGGCCGCGCTGGCCGCCGAGGACGAGCTGCACTGGAGGAAGAAGATGAAGCTCAACCTCAACTGGTGAGTGGCCACGCGGCGAGCGTCACAGGAAGACCCTCTAGTCTAGAGGATCTTCCGGTGATCAGAGTCTAGAGCACTCTAGAGGGAGGCTGTGCTGTTGTCGAGCTCCCGTGTGCGGGAACGCGTCAAGAAGTGACTCATGAGGCACGTCACCGCGTTCACGAGTTCTGTCTATGTTTTATTTATTATGGAAATGAGGCCATCCAGTTCGAAGGGGGTGAAGGGTTTTTAACGCTGTTAAGGTGCGTCTTATCGCGGTAATGGGGCCGTATATTATTAAGAAATAAACTTCAACAAACATTTCTAAAATTGACGCAATTTCACGCTGGGTTGCAAGAGCCAAAAAGGAGAATTAATTTAAAACGATGAGATGTAAATTAAATAGCCTTATTTTGGGTATAATTTACGGCTTAAAAGAAAGGCAATGCATTAATTCTTGAAATCTCGACGAAGCAACGTTCTGTTATAAAAAACATTACTTACAGGAATTGGTTTTGTTTCAGATGTTCATCCATTTGAAGGCTGATTCGCAATGTTAAGTTCTAAGAAAGTGACTTGGTATGCTGTTTACCTACATTTGTATCCTATACCGTTAGTGAACAACCAATATCATACATAAGAGTAAACCTCGAGAAGCGATGAAACCGAAGATGAACGCTCCATTGTGGTCCGAAAGTAATTTCGCCATGTTTTCTCTAAGGAGGCCGTCGGGCCACTCTGCGTTCTGTCTGCCATCGACATTTTTCTGGTTACTTAGCAAAATATCAGAAATCTAAAGCTTAGTAAGGTACGTACGAAGACATAAGTATGGTAACCTTTTTTTAACTTAAGTTTGTTTTATTAATTTGTTTCTAATTGGATTCATGTTATATTCTGAATCTGAATTCAGGATTCATTTTATTTTCTAATACCGGATGTCCCAAGACTATGGGACATCAAGGAAAAGTACCTTAAATATCGTAAATGGAATATTTTCCTGAAAGAAGACTTTATGTTATTATTAAAAGTTAAGTAATTCTGCATTTAAAGATTTTCTAAGAATTACCTACTTGCTTAATTATTCATCGTCGGCAATAAATAATTTTCTTTGTAATTTGACTCAAACATTTTACGTTGTTCTTTTCTTTTAAGATACTATGTTACTTAGGAAGAATTATAATTTTTTGTCCATTCTTTCGATTGGCATCATAAAAATAGGGGTGATTTTTTTTCACATTTAAGTGGGTCGATTCCCAGACGAAGCAAGTAATTCTTAGAAAATCTTTAAATGCAGATTTATTAACTTTTAAAAATAACATAAAGTCTTCTTGCAGCAAAATATCCTATCTACGATATTTAAGCTTTCCCTTGATGTCCCATAGTCTTGGGATGCCCTGTATAGTTAATGCAAAATTCATAATGTAGTAAACATAATGTGGCAAATAAATGCAATGTCAACTTTATTACCGATATTATGCGGCGTAACAATTTCCTTAGCAGCTAGTTTTAGTCCTAAAATACGAAAGTAATATAAATATATTAAAATGAACATGGAAAAGTCAGTAGCTAACGATGAAAGACGTTTTTGATACAAAATATTTACTTTATAAGTAGGACTTTTTAAACGAATCGTATGTGAAATAAATGACTGCCATTGAAAGAGTTTACAAGGAGAAGCAGCTTCTACATAGATATGTCTAAAATTTAAAAAACGGTTTTATAATATCTTGATCTCTCGGAAAGGTTCCAAAGAAACGTTTGTATTTAATTTAACAATAAGTCGGTTACTATGGCAAGTACTTGGCAGTGGCAGGTATACAGGGTGGCCTTAGATCGGTCTGTATGGGAAAGTCTGAAACTATAAGACATACGAAGATCTGTCCTTAGTAACCATGTCATCGATTTTAATAACAAGAAAAACTGCGTTTATACATTAAAAAAAAACCTGTACTCAGCTCGGGAATTGAACCCGGACGTTTTGAGAAATAAAACTAATATTATTTCTACTTACATATCAATTGTGTAGGTCTTATGCAGTCAATTTTACTATGAAACATGATGGCTAAAATGAATAAAACGCATTGTTTTCATACTCTTTTTTTTACTTTAGTACTTTAGTTTTTATATAGAAATTACTACCATTTTTACAATGCAATATTCAACACGTTTGTGTGTTAAATTGTCTAATGGTTTTGTAGCTCTTTGCTGGTGTCGTAACTTGATGATTGAGTGTAAAAAACAACGGTATCGTTGAAGACCTAAAAGCAGCCATAGAGTAAATTTTAACGCAAATTCACCACATGAAGATACAAAATGCAATTGTAAGATTGTTACCTAAACGTGTTGAATATTGTATTGAAAAAGGCGGTGGTCATTTCGAACACTTACTAAAATAAATTAAAGAATATGAATGCAATGCATTTTATTAATTTATTCATTCACATAGGTAAGACTTGCACAATTGTTATATAAGTAGAAATAATATTTTTTTTATATTCCAAATCGTCCGGGTTCGATTCCCGAGCTGAGTACAGGTTTTTTTTTAAATGTATGAATGCAGTTTTTCTTGTTATTAAAATCGATGCCATGGTTCCTAAGAACAGATCTTCGTATGTCTTATAGTTTCAGACTTTCCCTTACAGACCGATCTAAATGGACCACCCTGTATATATATACTCACCATTCTCCTAGTGAACTCTTTCCTTTTCGCCACTAAGTACACCACTATATTAATAAATTTAATCACTGTCCAAGACGTCCTAGGTTAAGATATCTATACATAGGTTGTAGTAATTTTTTTATGAATACATGAAATCTTGAAAATGTTATTTACATAAACGGTTTTGGCTATAATTTTAGTGATCGGGCTCGAAGGTCCAAAATTTGCCAAGAACCTTCTTGCCTAAGTACAATACATGCCAATAGTGGCACTATAAAAAAAAATGCCTCTAAGGCCCAATATATTGGGATCGCAGTGGCTCCACCTAGAGTCAACCTGTGAAATTAGCTTAATTGATCTCTTTGAAGCATTTGGCTGGCTCCAAATTTCGACTTCTGAAACTTGACCAGCAATATTGGAAGCATCGCGATGTGTCCGTCCGTCCGACTGAATATCAGAACAGGTAGTGCTATTTTGAGCGACTAGCAACGAGCTTTATTTTTAATCCCCACACCAAAAGTGCCAAATATTCTATGTGATTGGGTCGGATATTGACTTTGAGAGTGCATGGGTCGCAAATCCATTAAAATATAATAATACCAATGCTGATCTAGGCTACGAGTATTCACTCCAAAATGCACTACCTATTCTGGCATCGAATATATAACCGGATATTGCCGGACAAGTTAAGATGATGTAACCAAACGTCTGCGACAAGACTCCGTGTTGTTGTACAGTCCGCGGTAGAAGGAGCTACGCGAACGACATGCTCACTATGATCTGCACAAACTTTATTCTCATGATAACAGAGTCGTTAGCAGATCAATTTGAGTACTTGGTGCGCTTGACTACTTCTACTGCTGACTGTGTAAATCATTCTTGCCGGTGCTCACAAATCACCTTTGATTCCAACAGCAACTTAAAGCATTTGCTTGTTACTTACTGTTGATACTGATCTCATCTAGCATTTACTTCAATATCAAAGAGTCATTGTTTTTTTGTCAATAGTTTACTGTGCGTAGTTTATTCAATTTGACTGTCGGAGCCAATTCCGTAAAGTCCCTTCTTGATGGCATACATACATATATCCCAATTTTGGGCAGGTGACAGTCAACAAGTTTTATGGTTAATGTGAGCACTGCGGCTACGACTGAAGATCATGATCTCTTTCAAACTGATCTCAAGTAATTTAATTAAACGTATTCCGTGGAATATCTACTGTTGCTTCAGGAGTCCATGTTAGATCACAGAATATTCGATCGACCGAATGTAATGTTTCATTAAATGCCCCTTTAGCATAATTCCCTTATTCTTGAGGGAAATTACCAATGATGATTTAATTCGGAGATAGAATATAATGCATTGAAGGACTCCCGAAATTTTCGCGCCTATTTCTAAAACGCCGCACGTGACTGGAGACGGCGGCAACTCGACGTAGGCACGGTACGAGGCAAACATGAGGATGTCTCGTACACTCCGTCATATGTATGGAATTGCCATGATTACCTGTGACGTCCAGGTTCAATAGGCGTCAGCCTGCCGGCTGCCTCGACGCCGGCAGCTTTATTTAATTTGATTTTTAATCACGAAACACTTAAAATATCCTACTGTGTTGTCGAACAATTTGAATATTTCCTTGTTATGTAGGTATATTGCATTTGGTGTTGTATAGGTTGCTCCTTCGAAAGCGAGTCAGTAAAAATGGGGCACTCACAGTCTGTGAGTGCCCCATTTTTACATTTTTACTTTTTATTTTTTTATTTTTTCGTGACTCTGTGAGTCACAGA
Organism: Apotomis betuletana; assembly: GCA_932273695.1. Classification (NCBI taxonomy): domain Eukaryota; kingdom Metazoa; phylum Arthropoda; class Insecta; order Lepidoptera; family Tortricidae; genus Apotomis; species Apotomis betuletana. The sequence goes on along the minus strand of OW026300.1, from coordinate 35,921,036 downwards.
TCTGTAACATATAGACAGATCCTCTAGTCTAGTCTCTTTCTAATTAATCTTTTTTTTCAATATTCAAAACCTAAAATGATCACAGGTCAGCCTTCAATTTTAATGCACTGTCTTACGACGTCATCAATGCCATTGTGATATTTAGCTTCAAATTGTATATTTGGCTATTTATGTAATGAACACTTTAAATATATCCCTGGGAAAAGTAACGAATACAATTACAAAATGCTTTATTGCACAGTAGTTTACAAATGAAACACAGATGCAACAACTTTAATAACGACAACAGGCGGCCTTATTGCTATAGAGCGATCCTGTCTCTTTACTAATCGCTAGTGAAGTTGCCCGACGACACACAAGGGATACAATGAATCGCAATCTTCTGTCTGCCGCGTTAATGCAACTCAAAAATTTAGTAGAATTACGATCCTTGAAGTGTAAAGTACGATTACGATACCATTTCTTGTGGGCAGAAAGTACGTGTTTTTCTAATCAGATATAATACGGCACTATAAGAACCGGTTTTGATAACTTCGACATTGGATTTACCAGTGCTCCCGAGGGAGTTGGCAGTAACTAGCGTAACGTAGGTACAGAAGACTGCGGATCAAGGTGTCCCTTGGAACACCTTGTGTTGTAGGTTTATCGCTCCGCTCCGCTCCGCTCCGCGACGCAACGCAGCGCCTACTGGAGGTTAACGCTCAGTCCGAATCATTCTCGCGTAGTGATCATTACCAAAATACTTAAGTCTTGTAAAGAGTTTTTTTGGGAATCTAATAGATTGAGAATCAATTTATGTGTGGAATTTTCGAATTTCTATAACACAATTTTAACGTTGCGTTGTTCCGGTGAGATTTCAAGGAATTAATTTTATTGAAATACATTATAATAATTATTTTTAAATGATTTCTCTCGATATGTATACATTATATGTTAATTGTGTTGGCTTGTATATCGTAGTAATTCACGTTTAAGATATTGTTTATGAAATATACATCACTTTGATACGAATAAAAATACCTACCTACTTTTAATAATGATTTTTTTATTTTATTCAAATTACACACTGTTACCATACTGTCACCGTTGTAGTTTTTCATCTATACAGATGACTATGGTGACAGTATGATCTGTTATAGGTATACGTAACGGGTATATATATTGCCAATTATACGTGCATTTCCGTACGATCCTTTAATTTTTAGGGTTCCGTACCCAAAGGGTAAAAACGGGACCCTATTACTGAGACTTCGCTGTCCGTCCGTCCGTCCGTCCGTCCGTTCGTCTGTCACCAGGCTGTATCTCAACAACGGTGATAGCTAGACAGTTGAAATTTTCACAGATGATGTATTTCTATTGCCGCTATAACAACAAATACTAAAAATAAAATAAAATAAATATTTAAGGGGGGCTCCCATACAACAAACTCGTTATAGATTATATATATATGTATAGGTACGGAACCCTTCATGCGCGAGTCGGGCTCGCACTTGCCCAATTTTTTTTAAACTAATATGCTGAGACTTTATTAGCCAATTTAAGGCTAAGGACCAAAAAGTGTACGCGTAATGCCTTAGAAAAAAAGCGATCGGTAAAAGTTCCGTTGTGTGACAAAAATTAACGACATATAATGAACCTCAAAAAAAAAAAGCCGGCCAAGAGCATGTCGGGCTACGCTCAGTGTTGGGTTCCGTAGTTGCCCATCCTTCACAATAGACGGGCTTAAAACAGCGGTTTTAAGGCCGAGGTTTAAATTATAAGAAAGATTTCAAGCTCTATAAAAAGGTTGTAAACGCCAAAGTAACTGTAATCACTCACATATTACCTTCTGGAAGTCATCCATTATAAGCGCCAGATTGAGCAAAATGTTTCATTGCAGTATGGCACCTTAACTAATGTGTTACGTTCGAAGTATAAGGACACTCAAAAACGGCTCGGCCGATTTTATTCAATATAGTTTTCATTGAAAGTACTTATAAGGCCTCATTTTCATGAATTTTTCCATAATTTTTTGACCCGTGGTTGAAAAGTAAGAGGGGGGGGGGACGCTATTTTTTTTAATTTTCAGAGCGAATATTTAAAAAACTGCTGGAGTTATCAGAAAAGTACGTTTGGAGACCCCTATTATTTTTAAAAGACCTATTTAACGACACCCACACATTAGTATTCAAACGAAAAATAATCTCCCGCACTTTAGGTGTTCGAGAGGTACTCGAAAAAAAGGTTTTTTTTTTATAGTTTTTATTTTACGGTTTTGTCGGCGTGAAACATACACATACTCATACCAAATTTCAGCTTTCTAGTACTTATGATCACGGAGCGGTTCCTAGTTGACTACGGAACCCTAAAAAAACAGTACCGTAAGGTACATTATGCGATGGTTAATTTGTCGTCGCACAAGGGAAAAATTGATACAAATTTTAATTAAGTAAGTAAGTAAGTAAACACTTTATTGTACACAAAAACAGTTAAAATACATCTATTACAAATAACATATAGGTACAACGGCGAACTTATCCCTATAAGGGATCTCTTCCAGTTAACCTTTGAGCAATTGAGTGAGTACGAGAAGAAGATAGACAAACTAACACCGTGTACAAAAAGGTATTAAAAATTATATAACTAATAAGTACCTAGGTACCTACACTAATGAAGAAGTATTACACATATAAACTAATAATAATAGCTACATACATACATATATATATATATATATATATATACATACACACATATATACATATTATAATATAAATATAAGTAAATTAAATTATTATTAGTAATTATCTAGGGGGTGCTCACCCGGCCATCCCCTAGATACGCCTATGAAGAGCCTCCGGCTGACCTCCGAGATATGCGGAGACCAAGACAATGTCTGGTCCATGGTGATACCTAAATTCCTAACAGTAGAAGAAAGGGGGATAGGAATCCCACCAAAAAGAATATCAGGCACCACCATTTCCGCCAGCTTATTCACAAAGTGACACCGACCGTGACTACCGATGACAATTGCTTGCGATTTTTGTGCGTTTACATTTAAACCAAAATTATTAGCCCAGCTGTGTAATTAAGTGAGTTAAGGTAGTAAACTTTTTGGTCTTCACCCTTAAAAACTATCTGGTTATACACAGCTTTTGAAAAACATACAAAACAATAATAACGAAGTAAGAACCACAGGAAGATTCTTCATATATATATTTTTTCCAAATTATGTTATAATCATACCTAGGATAACTCGGGGCACGTTCTAGGGATAGGATATCGATAAAAAAGATGTCGATATAATTAAATTAATATATGTGCTCATTGAACATCCTCGATTACTATAAAGAGGTTCGATGTCATATCTGATATCGAGCCTCTTAAATTAAGGTCATTAATAAAAGTATGAGGATGTAATTTCAATCAAAATGACAATTTACGTATATTATGATAATTATTTTAAAATAAACATGTAAATACACGTTTTAATATGTTTATTTGGATATGTGGAGAAATAAGTAATATTTATTTATGTCGATGACATTTAGATGTTGACAGTAACATCGATATATTTTTTGTCGATAAAATATTTTGCTACGTCACTTTCGTGTAGGTGCCCCGAGTTATCCTACGTATGGTTATAATCAATAATGGTTGTTACCCAAGTAATCGCCACTATGTAAGTATTTGTGGATTTAAGTGTGAGTACTTCGGCTCAGTACCATTTCTCCGGCAACAAACAGAGTTACGAATAAGTTATAAAAGTGTATCTTCTTCAGCACTTAGTTTGAGTAATTAAATTAAAAAGATGGAGATGAACGGCGCGGCGTTTATCTGCGGTTATCGCTGTTGTTGTGGCCGCGCCGATATCAACCTGGCTCACACGCGAGAAAAGTGGACATCTACGCCGACGAGTAATACATTCTATTAAAAAAAACTGACCACGTGCGGACCGGGCTTCCGCACGGAGGGTTCCGTGCCATCAAATATATTTGTTATCTTTTTTATTATACGAGTATTTTGATTTTTTCTTCACTTCGTGTCGCAATGGCTTATTAGCCCCTCTACTCAACAACAAACACTAATAACACAACAATCTAGGTACTATATGGTATATGCGTCCAGCACTGGAATAAAATTTAATTAAGTACAGTTTTCTATAAACTTGTATTTTACTCGTCATTCAGTATCAGGATGAAAGCTTATAACGTTGAAAGTTACTTAATTTATTGACCTGTGGATTTTATGATAGCTACGTATGTCACGCAATAGATGAGTAAAACATTCACAGGCCCTGACTTCGCTCTGACTTTCTGACTAGGACAGGTGAAAGTAACGGACGCTTTGACATTACAGACAGACAGACACGGCACGCATCGTCAGGAGGTTCCTGTCTCTGCAGCCCTAACCACCGGTAGCCTGGGCTCTGCCCCCCTGGTTAAGTTTTTTGTAATTTAGATATTTATGTTTTGTAATTTCTTATTTGTATTTTACTTTTTATATGTATAAATATTATAATAAATTTAACTTAAGCAATGAAATAAATAAACGAAATAATAACTACAGGTATCAAAAGTCCACCTACAGAGCGTAAGTGTCCGGTTCGCTCCTAAGTGTAGCGCCTGCTGCGCGCCGCGTGCACCCGCGCAGTCAGTGGCTCCCGAGAACCACAGCTGGAAGCGTCGCCGACAGTCCACAGTCCACACCCGCCACACACTACCACAACACCAGCAACAGTGAGTTGTATTTTCCATGTCTAAACACACCAAGGACATACTTAATTCTAAGTAGGTCAATTATAACTGTTCACTTCATGTCCCGTTAACCGTTGGACGGATTTGGATGAAGATTGCAAATATCAGCATATATAAAACGTAGAACAGTTTTATTAATAAACGGTAGCGCGGCCACGGGTGAACCCTGCACACGTTCCATACTTGTATCGGATCATAAAGGCCCTATACCGTAGTGAAGCTGTTAAATGCTACTCGTAGTAGGCTTAATAAAGTGGAGTCCAGTTTTAGTACTTTTATCGTAATTCGTGATACATATCTTCGTCAGTGGTGGACAATTATTAAACAACTTGTTCTATAGATTAACTGTATTGTTATTTTAGACAATAATGTTTAAAATTTGTTGTTCTTGGTGCATTTTCAATTAAATGGCTGTTTATACCTCCTTTAAATGGCTGCTTAAATGTGGGTATAAATGATCAAGGGTTTCCAATCCTCGTTACGCGTCCGACCACTGCTCAAATCTAAACTAGAAGTGTAGTTGTTACCTTGTTGTTTAACTTGTTGCGAATGTTGCGGTGTATAATGTTGTGTGTCTGTGTGTGTGTGTGTCTGGTATGCTAGTTGTTGTGTTCACCCTTTTTCAGTGTCTTAACTTCCAAATACGGTGGAGCATGCTTTGGGAAGAGCGGACACGGTAGCATACGATTATAGAGTACCTACCTACCGCCAAAAATGCTATAAAATGTTCACTTGAAACGAAAATAACGGGCGTTGCTGTGTAGCATTTTATACCTACAAATAAATCTTAATTTTGCTTGATTATATGAAAATCTTTTTCATAACTGCTAGATTGTATTGGCACAAGAAAACGTAAAATATTGTACTTAGCAAATAAGGTATCGTGATTGTTCACGCGTTGCTGGATGATTGTGTTGGTCGAGCTAGCATCTTGCTGAGGTGGGACCCTTTCGTGGCACAGCCATAATGATTTCATAGTTACCTATTGTGTTTTATATTAAGTATTATTATTTATTATCACTTCTGTCACAGCCCTTTATGTAATTAATTATGTATTATGGTCACATCACGAATAAATGTATTTCTTTCTTTCAAAAATGAAAATGAGAATGTTTATTGGTTTACATAGATTTACATGAAACGGGTTTGGGATCGCCTAAGTATTTGTAAATACTTGTCTCAGGAGGTAGCGCTCTTCCATATTTATACACTAGCTGTGCCCCGCGGTGTTAGCCGCTCTGCCCGCTCATCCTACGGGAACACTAAATTTATTCGGGGTGAAAAGTATCCTATGTCCTTTCCCGGGTCTCAAACTATCTCCATACCAAATTTCATCTAAGTCGGTTCAGCGGTTTAAGCGTCAACAGGTAACAGACAGACAGACAGACAGACAGACAGACAGACAGACAGACAGACACACTTTCGCATTTATAATATTAGTATAGTATGGAAGTATGGATTTGTATAACCAAATGACATTATTTATTAAATGTTTAATTTTGAAAACATTATATAGGTATTCACTACGACTATTTCTTATTATTATAACTTATAAATAAAGTAATTTATATATCCAAATATCATAAACCCTCCATGATGCGTTCAAGAACCGCACATTATGACCACCATAAAAATAGACTGTTTTGTTAGAACAAATTTCTTATCTGTAAAAATGTTATTATTGCTAAATAATAACATCGATTTCGATAATATTATTTCATTCAAAGCAATTTGATTTGACCTCTATTCTAATATCAGTCGAGTTGACGTTTAGTTCGAAATGAATTTTCAATTTGCTATTAAGAGGCCTTATTCCTTTTAAAAAAATATTTTTTTCATATTATGACAAATATATTGATAATTTCAACCAACTTTTTGAAGTGAATAATACTTTCCCCCGAGTTCTAGGTAGTAACGTAGCTATTTCATGCTTTTATTGCGAACAGTGGAAAATAAGTTGAAAAAACTAAATTTCCGCGTGAATTTTGTCAATTTCGAGTAGTTTTTGAAACAAAAATTATCAATAAAAAATTCTAACTGTAGGTTTGAAATATATACCAATAAATCCCATTAGCCCTGTTCTAGGTAGTAACACCAATAATATGTTAAATAACATGTTTGATCACAGAGAAAAATGTCAAAAACAATCAGCATTTTCAAAGGAATAAGGCCTCTTAAATTTGACAAATGTCGCACATAAGTAGGTAAGATATTGAACGATATGATAGTTGGGGCAGACTCTAGTTTGTCTCTGAATTAAAAAACAACCGGTCAAGAGCATGTCTATAAAAAGGTTGTAAACGCCAAAGTAACTGTAATTACTTATTACCTTCTGGAAATTATCGATTATACGCGCCAGATTGAGCGGAATGTTTTAATGCATTATGGCACTTAACTAATGTGTGTACCTAACGTTCGGAGTATTCTCACCGCGCGGCATAAGTGCGTCATTTTACTCAAAAACGGCTCGACCGATTTTATTCAATACAGTTTTCATTGAAAGTACTTATAAGATATAAGATTAAATGGCTCTGACATCTGGTTCAGTGGTCTAGTCGGTAGGTCGCCCGTGTTGGCCCGGAAAGCCGTTGGAAACGAAGGTTTGAATCCTGTCTGAACCATTATTTTTTTTTTTTAATTTTTGCTTCATTGTAAACAGTAGGTAGGTACTTTTAAGGCCTCATTTTCATGAATTTTTCCATATTTTTTGACCCGTGGTTGAAAAGTTAGAGAAGGAGGACGCTATTTTTTGGATTTCCGGAGCGAATATTTACCAAACTGCTGACTTTATCAAAAAATAATGTTTGCAGACCCTTATTATTTTTAAAAGACTTATTCAACGACACCCCACACACTAGTTTTAGAACGAAAAAATAAATTCACCCCCACTTTAGGTGTACGAGGTACCCGAAAAAAAGTTTTTGTTTTTTAGTATTTTTTTACCGTTTTGTCGGCATGATACTGAATATATATGGGTATACGGGGGACACGAGTGAAACAAATGCTAGTCTAATGCACACTGGTTTATTACGTATGCGGGTGGTGGGAGCAGGCACGCACACATACACACGTATATAACAATTCTCCCCCTATTTTAGAAACTCACTACACTACACTACTTTAGAAATACACATACTCACACCAAATTTCAGCTTTCTAGTGATCACGGAGCTAAGCCGCGGACGGACGGACAGACGGACATAGTGAAACTATAAGGGTTCCTAGTTGACTACGGAACCCTAAAAAGTTATTCATTCAAATGAGGATCATTTTACACTACAAAATGTAATAATAAAGCTTTCCGAATGTGTCGTAACAGGCGAAAGTTTTTGTCAATCAGCAATTTATAAGAGATAAGATAGGTACCTACCTACCTAGCGTAGAATAAAGACGCTACTCAAAATGTTAAATTTTTTTAATGACGCACATTACGCACATATTTGTTTGTAAACTTGACAATTCATTCGATTATTTGAATTATATAACCCAACTAAACATTTTAATGAATAATAACATCTTTTTTTTATAAACAATAAGTGTGACATAATTCTCTAATGTTTATTTCAAAAACCGGCTAAGTGCGAGTCGGACTCGCGCACCAAGGCAAGGGTTCCATACAAAGACTTTCCGATCTTAATTGGCTGGGTTAAGTTAAGTTTGCACCTGGTATGTATGGCGCCGGATACAAATGAGGTGCAAAGTTAATGCAACCGATTACGTGTGTTGTATGGGAGCCGCCCTAAATATTAATTTTACTTTTTTTAATATAATTTCGTTCTTTTTTTAATAAAGTCCGGCAAGTGATCTCTGAACGATCCCAGAATTATAACTAACGATTTTATGACAAATTGAAAAATGTTTATATATGCTTTACCTATGTTTTTTTTTTGCAAGAACATGAGTTTCATAACCGTTAGATTTAATTCCCTTTTACCTTCGGCCAGAATTCAATAATATGTCTTCCATGCTCAGCCCAAACCCTCTAGGACCTAGATAGGAACATTGGATACAAGCCTAGATGCAAAATTAGGCAGTCATTCGTCTACTAGGTAACTTTTTTATTAATAAATCTACCGTACTTAATAATAGCTAACATTAATATATTATGAATATAAACATAATTGATGAGACAATTTGCCGCCTGTCTGCTGGGGAGGACGCGCGTTGAACGAAGTCAGCCTTGCCTTGGATTAAAGAAATCACTGAAATATTTTTTTTATGCAGACTCAATAGATATTCGACTATATAGCTCAATTCACGTAAAATGAGCGCTGGCTATCTTCCTGCGCAGTATAGATGACTACTGTGCAATAAGATTAACAGCGTTATTTTTACATTTTTAGTAACAGAAAATCAATAGTAGCGATAAATCATATATACGATAATTTACCAAGTACCTAATACCATACTTCATGTTGTAGTTTCAATTTTTTGGGTTACCGATAGAAATTCATGGTTTCATCTCATAGGCCATGGCCAGGCCCACCCCCGGCCCCCCCCAGGCCCCCCCTGAAAAATAATGTTAGATACGCCAATATAACAAAACGGGGCTTTAATCGCGTTCAAAAAGGGGTAAAATGATAAAAACAACTTAATTAAGACACGGGAGGTTAAATCGGCCAGGATGGACCCCGTGCCCGACTGCCCGTGCCCGTGCCCCGTGACGTGACCACCGGGGCGGAGGCACCGCACCGGTCGAGCGAGGGACGCCAGCGCTCTGTAATAGGGGATGCGACTGGTGTTGAATTATCACATAGTGTAGTTGTATGAATAAAATAAGCTCAATATGTCATGATACAAGAAAAAAATAAGAACAAAAAGTATGTTTTGAAATATGTGACTTCAAAGGTAAAATTTCTTTATTTAACCCAAAATAAATTTTGAAATTGTTTTAGGACCTTTATCTAATTTAATAAAACAATGATTTTATAACTACCAATATGAACTTAAAAACGCACTTTTCACAGTGAAAATGGCAAATTACTTATTTTCTGCATACAAATACTGGTACCCAATCCACAGATGACGTCATACGTAGGTAGGTAGGCCATCTGTATGGAGTGTTTTTAGTCCTCTGTAAATGTCTGATTCTGCAGGAATGTTGAACTTTGACGGTCATTTGAGTTGAGTTATGACTTTTAGAGCAGTCTAAGTGTAGGTAGTCCCATGTAGACATTTGATCCCAATAAAAAATAGAATCGATTGACATCCCAAAAAAAAAAAACAATTGTCCGCACGCCTATTCAAAGCATTTATACCGACACTATCATGGCGCTAAAATACTGATATTTGATTATAACAGATTCACCAACACCTTGCCTAATATATAGTAATATATTCAGCCCAGAATAGTCATAGGTGCCAAAGGCTTCGTACGCGCTCCCAACGCGAAAATGTATAGAACCAGATAATCCTCGTGAATCATCTTTGCGAGAGGTCTCCGCGTGCTCCTGGTCCTGGTCCACAGTCCGCGGATCGGGCGTGACTCGTGAGTACCGTGATAAGGAGGTCTAGAGTTGCCGATAACGCGGTTCCGGGACGACGCCTATAGGAGCCACGCAGACCTTGATTCAAACAGAAATAAATAGGTATACCTCGCTGTTTATATTGCTGTTCGCATTCGGTGTGCATCACATATTTATGGTATCAAGACCACCTTCCATACGAATATTGTCTATATTAAAAACACTGCTTAATGATAAGCACTATAAATGCTTGCTTGCCCGCGTGCGAGGCAGCAGCAACGGCCTCCTAAGGACATTATCTGAACGTCTTGATTGTCATCTCACTAAATACTGGATTGAGGTGACATCAGGCAGGGCTAAATAGTGTAGTTGTTTTTGTTTTGTATATACTAACATAGGTAATTAAGTTCTTTGTAACTAACACAATATGGATCTAGGTCTGAAATAAACATATTTTATTTATTTATTTATATTTATAAGTTATAACAAATAAAAAAATAACATTCAGTAACGCATAACACGATTTCGTTCAACATTTTTAACATTTGTCAAAATCTCGCACCTACTTATGAGTGTTAGAGAGCAAAGTTCAAGCATTCTCTCATTTTACAAATGAGACGCCCGTGAAAACAATATGAAGGGATGTCAGTGCGGGGCACTCGAAAATACTCCAAAAATATCACTAAGAAATTCGGTACTCAAGGAGTATACGAGTCCATGACTCGTCTGATCCGATATCACTTAGAAGAAAAAAGACTGAGATCACACAGTAACAGGATGGAAGGGTCCCAGATGATCACGCCTAACGCGTGTGCTAATGCATTTTATCTCTGTCTACTGGATGACATCACCCCCACTTCAGGCGATGACCTAAATATTACAATTAAATGCTTACAATAAATAGATCCAATATTTTTAAACGACCAGATAACCTCTGCAATATCTCGTTTGCCTATGAGCCACCGGGCATCAGTTGTCGAGTTGTTTTACAGTCGAGAGGTACAAGTGATTTAAAGGTGCGAATAAAGTGTGTTTGAGTCGAATGTCTGCGGAGTATCGCGCGAGGATCACGGTCTCGGGCGGCATGGCGGGGGACGGGGACGTGTACAAGAGGACCTTCAACGGCAGCTGCACCGTGGGCCTGAAGAAGGGGAAGGGCTCTATCGCCCGACGGGCGGAGGCGTATCTACAAGCTGTGAGCAAGAGCCAGGGATCAGCACCGAAGGGTACAACGCTCTTTTTGCATTCATGTTATTTACTGACACCGTGATCCATAAATCCTTTGCTGCAATAATGTCAAATGCAATGAGGAGTACACTTCATTCTTACTTCGTTCGTTTCGTTTAGAGCCGATTTGTTTTAACATTTTTAATTCAACTACGAGTATTTTACGCGAAATGGTCCGCCAATCTGACATAGGCTAAACTTTAGTAGGGCAGTGAAAACGTATTTTTTGTGGTGGAGATCACAGATCTAATACCTAATTTGATGCTCCACTGGTCGAGTTGTTGAGTTTGAGGCGCTTGAGACGTTGGGCCGGTAATACTAGTGCGGACCATGAGTGTGCAACTGTGCACTACTTAATATGATCTTGATACTTGTGTCATTGCACGTTTAATAGAAACAATCAAACAATAAATGTTAAGTTACTATATTGGAACTTTTAAGACATTATACATTTCAGGTTAGTGACTTCTATTCTATACACTTCAGTTTAACATTGTGAGTTTATAGATAAGATTTCTGCAAGCAGTATATTACCTTACCTACCTATATTTTGTGCTTCTTTGTGTGATAATTATACGTGATAATTCGCCCTTGAAACCACTTCCATAGGTCTTGCGTAGGCAGTTGTTTACTTCGATAATGTAACTCGCCCTGTAATCGACTTTCTCTGACGCGTTCTCTGGCGTCTTTAATCTCATGTCAGAACAACGGATCTCTTGGAGCCTCGACCTTATTATTGATGAATTATTATATGAATGGGCTTCCTCTGACGCAGACTGGCGTAGATGTCATATCTCTAAGAACAAGCGGCTTTGCTAAGTAGAGGTCAGGTTGGTGTTCATCGTGAGTGCATTCGATGTTATCAAAGTGCAAAGGGTTACTTTCTAACGTCGCGTCGGTGGAGTGATGCAGTGCGAGTGCGAGAGCGAGTATAGTTCAGTGCTCAGTAAACTGAAGCGCCGACGTGACGCTCCGACCACTGGCCTCCTTTATAAGTACGTGTTGTGTTTATTGTACAAAAATTGGCTAAACGTAATTCGTGATGTGACCAGCGGAAGTGCTCACTTTTAAACAATTTTAAAAACATACTTAGTCGGGTAATAGTGTTTTGAGTGATTTCAATAATCAACGATTTATTTTAAATGAATGACGTATTATCAATTATTATTTAACAGTTTATTTTGATGGTAAAAATTTAAATAATTTCACGCATCTATCTACTTTGCTTTCTTTTTATGGTCTGTAAGGATTGTGCGCGGGGCATATAGATGCGCGGGGCCCGTAGCATTTGCTTGCTACGGGGCTCTGAGTCCTATACTCCATAGAAGGTGGATATAAAAGCAACTATAAAGTATAACAAGTATTTGATCAGTTATGTTTGTTCTAGTGACAGCAACCTCGAAGCCTCAGCTGCCGCGGCTGGAGGTGGTCTCCCGCGTCGCCGCCATCCCCATCGTGGAGTCCGGTATCGATGTTACCGAGAAGATATACTTCAGGATTAAGGTACCTACTGCTCGAAATGGACCTCTGTATACGTGCAATCAACTTTCATATCCGGAAGCTTGATTTCGAGTTCAGAATTCATATAGAAAGGCGAGCTTACGTAACTGTCCACTATCATAACGCCTAAAGTCGCTGATGTGTGAATGACTGGCATGTTCCCGGCGCGTCTCCGGTTGTTCACGTGGTGGGGTCAGCGGGGCGGGGAGATAAGCCTGTTTACAACCTATACAGATTATAGAAACAAAACAGATAGGTACAGAAATCAATCTACATACAAGCGCGCTCGAGCAAACGCACACATAGACATTGCTCACGGACACGTCAAGCGGATGGCACTCGCGCTCGCACTGGTCTGAAATGGTCCGAGATATCGTGTCCGTGAGCAATGTCTATGTGTGCGTTTGCTCGAGCGCGCTTGTATGTAGATTGATTTCTGTCCCTATCTGTTTTGTGTTATAGACGTATTTCAAAACGTTAATCTTCTGTATTAAGTATTTGATTGATATATAACTGTCGGTAAAGTCACGTCTCGTTGTCGTATACACTCATACATAAATAGTAGCGTCCGAAGCCGAAAGCTTTATACGACTTTAGTTTGAATTAAGTGGCAACTAACGTTACTATGTACCTACTTATAATTATCATCAAGTGTATATAATATCAGTTGCTGCAGCTGCTATCTACTTATCGATTAGTTTTTATAACTTTTATAGGTACATTTATATATATATTATTCAGGAGTCAAACCCGCTGTTCCGTTGGTACCTGTCCTTGGGCGAGCGGTCGCTGGCGACGGGCGTGCAGCTGGCGCTGCCGGCGGTGCAGCTGCTGGGCTCCCCCCTCCACCAGCTCGACCGCCTCCTGTGCGCCTCGCTCGACGTCGTGGAGAAGCAAGTGCCCTCCATCCATCTGCCGCCGCAGGCTGTAAGTCACTCGGTAAATAAGGTCAACAACGAATCAGCGTGTAGCGTACTATGAAATTTAGTCTTTGGCATATATAATATTATAAATTTGTATCAAAAATCAGTTATCTATGGTAATTATTTTAGGAAAAATCTTAACAGGGCGATGCACGTATCGTAAACGTTTATTTGCCCGCTTATCATGTCGACGGCGAAACGGTTGGACGGATTTTAACCAATTTTGGTAAACAGATAGCTGGACATCCAAAAATGGTTGTAGGATTATTTTACGCGACTATGGTAAAGAAAATGTTTTACGCGGACGAGGTTACGGGCACCTTGCACTTAGGAGCGGCAAACCCGTTTAAGCTTCAGAATTCACGGCTATAAGAATCCCAGCCTATAAAATCAGTGTTCGGAAATTGCGTAACGGGCACGTATGATGTGTTTTTAGAGACACCATCGTCGTCAATGGATTCAGCACCAACTAGCTTTTCTTGGGCGAGAAAATTATCGGTATAACTAATAGTAGTTATTAAAGTTCTCTATTACCAATGATGTTTTAATGCGTAGATGTACAGCGAGACCCGACAGTACGTACTGCGGCGCGCGGATTCAGTAAAGCAGCTGGGCTCTGCTGTGCTGGATTCAAGAGTGACCTGCGCCACCGCCACCGCGCTGGACCGAGCGCTCTCCACTGCGGACAAATACGTCGACAAGTACCTGCCGCCCGACACTAAGGACCCCGTCGACGGTTAGTACCTACTCTACTCGCTAGAGCTGGGCTAAACCAGCCCAACAAATACATCGACGAGATGTGTAACCGTCGCCCGACCCCAAGGACCCCATCGATGGTCAGTATTTCTGACCTCTTACTCTCACTACGATTATAGACGTGATGTCACAGAAGTAGCTGGACATTAGTATTTACTGAACTTGCAGGCCGTTCAACGGCTTTAGTAGAAATAAACGCTTATCCCTAATAGGGATAAGTTCGCCTTTGTACATATTTAATTTGTTATCAATGTATTTATAACCACTTGTTGTGTACAATAAAGTGTTTACATACATACATACATAAACGCAGGTAAACATTCCTTTGAGAGGTTTTACTACCCACACTGTGCCGAGAAGGCAGTTGTGAGTGTGTAAATTAACTGTAGTACATAATTTTGGGTAACTTCGATAGTAACGTCGTTTATTTGAGAAGCCTTAATAAGTCAAACTGGATTACATCATTCGATATCACTTTGGCAATTGCTAGACTTTGAAACAACAATGTAGGTAATAATTATGTGTAGATAAAGCCATCTAAAATTAACTATTAATGAGGCAGTTTGGCATATTCCACCCGTGATAAGCGCGTCCTCGCGCCCGTCTGAGCTCCGTCTAAGGGCCCCTATCTGGCTCCCCTCCGCAGCCTGCGCCCGCCGGCCGAGCTACTCGTGCGTGTTGTGGGCGGTAACGAATAGCTCGTAAACTTATTGGTTTTTTACTATTTATTCCTAAGGACCCTTAGTAATCGGATAGTGTGAGGGAGCACATAGTATTGTTTACGCATCTGCGTGATCATTTGACTCCTATGTCAATTACACACCTAAGATCTGAAATTATTTTATGTATTGTGTTTGTTAAGCAATCTGTGTTTACTATTTGTTGTCCTAAATAAAATAAAAAAGACATAAGTAGTAAAGTTAACGTGCTATTTTGTTGTATAAAAAGTATTTTTATTGTCTCCTTCACGTTTCAGAAATGTTATGCATTTCCTAGGTCAATTTGGCGGATCATCGTAAAGTGTGCATGAAATTGATCGGAACGTGGTGATCCGAACGAGGAACGTTCGAAGGATTCTTCTATATTAACAATTATACCCATCAGAGTTCTTTGATCCCATGACCAGCCTTAAGAAGTAATTGACCTGATTGTGAGTCCGGTAATAGTTGCTCTAGGTGTTATCGGCCGGCAAATTATCCGGGAGGGACTCGGGACATCGGGGCCGCTGCTATCGAGGCAATTACTCCAAGCAATAATTAGATACACTAATTGGTATAGCACAGGTCGCAGAGATTGATAGCCAATTAGACAGTCTGACATGCTGCAACAACCCCCGGGGCAGGCAGGGCGTTACCCGAGCCTTATCAAACTTTTGTTCGAGTTGTCTTATCGCTTAACAGTTTCCTACTTCTTGACGACGACATTAGTAACTTTCCACTTGAGCGCCATTCCCTCGTGCTTCAATTGTATTTTGAGCGTTTTTCGAATTATCCAAGAGTAGGTATATTTTGATACAGATATACTACTTACTATTACAGTTTAGTATTTAATTGTAGGTACACGAACATTTCTTATCCCTAGAAAATATTGAAAGTTTTGACCTGGACCTGGGTTATATTTATACAGTGAATGCTGCATGAGTTGTCCGTTCCGTCTCCGTAGCTATCGAACGCGTGAACGCGCGAGAGAAGACTGATTTAGCTAATCGGAAAGCTTTGAGCCCCACTCTTGTAGTAGTAGGGCCTCGTGCAGGGTCCGTCCGGATTATTACTACCGTCTTGCCTGCTAACCCACCGCCAAACAGCAATGTTCGCATTGTTGTGTTCCGGTGTGGGGGTAAGATAGCCGGTGAAATTACTAGCATAGAGGCATTCTATCTTCGTCCTCCGGGTAGGCAAGCACTTGTGACACCTCTGGTGTTGCAGGTGTCAATGGGCGACGGTAATCGCTTTCCATCAGGCGATACGTTTGCTCGTTTGCCCCCTATGACATAAAAAAAAAAAAAAAAAAACTAGAGTAAATCGAAAATGTTTTCCTAAATTTTGATTGGATTGAATTTTCTTTGGTGTAATCTTTAAATTTCGTAATGGAATACGTGTCTTGTTTGAATGGGCAACAGTGAGCATCATAGTGAGCGGCGCGGAGGGCGCGGGCTCCGGCGGGCGCGCGAAGGCCGAGCAGGCGCTGGAGCACGGCGCGCGCCTGCGCCGCAAGCTGCAGCGCAGGCTCACGAGGCAGGCGCTCGCCGAGGCCAAGGCTATCCGGGAGCAGATCCACGTGCTCGTCTACGTCGCTGAACTGGTGAGTATCATACCCAGGTGACGACAGGGAAATATTAATTGTTGCGTATGTAGGTACATACATGCGACGCCTTTATTATTAATTGTAACCTTAGATTTAGATTCCGAGATCTTTCATCCATTGGTGCCTAACACGCAATTGATATACTTACTTAGCCATAATTTTTACGAGATCATGATCAAATACGGATTCGACATTTATTTTTGTTTTTTTTTTATACTGTTTCGTGAATAGGTACCTACTTATGAAAATAAAAACTATGTTTCAAGTTGGACCGCAAAACTTAGCTACCAAGCTGTATTCCCACATCACATTCCCAGGTGGCGACAGACCCTGTTCTCGCGTGGAAGAAAGCCAAGGAGTTGTACGCGTCGCTGAGCCAGCCGGAGCCGGAGAACCAGGCGCGGCCGCAGACCCTGGAGGAGCTGGTGGTGCTGCTGGCGCGGGAGACGGCGCGCAAGATGGTGCATCTCGTCAACTACACGCACACTGACCTGCCCAGGTGAGGACTGTAGCCAGCTAGTACACGCTAGAACCAGGCGCGGCCGCAGACCCTGGAGGAGCTGGTGGTGCTGCTGGCGCGGGAGACGGCGCGCAAGATGGTGCATCTCGTCAACTACACGCACACTGACCTGCCCAGGTGAGGACTGTAGCCAGCTAGTACACGCTAGAACCAGGCGCGGCCGCAGACCCTGGAGGAGCTGGTGGTGCTGCTGGCGCGGGAGACAAGATGGTGCATCTCTTCAACTACAAGCACACTGACCTGTCCAGATGAGCGATACTGCAGTTAGCCAGTAGAAGACTCCAGGGCCAGACGCGGCCGCAGGCCCTCGAGGAGTTGGTGCAACATGGTACACCTCGTCAATTATACGCACACCGACCTGCCAGGGTGAGCGAAACCGTAGCCAGCTCCCAGGACCATGTGCGAGTCGGCACACTCGTCCACTGACCTGCCCAGATGAGTGCTGTAGCCAGAGGGGCAGCTAGGACCAGGATGCGGCCACGCTGGAGGAGTAGGATTTACGACCGGTGTGGTCGCCGACTCTCGAGGAAAATAGGCAGTCGAATTTTGCCACTCATATGCAATCGTATGATAAACTATGCATCAACTATCAAAAAAATACTCTACGAATATCGTTTTATAAAAATAATGACCTAAGTAATTATTATATGTAATTAAAATTGTAAAGCGCTTATTATAAAGATACCAATGTATACCAGATACAAACGTACCCGTATGCCGTATGCACAACCACATCACATAGTACGAGTAGACGACGTTGAGAAACTTCTAGTTAGTGAAGTGCGTTTAATCTTATCGAGAGTGACCCGCCAGCGTCACCCGGCGCGATCGCGAGACGGTGTCTCACGGCTATACGAGTAGACAGAAAGAAAGTCCCGCTATTTCTGTCAGTAAATAAAATTTCTACTTTGATATCCGAAGAATAGTTCTGTCGGTAAATAAGTACATAATAGACTTTTTGCATCCATATATAAGAAAGAAATATGTATAAACACAAATAAATAACACTGAAGATTACAATAGAGGTAAGTATTAAGTGTACGTAATACTACGCGTGGTTGTTACAGACAGATCTCTTTCTGACAACCTTTAAGTAGTGTATTTAAAAAAACATAACACTTCACATAAACTTACATAACTTTGACTGTTTTATTACTGCACCCGGCCTGTCTCGGTTTTGTCAGACAGGCCAGACGAGCTGTGCGACAAATTTTCGAAGTGGTGTTACTTAAATGGCAATTTAATTTCAGGAACGTGAGCCAAGGCATGTCTGTCGTGACGAAGCATCTCTCTGCAGCTGCCGACGCGCTGCTCAAGGTAAGCCTACAGATCGCATGATTACATCAAGTAGGTACTCTCGTACTTATAGTAAGTGTAGTACAGTGCGTGGGCTGTCAGAATTCAGTTCGCGGTTTACACCCGTCTCGCTCGGCCTTCGCGATCCAGACAAGAACCTCTCAGTTTTCACCCAAACCCGAATCACAATCAGAGCTCACGAACTGTATTTGGGTGCCAGAAGGAAATCATTTTGGGGAATGATCGAATGAATGGTCAGTAATCTTATCATCAGTTTTTCTTAAGTAGCATTAGCATTTTACCCTCCGTTTAAGTGTTCTTGTTAATTTATGATTGGTGTGTGTGTGTCAAATTTCATCAAAACCCATTCGGTGATCTACCCCATATACTCATTATTGAGTAACAAACATCTAAACATACAATCTTTACTTCCCTACAAACTTCCACAATTAAAATAGAATAAAATTACTAAGGGAATCTAATATAGGTATAAATAATTTAGTGCTATGTGAACTGGTACACTAAGAATGCGGTGTTTCGGTCGGGCCCGCTTGAATCTCACTCTGGCTCGTAAATTAAGTTGCCAGCTAAAGTTTAGGTGGTTTTTGTTTTCGTTACACGACGGAACCGGTTTTCCCGAATGGTTCCTGGCTGTTACCTGGATAGACATGTCATGATATAACGGCGCCGGCGCAGCAGCCGCGCCCGGGCCGCGCGCGCGCCGCCCTGCGCGAGCTCGCGCGGCTCTCCCTGTCGCTGCAGCTCCGAGTCGTCACCGCGCCTACCTCACATACATAAGTACAGGAGTACAGCTATTCCTCAACAAATACTAATGGGGATGGGTTATTTAGCTAGTTTAATGAAATAGTTATACTAAAACGATCTTCACGTGATTTAGCAAATATTGTTACTTTTAATTTTAGTAGATTTTTCATTAGATGATTACGTGCGTATGAATTGTAAACAAAAAAAAAATGCCTAAAAAAAAGCCTAAGCTTCAAAAAGTATAATATAAACGCGATCTGGTGTTGAGTTCCCGGCTTGCCAGACAGTGCTGTTACTCTATTTAAAATATATTGATTCCTGCAGACCCTCCCGGTGGACTCGGCGCTGGCCGAGGTGCGCGGCTGGCGCGGCAAGCTGGAGCAACTGCTGCAGCAGCTGCAAGCCAGCTCCAAGGTCTATTTGGTAAGTCATTGACATTCCGCAAAATCAGCTGTTTTTTTGGATCCCTATTGTGTCTAAATTGTCTTCAATTTCTTCCTCCCCCTTCCCCTTTCCCGTATTTATAGAAGCAGCGGTATGTTATCAAATCGTATCTTCCAGGAGCACCTGGCAATCTTCCTGGCGGGCAACGAGGAGCGCGAGAAGATCGCGCCGCGCTCGTCGTTCGAGCAGCGCGAGGACCTGGCCGCCATCAACGGCGTCAACTAACTCCACTCGCACGGGCTGCGCGGGCGCATCCGCACGATGCGAGGCCATACTCACTTTTAATACAAGCAAGCGAGCTACTGAAAGTAATCCCATACCTCAATCGGTCGTAGATAAATAACATAGGAAGGGAAAGTCTACGATTTATAATGTTACATCATGAGGTTTAAACTAGGTACTTGAAAGATTGTCGTCAGGCTATCTAGACCCATATAGGGTACTTCTTCGATGCCTATTGCCTTTTAATGAGGTACAACTACAAACTGAAAAATAAAAAGCATGTACTTTTAATTTATTAATTGCTTGAATTTAATTTAACGAAAATATTTTATTCTATGACTGAAATTAATGTCGTATTTAATTTAAATATAATTTATAAATTGTTTTACAGTCGAGTTTTTAAATGAATGAGATTTTTTAATCAAAAATTAATATGTGAAATCGCCTCTATTTTTCTCAGTGCGGTGTTCAGATATATTATTAATCACATTTTTGCTCATATATCTAAGAACTCGACTGTGCTTTATTATATTTTTCATTGTTTCATGATGAGTTCTTAAAAAAACTTAACATGATAATATTTGTATTTTAGACTGCGTTTCCACCAGTGCGAGGATGCGTATAGCGAGCGAGGGATGTGGTTTTATTAACCAATAGAATCAGTTGCGCTGCGCGAGCTAGATAAATGAAGTTATTCCATTGGTTAACAAAAACACATCCCGCGCTACGCATCCTCGCACATCTCCGGTGGAAACGCAGCCTTATTGTATTATTTTGGTGTTGAACATTATATAGAATAATACAATGTAAGAATTTAATATAGATTATACAAAATTTTCGTTTTTTTTTTTGCGTTTCATTTATAAATAACGGCTCTAAGCATTCAATTTAAGTACAGTACCGGCAGAGAGTCCTGTCCCCGTGTCCCCCCTGCAGACCTGCAGGTTTCTCTGCAGCTTACTGTACATTTACGTGTTCGTGTCGTGTGTAACATTTGAATTTATAACAACAAAAACGAATTTATCACGAAAAAAATCAAAGCTTCGAATGTGCTGTACCTACACACACACGCACACATATGTGTGTGTAAAGGAACCTGGAAAACACGGTTTGCTAAATAAATATGCACTTACATGTAACTTATTTTATAAAGTATTCATTTTTACTGCCGTAGTAAAATGTATAGGTAATCATTTGTTTTTCCAAAACTTCCATTTCATAACTACACATAGCTTTTAGACTTTAGACTAATAGCATACCTACACATACACCCAAAAGTAACATCACAAGATAACACTTTCATATCATAAAGCAATGCGCTCAATTATACCCACTTTCTATCTCGACAAAGGCACAGTACAGAACCTCTAGCACAAATGTGAGCGAGAGATATTACCTACCTCTTTCTACGCAGTAATGTCAGAGAGTGACGGGTGATGCTAGCCTAGTTGTGCTACACGGGCAGATATTCTATTAACACCATTTTCAGTTCATGAATCCTTAGTTAAATTCCTAAGAAGAACGGACACATACCTAACAATCACACACTATGGGATTTTCCGAGTCCGAGTCTCTTCGATAAACCGCAATAAAATCAAAACTGTCCCTGACCTCCTGGTACTTGTGGAGCGTCCACTCTTCCCCCACGTCTCCGAAAGGTTTCGGGTCCGTGTGCACGCCCTTGCCGTCCCCGGGGCCGATGATCACCAGCACGCTCCCGGAGAACTGCTCCAAGTACTCTTCGAAAGCGGGCCGGTTGTTGAAGTAGCAGAACAGCAAGGCTGTAGTCGAGGAGTTCCGCAGCAGGTGGATGACTTCCTCGTCTAACGTGGGTGCAGTCAGGAGGAGGGGTATGAAGGTGGGCGGGGCGTACTTGCAGTGCCACCACGCGCCGTCCACCTCGATGCCGGACACTGGCAGACCTGGAAAGAAAATTGAGAATAATGAAGAGAATTCGACCATTTTCTTGCTTATGTGATACATGGTAGAAGTTTGGCGTACAAAGTTTTAAAGTAGTAGGTAAGGTACCCTTCTAGCTAGTCTGATTTAAGTTGTAAACACATATAACCTGCTTGTGATATCATAGTCTCACTGTTACATAAGTTAAATATATGATAATCGAATACCTAAAAATCAATCGAATCAATAAATACTTTATTATTATTATTATTATATTATTAATCATTGCCTTATGAATAATCTCTTGTAATATACGACATAAAAATAGAAGAGTTCTGGAGATCTTATTTAGTGTACATTTGATCCACTAGCACTTATCTCATATGGACTGAATTCAAGCAACACAAACTTTTTTTTTTAAACTTGAACCACCAACCTATGAAGCGATTCACCGTGTTTCTGGCGCCACAGCAAAAACTAAAAAAGCGCCGCAAACACATCAGGGATTGAAAAACACTTGTAGCGGTAGGTACATTATTATAATTGGGGCGGTAAATTACAATGTTTTTGATCATTGAAATGTTAGCGTCAGTGGCACAATTTTCCGATGTTGTGATATGACGACTGGGGCATCCAAAAGGTTAAATCGAGTAATGTCGTTACAGCATCTTTTATACAGCTTACGAGCTTAGCACGCACCTGTCGCCTGCGTAATCATCCACTCCAGGAGTCCACTCCCGCAGCCGACGCTCAAGAGGCGGCGGCAGCCCAGCGCCCTCACGGCGGCCCCGAGGAACGCGAGGTTGTCCTCGCTCGGGAACACCCACAGCACCCTGCTGCGCTCGGGGTGCGCGTGGAAGCGTGCGCAGATCTCCTGCCACTTGCCCTGCGAGTGCAGGCATATAATACTGTTCACTATATTGTCTTCCATGAGGCCGTCTCCACAATTTATAACTATATCAAACTTCGATCAAGTAATCTGTTTATTTTGTTCTCTTTGATTTAAGGATTTCTATTCGAAATTGTTACGCTTGTTGAGTTTCAACTGTTCTTAGGTATTTAGTGTCACTTTCACTTAAGTGTTTCTATATGTTTGATACGGGCGCTGTCGGCTGAAGCGGTCGAGGCGCCGAGCGCTGGCACTGGTGTAGGGTGTAGGAGAAGTCGGAGCTCCGGTGGCAGCGGCATTGACAGTGAACACGGCATGCATCATCCGTTGCGTCAAAGCCAATGATCTATTTATTGCTGTGAAGTACTTGGACTTTATTTTACAAGTATTTATTATTTGGAATTTCATTGGGAAGAGGCTTCATCACCATTATAGTATTGTAAAGCTTATTTCTTAGTAACCTAACTACGTTTGCGTTACTTTCGATATTGTACCGATTTTTTTGGATCGTTGACCTGCTTATGACTGCGCCAAGCGAAATGTGAAATAAGTTTCTGTCAAAAATGACATTTTAGTGGCAAGCTTTTATAGCCGACTGTACTTTTATTTGGATATCCATCAAATGCTCACTGAGACGATTCTAAAGAGCCCAAGCTCGGTAGGATTGCTTTTTCTATTATAGAGTTCCTATGGCCACCTTCCGGCTCCATCATCAGATCAGCCCCATGGTAACATATTATTGTATTGTCATCAAAGTTAAGTAAGTATGCAAAATTTCAGCTCAATCAGTTGACGATATCTGCTTCAAAATTGAGTTGCAAGATTTCACCCGAACAAACATACTTAGATACATACATACATACATACATTGTAAGTTAAATAAAAGCTTGTCAAAAAGCTTGTAAAAAAAATAGGCAGTGCCGTTAAGTAGATAACGTCAATACTAGTTGTTTAATCCATTTCTAATCTATATATTTAGAAGCTCTTCGAAGAATGTGTTAACAACCTCTCGATGGAAAAATTATAAGTTTATTAATATTTTACCTTAGCCACTCAATTGCTTCGAATTTTGAGTTGGACTCTATTTATATAATAAAATAAGAGCGGTGACAGGTAGCCGTAGTTACCAAAAGCAATCTAGTGGCTAGAGAACTAAGCAAACTTGGACGAAAATTGTAAAATCCTAAGCAGGCGTTAAGTGTTTTATTTTATACTTTAACAACGAATCTATTCTGATTTTCAGTTCCAAAAAAATATGAACGATTTCAATTATTGTGGTATTAAAAATCCAGATTTATCAAAAAGTGCTTTTAATTCTCCATACATTTTTACTATGGTGGCGCGCCGATCTAAATACGCATTCCCCGCGCTCTATAGGCTTGTTCGGACTTAGGGTAGTATTTTAGTCTAGTAGCGAGTAATTTAGTAGCTAATCGTGTCTGAACACCAAAAAATTAGTCGAGTAGATTAGTAAGTAATTTAGTCGAGTTAATCCATTTTATTCTATTTTTTTTTGTAGTTTAGTAGTGAGTAGCACCCCCCACCACTGAGAATCTGAGACTGTATTTTTCATTAAAAGAAAATTCACACAACTTTCGGACATCCTCAAGCTATTCAAGTACTCTTTGGGATCTTCCAATGCTAACTCCTTTAGAGGACGATTAGTACCTCCTAGGTCATCTCTTCTATTGATCTATTTTCGTATCCGTAGCTTCTTTTTATTAATCAGGCAAATTTCCTCATCCACCTCTTGTAAAATAGCCGTTACAATTAGCTTTATCAAGTTTATTCACTTTATTACAGTCCGACCAAAAAGAGTAGAAATTAAAAAGTGCCAATACTGTAGTGTCCTCCCTTTCTAATCAATATAAGAAAACAGGGACGACACTACAGTATTGCCACTTTTTAATTTCTACTCTTTTTGGTCGGACTGTACCTACGCTGCAGGCTGTTCATCTTGCAGAATACCACTGACTTGTGAACTTTACTCGGCTGTAATGCGAACGATTTTTAGACAGTAGCGAATGGTTTAGCTACTAAATTACTCGCTACTAGACTAAAATACTAGCCTAGTCCATCAAGCCTTATGTTTCAGTCGCTAACGCTCGGCGCCCTCCTATGCAGTAGAAGTAGAACAAGGATTAGCTAGCTATATACCTACTTAGATACAAAGATCAACGTCCACTCCGGGACTCGATCGTCGACCGTATTCATCTTTGTATCTATATAGCAATTAGAAACAAATGGAATTTATACTCACACAAAAAATAATTTCGAAAAACATAATTGTGGTTCGAAATGATAATTTAAAGATTAGGTAGGTTTTTTACTTTCACAAAAATAACCATAAATTGCGGGTTTAATATTGTAATTAAAGTACAATATAATATTTACATAGATTCATATACGCAGCTATATTATTATTACGACGCCGCGTAAATATTCACGCAAACTATGCCGAGTCCTTTAAACAAACATCAGAACTTATTTATTTTATGGTTCTGAACAATTCGTCAAGTCCTGCCCTGTGCCCTCCCATCGGTATCTGTAATAAAAATTGGCCACAGCCCAAGAGCATGATGCGGAAGATATATAATAATAGCCGAACAGAAGACTCGAGCCCTGCCGTACGGTACACTTGTCAATCTAGAGCGAAAGAGACCTCTTACCCGATTATCATATGTCAGACAAGGACATGGGAACAGCCGTGCCGCACTTTATCATTTCATGACAGGTCACATCAGCTGATACTTCTGAAAAATATTGGTAATTGCTTTAATGATGCTATTAACGAGAGGGCGGTCGCCCACGGCGACTTTTTGTATTAGCGGTGCAGTAGCGATGCTGTCGCGCGTTCTCATAGATACAGTCGCAATGCGGTCGCTAGCTGTGTGCCTTCGCCCACATAACACGATTCAGTCGCGATGCAAACGCGATACCGTCGCGATACAAACGCGATTAAGTTCTCCAGTACCGCGCCACCCTCTCTCCGTTCCCTCCCCGATATCGTCCGACACGGTCGCAGTGGGCGACTACCCATAGTCTTATTAGTTTGTATTTTCAAGGACAGGCATCCAGAAGATGCCTGTTCACTTTATTTTAAAACTGTCACGGCCATATAGGTTTATGGGAAAACAGACGCGACGCGACAGTTGTGTTGTGCCAGAAGTCAAGTTAACGTATTTTTAGTTTATTTCCGTAACATTTTAGGGTTCCGTAGTCAACTAGGAACCCTTATAGTTTCGCCATGTCCGTCTGTCCGTCTGTCTGTCTGTCTGTGCGTCCGCGGGTTAGCTCCGTGATCATTAGTACTACAAAGCTGAAATTTGGTATGAGTATATGTGTATGTATTACGCCGACAAGACAAAAATAAAAACTAAAAACAAAAATTTTTTCGGGTACCTCGAACACTTAAAGTGGGAGTAATTTTTTTTTCGTTTCAACACTAGTGTCGGGTGTCGTTGAATAGGTCTTTCAAAAATAATAGGGGTCTCCAAACATTATTTTTTGATAAAGCCAGCAGTTTTGTAAATATTCGCTCCGAAAATAAAAAAAATAGCGTCCCCCCTCTAACTTTTCAACCACGGGTCAAAAATTATGGAAATATTCATGAAAATGAAACCTTATAAGTACTTTCAATGAAAACTATATAGAACAAAATCGGTCGAGCCGTTTCTGAGTTATCGCAAAAATTCATGATTTTCTTTAAAATGCGGCACTTACGCCGCGCGGTGTCCTTATACTTCGAACGTTACACATATTAGTTAAGTGCCATACTGCATTAAAATATTTCGCTCAATCTGGCGCGTATAATCGATAACTTCCAGAAGGTAATAAGTAATTACAGTTACTTTGGCGTTTACGACCTTTTTATAGAGCTTGAAATCTTTCTCGTAATTTAAACCTCCTCTCATCCTTCACAATAGATGGGCTTAAAACAGCGGTTTTAAGTCGTCTGTTGTGAAGGATGGGCAACTTCGGAACTCTACACTGAGCGTGGCCCGACATGCTCTTGGCCGGTTTTTTTTGTTTCTACGAAATATCAAATATCGAATATTATTTATTTTCAACAGAGTTTACAAAGTTGTCGAATCCTCCTTTTAAGTTAAAAACTTGTATTAGGAGGAATTCGCTCTTTCATCCAAGTTGTGCTTATGTTAAAAATAATATTATCTAAACATAGTTACTTATCCTTAAAGATAAACTGAAATCAAATAAGAAAAATATTAACAATTTAACGAGTAGGTAACTTACATGCTAATTACACACGTGCATAAGAAGATGCAATTTTAAATACAAAAACATACATTTACTAAACAACAATGAGGAATGAAGAAAAATTTAAATTAATCTTAACAATGAATTTATGTAAGTTCGTAGAGCAAAATGTTGTGTTATGACATGAGCAACTCAATGTCATCATACTTTTTACTTTTAAGCCAGGTTGTTATTTGGTTTTTACACTCTCTATAGGTTAAGTGGTAAATTTTCTCAGTTCTATTTATTTTATTATAAAGTAATATTGATGCTATTTTAAACTGCTTTTTAGCAAATTTTGTCCTAGTTTTAGGTATTTTTATTACGGAATAGGGATTACGTTTTTGGATTACGAAAGCGGACATACCAGGATCCCAGAGCATGCTCGATACCAACCTAAGCCATGACTCTTTATCAGTAAATATTATTCGTGCCATAAATCATATTTAAGTAGGCTTATTAGTTACCACTACCGCAATACATATGCTAAGAATGTTACCTACTGTAGAGGTGAATTTTATTGAATATTAGGTACTTTAAAATGAACATTTATCTCTGTCGCAGGGTCAGTGCGTGTAAGGTGATGGCTTCCCATAGGTAGCGAGGTAATAAAATCTACAACACACCTTGTTTTTGTATATTAAATTAGATAACACCCTACATTATTCGCTTAAGAGGTTTGGATGTTTGGACATAATATGGACAACAGATAAATGTTAAATGTATAATTATTAAAAAGAAGAATTATAATTAAACACTAATAAAAATTAAACCTGTAAATAATTTAAATGAATAATAAATTCAATAACTTAAATGAATATTAATAATCTCATTGCATAATATAGAATTTTGTAAATGAACTTACTTATATACTATTTATGTTAAATAATGAAAAATTCTATAATTTTATCAATAAATATCTCAATCTCAATCTCAATGTAAGAGTTACGAGTGCCCGCTGGGCGGGTGTAAAGCTGTTAAGCCATTCTGTCCGGTGAGTCCGGTCTCCCCCGTCGTCCCCGGGGTGAACGACGCCTGCATGGCTGGCCTGGCTTGGCTTCGGTAGCGGCGGCACGTTGACGTAGTACCTACAATCTCTAAGAGCCTGCATACAAATAATAAATAAATAATAATAATAATAATTCTTTATTACTTTCAGAGTTACACAACACATGTAATGTAATAGAACATAAGATAGAACAAGATTTAGCTTGCCGCCAGCATAGACGCTGTAGACAAATTTTGTCTTGTGATATAAGAGAGAAATACGCTGCTGGAGGCTAGCTTTATAAATTTATGACGATTGAGAAGTGCACTGCAGCAGTACAGTGCATTTCTCAATTGCTTCAAAACAGTGTATTGTAGGACGAAATAACAGAGGCCCTCAAACTAGGCTATGCCTGTATCTTGGGGTGCCATTGTGTGTAATACTTTGCATCAAACTTATTATAAAAATAAAATTTAAAAAACCCCCGACATGACAACCAATAAAAAGAAAGAAATAAAATCTACGAAATGTGCCTATACAATGAACAGTAGAAAAAGAATCCAAGCTTCGTTGCGTTCGGGGGACCGCTAAGTACCTACCTAAATGAAATGAAATATATTTTTCAAAGCAAAATTACATGTATGCATTTAGGCTTCCCACTTTACGATTTTCAGTACATTGCATTTCATTTACCTACTTAGCGGTCCCCCGACGCAACGAAGCTTGGATTATTTTTCTACTGTTCATTGTATAGGCACATTTCGTAGATTTTATTTCTTTCTTTTTATTGGTTGTCATGTCGGGGGTTTTTTTAAATTTTATTTTTATTTCATATTTTTTAAACAAACAGAAGTTTCGTCCCGGATTTTTTTTCTTTTGACACTATTTTTGTTTTACACCGTTTAAGGTCCAGGGTTTCCAATCTTTCGTCGAGCTTGATCCTGGACTATAATTATGTAGGTACAGCAGGATCCCAAGCCAGTGGTAATGAATGCCGTCTTCTCTAAGATTGAAGTTAGGATATATTTTGATTTCAATAGCCTTAAGCAACATTCTGGGAAAAAATCGTTAAAGTAAGACTAGTTAATGCTTATAATGGCAAAATGGCGAAGTTATTAGCCAAGACAATCAAAATATATACTTTAAATGCACTGCTCATGCAGCCAGTCGCAAGAACCTGCCACTTATGGCCTAAAACAGAACCAGGTCTCTATTCTACAGGATCCAAATAGTGGGTACGGGTGGCTTACTTAGCTCCATAAAAATTGCAGTTGGTGCTAGGTGACTTGACTTAGTTTTGAGAGACCTAATCATCGATACCCCACACCATGGGATAAACATACAAATATTTTTAAAAATGTATTCAACCACTTTGTCTCTGAGCTAAGCTGTGGACAGACTGACACCAACTACAAAATCCTAAAAAGCTGTTATTCACTTAGGCATTTAGTCGCGTTAAAATCTTGCAGGGTGTTGCTATTTGTGACCTCAATCAAAGGAAGCTGTTCAATAGTCCTAATAAAAATTCAGCTTTAGCAGAATTCCGAAACTTAAAAATAGTGACCCAGTACTGTGACAAAATGAGTTTTTTTTTGTCAAAAAAGTTTTTTTGGGACTCGGTTTTATTATTGACTGTACTTTCTTACGCAAATATTAATTGCTCATCAAGAACAATCAGACGAGCCCAAACACCGTGGGTTTATCTTGTGCTGTTTAGGAGTTCCTACGGCCATCTTCAGCTCCAAGGTACCAAATTATTGTACCGTCAAAAATTTATTATTCTGTTGATTACGCTAATAAAACTTAACATTTATCCAACATTAGAAATTCTTGGCTTAGATCCTTTCACAACTCTCTGTCAGGTCTCATCATGAGACCGTCATTTAGTAAGTGATATAGAAAATACTAATAATACTTAACATTTAACCAAAATTTGGAATCCTTAGTTTCAATATGGGCTGAGATCCGTTCACAACTACCTGGTCATCATGAGACCTTCATTTAGTGCCTAAGTCATATAGAAAATGCTAATAATACTTAACATTTAACCAAAATTTGGAATCCTTGGCTTCAATATTAGCTTAAATCCATTAACAACTAGCTGGTCATCATGAGACCTTCATTTATTGAGTGATATAGAAAATGCTAATAAAACTTATCATTTATCCAAAATTTGGAATTCTTGGCTTCAATATTGGCTGAGATCCATTAACAACTAGCTGGTCATCATGAGACCTTCATTTATTGAGTGATATAGAAAATGCTAATAAAACTTATCATTTATCCAAAATTTGGAATTCTTGGCTTCAATATTGGCTGAGATCCATTAACAACTAGCTGGTCATCATGAGACCTTCATTCATTGAGTGATATCGAAAATGCTAATACAACTTAACATTTAACCAAAATTTGGAATCCTTAGCTTCAATATCGGCTGAGATCCATTAACAACTACCTGGTCATCATGAGACCCTCAATTAGTGAGTCATATAGAAAATGCTAATAAAACTTAACATTTAGCCAATATTTCGAATTATTGACTTCATTATTGGCTGAGATCTCGTCACTTGTTCCAATTAAAGCTGAATATCTTGGAAACTACTGGTCCTATTTCCACCAAACATAGCTAAGAACCATCTCGACGGAAAAGTCTTTCGATTAAAAATAAAACCGGCCAAGAGCATGTCGGGCCATGCTCAGTGTAGGGTTCCGTAGTTACCCATCCTTCACAATAGATGGGCTTAAATTAGGTACGAGAAAGATTTCAATCTCTATAAAAAAGGTCGTAAACGCCAAAGTAACTGTAATTACTTCTTACCTTCTGGAAGTTGTCGATTATACGCGCCAGATTGAGCGATATCTTTTCATGGAGTATGGTAGTTAACTAATATGTGTAACGTTCGAAGTATAAGGACACCGCGCGGCACTTACGTCATTTTAAAGAAAATTATGGAATTTTGCGATAACTCTAAAACGGCTCGACCGATTTTATTCAATATAGTTTTCATTGAAAGTAATTACAAAGCCTCATTTTCATGAATTTTTCCATAATTTTTTGACCCGTGGTTTAAAAGTTAGAGGGGGGGGGACGCTATTTTTTTTCTTTTCGGAGCGTATATTTACTAAACTGCTGACTTTATCAAAAAATTATGTTAGAAGACCCCTATTATTTTTAAAAGACCTATTCAACGACACCCCACACACTAGTGTTGAAACGAAAAAAAAAAATCACCCCCACTTTAGGTGTTCGAGAGGTACCCGAAAAAAAGTTTTTTTTTTTAGGTTTTATTTTACCGTTTTGTCGGCGTCATACATACACATACTCATACCAAATTTCAGCTTTCTAGTACTAATGGTCACGGAGCTAAGCCGCGGACGGACGGACAGACGGACAGACGGACAGACGGACAGACGGACAGACGGACAGACGGACAGACGGACAGACGGACATGGCGAAACTATAAGGGTTCCTAGTTGACTACGGAACCCTAAAAACCGCACTTAAATTGGTCCATCCGCTTGGGCGCTACGATGCCACAGACAGACACACAGATACACAGATACACAGATACACATGTTAAACTTATAACACCCCTCTTTTTTCGTCGGGGGTTAAAAATATATAACTTTGTATTTATCATATAGAAATTTGTACTTATACAATTAACCATAAATCTATTTGTGTATCGGCATGTAACATTTTCAGTTAACACTAGATTGCACCAGTATTTATGAGATCTCTAAACGGAATTTAAGATATTTGGATACCTACAGTTAGAATACATTTGAGTAAGCAGGTTTTCTGTTGCCAGATAATCTAAGTTGAGCAGCCAGTCAGTGATTTTAATTTTAGCATTAGAAAGAAAGAAAGAAGAAAGAAATACATTTATTCGTGACGAGACACAAAACAGAATTACATAAAAGGTGTGACAGAAACAATAATAAAATAAAACAATATGCAACTATTTTTATGGCTGTGTCACGAAAAGGTCCCACCTCAGCAAGATGCTAGCTCGAGAGCCAGCGCTGATCTTCCGGTGGGACCATAGGTGGCGCCACGGAGATTATATTTGGAAGCTTCTTTTATTTATTAAATTGGATATAAAATTGTACACATGAGGTCTTAAGAATTTCCCGAAACGTCTCGCAAGGGAGGTTTTGATTGAAGGTAGGGGTAATTTAATTCTACGTTTGTTTATTAAGTTGATATTATTGTCAGACGAGTTTACAGCATTGTGGGTGACTAGTCCTGTTTTAAGAATGAAAGCTTTCTGATTGATAACGCCTGGGCTTCGTGATATAATTGAGTTGTAGGGTACCTGAAGGGTTTTTTAAGCATGACCTTAATTACAGATCTTTGAGCTCGTTCTGCATCTATTAAAACTGATTTCGCTGCACCTCCCCAAGCAGTGATACAGTAACATAACATCGATTGGCATAATGACAGGTACACCATTTTCATGACATCCTTATGGGTCGTTCTCAAAAAATCTGCACCGCTGCGTTAATTTTGCATTTTTTTTTAAAGTTGCGATTTCTTCTTTTATTTTTCATAGGATCGCTAGAAATATATTCAGACAATTGATATCACGTCGAGGGAAGTATTTAAATTGAATATCTTAGAAGATATAGGTGTTTGAAATTTTAGGTCGACAGGTGAAAGACATCGATGTCAGGTAAACGACATTTGTTACCAAGTTATCGACAATTGGGTGCAGGTTTGCGACAAATATGTTCCAACTTCACTGAATTTGTTAGCAGGTTAACGACGACGGTTGCAGGTAAGTGACATTTTAAATAAAATCTACGTTGAACTGTCAAATAGTGCTTATTTGATTGTTTTTGTTTTTCTTTTTTCCTTATGTTAGTTTGCATAAAAAAACAAGCATGTAATTCTCATATCATAGGACATTTCTCAGGAGGTTTTTTGAAGCCTGTACTATCCAGAAAGGTCATAACCGACAAAAAGATGCAAAACTCAAGCATACCCACGTAATTTTATAAATGTGTTATGAAGGTTCAACAGCGAATCATTTAAATAACGTTTCTGCTTCCTGATGCTGCTTCTTATGACATATTCTTTCCTACCCGCTGAGTAACTTATTGCTGTTTTCGTCATCTTCGAGGAAATCCTTCACATCTGATAACCAGAAAGCCTTCGGCTGCGTTAGGTGGGATAAGTTAGGGGAGGTATTGTCTGAAGCTGCCAGCACATCTGGTAACACTTTATAAAGCCTTTACGAGTCTGAATACAGAATGGTGTCAGTAGGAGATGTCACATACAAGAACTTTAAGTTCCGGACAGGGATGCATATGCATATCATGCATAATATCCCACATACTATTTAACAGATATGGAGCCCTTGAAGGTACGTGGTAGACATCGCCTATTTTGCATCACCTGAAGCAGAAGTGGCCCAACTTTTGGAATGACTCAAAACAACCAGCCTCAAAATGGGTCTCGATATTAATAAATATAAGACCGAGCTGATGATAGTCGACCATTACTAGTCGACAAAGTACTAACCTGCTTCAAGAGTTTGAAACTGTTGATCAGTTCCAGTACCTTGGCTCCATTGTCGCAAATAGAGGCACATGGAAACCAGGCGAATCGCAGGCGAATCGGAATGGCCAAAACAGCGATGACCCAACGCGGCAAAATATGGAAAGATAGACACATCCCCAACCGAACTAACATGCACCTCGTCTGTGCCCTTGTCTTGTCCATATCTCTTTATGGGGCAGAGACCTGGACGCTTAAAGCCGCTGACAGGCAGAGGATTCATGCTTCAAAATCTGGTGCGGGCGCCGCCTGCTAAGGATTCCTAAGACAGCTTGAAAGTGAAATGGAATACTCAAACTAAGCTACTTCGGAAATTTATATGTTTTTATAACAACGAAACATGAGTTGAGACATGGCGAGTGACCGATAAAACCTGGTTTTAAAATAATTTTGTATAAGTGTTTAAATAATTTTGTCATTCACCTGCCGTATGTGTCGTTCACCTGTTTTTATATAGACAAGTGAACGACATACAGGTGATGGACAAAATGACAGTTATGTCATCAAAACAAATAAAGTATTTCGTTGATGAACTGCATATTTATACACATAAAAGTAGATCATACTTTACGCGTTATAAATTAAAATGAATGCAATAGTACACACGTCAACCAAAATATGGAAGGCAGAATATAGACTACATACCCATTACAAACTCCCGCTCGCGTAAGAGTATGTATCATATTTTTTTAGTGCAGCACACTGACGACGTGTCACTCGGAACAGTGTTAGGTGGCAACTGAAGGTCTCGATTTATGCGGGGTTAGGCAGGGGAAACGAAATAGTAGTCACACAATTGTAATGTTTGTCTCATGACAAGTGAACGACAAAAAATGGCGTGGACAAACTTAAATTGCAAATAATTCGTAAAATAAGCATAGTATTATTATTCGATATGGTAGTATTCAATCTTCATCATATATGAAAATAAAATGGAGTACTGAACTTAAGCTATGTCGGTAATGTATATGTTTTTATTACAACGAAACAAACATGAGTACCTCGCGTTGGGACACGGCAAGTGACCGACAAAACCTAGTTTTAAATCGTTTTTTTGTCTATTAATATACTTTACTTTTAATTGAAAGCATTTGGCCTCTATGTAAAAAGTGTCTTTAGATATGTGATGATAATTGAATATTTAAAATAATGCGGTGTAAAAAACTTCTTCTAAGACAGACCTGTTGACAGGTGGCGGTGCAAATATTTTGAGAACGACCCTCAGGTACTAAATCTCTTAGTTTTTTGACAATGATAATTGTTTTTCTTTTGCTCTCTTAGAAAGACATGCGATGTGATCTTTAAAATTGTGGTTTTCGTCAATCATTATACCAAGATATTTTATATTACTGGATCGTTGAATTTTATTGCAATTACATGAATGAGTGATGTAGGGCATGTTACAGGTGTCAATTTGGATGTGCCTTGTACTTTTGGGGCTTGAAGCTGCAGTTTTATGGAAACACAAATATTTTGTTTATACACATCATCATTTTATTTATACACATCATTTTTGGGTTTCGTACCCAAAGCGTATAAAGATGGGACTCCACTGTCCGTCTGTCTGTTTGTCTGTCACCAGACTGTATCTCATGAACCATAACTACTGTGACGACTGCTGGGGGATAGCTTCAGATGATGAATAAAAGAGCACTAGAGGTACTTCCTTAAAACTGTTTATTGCCCGAAGGCTAGTCTAAGACTAACTATACATTTTATTTTTAAGACTAATGTCATACGTCTTATTCTAAATCTAAAAACTACTTTATTCTTAAGTTGACGGCCAACCACCATCCGTGAAGCACAACCTTCACATTTCCCGCCGTCTCGGGGTGGACGAGGGAAATTCATCTTAATACAGAGACACTAGACAGACTACTCCTGCCTAACACATAATAAGTCCCTACCTATGCAGGGATACCCATACATTCATACCCAGATGGTCTCTTGCTAAGAGATAACCAGGGTCAGGACATGAGCAGACACTAGCCTATGGCATGTTACGTAATCTGACATGTTGTCTGACACTGGCTTCGCCTTGACAAAAACCCTGCTAAAAAGGCAAGGCACCAATCTGACTACCCCAAGTGTCATTCGACTTATTCTAAAGCATAGACCATTCGATACGATATTAAAAAGATAGGCTTCCACAATTTAATCGCCTGGTGTAAAACCGGCTTAAATAAATTACCCGATTAAATCGCCTCGAATGTTCCCGGCCTTAGATGCCAATGCTTCCAGAGCATAATAGAATATTATTGGCGATTCATGAGTCTCCTGCCGACGATAATAAAAACTTTGTACATAATTTTGGCTCGACGGGAATTCGTTTTTTAATTTCGTCAAAACATCTTCGAATGATGTGAAAGTTGCGTGATTCGCCTTATAAAATTGTAACGCTGGTCCTGATAAATACGCTGCGATCGCTGCTTGCGACTGTTCAGGTTCATATTTTTTGATTTGCGCCAATATTTTGAATTGGAAAATAAAATCATCCACGTCTGATAAGCCATCAAAAGTACTCGTCTCCATTTTAATGTGGAGTCCGAAACGATGCACAAACAAATTATAATCGCATAGGATGAAAAATGATAATGGGTGATTCAATAATTCGACAACGTCACCCGTCTGTCGAACTCGCTCCGTTACGGCAGTGCCGTCACGACATACAATACCACACTGATGATGGCAATTCGCAGTTGCCAAATGTGCACTTATTCTTCGTTGCGCTTCGTACGCATATAGACAGTTCGTTCCGCTCCTGTACGGCTTCTATGCAAACCGTATGCTTCCAGTACGTAATTGTAACAGATGCCCAAGAATCTGTGGACAAAATTAATTGGGAGCGGGGAAACTTTCAATACTCGCGTGACTCTAGTTAAAAATTTCGCAGACTCCACCAAGTGTGACGACTGCTGGGGGATAGCTTCAGATGATGAATAAAAGAGCACTAGAGGTACTTCCTTAAAACTGTTTATTGCCCGAAGGCTAGTCTAAGACTAACTATACATTTTATTTTTAAGACTAATGTCATACGTCTTATTCTAAATCTAAAAACTACTTTATTCTTAAGTTGACGGCCAACCACCATCCGTGAAGCACAACCTTCACACTACACAGTTTAAATTTTCACAGATGATGTATTTCTGTTGATGCTATAACAAAAAATACTAA
The DNA here is from genome assembly GCA_932273695.1 of Apotomis betuletana. NCBI lineage: Eukaryota > Metazoa > Arthropoda > Insecta > Lepidoptera > Tortricidae > Apotomis > Apotomis betuletana. The sequence continues at coordinate 35,884,108 of OW026300.1, read as the reverse complement.
AAACAGAATAAAATAAATATTTAAGTGGTTAGTGGTAGTGGGCTTCCACGCACATACAACAAACCTGATTTATTTGCCGTTTTTTAGGGTTCCGTACCCAAAGGGTAAAAACGGGACCCTATTACTGAGACTTCGCTGTCCGTCCGTCCGTCCGTCCATCCGTCCGTCCGTCCGTCCGTCCGTCTGTCACCAGGCTGTATCTCAAGAACGGTGATAGCTAGACAGTTGAAATTTTCACAGATGATGTATTTCTATTGCCGCTATAACAACAAATACTAAAAATAAAATAAAATAAATATTTAAGGGGGGCCCCATACAACAAACTTGTTATAGATTATATATATATAGGTACGGAACCCTTCATGCGCGAGTCGGACTCGCACTTGCCCAATTTTTAACCGACTTCAAAAAAAGGAGGGGGTTCTCAGTTCGGTTGTATGTTTTTTTTTTTTTTTTTTTTTTTTTATGTTTGTTACCTCATAACTCCGTCATTTATGAGTCGATTTGGAAAATTCTTTTTAGGTTCATGAATAGACATCTCAAGGTTGGTCCCATAAAATTTTGGTGAAGATCGGATGACGAGATCCATGAGGAATCGAAGGAATTCCTGAAATTTTATAGGCACTCATAATATTTTTCATGTATTTTCTAAAATTATTTAAGTATTTGCATATGGTAGTCATCATCTTCTCATGCTGAATTGATGATGGAAGGTACAACTCCTTAACAGTTAGGAGTTAGGAGATAATTCAAACGAAATGCATGCCTTCAAGACCTCCCTGATCACCCCGCCATAAGTGTTTTATATGAATCACTAAAAAGCGAAAAAAAAAATTTTTAACAAAAAAAGAACCGACTTCAGTAAAACTAAAAAGCCGAAAATAACCCGTTCAAGTACAGATTACATTTGACTCACCCTTTGAAGTCGGTGCCAAACCTCACGTAAACTTTAATATATAAATATAATAACTGAGTGGTTTGGGATCGATTTCAAAGGGTGAGTCAAATGTAATCTGTACTTGAACGGGTTATTTTCGGCTTTTTAGTTTTACTGAAGTCGGTTCTTTTTTTGTTAAAAATTTTTTATTTGATGGTACGGAACCCTTTATGCGCGAGCCCGACTCGTACTTGACCGGTATTCTTGTTCTTTATCAAAGGACAATCTTACCATCTATGTACCTAGTCCCAAGCTAAGCAATGCTGGTACAATGGACTAGGCGACGATAGGTATATGGATAGTGGCGGATTAAGGGTCGAGAGCGCCCTAGGCAAAAACGTCATCGGCGCCCCTTTGCGGCCCTTTGCGCCCCTTTGCGGCCCTTTGCGGCCTTGCGCCCCTAGGCACGTGCCTACTTTGCCTTACATAGGTATAAATATACATATAACACTCATGACACAGGAACAAATAGAGTTTTAAGGGGAGCATTTCACTTCCCCGAATTTCATTTGTCATAAATGTATCACTTGCCATAATTTTTATTAGCCATAAACGTTTTATGTCATAAATCATAAACTCTTCGAAATTTCTTTAATACTATTCATGGAGAAGTCATTAGGTTAAGTGAGTTTTATTTTATGAAAATCCTGAAAAGCTTCAGCTTACAGAGAAAAATAGATTTATGGCAAATGAATATTATGGCAAGTGATAGAATAGATTATGGCATATGAAATTCGTGCAAAAGATAGAGAACCAGTTTTGAGTTCATCACACAAATATCTTCATGATTAACTAGTGTGTTAGAGTGCGAGCTCATATCTACAATTCCAAATTGCGATTTGCAGCAAATGTATAATTCACACTTATAGTTAGTAAAAAAATGATTCAAATGAATGTTTGAAGTGGATAATACCGCGCTCCGGGACACATTAGAGGGTGCGGGGGGGGTGACGCTTGCCCCGAGGAGGGGGGGAGAGTAGATTTAATTTAACTTTGCTCTATATCCTACTTATATCCTAATAAATAAAAGTTGTCCTTTAATTTTGCCAAAAGTTCAGCTAATTTTATTGCTCAATGTTGGAAAGAAAATCATTTTTCTCATGTCGCCTCACGCTATCAATTAGGTACTCGTACATACTCATGTTAAACCGGGCACAGTATTTTCTTTTGGCATATGGTGGTGGCATTGGCTTCTTAAATATACAAATGTACAATACACTTCCGATCGCCGGCTGATAAGATACGCTTTTGATTTCCTTTATTTCGAGTTGGCTGCTTATCTGCTAATGTATTTTGATAGTGGAGATAAAATATTAAACAATAAGCACCGTCATTATTTGAAGACATGTTGCGACATTATATACGCTTTTATTTAAATCAAGTCTGTACTGAATGGTTGTCGGCAATTAATTTTCAGACTAAGTAATCATTTAGCTAGATCCGTTTGCAATACTTGCGGCGTTAATAATGTCAATTTTCAATACGTACACACTAAATAGCACTAGTATATCAATTTCCATCAGAAAATAATAGCTAATGTAATTTATATCTATGAATACAACGTGGCGCCGCTGCAGAGTATGCTTTGCAGCAGCGCCACATTCAATGCCCATTATTTTGTCCTCCGGTATTTATTTAAACCTTCTATAGAACATTTTTTAAATATATTCTCCAATGATTATTTGCATTTTTTTTGTTTCATTATTTTTCTTTTTATTTGTGTATATCCCTTTTTGTAAATTTTTGTATGTCCGTTTGCCAGGTGGCAAAGGCCTCTCCAATCTTCTCCGTTCTGGCCTTTCTATGGCCACTCTACCCCATGTTATTCCCGCGACCTGTCTTATGTCGTCACATTGCGTGATTATTTTACTCCATTTGTCTTTTCCTCTAACCATGTGGCCAGCCCATTTCTATTTTTGTCTTCTAATTTTCCGAGTTATATCCTGAACTTTAGTCTTGTGTCTGATGCTACTGTTCTTTACTTTGTATATTCTTCTGATTCCTACCATACTCCTTTCCATCCTCCGGTATAGATACCTACAGCAATAAAGATCATATGTACAACATGGTGTAATACCTTCAACGTACATCATTTCACCATATAATTAATTGATTTTCATTATGGTGGCGCCGCCGCAGAGCAGCACACTAACTAATCGACTAATCGTACAACTAACATAATTGATATTAATTTAAATAACATAGCTAGTAAGGTGGCTAAGTAGAGTGTGTGTACAAAACTGATGAACGGGTCATGTCCAAAGGTTTTAATGAAGTTTAAAGCCGCTATTAAAAGTCAATGGTTTGCATTTTCAACGGTTTGTATGTAATGTCATGGCATTCATCCATACTAAATAATTATAATATTATCAGGATCTAATCTTATCGAACGAGTGTCACAGCGCAAAATAATGTTTCATTAAGATGTTTATCTATCAGTGTGAACATATCGCTTTCTACTAATACATCGCTTCCTGGATTAACTCGTGTTGTGTTTTAATTTCAAATAATTTGCCTATTTTATTCAAGTAAAATAGTATCGTTTTAGTGCTCCTAGATTCGTTACAAATTGTAGTGTTCCAAAAGACTGAATCAGACCAAACGAACATTACTTTACGCGTCGGGTTCCAATAGACCGGACAGTGCTTATACTTGACTGCTTAAAAGTAAATGAGGTATTAATCATCAGTTATTTAGGTAAGTGCGGATTGTGGAATACTTACTCGTACACTCGCCATCAGCCTCATTTTTTATCGTCATCCCGTTTTGTTTCACTCATAATACCATTAACTTAACTTCTTTCTAGATTATTCCACTGATTCACCGCCCCGGCCCCAGGTAGGAACAGGAACCGATCGCCAGAGTCGCCGCAAAGCCAGATTGAGACTCCACAAAGTCTAGGCTAGGGAACCGCAGGGTCCCATCCTTCACAATATTTTTGCTATCACATTTACTTACAACATTTTACGAATAGGACTAGATATATTTAGGGGCTGTGCTCAAGGAACACGGGACCATAAATATAAGACATTAAAGGCTCTCTCCCAGATTGTAGTATCGGATGCAAGAAAATTGTCTAAAATTAGCGAAGCTGAAATTAAGTCGCTGTAATCGTTATCGCAGGAATTTCTGTGTATCCGCAGACGAAACGTAATTAAATGAGTCACACTGCCTGTGTATTTATAGCAATCAATACACTTAACTATTATAATAAGTAAACAGAAGGGAAAACCGTGATGAGTTAAAAACAATTTAAAAATATCATAAATTGTGCTTAATTTATGCGTTATTATCTTATCAGGGCTATACCTATAGGTATTAGGCTCAGTTCATTCGATGTTTTTTCACGAAATCTCACAATCACAACGAACATGATTACACCATAATTAAGAAAAGTTGAAAAGAAAGAAGTTAATCTAGCTATTTACTCCGATTCAGTTTATTTTTCGAGAAGTTGAGTAAGAACTAGATTGTATTTACCAAGTCACTGATAGGATAGTCTTATAGGTTTTTGAAGTATCAAAATTTGTGCACATGTACGGGTAGCAAAGACCAACGCCACTACCACATTCGGACCTTAATATACTCTAGTAGACATTTTTTTCTGGCGTTCTGTACTTGTATAGTATTATTGCAGAATTGGATCGAACTGACCATATAGTATAGCTATGAATAGATTTCAAGTTGATACCTATTCCTGAGAAAAAACAATTTATGTATGTCACAGATAGAAAGATTACAAAGTGTTCAATGTGATGTTAGAATCGGAGAGATGGGACAGTGCTTTAATCAGGTACTGAACCTCTCAACATCTTAGTTTAGGCAGTAACATAGTTATTTAAGTTTTCTACGTGATACTAACAACATATGGATAATTTTAGTCCGAAAAAAACGCTTTTTATTTTTATTTTATTTTTTATTTATTTATAATCAGTTTTTACCGACTGAGATACGGTACGGACCCCTAAAGATGTCACTATCCTATCTTGAAAGAGTAATTTAACTTTTTACTTTTTAGTTACTAAGTTTTCTTTCGGACTCGAGATCCGATTAGATACATTTAGGAAATAAAGTGTGCTACCTATTCCGGGTGCTAAATAGGTCGGGTTACATCATAATTAAATAACAGGGCCAGATACCTATTTGTTGAAATTGTGTTGATTTTGTTTTCAGCAAGAAGAAGACCATGCAAGATGGCGGTTAAGCTCCTGTTAACAGCCGCGGTGCTGCTCACTGCGGCGCCGCTCGCCCGCGCCCAGAACGACCCCACTGCTGGTTAGACATGTTCACACTTAATCCGATCCACCAGATACAGCCCTATATTCTATGGATACCGGGTACGAGTACGTACCGTTAGCGAGCTCTGAGAATTCTGAGAAAGGTCCATATCCTGTACACGTCTGATCGCAGATTGTGAGGACCGTGACAAGTGGCACCGGCTCGCTTCCCTTCATGAAATTATAAAATTTCCTTATTCCCTAATGATATGGATCATTGATCCAAAATAAAGAATTTGAATTGATTTGAACTGAATAATATTATTGTCGTAGGTCATGACTGCTCGTACATGGTGGCCATCCCGCGGCCGGAGCGCCCCGACGAGTGGCCCACTTTTAATTTCGATGGTAAGTCATTTCCACTGTATTTTTAAGTGTAATCTCTATCCAATTAGTTCTGTAGTATCCTTTATTTCATCAGAATAATTTATGTGTCAAGGCTTGAACTGGTCGACAAGACCGCTGCTGCCAGCACCGGACAGGCTGGACCTGTGCATGGACCTGTACTTCCCGCAGTCCGACACTTCGGGGGTGCAGATAATCTACATGGACGAGGAGATCGAGGGAGACGTCGTCATCGCCAAGCTGAACTACCAAGGTAAGAGAGTGGGCTACTGCTACCATGACAGGATCTGTGCCAGCCGCGTCCAGTTCGGGCGCGCAGCTGACCCACAGGGACGACGAGAAGGGGGCGACATCGTCATCGCCGAAATTAATTGATATTTGTTAGTTGGTCTGCAGCTTATTCTATGCAGTTGTGGCATAAAACTGCGCATTTAAAGCTCAAATGCAATCCATCTGTGTCGGCCCTAAATTTTAGGAATATCGCCAGGCGACTGCGGCTAATTATTAGTTAGAAGTTAATAACTTCTAACTCTACTCTTTCTTTTACTTGTAAGTTGTGTCCATATTATGCCCATAAGTTTCTGAGCGACGAATGCTTTCAGTAACCATTTCGCCCGTTCGTTTTCATAAGTTATGATCGTTTTGCAGGGGCCGCGGAACCCGAGCTGGAGTTCTTCTCGGGCCGCAACGCCGCGCTCGGCGCCGTGCCGCGCCGGAACGACGCCGGGGAGTGGCACCTTTACGTCACCGAAAAGTAAGTTCTTAATTCGAGGGGCTCATAATCATAACATGAGTTATGACGACTACCTACTCTACCGAAAATCACCTACTAGACGAAGTAAATATTTTTTTAAACATAGTTAAAATATTTGGCTGGGATTTTATAGGTTAAGCTAATTAGGTACTTACAGAATACCAGATACCGCATGCTCTTAATATGTAGTAGTAATAATTGTTACTAACTTTTGATTAACATAAGTTCCTTGAAATATAATTTGAATCGGGAATCATGGACATCTTAATACAATAGAAAAACAGCGGGCATCTTTCGACTCCTGTTGATATTTTACAAATTGCGTAAAACACAATGATTAAAATTGTTTTTTTTTATATTCATAAAGAGTGGAACAACTTTCAGAAGTGGATGAGTAATGTTTAAAGAGCACTAGTGATAGTTAAATTCAACATTTCAGACAAGACTACGAGGCGGGCATGCTGCGGTACTTGTTCACGGTGCGCGTGGCGGGCGAGGCGCTCGTGCCCAGCGTGTCGCTCGAAGTCGTCAACATCGACGACAACGAGCCCTGGATCCACGCGCTCAGCGCCTGCCAAGTGCCGGTGAGCGCTGACTGCACATTAACCTGCCCTGATTGCTGTCCTGATCTGTGATCTGCCACATCTTTAGATGACATTAACTTTTAAGTTTAGGAGATAAACATCACCCACGAAGAAGTGGAAATATTAGGCGAGGCATATGTCCAATAGTGGACGGAAAAATATTTAAGATGATGTGTGATGATAATGTGTTATTTTTATTACCACACACATTTCAACAGCACAGATAAAACCCACAGCTGGTTCTTCCTCCCGTTGACAGAAACCGAAAAAAATTACTAATGGATAGTTTAATGTCCTGGTGAAATATTCCAATAACAGGAGCTCGGCGTGGCCCGGCTGACGGAGTGCGTGTACGAGGTGACGGACGCCGACGGTCTCATCAGCACTAGCCAAATGACCTTCGAGATCATCAGCGACCGCGGCGACGACGAGATTTTCTACATCGAGGACACCTTGGACCCCAACAACTGGTTCACCATGAACATGACCATAGGGATCAGGCGCCCACTGGACTTCGAGGCTAACGCGTTGCACATCTTCACTGTCAATGCCTTGGTAAGTTCAGCAATTTTGCGATGCGGTGGTAGCATGCATAAATAGTAATAGCAGTAGTAGTCGGCATAGGTGATTAAATAATCTATCGATACAACAGCCCCGTTTTTTTTTTTTTTTTTTTTTTTTTTATGTCATAGGGGGCAAACGAGCAAACGTAACGCCTGATGGAAAGCGATTACCGTCGCCCATAAACACCTGCAACACCAGAGGAGTCACAAGTGCTTGTCTACCCGGAGGACGAAGATAGAATGCCTCTATGCTAGTAATTTCACCGGCTATCTTACCCCCACACCGGAACACAACAATGCGAACATTGCTGTTTGGCAGTGGGTTAGTGGGTGGGTGTAGGTACTCTCTTTTTAATGGAGCGATTTCGAGAGTTTTCGAGATTTGCTTTTATGTAGGTATATTTTCACCCCATCACCTCTTTGTCACGAGATCTTTTCTCCTCCTTTTATTTTCATTATTTGTCTTGTGTTTGATGCGGTTTTTTTTAATAGATAGAGTGATTCAAGAGGAAGGTTTATATGTATAATGCATGCATAATTTATCAGCATTGCATCCGTGCGAAGCCGGGGCGGGTCGCTAATAAACTATATTAATACTTATTGGTTCGGAGTTCAGATAGGTACAGATTTTCGGAAGTCTTAGATATACGAGTATGACTCTGAATAAATATTTATTTCGAAGTCTGATTGTTAAGTGGCTGTCAATCGTTCCAGGACTCCCTCCCCAACGTGGGCACCGCCTCGCTGATGGTGCAGGTGGAGAACGTGGAGCATCGGCCGCCGCGCTGGGTGGAGATCTTCGCCGTGCAGCAGTTCGACGAGAAGTCTGCGCAGGAGTTCAGCGTGCGCGCCATCGACGGCGACACCGCCATCGACAAGCCCATCTACTACGACATCGTCACCGAACCCGGAGGTAACTCTTCGCCGTGCAGTTCGACGAGAAATCTTGTTGAGACAAGGATGCAGCACGGAGTGCAGGCAATCTTGTTAGATAGTCTAGAAGATCAGACAAATATTTATTATACATATTAACTCCAACTAGAAATGAAATCCTAAACAATTGCATCGCTAGTGTGCAACGCCTCTCTAACAAAGTTAACAAAGGTATCCAATTGAATGTTCTTACTTCCTCTAGAGGAAGTGTTCTTCTCGGTGACGACGCTGGAGGGTGGACGGCAGGGCGGCATCCTGCACGTGGCCGCCATGGACCGCGACGTACTGCAGCGGGAGGTGTTCCGGCTCACCCTCATCGCGTACAAATACGACAACGTGTAAGAATCCACATTCAGACAATACAAAGCACGTACTCGTCTCTCCTCTCCTCACTCCTCTACGATTGCTGACTCTTTAATGGTTAAAGATTCTGGTCTGGTAATTACGGGAATATAATAATTAATCGCGAGCGATTGTAATTAGCATTATCCAGTATAGATCCTTGTCATATGAATATTACCGTTGACTTGAATCATTCAAAAGAACCTATAATTTTGACCAACCACGTTGGAACATCCAAAGTTGGCGAAATAAACAACTACGTACTCAAACCGCAAACCTATACATATATTGATCGTGTGTCTAAATCGCGTAGATCATCCGCGACGGAGGCGAACGTGGTGATCATCATCAACGACATCAACGACCAGTACCCGGTGCCGCTGCAGGAAGAGTACCACATCAGCATCCCCGAGGAGACGCCGCTGACGCTCAACTTTGGGGAACAAGACTTCGGCTTCCATGACAAGGACCTGGTAAGTGGTGTGCTAGGCCAGAGGTCAGAAATCATGACTTCTACAGCATAGAATTTTCATAAACTTTGTTCCCTTATCAATCCTAAGTAGGTACTTCATTTTCAAATAATTCTTTCTGAGCGCATCTCTTAGGAATGTGTACAATTGAAATTAAACTGGTTTTTCTATAGTTTATGCCAGTAACGGAAATACTCGTTTTTTCTATTCGGTTTGTAGGGAGATAACGCGCAATACGATGTGACGCTGGTAAGCGTGTACCCTCCCGACGTGGCCACGGCGTTCTACGTGGCCCCGGAGGTGGGCTACCAGGAGCAGACCTTCATCATGGGGACCATCAACCATGGGATGCTGGACTATGAGGTCGTGGAATTCCAGCACATTATGATTCAAGTGAGTTGCTTATTGAAGTGATGACGTTTAGTGACGCATACAATCTTACATCTGAAGCCTTGTGTCTTAAGGCTGTGATTGACTGGATATAGGTTTATTAAGACAAATCCGTCCATGAAGCATCACGGAGATAGGTACCTAGGGGATGCAAGCTCAGCGAAGTACACACACGTACACGCTTTTCGATACCAGAGCAGGACATTGATTAGGGTGATCTTGTTTTCCTTAGGTAGTCGCAACGGACCGGATGAACTCGTCGATGCAGGGCGTCGCCACGGTGTACATCGACCTGATCAACTGGAACGACGAGGAGCCGATCTTCGAGGCGGACTCGCACACGGTCTCCTTCAACGAGACCGAGGCCGCCGGCTTCTTCGTGGCCTCCATCAGGGCGCACGACCGGGACATCGACGACAGGGTCGTGTATGTACATCATACAGAAAAATAAATAAAGGATGTCTGCCCTTGTATGTGTGGGAAGTATGTGGGCATATAAACGTTCAATATTTCTAAATACGCGTTCACTATGCATACTACATATGTAAGACATCTCTTAAGTTTTTAGATATAAATTGTGCTAATACTTGAATAACGTTTACTGCTTCATCGTATGCATCTGAGATTGATATTGATTGATTTGATATGATTATGTATTATGAACAACAAGTTAATTTAAACCTATCAAAACTTTTTATTAGGCTTGGATATTTTTATGATTTGTGCAGGTCTCAGTTTTTATGCCACCAGATCAGAATATTGGAATGGAGATTGATATTTTAAAGGTTATATTTTCAGACATACTCTGATGGGTAATGCCGGACAATATCTGACTATTGACGAAGCGACTGGCGATATTTATGTCTCCATTGATGATGCTTTCGACTACCATCGGCAAAACGAGCTCCACGTTCAGGTCAGTACAGCGGGTAGTATGGAATGTAAATAATACCGAAATGGAATTTTAAATAGTTATATTTGGATTTTATTTTTCTCATACAATGTGACTGATGTATGATAAAATAACTCTTCTAAGGTCCGTGCTGTGGACACCTTGGGAGACGGCCCGTACCACACGGCCACCAGCCAGCTCGTCATCCAACTCCTGGATATCAACAATACGCCACCTAGTCTCCGATTGGTAGGTTTACGTGTCTAAAGACAAAAATCAAAGGTATTTGTTTAAGTAATAATTAAAGGTATTATTGCACCAAACGATGCCGATGCTACGAAAACTAGGTTAGTGAAAATATGAAAAGAATAAGGTAAACATGAACTTACGAGTATGTTCTTCGAAATCAATAATCATAAACACACACACACGCACGCACGCTAGCACGCACGCACACACACACACACACGTATGGTTCCAACAACAACACACACACACACACACACACACACATATTGTAACGTCGTGTCGTTTAAAGTTTCGCACTCCAGGGTCCCAAGATACAGGCTTCAGCCTAGTTTGGGGTCCGCGAACATTTTTTTTATATCTTTTTTTTAAGTTCATACATTTTATTACAGCCATTTGTAATTTGAACACGTTACAAGACCAGAGAACATCATAGGCGTCATTCTAGTGTTTTAGATCTACTGGCGCTTTCATCATATCAATGTAAACTCAACGGCTAGAGTCATGCATTAAATACTGTAAATGCGTTCGCAGCCGCGCGGCAGCCCGCACGTGGAGGAGAACGTGCCGCAGGGCTACGTGATCACGACGGACATCACGGCCACCGACCCCGACACCACGGCCCGCCTGCGCTTCGAGATCGACTGGACCACCTCGTACGCCACCAAGCAGGGCCGCGAGACACCCGCCGACGAGTTCCACAAGTGAGAACAATTACACACACCACACAACACGCAGAATTATCTCCTGGTTACTTCCAAACAGTTCCAACTGTGCCTTCTGTCAAAGACTTAAAATAAATTGGTCATAGTCTGGCAACATGAGGTATGCATGCTAATAGATGGCCTATACATATAAAAAAATTGGGCTGATTTCAACCACTATTTATGTGAACTGTAAACCCTGGGCGTTCCCCAGCTGTGTGGAGATCGTGACGGTACACGACGAGGGCACGACTGGCGCCGCGCGCGGGCACCTCATCGTCCAGGAGATCCGCCATAACGTCACCATCGACTTCGAGGAGTTCGAGGTGCTGTACCTCACCGTACGCGTCGTAGACGAGATGACCTACATCGGCGAGGAGTCAGACGAGAGTGAGTTACCTTTATCAGCTCCATCGACTAAACGTTAGCTCTTCTTTACCGAAATAATATTTTTAGCACTAGATTACTTATAGAGCCATTCACTTGTTAACCACAATTTTTTTTATGTATCCATTAACGCTATTAACTCTGGATTATACCAGTACAAATAATTATTTTTCCCCGTAGATAGCCAGGTACTAATAAGATTAGGTATCTACGAGGAACAATGGTAAATATCTTACTGTTGTGTTAGTGTAGTGTCACAATCACAATAACATGATGCTACGTGTGTTTCAGTGACGTTCACGATCATAATCGTGGACATGAACGACAACTGGCCAGTGTGGGCGGAGGGCACGTTGACGCAGGAGTTCCGTGTGCGTGAGAACTCCACCAGCGGTGGGGTCATCGGTTCTGTTCTGGCCACTGATATTGACGGCCCGCTCTACAACCAAGTGCGCTACACCATCCAGTGAGTTGGTCACATCACGTTTGTCTCGTTCACGTCGAGTCACAGTGGCCTCTTTAACCTTTAAATTAAATCATTCCAGGCCAACAAATGACACTCCGGAAGATTTAGTGAAGATCGACTTCTACACGGGTCAACTGACGGTAGACCTGGAGCACGCCATCGACGCCGACATCCCGCCGCGAGAGTACCTCTACTACACGATCACCGCCAGCGACCGCTGCTACGAGGAGGACCCGGACGACTGCCCGGACGACCCCACCTACTGGAATACAACGGGAGAGGTAAAGTTACTTCAGAGATTCCAACAAGGACAATCACGGACATTCCGTAAAAAAATAGGGAATAGTACTAAAATCATGTTTTAGTAGTTTACCTAGAGTATTTTTTTTAGGCTGGTAGTTTTCTTTCGGTGTTTCTTTTTCGCTAAAGCAGGCATTAATCTAATTCCGATTGTTTAATTAAAATTGGTGACAAACATGAGCAAATATAATAAGAATATTTAATAAAAACTGTGTTCGTAGATATCGATCTACATCATCGACACAAACAACAAGCAGCCTCTCGCGGACTACGACCGCTTCGACGTGGAGGTCTACATCTACGAGAACGCCACGGAGGGCACCGAGGTCGTGCAGCTCGTGGCCGGTGACCAGGATCGAGACGGTGAGGCCGCTCCACCTAATAATAGCTTGGATATCAATGATAGCCCACTTGGGCACTAGTTGAATAAGGCAAAAGACAAATACTTATTCAGCCAAATTATTATTGATGGGATCCGTTTTTTGATCTTAGTTGGCTTTTAGTTGGTCAGGATTAAAATGTCCAAGAAAGTGAAGAGCCTCTGATGAAGGAGTACGTCTTTAAACACACACGAGATTGGGTTGTTCATTGTGCAGAGATATACCACACGGTGCACTACCAGATCAACTACGTGATCGACCCGCAGCTGCGGCGCTTCTTCGCCGTCGACGTGCACACGGGACGCGTCTACGTCGAGTTCACCACCGACGCCGTCTTGGACAGGTTAGACTAATACACTCTTATTATTATTATCTTACACTTACAAGTATCTATAAGAAATCACTGATGATTTCGTTTGTCTCATTTTAAACGGAAAATCTGACATCTGTTAATGGTTCATTTGTTTTTGTTTTCAGAGATGGAAATGAGCCTACACATAGAATTTTCTTCAACCTTATTGATAACCTTTATTCGGAAGGAGGTAAGTTTTAAAACTGCAGCGGAAATTCAAACACGTTTTTGGCAGACACATCCGGTTGAATACTAAAAAATAACAACCTACCATGCCCTAAAAGCCGAAAAGTATAAAATCACTGGGAGTGAAATGAATGGCGAACTAACAATTGAGCTCGACTAACTTCATTTAAACGATTCTGAGTCACAAGCACAAGGAAATTTCTAGGAAGATGTTAACAGTGGGATACGTGTAGGTATACATGAATCTACTCATTGAAGGGATGATAATTTCAGAGGGTTCCCCCAACACCGTGGCCACCGAGGTGCTGGTGATCCTGCTGGACGTGAACGACAACGCTCCGGAGCTGCCCACACCGGAGGAGCAGGGCACGTGGCACACCTCCGAGGGCGTCCTTCAGGTAACATTGAGGCTCCGTAAACCCCCGTGAGCTGGTCTTGCTGGACGTAAACTTCAATAAAAAATTGGGCAAGTGCGAGTCCGACTCGCGCATGAAGGGTTCCGTACCTATATATATAGGTATATATATATATATATATGTAGGTATAACAAGTTTGTTGTATGGGAGCCCCCCTTAAATATTTATTTTATTTTATTTTTAGTATTTGTTGTTATAGCGGCAATAGAAATACATCATCTGTGAAAATTTCAAGTGTTTAGCTATCACCGTTCTTGAGATACAGCCTGGTGACAGACGGACGGACGGACGGACGGACGGACGGACGGACGGACAGCGAAGTCTCAGTAATAGGGTCCCGTTTTTACCCTTTGGGTACGGAACCCTAAAAAAGCACCTGGCACCACATGGCATCGAACAAAACACCAAAGAAACCACGCATACGCTTCTGACCTTAATAAAATAAACGATTTCCTCGCTTCTTGAAGAACCCCATGTTGTAGCGCTCCGGAAACACCACATTTTATTGAATATTTTAAGGAACTGGAATGAAAATACCCAATCCTATAGCGTATATGCGTCCGGCATCTCTTGTATTTCCAGCCACGATGTTTCCCTCAATATTTGCAGCAAACAAGCTACAAGTTTCTAGTTATTGCTGATTAACGTCTATAATAAATGGTAGAGCATGGTGAATTGGATTTAAAAATCTAACATTTCTATATAACCAGGGCGTCCGTCTCTCCCCGGACATCCACGCGCACGACCGCGACGAGATATTCACGGACAATTCGCGCGTGGCCTACGAGGTGGTGGGGCACCGCGCGCAGGACCGCGACCTCGACGTGCCGGGCCTGTTCACCATCGTCACCAACCCGCCCACACCCAACTGGGAGTTCCGCGGGGAGCTCGAGGCCGCCATGGACTTGAGGGGGTACTGGGGCACCTACGACGTACACATAAGGGTAACTAGGATGAAACATTTATGAATTTGTGGTTTATGAAATCAAAATAAAAGTCATAGCCTTTTAATATTGCCAACGATCGTGAAGCGATCGCATTTGGTAACCTTCTTGATTTGCGTTAAGGTTCAAGAAAAAAATGTTTCTCTAGTAAGTAATCAAATTACCTACTACCTATCAAGATATTGACACTAGGTACTGAGGGAGCAAAATAAAACGATTTAGAATAGGGATGTTTCTTGTTTCATCTCTGTTTAACAAAGTTACTGAAAATGAAAATATTTTTTGAAAATGAAAATATATTTTTGGTTACAAATATCCATACTCATATTATAAATGCGAAAGTGTGTCTGTCTGTCTGTCTGTGTGTCTGTTACCTCTTCACGCTTAAACCGCTGAACCGACTTAGATGAAATTTGGTATGGAGATAGTCTGAGACCCGGGAAAGGACATAGGATACTTTTCATCCCGAATAAATATAGTGTTCCCGTGGGATGAGCGGGTAACACCGCGGGGCACAGCTAGAATCATGGTTGGAATCTCCTAGTAAGTATTACATATATACTTGTGGCAGGAGACTTACTCTTTGTTTAAATTAGAAAAAAGTCTGTCTGGTTATTTGGCCGCGTAGCAGAGCCATCTAGACCAAGATATTATTATTTTATTTCTATGAATTCCTACAGGCCTACGACCATGGCGATCCGATGCTTGATTCGTTCGAGTGGTACCAGGTCGTCATTGCGCCGTACAACTTCCATGCACCGGACTTCGTGTTCCCGCAAACTGGGACCACCGTGCGGCTTTCTAAGGTGAGTCACTAGACTAGATCACTTTCAAATGTTTTTACTCTATACTGTTGAGAGAAAAATCTTCCTTGATGTACATCACGAGGACATTTAATAAGAAAACTTCCAGTGCCCTTAGATATTTGTACTACAATGTCCTACTTCCATCTTTTAATGAATTATAGATGTGTCAGGTAGGTACTTAGTACGAGCACCAAAAATAATTAAACTACTTATTAGATTTCACTGTTCAATTATTAAAATAGTAGAGGCTAATGTCATAATTTGGTTTTGACCCAACATGGAATAGGCCTAATAAATAACGGTCGTCGACGACCTTCCGAGCTTATCGGTCGGATGACAATGTCAGCGACTAATTGCATCGTGGCAGGAGCGGTCAGCCAACGGGCCGCTGGTGACGGTGGCGGACGCCTTCCTGGAGCGCCTGCACGCCACCGACGAGGACGGGCTGCACGCCGGCGAGGTGCTCTTCTCCATCGCCGGCAACGGTGAGCATCATTTGTGGCTTTACACTTTTTGCGTAACGTAAATGATGGTATCTTGCATGTGTAAGAGGTATAAAAACGAACTCATTATAACTCTATCATAGACCGATATATTATGCTATGCCGTTGTATTAATATCTCACATATTATCTCTCTCAAATATTATCTGATTCAAATAACATTCACAGCACTGAACATTATTTGAATCAGCGCATTATGTAATGAAAAGACAGTGTTTTCTGTCGACGCCGTTATTCGGAGATTTACGAGTAGTTCAAGTTTCTTAAACATACCTAGCTATAGAGATATGGCTGAGCATGATGAGCATATTACCGATGGATGCCGAGACAAACATGTCACCGTTAGCTCCCAAGAGATTAAATTATGAAGTTTTTATTCTTGACAGCCGATGCAATTCAATACTTCGAGATCGATAACCTCGGAGACAATACAGGCGAGCTAAGATTGAGACAAACCTTTGACGAAGACGTCAGGGAGTTCCAAGTAAGTTGCTTGACGTTTTAACTATGATTAGGTAAATAACTATATCATTCAGGTGTCAAGCCTATCAAATAAACAATGCAAAGATCGACACACAAAGCAAAAGGAAAAATTCGATGGGTTGCTTGGGAGTTAGGATGGCGAATGGTTAACGCTCTGGACCGCCAATCCAGAGGTACCGGGTCCGTTTCACAGTCTCTTCCACCAGGTAGCTCGTGTCAATTTTTCTTTAGGCTTTGATCTTTGTATCAAGGGTTTTATATTATTCAGTTTGAGAATTTAAGAATTCGGAAGTCTTTATCCTTTTTTATCGTAAATGATTGTGTAGGTGGTGATCCGAGCGACGGACGGCGGCACCGACCCCGGCCCGCTGACCGCGGACAGCGTCCTGAGCGTGGTGTTCGTGCCGTCCCTCGCCGACCCCGCCTTCACCGCCGACACTGCCACTGTAGCGTTCTTTGGTAATTGTGCTTTATCGATGGACCTGGGGAACCGGGGACCTCACATTCCGCGAACTAAACATAAAGAGTCCATCTCTTTACCTAATCCCATCAGTTACTACATAGTGCCGCAAATAAATAGTAAATATGCATATAGGTACTAAAGTGAAAATTAACTTGAGTTTTATTAAAAGTTCAGCAGCTTTGCAAAATTAAACTTTTATATTAGACCACTTCAATTATCATATTAAATATTCACGTTAAAAAAAAGCACCGTCGATCTTATTGCGCAGTAGTCATGTATACTGCGCAGGAAGATAACCACCGCTGTTTTTACGTGAATTGGGCTGATAGAGTTATTTCAACTCCATTAATTTTCTACGCATTCCTTAGAGCTTTTTCCAAACGTAATCGAAATGTTTTTATATCCAGAACAAGAAGTGAACGCGGAAACACAGCAGCTGCCACTGGCCGAAGATCTGAAGAACTTCCGCTGTGACGACGACTGCTACCCCGTCTACTACAGCATTGTCGGTGAGACTCCATTGTGATGGTCCACTTTACTCCGATCACGCCGCAATAAAGCTCGGTACAATACTACAACATGCACCGAGCGCATAAAAAGGAATAGTCCGTTACCTACATACCGATAAAATAAATGCTGAGTGGATTCCTTTTGTGCAACCTAGATACCAGTTAGATTATGGTAATTAGGTTAAATGTTATTTGTTCTATTATAATTTGAATCTAACTGGTTTGCAAAATAAACGTATCTTCTTCTTCTTAAATGTTATGGATGACAAACCCCTTACAATCAGTATGTAAATAATTATAAGTACTTACCCTTGTATTGCAGATGGCAATAGCGAAGGTAACTTCGAGCTGGAGGCGGCGACCAACGTCCTGCGGGTGGTGCGGGCTCTGGACCGGGAGGTGGCGGCCTCGCACCAGCTGGTGGTCGGCGCCAGCAACTCGCCCGCCCCCGGCGCCATCACCCAAGGGTCTCTGCTTACCGTCACCGTCAATGTAAGTCTGAACCTGATCTTAGTGTTGATAATAGATTCATGAATGATAAAATTACAGAAAATCTAGAAATTATAGAGACTTTATTATATTTTTGTGTTAGGTTCGTGAGGCTAACCCTCGGCCGGTGTTCGCGAGGCCTCTGTACACCGCCGGCGTCTCCACCAGCGACATCATCGGCAGGGAGCTGCTGACCGTGCAGGTACTCGGCATTGTGACGTGGTAAAATTTCCTTTCCGCGTTACTCGGTCACATGTACTTACATTTTGCAATTACCTTACTACATATTGATATCTGAGCCTGTTAGGCTATAATGGCATATAGTCTGCAATAAATGTTATCGTGTCATATCGCGATATTTTTCTAAGTTATTCATGAGATCGTTTTTTCAGGCAATCCACTCAGAGAACGCGCAGATAACGTACACGATCGACGAGAGCAGCATGCAGGTGGACAGCAGCCTGGAGCCGGTGCGCGAGCACGCCTTCCAGCTCAACCAGCTAACCGGGGTGCTGACGCTGCAGATCCAGCCCACGGCCTCCATGCACGGCATGTTCGAGTTCAACGTGGACGCTGTCGACCCTGGTGAGAAATTACCCTACCCTACCACTTGTCCATCATATATCATCACAGGAACAACATTATGTTGGACGGCAATGTTGCTTGGAGACAGTGTAGATTTAACAGAACTAGCGTAACTGTTTAGCATTCAAATGTAAATTTGCAATTGGCCAAAGACAAACTTAAATCGAGTCTATCTTTGTGACAAAGTTCTTTAGATGAAAAACTGAATGAATTAATGAAGTAATAAATTTCCATCTTCAGTAAAGGAAGAAAGATTAAACCAATTGAAACCACTAATACAAATTGAAATAGTTTAACCTTGACAGCCGTTTTAAAGGAGTGGTGACATCAAGATGTGTAATGTGTGTGTTTCTAGCGGGCGCGACCGACACGGCGGAGGTGAAGGTGTATCTGATCTCGTCGCAGAACCGCGTGTCCTTCACGTTCGTCAACACCGTCGAAGAAGTTGAACAGGAGAGAAATTTCGTAAGTAGCCTTCTCTTGCAGCGGGACGACCATTCAACTAACTGTTACCAGCTACGTTTTCTGCTTAGCTGATTTGAGACTACTTACGCCAAAACCTTTCTATGGTGTAAGTTATCTGTCAGTGAATAAAGATTTATTTATTTATTCCTTACTTACATTTGAGTATACAGTATAGTATAAAGAATGGTACCTATGTAAAAGAGTAAGGTCAGGAATCCTCCGTACTAGTAAAAACTGTATGACGGCTTTATGTAATGTATCCCCCAGATCGCGGACACGTTCTCGGCGGCGTTCAACATGACGTGCAACATCGACCAGGTGGTCCCGGCCACGGACGCCAGCGGCGTGGCGCGCGACGACCACACCGACGCGCGCGCGCATCTCATCCGCGACGACATCCCCGTGCCTGCCGAGGAGATCGAGTTGTAAGGCTCAAGCAGCAGGCTTGTACATTCTGGAGAATGCAACAGTGAATAGTCGCTGAAATCAACAATTAGGCTAAGGATTTTATGACTATGTGATCTTTTACAGCATCCGCGCGGACACGCAACTGCTGTTCACGATCCAGATGGCGCTGCGCACGCGCGAGCTGCAGCTGTTGGACTTCGTGACGGACCTGAGCCCCGAGGCCAGCGCCGACGGCAGCCAGATCACCATCTACGTCCTGGCCGCGCTGTCCGCCGCGCTCGCTTTCCTTTGCCTCGTTTTGCTGCTCACCTTCATCATTAGAACCAGGAGGTGAGACTTTTATTCAGGATAGGGCCCTACTATTTATTAAATATTCTACAGTGATTTTACTTATCGTAAGATAGATGGAAAGAAAAATAGGATTATCTAAAAATATTCTCCTATATCATCATCATCAAAATCACTGTTTTTTTTTTCATTACTTTTAGGTACCTACGCAATGTAATTGTCCTTAAATAAAATTAAGATACCGGACAGTTGTTTAATTCTTAGCTGTGATATCTCATCATAGGCTTTTGACTCTGACAAATGTCTACTGGGTTTCATAGGGCCCAGATATAGCTTCATAGATCCACCTTTTCATCATAATGTACCGTTGCACGTGTTTCAGCTTGAACCGGCGCCTGGAGGCGCTGTCGATGACTAAGTACGGGTCGGTGGACTCGGGCCTGAACCGCGCGGGGCTGGCCGCGCCCGGCACCAACAAGTATGCCACCGAGGGCGCCAACCCCATCTGGAACGAGACCCTCAAGGCCCCGGAGTTTGACAGCATCAGGTACCTACAATTTTCATGTGTGAGACTGCTAAAAACTGGCCGAAATTTCGTCAACGAGAGTAACACGGCAATCAAACCTTCGATATCTAAATTAAAAAGATTTACAAAACTGCAATTTTTTTGGAAATTTGATCTCACGGTGGTAAACCACAGTGTAAAGTTCAAAAATGTTATGATATGAACGGGACTTTAACCATATTTGCTCGTATTCTTTTTTCTTTCTCCTTTCATGATAATACTCGTCTAGTCAAAACATGTCTGTTTCGTGCATATTCTACTAACTACTTACCTATGCCCAGTGGTTGATCATTGTGAACGAACTACATATGGTGGCATTACGGTGTAATACTCGTTATCGTACTAGTGTTGTTTGTTGTTGCAGCGACGCGTCGGACGATTCCGAGCTGATCGGCATCGAGGACCTGCCGCAGTTCCGAAACGACTTCTTCCCGCCCGCCGACAACGACTCCTACCAGGGCATCTTCGACGATCCGACGGTAAGTTTGTAGCCATTTAGTTCTCACATGGCAGCTTGGTCGCAGTCGCAGCGTAGTATAGTCGCGCGTTGCGGTCGTTAGAAACAGAAATTAATCTCAATACATCTAGTTACGGACAAATATTTTGGGTAACTAACATAAAATGTAATATCTTCGAAAGTAATCCATATAAAGCCTGACCAGAAATATATGAGGATTGTCAAGAGGGCGCTATTAAGATTTATATGGCAACAATTTTGCAACCAATCGCAATCGCACTAAAATAACATTAATTTAAATACCTGTCAGTTCCTACGAGGCTACCCGTAATATCATTTAATGGAATGCAATCTTTTCCGGACTGTTTTTCGTGTAGTAAACACGTGTACACTTTATTAATAATATTACGTCTTTGGATATTTTTGAATATTTGTCTTTTAAAGAAACCACCTCGAATGACATTGACATCGTTGCCAACCATCATAATATCATTGCCAGTGTAAGAAATTAGTTACAGTAAAATTCCGCAATATGGCGCATCCTCATATATTTCTGGTCACGCTTTATATAATATAGGGATATATTTAAATGCACATCTGTATAATTTTTCAGTACACTAGGTAACTCCACTAATTAACTGAATGCATACCAGAAAAACTAATGCTGTGCAAAAAAAACAATTGATAAACTGAACATGTCCTACAAAAATAACTAAACATCATACAAAACGAGATGACCTTTTTAACCGAATTCACACCAAAAATATGGTTCGTACATCGGATATATTTGAAAGTTTCACCATAAATACTGATTTGCACACTAATTATCCTCGCACTGCACACTAAGATCCGACTCGGCCGGGTTAGGTTAGGTTAGTTTTTTTTTAATATAGTAAAACAGTTTTGCAAATACCTTTAAATAGTATATTGAATTTGCGTTATTTAGTGTGCATAATTAGTGTGCATGTCAGTATATTTGGTGAAACTTTCAAATATTTTGATCGAAAAAAGGGAATATAGAGATATCGATTTAAATACATGCCTATAACATATAATAGCTTATTCAAATAAATTGAACTTTAAAGGCAATTATAATTTTAATTAAAAAAAGTTACTTAAAATAAAACCCAAATCACGGCATGTGTGCTTTTTTTAGAAGATTTCCCTCAATTTCTGTGGGACCGATGACCGATGACAGTGGGACCATCTAGAAAGTATGACCTTACAAATAAAAACCGGCCAAGAGCATGTCGGGCCACGCTCAGTGTAGGGTTCCGTAGTTGCCCATCCTTCACAATAGACCCTTACGAGTCCTAAGGTCGTAAACGCCAAAGTAACTGTAATTACTTATTACCTTCTGGAAGTTATCGATTATACGCGCCATATTTAGCGGAATGTTTTAGTGCAGTATGGCACTTAAGTAATATGTGTAACGTTCAAAGTATAAGGACACCGCGCGGCACATACGTCATTTTAAAGAAAATTATGAAATTTTGCGATAACTTAAAAACGGCTCGACCGATTTTATTCAATATAGTTTTCATTGAAAGTACTTATAAGGCCTCATTTTCATGAATATTTCCATAATTTTTTGGCCCGTGGTTGAAAAGTAAGAGGGGTGGGGGGGGGGGACACTATTTTTTTTTATTTTCGGAGTGAATAATTACGAAACTGCTCACTTTATCAAAAAATAATGTTTGGAAACCCGTATTATTTTTAAAAGACCTATTCAACGACACCCCACACAAATCACCCCCACTTTAGGTGTGTACCAGAGGTACCCCAATAAATACTTTTTTTTTTAGTTTTTATTTTACCGTTTTGTCGGCGTGATACATACACATACTCTTACCAAATTTCAGTTTTCTAATACTAATGGTCACGGAGCTAAGCCGCGGACGGACAGACCAGACAGACGGACATGGCGAAACTATAAGGGTTCCTAGTTGACTACGGAACCCTAAAAAAAGGATTTTTTTAAATCCGAATGTGATTGTACTTTAATAAATACAGACTTATTAGGTAAATTCCCCGGAATCATTGACATTGCCCAGTATCAGGCGATTGGACGTTCATACAAGTGATTGTACCTAAGCTCATGATCCTACCTCGCAACTAGCACGGCCGCGAGCAGACCTCTAGAAAAATTAATGAAATATTTAGACATTGAGCTCCACATGTGATTGTTATCATTGGCAGGGCGTCCAGAAGAAGGAGCTGCCGAGCCACGCCAACAACTTCGGCTTCCACACTAGCCCCTTCAGCGCGGACTTCAGCGACCGCCAGTTCAGGAGGAACTGAACCTGAGCAGTTTTCTGATATAATACAAGGCAGAAATTTGCAGCACAATTAAGAGGCCTTTAATGTAGGATACCAGGTTTTATTAAGTGGCTGTTATTTTTATTGCCTTAAATATTATTATTGTTAAAATGTAAATTATACCCATAATATTAAATTTTATTATGTCAGGCTAATAAAATACATGTCGTATACAAAGTACAAAGCTTCCGTGATATTATTAATTATATTATGAGTAGTAAAACGTAATTGTATATATAATTTACAAGATTTTTTTAGTCAAATAATTTTCACCCACAATGTCGGTACCTGTAGGCAGTTGCTGCTTTTTTAAAGGGCATAGAAAATAGAAATTAAATATTTTTCTTTAAAATATTCTTGTTAATTTAATAATATTATATTTATATAAAAAAATATATATATTTAATTGTATATATATAAAAATATATTTCTAGCTTACATATATTTAAAAAGATTACAATATAGTTTGTAAAATTGGCGAAAGCTATGCTCATGCAATTCTATTTTCCTTCGTGCTCTCATTCGTTCTAAAATGAGCTTCTCTCTAGTAAGACGCATTGTGCGGCAAGATTTGCAACATAAACGTGGCAAACGGCATATAAATAAATCTTCAATTGGTAAACGGTCAGCTTAAACATTCCAACTATTCATTTTAAAATCGTATAAATATTTACTTATCTTTAGTTGTGATACTAGTAACAGGAGGAAAAACCATCCGAGTGCTGGCGACCCACTTATCTACGCCGCCGTCTTCAAATAAGATGGTAAACGACGGTGCTCGGCTAGTTGGCGTGCGTGTATTATGAAATTATGACTATTATGAGCAATGTGAAGTCATTTTCAATCTAGTCCAGTTAAATAAAATATGTACCTTATACTAACTTAACAAAACTTTGCGTCAGTTTATAATTTAAAACTGAACACATTTATTAGTCATTGTGGCTCTTAACTATTTAAAATATGAACGAATCTTTGTTTCTATACAGTAACTTTGGATAGGTTAGTTCTGAACCGTAGCGTGTTGGTGTTCCTGTTCACCCCATCACCCCGCCTGCAGACGGTCGCCCGGCAGAAGTGCGGCCGCGATGGCGCCCGCTGCAACAACGTAGGTTTAAACAATTATAAAAAAACCGGTCAAGAGCATGTCGGGCCACGCTCAGTGTAGGGTTCCGTAGTTGCTCATCCTTCACAATAGACAATAATCAAATTTAAATTACGAGAAAGATTTCAAGGTCTATAAAAAGGTCGTAAAGGCCAAAGCAACTGTGATTACTTATTACCTTCTGGAATTTATTGATTATACGCACCAGATTGAGCGAAATGTTTTAATGCAGTATGGCATTTAACGGCACTTACGTCATTTTAAAGAAAATTATGAAATTTTGCGATAACTCAAAAACGGCTCGACCGATTTTATTCAATATAGTTTTCATTGAAAGTACTAACAAGGCCTTATTTTCATGAATTTTTCTATGATTTTTTGGGTTCTCTGCCTTTTCGCCGAATTATGTTTCGTCAAACGTTTCATTTCGCCAAAAGCATTTTTCACTGAAACTGTAAACTATTTCAGATCCCGAGCGAATATTTACAAAACTGCTGACTTTATCAAAAAATTATGTTTGAAGACCCCTATTGTTTTTAAAAGACCTTATTCAACGACACCCCACATGCTAGTGTTGGAACGAAAAAAAAATTCAACCCCACTTTAGGTGTACGGGAACGGGAGGAACACGAGAAAAATTTTTTTTTTTACTTTTTATTTTACCGTTATGTCGGCGTAATACATACACATACTCACACCAAATTTCAGCTTTCTAGCACTTATGATCACGGAGCTAAGCCGCGGACGGACAGACGGACATGGCGAAACTATAAGGGTTCCTAGTTGACTACGGAACCCTAAAAATGGTCATAATTCATACCTAGATATTCGTTTTTTGCTCTCCCATGATTGTGAATTAAGCGTATGAAGTGTTTTAATTAATACGGTTATTTGTTTAAATAGGGTTCCCTCTATGTCGCATACTTTTGTTTGTCCGAAACTGTTTTAGCATAACAGACTTGGCATATTAAGTTTTCGACGAATGGTAATGTGGCAGAAACCTTATTTGGCATAAGTTCTAACTTACCGAAAATGTGTTTGTCCGAAATTGTATTCGCATACTATTGTTTAGCCCGATTATATTTACGAATAATTTGGTTTAGCATAATGGTATTTGGCATATTATCTATTGTCCGAATCTATCTTGGCATACTTAAATTGCTACAAGGAAAGCGGGTTAGGTTAGGTTAGAACTGCATCCCTCACAAAGAGGAACTGCTGGCAGAAAAGTAGGTTAGGTTAGGTGAGAACTGCGTCCCTTAAAAAAACGAACTGCTATCAGAATAGTAGGTTAGGTTAGGTTAGACTGCGTCCCTCGCAAAAACTAACTGCTAGCAGAAAAGTAGGTTATGTTAGGTTAGAACTGCGTCCCTCGCAAAAACGAAATGCTAGCAGAAAAGAAGGTTAGGTTAGGTGAGAACTGCGTCCCTTAAAAAAACGAACTGCTATCAGAATAGTAGGTTAGGTTAAATTAGACTGCGTCCCTCGCAAAAACTAACTGCTAGCAGAAAAGTAGGTTATGTTAGGTTAGAACTGCGTCCCTCGCAAAAACTAAATGCTAGCAGAAAAGTAGGTTAGGTTAGGTTAGAACTGCGTCCCTTAAAAAAACGAACTGCTATCAGAAAAGTAGGTTACGTTAGGTTAGAACTGCGTCCCTCGCAAAAACGAAATGCTAGCAGAAAAGTAGGTTAGGTTAGAACTGCGTCCCTTAAAAAAACGAACTGCTAGCAGAAAAGTAGGTTACGTTAAGTTAGAACTGCGTCCTTCGAAAAACGAAATGCGAGCACACCCACACTCATCCCTACAAATACTTAGGTAGGTTCGTTCGTTACCTTTTGTCCCTTAGAGCAAAAATTAGAAGCCCAGTGAAGCGGGGCTTCGTCTACTGGTTCTCGGAACGTTAGTAAATAAAATTTTCGGAGTGATGAAAATATGCCTATTTATTTTATGCGTAGACATGATCCGGACAAACAAAAATATGCGCAAATAAATTATGACAAATGAAAATATGCCTATTTATTTTATGTGTAGACATGATTAGGACAAACAAAAATATGCGCAAATAAATTATGACAAAGGAATATCTGCGTTATCAAACTATGCGAACCTTGATTATGCCAAAACAGTTTATGCGGAAAGTCAATTATGCCTACATAGATTATGCCATGCAAAATTATGACTAAAAACATTATGCCAAAACAGGGAGAACCGTTTAAATACTGTGAACTTGAAACTTCAAAACACGAAAAAACGTATGACGGTAGAAAGATCTTAATGTTTGACGCTGCGGTTATCTATTAGAGTTAAGTATAAGAAGTTTTCTGCTGAGTCGTGATATTTGTGTGATCTTAGACTGCTTATTATGAAGAGAGAGCGGGATCCTGGCTGGCAGGAGGATTTGGCCAGGATTGTTGGACGTCCAGCGCTCATACTCCCCTGTGACAATGTGTTGATAAGAACAGTGATCAGATCAAAAAGTGGTTAAATCTTATTGAGCACGAGCCCCGAGGCGCCGTAGAGCGCAGCCGAGCAGTGGGTGGTCATCGAGCCGCTGATAATGTTGGTGCCGCTGAACGCGCTCAGCCGGGCCACCATCATGCCCAGGCATGCCACCATGCCCCTGGAAAATAAAAATAAAAACATTTATCAACTTGAGCAGCCTAAAGTACGTGGATTAGAGCACGGATGGATAAGTAACAAAAGGCCTGGTGAACGTCGCGAGAGACCTCCGGATCCGGATGCGTGTGGCGTGTGACTTAAGTCATTGCTTTTATTGAAGATGACTAAAGAAAAACTATTATTGCTAAGAGAAGAAGTCCATGTCGTCAGTACAGCAGTCAGTACCTAGAAGGTTATCTAATTTATTACGTGCGTAGTGGTATCTGACTCACCTGTAAGATGTAGGATACAGCGTGACGAAGTAGGATGAGATGACGCCGAAGACCATGGCGGTAGTGAGGAAGACGTAGAACAGTACCAGCCCGGAGAGCGGCTCGCCGGTCAGGTCGATGCTGGCGGCCGCTGCCGCTGCCACCACCAGGATCACTATAGTCAGCAACTGACAATAAGGATATTGTTAATGATACGTGCAGTGCTTATGTTGGTGAAACTTTATTATTTGTTTACTACACTGGAGGTTACAGATAAGTTTTGAAGCATTTGACGAAGAAAATTGACTTAAATGTCACACTAAAGAAAGAGCACCTCATAGGGATAGCTCTTGTAATAAAACAAAGTCAAACCTTTCGCCTCCCGGCGCACTGGGAGATGAGAGCGTTGAGCACGAAGAAGGAGAGCCCGTGCGCGCAGCCCGCCCAGATCGTGTTGTCGTTTATCGTGTTCTTGCACTCCGTCTGAAATGTACAAAAACGTTGTCGTTTAAATGGCAGTTAATCTTTTTTCAATGATTCATCTCCCAGCACATAGCCAAGTTCCACCAAATTAAATTGGAAATTAGGAGAAAAATGCTTTTGCCTAAAATACAAGAATCACCACGGAACACTCAAGTTACTATACCCTATGGTTTTGGCGCAGCAACTTTGCAGACGCAGTCTATACCGAGAAATTCAGTGTGGTGAACAATTAGCGGCTTACTGATAATCCGGTTAGTTAATGGTGGTTACCGATGCTTCCGCCACGATCGTAGAGTTGTCCTGGTCGCCCGCCATGGCGAAGAGGTCGCAGAACCCGGCGTCGGCGCCGCTGGTCGCGTACGACGTGAAAAACACGTTGAAGATCGTCGGCAGGATGATGGCGAAGCTGTTGTTCCTGCACAGGAAAGTATAGAATATAAAGATGCAGCTCCTAGTTAGTTTTTTGACTGACAAACTTTGATTGTGCGAAGAATGATAGGGAAGAATAACAGGATAAGTATGCTGTGTTGATGCCAAATAAATGGGGATAAAAGAGCAAGATAATGATAGCAAAACCTTCATTGTGCGTAGTGGAAGTCTACCTGTATCTTTGTATATTAGTATACATACGCGATATAGACAACGAAGGTCAGATAGAAGAGAAGTAGTGTTCTGCCTAGCAGCGGGGGCTTGAAGAGCGGCGCGATCTGCGTCCACAAGGAGCGCAGTGAGAATACCCCCACCTCCTCTTTATTGCCTTCTTCCAGGTATACCTCTTTCACCTGGATAAATGAAAAAATATTAAAATGTCTGTACATGTATCTTGAGTAAGACAGCAGCTGTTGGATATTATGGTCGACAAAGAGATCTGACGGGTAGCGGGGGGATAACCTGACTGAAAACATTTACTCTGTTTTATTCCGTGAGAGAATCCTTAATTTAAGTGGTCAACCGACAGTCAAATAGCAACGCTAAGGATACAGTTCAATGTACGCACTGGGAACTCCTCGTCTATCCCGCCGTTGACTACATATATTCTTCTCAGTGCGTCCACAGCCTCCTGGCTCCTGCCCACGTTGGTCAGGAACTTAGGGCTTTCGCTAAAGCACCATAGCGCCGCGGCACCGAGCCCCAACGGCAGCGCCATGACGAAGGTCAGCAGCCGCCATGGACGGTACACCAGCCCCAGGAACGGGTGCGCGAAGTCAAGCTTCATGATCAGGTACGCCCAAACTGCAATTCGACAAAAGTTTATTTTTTATTTTGGAATAAATATGATAGCACTGACATCATCCCTGAATTGCCTTTAGTATTGTCTCCTGTGTGAAATGTTATTTAAACCTTATTGCACATCACAAACAAGTACAAATGGTGGACATAATGCAGGCATTCTCTATCAGTCAACCACAAGGCCAAACATTATTGCTGTCGAGGGGGGGTAGTATCTGCTGACAAGAAAGCTCTTGCCTGTTCTGTAGTGTGTGGTATGTGGATGAGACCTTACTGTAGTAGAGCGTGGGCGTCAGCATGAGGGCGCTGGTCATGCGCAGCATGTACCGCGCGCGGACCTTGGCGCCGCAACACTCGCCCAACAGCGCGTACGTCGCGGACTCCGCGGCACTCGACCTGCAACACACATTTTAATTAAAGAGATGATCTGCAGCACCTATTTCTCATGCCAGACTAAGGAAGTATGTTGGCGGCTTAAATGTACCTACTACCGGGAATAATGTACCTACGTACAGAACAGGAAACAGACACACAGAGATGTTAGGAGCAAACTCCGCATAGCTTCAGACTGTTTCATAATTCTTTGTTCCTACCCTGTCGCAAAGAAAATTGAGTTAGTTTCCTCTAATACACAATATTTTAATCAGACGAAAAATCAGGTTAAAAAACAATAATTAATAATTACCAACGCATAATTGAATGACTTTATCGACGTTCGTGTTATTTCAGACTAATGCAATGCGAAAGTGTTGGAAACTTTAATCCCTTAATTTATTTATATCGCCTTTGCTATAATACCTATCAAAGTGGAGTGGAGGTGTCTCTATAGTTTTGTACCACTCAATGATCCAGTCCTGATGTAGTCACTCAGGCTGTTCAGTGATCATGTTCATATTCTAACTCCTATATACTACATAAGTGCGCCTAGTGCATAGAATAAGTGTTCGGTATTATCTTTGAAGTACGTAAAGCGTGTTACTTATTTTCATAGTTTATCTCTAAATCCCAGATAGCGTGCACTTTACGGATTTGTATTCTTTGTGATCTAGCTCTTTGCTCAGTTGTCGCGGCCAGCCCATTTCAAACTTATCAACACAACAAATCAATGTATTCAGGAAGCCTGGTAACCTAAATTCAATAAATTATATTTGGAATTTTGTAGAAGTAGTATATTAAAATGCATAAACGGGTTTACTCACATCGTGGAAGACGAATATCGCTCGACATGTTCCAAATCAGTACGCGATTCATCATCAGGAGAGCCGATCAGTCGCGGCGGCGGCCAACCGAACACCTCGTGTTGGCGATATTCGTCTTCTACGACGTGAGTAAACCCGTTTATGTATTTTAATATGTCTGAGACTCACGATAGTTTTCTATGTAAAGTTAGGTACTTACCTATATATTTTTCATGTCATGCAAAATCTAGTTTTATACGACATAATCTGTGAAGTAGATTTAAATTAAATCTACTGTTGCAAGTAAACAGATTATGAACACCCAAATGAGTGAGCCAGTTCGTCAAGAGATTTTTTCCTTCAGAACAGTTCATTTCAGTTTAAATCCATACTATCCATACTATACTATATACTATATATATGTAGATCGGTAATCACGACCTTCTTTCCTTGTGGGTAGGATATGGAAATAAGTACGGCTGTTGATGCGAGTAATAACTGAAAGTTTAATCACAAAACACATTAGAACTTATGAATACCTCGATACATGTTTACAACGACGATGTAATGCCAAATACCTGAATCAACAACAAGTACAATCACTATTTGGTTTCACAGTGTCAATGGCGCGAGCCATGAGATTAAATAACATATCGTGCGACCTGTCGGCTCGGCAACGCCGCTGTCACTGTCCGCCTGCTGCCCTCCAATATCACGAAGCCGGCGCGCGCGCTGCGTTGGTTTGACCAAGGTCAAACCTACATCCCCCCTCTCCCGCCCCGCCTTAGGGAAGATAGTCTTCAGGAGTAGGACAGTACGGGATCATTTTACTTGCGTGGAAAATATTTGATTCCTTCTTTTTGAAACCTGAATCTACGATATACAATAGATTTGAAATTTTCTTTTTTATTTTAAAAGGGCCCACTCTAATTGGATCCAGCTTGTTTCGGTTTAAGCGACTTGTGTTTTGAATGTATACCAAGTCTCCTTCTTGATATATTAAAGGCCTTTTATTCTTGTCATACAAAATTTTGTTCTGGTCATGAATTTTTTTAGAATTTAAAAATGCTATTTCTCTGTTTTCTCTCAAGTTTTCTAAGTTGTTTTTGTTCAATTCAAGAGGTACAAAAGATTTATCGATACCGTTTAAAAGATAACTAGGTGTAAATTTTGTTGTGCTATGTACAGTGTTATTATAATTTTCAATGCATTGCTCGGTTATAGTGCTCCACGGTCGGTTTCTATTTTCTGAAATTTTACACCTTATTGAGTTTACTAAAGTTTGATTTGTACGTTCGTTTTGCCCGTTTGAGAAAGGGCAATCCACAGCTGTAAATATGTATTTTATGTTTTCTGATTTCAAAAAATTCTTGAATTGATTGGAATTTATACCGGAATATTGGTCTGTTAAAAGTAATTTTATTTTGTTTTGCTTATTTTTTTGTATTTTTTTAACTAGATTAATAAAATCTTTTGCCGTTTGAGTTTTTGATGTTAACGCGAAAGCATACTTAGTGAAATGATCTATTACTAAATGTAAGTATCTCTTTGGTGATCTATTACCTCCGAATCCTCCTATTGTATCCAGAGATACTATCTGAAACGGTTCCGTAGCTGGACCTAGTTGAGATAGGGGTTGAATAAAATTTCCGAATCGTGACTTATTTTTTATGCATGTGTCGCATGTTCGACATATGAGTTTTATATGTTTGTGCATGTTTTTAAAATAATATGTCGGTGTCAAAGTTAGGGTTAATTGTTTCACCCCTATGTGACTGCTACTGTGAATTTTTTTTATTAGGTTAATACCGAAATCCTCTGTAATCCAGATTTTCTTTATATTATTCATAGTTTTATAATAAATGTTATTTTCAGTTTCAAACGATTCATTTTCTGTGTGTATTTGTTTTTGGTTGTTCATTATTTCATCTAGCGATACAAAGTTTACTATTTTAATAGTAGATTCATTATTATTGTTATTTTCCAAAACTGGGTTCCGTGAAAGGCTATCTGCTTCTGTATTATTTTTTCCGGGGTTGTATATAATGGTAAAATCGAAGTTTGATATAAAGTTTAGTATTGGTAACAAATCTGGGTCCTGGCTTTTTTTTATATTGAAATTTTCAAGGGGTTTATGGTCAGAGAAAATGGTGAATTTATGACCCATCAAGTAGTATTGCCAATATAATATTGACTCTTTTATAGCCAGACATTCTAGAAAAATGGCACGTTTATTTTTTTGTGACTGAGTCAATTTTTTTGAAAAGTAAAATACAGGTTTAAGAGAATCATCTTTTTGCGGTTGTTTTAAGATTGCTCCGACTCCTTCTTTAGACGCGTCTGTAAAAATATATATTGGGAGTGTCGGGTCGAAGATTGCTAGTATGGGATCTGAACTTAGATATTTTTTTATTTTAATGAAGCTTTCTTCGCACTTCTGAGACCACTCGAACTGTACATTTTTCCTAAGTAGGTTATGAAAGGGTTCTAAAATTAATGATGCGTTTGGAATGTATTTTAAATAAAAGTTTATCTTGCCTAGAAGCTGTCTAATATTTTTTTGATTCTGTGGTATCGGAAATTTTTTTATTGCAACTAAATTGTCGTTTAAGGGTCGTATTAAATTTTCTCCTATTTCATGTCCGAGATACACAACTGATTCCTTTGCAAAAGAACATTTCTTTAGGTTTAATTTGAAACCCGCATTTTTGAGAGCTGTAAGGGTTTTATCAATATGACTTAAGTGGTCTGTAATGTTCTTCGAAAAAATCAGGATGTCATCTATATAATTTATGGCAAATGCATTCAGATCATTTTTAGAGATTACGTCACTCAGTATTCTCTGGAATATTGCCGGGGCTGATTTAAGACCGAAAGGTAAACATGACCATTGCCAGTGGCCATTATGTGTAATGAATGCCGTCTTTTGTTTATCCTTGTCTCTAATTGGGATCGACCAAAACGCCGAATTTATGTCGAGTTTCGTGAAAACCGAGCAATCTCGTGCTAAGAGTACTAAATCATCGATTATAGGAAATGGATAGCATTCGGGAACAACTATTTTGTTGAGTTCACTGTAGTCAATACACAACCGTGATTTTTTCCCTTCTTCCTTCTTAAAAACAAGAGTTACTGGAGAAGCGTATGGACTGGTGGAATGTTCGATTAGACCAGCTTTTAGTAAAGATTTTATTTGTGTATCGATTTCCTCTTTATCTTGCAACGAGCACTTGTAGGGTTTCCTAGCGATGTATTTATTTTTGGTAAGTTTCACCGTTGCTTCGTAGTTTTTTACCGTGCCGATATCGTACTTATGTTCAGCAAAAGCTGTTTTATGGTTATCTAATAGGCGATCCAAAGGAGTTTTGCTATTAGTTTTTACATTTATAGTTGTAGTATTTATTTTATTTTGCTCGTGTAATTTAACATTTTCGTCATGTTTTTGAGAAATTTTCAGGTTTTCATCCTGACATAGCTTAAATTCTTTAATGGCATCTAACCCTAAAAGGATATCATCCTGAAATGATTCGCTTTTTATTACAAAAAAGGGCCAATTTTTAGAAATATCAAAAATTTTTAGGGGTATTATAATTAAACCCAACGTTTCTGTGACACCTGAAACAGTATTTATTTTTTTAGCCCCACTTATATTTTTATTTAATTTTAATCTTTTAACAGTGGTATAATTAATTATTGAGATATTGGCTCCAGAATCATAAAGCGCAATAACGGGGTTATTGTTTACTAGGACTTTTAATTTAATAAGTGGGGTAGTTATTCGTTTTTTGATTCATCACTTGATGAAATACTATCTTGAACTTCTAAGTTATTTACCATTTTAATTTTGTCATTTTTGAAATTTTCTTTATGGCTTGGTTGTTTATTGCGACAAAGGTTTTCAGGATGGAATCTGTTTGGGAAACCTCTATCTTTGCAATACGAGCAAGGTTTGTACTCTGATTTATTTGGTAATTTATTTTGCGATTTATTTTCAATTACGTATGAATTTTTGTTTTTGTTATTATTGCTCGTAGATGAATTTTCTAATTGTCGAATACATGACATCAATTGATCAATTGAGTTTATATCCCTTTTATTGATTCGTGTCCTTATTTGCGATGGTAAACCCAATACAATAAAGTTTATTTGGCTATTTTGGGTTAATTCAGGATCCGCGTCCAAGAGTAAGTTTACCTTTTTGAGCGCATAATCTAACAGTGGCCCACTAATATAGCGAAAAGTGTAGGCATAATTTATTTCGGCCCAACTCATCTCTGCAAATGTATCAAGAAAAGAGTTTTGCCAAAATTCCCACGGACGTGAGATTGTATGTGTCTTTAGAAAAGCAAGAAACCAATCAAGGGCCGGTCCTTCTAAAAAAAGTCTTAACACTTCTGGAAAACGTGTGTTTTCTATTTTTAAACGGTTGCATTCTTGTACAAAAAGGTTTAGAAATACCTTCGCGTTTTGATTTTTTCCCGAGAATTTATCTAGAATCATATCTTTTACCACTGAATGTATGGATTTATTTTCAACCGGATCTGAATGGGAAATTTTAGGTGAGGCGGGGTTAGGATTGTCAGAGGTCGGTGCCTCGTCCAGATATGTACCTCCGAAACATACGTTACCCTCCTCGTCTAGGTACTGATTTTTCAACTCGTTCGTCAGCGATACCCATATATTACGGAATTTTCCTCGGGTCTTCATGCTCTTGACTACATTTTTTACAACACTCGTGTCGAATAGTTTCGGGTGATCCTCCTTACGTTGATACTCCTTAGGAAATAGAAATATAGTGTCCTCGCCTTCTAATTGTATGGTGAGCACCTTCACGACCGTAGTTTTTGCGTCCAGGGAATCCGACACAAAGTGAAATTTCGCCCGTGGTGACGTCATGATTTGTTGTTGATTTGTAGATCGGTAATCACGACCTTCTTTCCTTGTGGGTAGGATATGGAAATAAGTACGGCTGTTGATGCGAGTAATAACTGAAAGTTTAATCACAAAACACATTAGAACTTATGAATACCTCGATACATGTTTACAACGACGATGTAATGCCAAATACCTGAATCAACAACAAGTACAATCACTATTTGGTTTCACAGTGTCAATGGCGCGAGCCATGAGATTAAATAACATATCGTGCGACCTGTCGGCTCGGCAACGCCGCTGTCACTGTCCGCCTGCTGCCCTCCAATATCACGAAGCCGGCGCGCGCGCTGCGTTGGTTTGACCAAGGTCAAACCTACATATACTATACTATCCATACTAATATTATAAATGCGAAAGTGTGTCTGTCTGTCTGTCTGTCTGTCTGTCTGTCTGTCTGTCTGTTACCTCTTTTCACGCTTACGAACCGATTTAGATGAATTTTGGTATATAGATAGTTTCAGTCCCGGGGAAGGACATAGGATACTTTTCATCCCGAATAAATTGAGTGTTCCCGTGGGATGAGCGGGTAACACCGCGGGGCACAGCTAGTATTTATATAGATTCTAGTAAGGTCACAAAAATGTATACGTACACACATATACTGTTAACTATAACGTATCGGACCATTTAGAAATTTGAAAGAAGATAAATGCAAATAGAACTTCAACCGCAATATGAAATTTACTATATACTGCTAGGATTCAAATTCATAGTGTAGTGTCTCAATAGTACTATTTTAAATTAAGCTTATTACAAAAGACGCCGGCGCGTGTTTTTACAAGTGTCATTGTTAACTGCAGTCACGCTAATTAGATAATTAATACTAAGTATGATATTGTTGACGACGTGTTGCCGTATTGTCAATTTTACTCACACGTGAATATGTTTAAGAATCGAAGATAGAAAAATATCACCAGAACTCGCTGAGAAAAGATTTGGTCAACCTTTAATTATATTCTGCCTATTTTCATAGCAGTGGCCAGTGTTCGTATTTTTAAAACCTACTTCTATCATAATGCGATGGGAAAAAGCGCCGAAACCCTGACAATTCAGTTCAGCTGACTACAATAGATCGTTAGCGGTGATCTTAGTTCATATGAATTGTCAGTTGAACCGATGCGGCGCGGCACTCACATGGCCGAGCTGATAAACCTGAGCGCCGCCAGGAGCTGCCAGCTGGGCGCGAGGCTGCTGAGCGCGGCGCTCACGAAGCCGGTGCACATGGCGCACATCAGCACCAGCTTCCGGCCGCGCGTGTCGGACAGGTAGCCCCACGGGTAGGACATCACTATAATACCTGGAATCAGAACATATTTCGTTATGATTATTACTATCTGACGTTAGCTTGCTTAACAGCAGCGTAAGATGATCTTCGCAACAAACAATTTTTATTATGTTAATGAATAAATTTTACCAACGTCAAATGGTTCAAATTGAGTTTTCCTATGGACTATGGATCGCAGCAATTTAGGGGTGAATAGGTAGGATTGCATCCGGAACACCGCGCTGCGCTCCAGAACACGTGTAACTAACGTAAGTAATAAAACGGCCAGGCTCAAGTGGGATTGGGCAGGCAACGGCTGGTCTTATGCACCTATAAAATGGGCCAACGTAGCCTCCAAGTGGGTACTTTAACTGCGCTCGTCCAGACGGAGATGGCAGAATGACTTGGACTCCTCAGCAACTGGTCGGAAGAGGCATCAAACAGGGAACTGTGGATATCTTAGAGAGATCTTTGCTCAGTGGGATATTC
This sequence comes from Apotomis betuletana, assembly GCA_932273695.1. Classification (NCBI taxonomy): domain Eukaryota; kingdom Metazoa; phylum Arthropoda; class Insecta; order Lepidoptera; family Tortricidae; genus Apotomis; species Apotomis betuletana. The sequence continues at coordinate 35,847,350 of OW026300.1, read as the reverse complement.
CTAGATGCTACTAAAAATGGAGAAGAAAATCTTACCAGCAAATGGCATGGAGGACAGGATGCCGATCTGAGGCAGCGTCATGTCCAGGTCGCACGTGGCGGCGGTCACGATGATGCCCAGCCCGAAGATGTCGATGCCCATGGCGGTGACCACCAGGAAGCATGCCAGCAGCAGCAGAGTGTTGTACTTGCCGTTGCCTTTTCAGGACATAAATAAGTAGCTATAAATGGTAAGCACTTGCCTACTGAGCCGGCGGTCCTGACTCCTGCGTTTAAATCCCGGCCAGGGTAAATATTTGTGTGATGAACTCGAATATTTGTGCTTAGGTCATGGATGTTATCTATATATGAATTTATATATTATGTATATCGTCGTCTAGTACCCATAGTACAAGCTTTGCTTAGTTTGGGACTAGGCCGATTTGTGTAAGTTTGTCCCTTAATATTTATATTTATCTACGCACATATCATTAGTGCTCTAAAATGCGTTCAGAAACCGTAGGAAATGCCAGCCATTATTACAACCAATTTTACTATGAGAACTTTTTTGTCTGTGGTAGTAGGTAAAATCTGTACTGTAATGTTATTACAGTACCAATTTTTGTAAGGTTACGAGTTTAAATTAGGAACAGCTGTCAAAACACAAGTTGGTCTCTATTCTAGTATCCATAGATATTAATATTTTTATCGATACGAAACGTCAATTTAGTATGTTTTTTTTATAAAAACCGTACGACATTTGATCTCGAGTGACATGAGAATATGGATACATATGATTTAGAAAAAAAAAACATTCGTCTTGACGGAGGTTCGAATTGCCGCCATTATTGTTGTCATTTGTTTGTTGGTTCTTAAAGAACCTTTTTACTTTCGTAACAGCAAAGAACCGTTCTTTGCTGTTACGAAAGTAAAATGTGAAGATGTGTTTGTAATTTACATTTAAGTTGAAAATATTGTTCCAATGTAAATGTCAATTACAACTATTACAATAAATAATCTGTTTATGTATTTGTTCAGATTTATTGCTTACTGCATTTTAAATATAACGTAATCTTTAGATATTTTACAGGTAGCACTAGTGGTGCCGGTCATTTCCTTATGGCTTCTGAACCCATCTTAGAGTACTTATGATATGTGTATAGATAAAGTAGTGTATACAACTGTACATAATTAGGCCTTAAAACACTCGTGTACTCGCTGACGCTCGTTTCATAAAACCCCACTCGTGTTTTAAGGCCTCTCATTATGTATCAGTTACATAAACTACTATTATATATTTATTTTTATTCAACGGTCCCTTTAATATACCAGAGGAGCTCCTTACATATTTCCGACCTTTGTGTGTAATTTATTAATAGAGGAAATTTAACAGGCATTTTGTAAACATAACACGTAAGTCGCAGCTGTCGTAAAAACTAACTCAGCCTACAGAATAATTTGGACTATTGTTTGCTTTCTCGATTCAATGCACTGCTGCAATAGTTAATTTTATATTTAACTAGCGACCCGCCCCGGATTCGCACGGGTGAATTGCTGATAAATTATGCATTGTATTATACATATAAACCTTCCTCTTGAACCACTCTATCTATTAAAAAAAACGCATCAAAATCCGTTGCGTAGTTTTAAAGATTTAAGCATACAAAGGGACATAGGGACAGAGAAAGCGACTTTGTTTTATACTATGTAGTGATAGTGATTATTTCCGCCGCTATTTTTCAGGTCTTCGATTTGAAGATAAATTCTCAAATAAAACCAAGACAGTGAAAAACATGACATTACTACTGTACTACAGCAAGTCCAACAATTTCAATACTTAGGTAGTATAATATAACTAAAAAGTCTCGAGATGCACTACAGATATTAAAAGTAGAATAGTAATTTTACATAGAAAACTACCGCGAGTCTCAGACATATTAAAATACATAAACGGGTTTACTCACATTTATGTATTTTAATAGAATAGCATTAGCTAAAAATGCTTTTCGCAATAAATAACTATCAGATTCTGATAATCAGAAAACGTTTCATTAAAACTTGTATTTAGAGCATTGCACTGTATGCCTGCGAGACGTGGCCCATGACACAACAAGACAGAGAAAGACTTGAGGCATTCGAGATGTGGCGCTGGCGAAGAGAGGAGGGAATAAGCTGGACAGAAAAAGTCACCAATGAGGAAGTATTGGAAAAGGTAGAGAAGAGACATACTACATACATATCATAGCAACTCGAAGAGGGATAAGGATAGGCAATTTAATACGACACGACGATCTTATAGAGAAGATAATGGAGGGAAAAATTGAGGGAAGGAGAGGAAGAGGAAGGCCGAGGATAAGTTATTTGGACCAGATAAAGAAAAGGGTAGACGTCGCGTCGTATCGAGAAGTGAAAGAACTGGCGTTAAGTAGTTAGAGTAGTAACGAACTGGAGAGAACTGTACCGGCAAGAGTGGAACTCAAATAATAACGATGATGAATGTTGGTACATTTTTATAGGTAAGTATCGCGGCGACCGCGAATATCTCTATTAACGTTTTCACGGATTGTCGTAATAATTCAGTGATAGCATAACCAGAAACGACATTAAAAAAACATTAGAGTTTTTTTTAAAAGATTAGGTTTTTCTCTTATCTATCAAACTACGCGTCGTCTACGTTAATACATATAAAAATGCAGGTGGTAAGCAAAATATAATACTGACACTTCGTGTACGGATAAATCTGTGAGCAAAGCCTTTAATTACTGACAGTAAATCTAGTTTGAATTGAAAGAGGAAAATGCACGCATGGATGGCAATCTATGAACCTTGGACGAGTTTCACTACTCCTTTTATTTTCCTCTAGTTACCTAAGTAGAGATAGATAAATAAGATATATTCATGTAGGTACTTATCGGCTATTCTGAGACATTGTTCTGCATATTGTAATTTGGCTTTTTACTATGACTTGAAACAAATGTATTCGATTACCGTAATTAAATGATTTGTTATTGTAAGTAGATCGTTATAGTTATTATTTACACTCGAAAAACGTGTTCTACTCTGTTACTTCTTTTTTCGATGTTTTAAGTAGGTAAGTAGCTACTTTAAATTGTTGAAAGAAAAACATAGGATACCTATTTTTAATTATGTTCAATTAAATTCGGTTGTAGCAAATATTTATTTAAAATTCAACAGTAAAGTCAGGAAACATAATCGTACCTGCCAAATCCAGCGCCTCTTCATACCCGTAGGACCCTTTGTCCGTTTTGCTGCTACTGCCACTCATTTCCAGGTCTCCTTCGCTAGCATAACCTTTGTTTACCACCATTTTGCGGCTATACTACTATTTATTTACATGCGATGACTGTAATCAGTCCGACTGGATGAGCCTCCGAAGTTACACTGATCTGTATACGCTGAGATCATCAGGTCGCGCTATCAAATACAAGGGTACAGCCAGCGACGAGCTCACTTATCATTTGATGTTTTATTACGTAAACTGTTAAGTCTATAATATAAAAAGGAACGTAACGCTCAATGTAATGTTTAGTCAAGTGAGACCAAAAGTGCAAAAACTTGCGTTCGAGGCTGTACGTGAGGATGCGTTGTACCTATGGGGATTGTTTTTGTATAATTTTCAAGTACGCTGAGAATAGATCATTATCCAAATACAGGAGTTATTTTTTGATTTGCATTGCTGATAATTGACAATTGAAATCATGACAATATCTAATTTCAAATTTAATAATGGTTAGTTATTTTTTTCACGCATGCTGATTTTAATACAATCAGTTTTATTTGATCAAAACATTGTAGCATAAAAAAAAAACGAAAATTGGATTATTGACCAGTCCAGTTTGTCATTATGTATTTATCTTCTGTCTTGATAACTTTACAGAACGAGGTTGATATTTGATATCTCGACGATGCTGCTTCTTATTTCGGATAACACGGACGTTGACCTGATTACAGATTTGATATATCAAGCACAGACAGGTAGAACCAGAAACATCTAGTGCATACTTACCAGAAACCTATCTGGGTCATAAATACTCGAACTAAAAAAACCGGCAAAGAGCATGTCGGGCCTCGCTCAGTCTAGACCACTGTTGGGTTCCGTAGATGCCCATCCTTCACAATAGATGGTTTTAAGCTCGAGGTTTAAATTACGAGAAAGATTTCAAACTCTACAAAAACGTCGTAAACGCCAAAGTAATTGTAATTACTTATTACCTTTTGGAAGTTATCGATTATACGCGCCAGATTCGCGGAATGCTTTAATAATGCAGTATGACACTTATCTGTTTGAAGTATAAGAACACCGCGCGGCACTTAAGTACGTCATTTTAAAGAAAATTATGAAATTTTGCGATAGCTATTAAAAACGGCTCGACCGATTTTCATGATTTTTTTCATAATTTTTTGACCCGTGGTTGAAAAGTTAGAGGAGGGCAGGGGGGGGGGGGGCTATTTTTTGGATTTCCAGAGCGAATATTTACAAAACTGCTGCAAGAAGGTTTCAGCTCTCGCCATATTGCGGATTTTTAGTAGTACTAATTTATTTTACTGGTAACGACAAATTGTTGGTAAATGGCGCTGAAAGTCGGTGAATGTCACTGATGAAAACAAGGAAGAAACAGAAGTAAATATTCCGCAAATAACAAGTTATTTTTTGGACAATAAAGCCAAAACTATCCACAGTGATCAAAGTAAGTTTTAATCAATAGGTTTAGTGTTTATTTCGCAAGAAGAACGAAGTATTGAGCAGCATTCCGGTAAACAATATTTTGAATTTGTTTAATGCCAATAGTTGGCAAATCGCTACTGACATATATAATAGCTGTGTGTAGCGCCACTATGCCTGGGCCGGCCCGACACTTGTTACGGTATACATATTAAAGAAATTCGTGTCAGTATTAGCATACGAAGTTCTTTATTAAGTTATTTTATTTTATTTTATTTATATTGTATTGTGGCGACACAACGTTAGTGTCAGCAGTTTCGGAACGGGATATAAATAGAATACAGGCAGTCACCCGTGTCGCGCCGCCACGTCAAGTCCCCACCATAGGGTGTACAGTGGAGATAAATAAAATATCGAAATTAATAACTGACTTTATTTGATATCACCAAAGTGGTGACCCCGAATAAGAACAGTGACCTTCAGTGAGTGAGTGAAAAGTGAATTAGATTATTTTATCGCGGGTGGCTCGCGGGACTGTGTACTTTAATTAGGGTGTTCGTGTGGAAATCATGGCAGTTCCCGTTCCCCCAATGCAGCCATCAGGAGCTGGACTGGATATGGTATCGGTACAGATGAGGATCCCAGAGTTTTGGGTTGACATGCCAAAACTATGGTTCGCTCAATTCGAGGCTGTTATGGCACCGCAAAAGCAAGGCGACAGCGTGAAGTTCGACATGGTCATCGCCAAGCTAGGCAGAGACGCATTGAGACAAGTAGGTGACCTGATAGGAGCTCCACCGGAGTTGCGGCAGTACGAAAATCTAAAGAAGCGACTTTTAACGATCTATGAAGAAAGTGCCGACACACAGTTCCAACGCCTGGTGGGAGAAATGGAGTTAGGAACCCAGAAACCATCGCAACTGTTGCGAAAGATGGCAGGATTAGCAAAAAACTCGGACATACCGGATAGCGCTTTAAGAAGATTATGGATAAGTAGACTTCCCGCTAATGTAAGAGCAGTTCTCGCGGGAAGCGAAGACACTAAGCTGGAGAGGTTAGCAGTTATTGCAGACAGGATAGTGGAGAATATAGGCAGCAGTAGCGTGGCTGCCGTGTCTACAGAGAGGAATTCGGCAGTACAGTTTACCGAAGCGAAGGATGATCTGCAGGTCACGGTAATGAAGGAGATGCTCAGGGAACTCCAGGCAATGCGGATTGAGGTAGACGAGTTGAAGACCAGAGGACGCAGCAACAACAGGTTCGGTGGACGAGGGTTTAGGCCGAGGTCAGCTTCAAGGCCGAGGTCAACAGTGCGACGCTACCCAGGAGATCCAGAGTGGTTGTGCCGTTTCCACTACCGTTTCCGAGAGAAAGCTAGGTCGTGCGAGCAACCGTGCAATTGGGCTCAATGAGCCACGCCGTCGGGAAACTAATGAAGGTGCAGCCGGTAACGGTGGCGGAGTGCACTTTCGGCAACCACCGTCTAAGTGTGAGAGACTTAAAAAGTGGAATAACTTATCTAGTGGATACCGGCGCTAATGTGTCGGTTGTGCCGTTAAACGCAGTTAGGTCAAAGGATCGGCGTGAATGTGAGTACAAACTATTTGCGGCGAACAATTCAGAAATCAAAACATATGGTATAACAACCCTACAGCTTAATTTGGGTCTACGTAGGATTTATGAATGGCCTTTTATAGTTTGCGATGTTAACAAGCCTATCATTGGAGCCGATTTTTTAAAAAAACATAAGCTGATTGTAGATTTAGCCAACGGACGTTTGATTGACGATTTGACTAAATTGGCAACGGCCGGGGCTATAATTAGCCACGTAGGACCGACCGTCACCAGTATACAAAATAATAATCCTTTTCGCGACCTTTTGGAAAAATATTCTAGTATTACTAAACCAGTGTCTTTTACGGAACCAGATAGCCATACTGTACGTCATCACATAGAAACCACCGGACCACCGGTTTTTGCCCGCGCAAGGCCGTTACATCCGGAAAGATATAAAAAGGTAAAAAATGAGTTTATGATGATGCAACAGTTGGGTATATGCAGACCGTCTAAAAGCCCGTGGGCGAGCCCCCTGCACGTAGTGCCCAAAAAAGATGGTCAGATCAGACCTTGTGGGGACTATCGGGCCCTGAATGCCGTCACTAAGCCAGACCGGTACCCCATTCCGCGACTACAAGACTTTACGTACATATTGGCAGGTAAGAGGATTTTCACGCGTTTAGATATTAATAGGGCATATCACAACATAGCAGTGGCAGAGGACGATGTGGAAAAAACAGCAATCATAACACCGTTCGGGTTATACGAATTCCCCAGGATGAGTTTCGGCCTCCGAAACGCGGCACAAACATTTCAACGTTTCATGGATAACACGGTACTTCCAGGTATTGAGTATGCGTTTTGTTATATCGATGACATTATAATTGCTAGCGAGGATCACGTACAGCATCGGCAACATCTAGAAGAAATTTTTAGTAGGCTACAAAAATACGGGTTAACAATCAATATGGTTAAATGTAGTTTCGGTCAATCAGAAATAGAATTTTTAGGATACAAAGTTACAGCACAAGGAATTAGCCCGCTTGAAAGTAAAATTGAAGTTATTCAAAATTACCCCAAACCCGAAACAGTCGAACAACTGCGAAGGTTTTTAGGAATGGTCAATTTTTATCGCTCACATTTAAAAAATGCAGCGGAGCAACAGGCCATATTAAATAATTTTTTACACGGCGCAAAGAAAAAGGACAAGACAAAAATTCACTGGAGCAAAGAGGCTGATGTAGCGTTTGAGCAATGCAAAATCAGCCTACAGAACGCGGTAACATTAGTTCATCCGACGGATACCGGTTCATTGTCTATTATGTGTGATGCGTCAAGTACTTGCGTAGGAGCAGTCTTACAGGTAGAAATTGATGGTAAAAAACAACGCGCGTAATAGATAAATGAATGTCAATTGAGGGTAGTTCTATTTTTTTAATTATATTGTACTATTATGAATTGATTTATTTTGCAGCTTTATAATATATGTTTAAAACGCTAAATTGTTTTTATGAAAGAGTTTATTATTGTTGCCATTATTAATTAATGAACTGAATTGTTACAATATTGTTTTTGACTAGTCCCTTTAGATTTGAAATAAATAATTAATAAATGTTATATTATCCGATACAACCTTAAAAGTGGCTATCAATTATAATATGTCTTTCTAACATCCATTAACTATTTTGTCGAAATTATATTTAAATAATGGTAGGTAAATCTATATTGACTTCCGACTCTTCCGAGACTTGTTTTGATTGTGATATAAAAAGGGGCGGCAGCCCAGTTCCAGCTCAGTTCGGTCAGAGCAAGCCAACAGAAGAAGTCAAAGGTATGATGTATTTCTATGATCGATTGTTTAATATTCTTTTAAATGTAATTTACCTAGTGATATAATAAATAATCTAAATTTAAATATTAAAGCTATTTAGTATTACCATGTTGTAATGTCCGAATAATAATAGATGATGATAATATTTGTTATTTTACTTTATTCCAATAAATGATTTCCAACCGATACTTAATGGTGTTTCTAAATTAATTATATTACACTTTCATATAATTACCTTAACATACTTTTTCTATTATCAGAAGTAGGGATAAACCAGGCCTTTCCTAATATATCATTGTACAAGTTTCAGCATGGAACCTGCTAGTCTGGAGGGCCTCCTTAAGGCGATACGTGATGCTGTGTCAGGACAGCGCCGACCAGATGACGACGTGGCCCTGCCTGTTTTCAACCCCGCGACGAGCGACAACGGTGCCGGAAGCTGGTGCGACAACATTGAGGCGCTTTCCAAAGAATTCGGATGGAGCAGTATTGGATCCGTTGCTAAAGCCGGTAAGGCCCTGAAGGGCTCTGCTTTATTATGGTTCGAGTCTTGGAACCCGACTAATGGGCGATCCTGGGAAAATTTCCGTAATGACTTGACCGACTTATACCCAGAAAAAAGAAATCTCTCTGAGAAGCTTTCAAAGGCAGTTTCTTTTACATCAGACTCGGCAGAGTCTTATTGTGAATACGCGAGGGAAAAAATTAGACTGTTACGCAATACTAAGATAGCATTTACTGAAAATCAACTGATTGAGCTTGTTTGTGGCAGTATTAGCGATGTAAATGTTAGAATGGCATCACTCAATAGCAATGTAAAAACGTCGTCTGAATTAATATCGCTTTTTACGTCCTACATGAAACCCAAAAAACGACCTCTCGAGCAACACGTTTCTGAGAGCCCCACAGGCCCCATTAGACCCAAACGAGTAAAATTAGATAATTATTCTGATATTACTGAAAAAAGATGTTTTTCGTGTGGTAAATTAGGGCACGTCAGTAGGCAGTGTCTTAGGAATACAAACCTCAGGCAGGTTGACCTCACGAGTAAGCCAACGATTCCTGTCAACAAGGTACTCGACAGATTTTGTACATACTGTAAAAAAAATGGTCACACCGAGGCCGTATGTTTCCATAAAGCACGTGCTACCGCTGCTAGTTCAGATAAGCCATCTACCAGTAACGAAGTAAATTTTTTAGAAAAACTGAATTGAAACTCACTCGAGTTTCAATTCACGATATAATTATTGATTGTCTAATTGATACTGGAGCTAATTGCAGCATGATGAAAGAATCCATTGCTAAACGTCTTCAGTGTAATATTTTACCTTGCTTAACATATGTGAATGGCATAGGTAGCGGTGTTTTGGAAACGCTAGGCATAACCACCTTACCCGTCAGGTTTGATGACATATGTCTTGAAATCGATGTGTTTGTTGTAAAAAACCAATATTTTGATTATGATCTTTTAATTGGAAGAAATGCTATTCAACACTCTGATATTGAAATCGTTACGGATATCGACGGTAGTAGGCTAGTACGTAAGCAGTACTCAGCTATGAATGTTAATGTTAATTGTACAGTCAAAAATGATGATGAAATAATGAATGAATTAATGTCAAAGCTGGACAATTTGGACAGTAATTTACAAGATCAAATTAAGAGTATTTTTCGAAAGTACCCAGACGTCTTGTCAAAAGTTGGTTCTGTTAAAACAGGTGATTTGAAATTACAATTAAAAAATAACAGTTGTGTTCATTATCGGCCATATCGTCTATCCCCGCATGAGAGAGAGAAGGTAAAAGAAATCGTACAAACTCTTTTGGATAATAAGATTATACAAGAAAGCGACTCTCCTTTTGCAAGTCCAGTCCTCCTTGTCAAAAAAAAAGATGGAAATGATAGGTTATGCGTTGATTACAGATCTTTAAATAAAATTGTCGAAAAAGATAGATACCCTCTCCCTCTCATCGAGGATCAAATAGACCGATTGGGAAAAGCTAAATATTATATTTCACTTGATATGAAGAATGGTTTTCACCAGATTCCTGTTTCACCAGATTCAATTAAATACACTGCGTTTGTAACACCGGATGGACACTACGAATTTTTGAAAATGCCTTTTGGAATTTGTAATGGTCCATCCGTGTTTCAGAGAGCAATATCAAAAGCAGTAAAACACTTAGATTTCCTACTAGTATACATAGATGACATTTTGATACCATTTACAACGATTGAACAAGGGTTACAGTACCTAGAACAAACTGTGTCAGCTTTAAACTCTGCTGGTTTTACAGTCAATCTTAAAAAATGTAAATTCTTTGTTACCACCATTGAATACTTGGGCCGCCAAATATCACACGAAGGGGTGCGGCCAAGCGAAAATAAGGTATCAGCATTGGTAAATTCACCAATACCACGAACCGTTAAGCAAGTACGCCAATTCATGGGCCTTGCAAGTTATTTTCGAAAATTTATTCCGAATTTTGCCACCCGTACTGCTTGTATTACAATGCTAACAAAACAGAATCAAAAATGGGAATGGGGAGAAGAGCAGGATACTGCAAGAAAATACGTCATTGATCAACTCACTTCTACCCCTCCTCTTTCCATATTTGATCCTGATCTCGACACAGAATTACATACTGACGCTAGTTCTTTAGGGTATGGCGCCATTTTGATACAAAAAATTGACGGACAATCCAAAGTTATAGGTTACTTTAGCAAAAGAACTTCACCGGCTGAATCAAAGTATAGTTCATACGATTTAGAAACACTGGCCATTTTTAATGCTATGAAACATTTTCGTGTTTACCTTCTCGGAATTAACTTTAAACTTATAACCGATTGTAACGCTATTAAAGCTACGATGAATAAAAAAGATCTTTCTCCCCGAGTAGCCCGTTGGTGGACGTACCTGCAGGATTTTCAATTTGAAATCGTCTATCGAAAAGGAAAATACATTAGCCATGTTGATTTTTTAAGCCGAAATCCTGCAGATACCCCCACCCTACAATGTACCGTCAATGTGACTAATGATCCCGAATCTTGGTTAGAAATAGCACAGCAAAATGACAGAGAAACACAAATTTTAATAGATAAGATACGGACAGGAGAATTAGATCAAAACCAATACACAATAAGCAATAATTTATTACACTATAAAGTACAGCCCAATGGCACACCTAAGTTATACATTCCAAAAGGCTATCGTTTAAGCATTTTACGGCTATTCCACGACGAAAACTGCCACGTAGGTTATGAGAAGACAATAAACAAAATTCGTGAACATTTCTGGTTTCCGGGAATGGCAGCTTTTGTAAAAAAATATATATTGCGCTGTTTAGTTTGCATAGAAAGAAAAGGACACAATGGTCCAAAACAAGGATTATTACATCCTATAAAAAAAACAGCCATTCCCTTTCATACAATACATCTAGATTGTACAGGCCCCTTTTCCAGATCAAATGAAGGATACCGATATATATTGCTAACAATTGACGCTTTTACAAAGTTCTGTTTGCTGAAACCCTTAAAAACATTGAGTGCTGACGAACTAGTGCCAATAATACGTGAAGCAGTGACTTTATTTGGAGCGCCCTCTTTAGTAATTACCGATCGAGGAACCAATTTTAGTTCCAACCAAATTCAGTCACTGTTTCGCGAATTACATATACAGCACCATTTGATTGCTACTGGCACTCCAAGGAGCAACGGTCAAGTAGAACGTTACGTTTTTACAGTAATCAATATGCTCAGTACGGTGTGTAATAGAGATTCGTCAGATTGGCCGAACGAATTGTGGAGAATTCAGCAGTCATTAAATACGACTATTCAAAAATCTACTGGTTTCTCTCCACTTCGTTTACTTATCGGAGTTGATGCCAATATACCATCTATACAAGCCCGGCTGGATGATGTACTTGACCGTGACTCTTGGGGACCCCCAATTAATATTGAAGCTGATCGAGAATTAGCTAAACAACGTTTAATTGAAACCGCTGAAAAATTCAAAAAACGTTTTGACTCTACCAGACGCAATAACATGACATTTGCAGTAGGCGACCTAGTTTACGTTAATCAGGAACACAGACGCAATGACAAATTGCAACCAAAGTTCAAAGGACCATACGAAATTTCATCTTTACTCCCGAATGATAGATATGCCCTTAGAGGTCTGGGTAATTTACGAAATATTGTTATTTCAAAAGAAAAGTTGCGATACTGGCCCGGCGAACTAGTCGAGGAAAACGCAGCTGTTGAGGATGCCCTAACATGAATTGATTATTATTAGTAAGAATGATTGTTGAACATAATGAAAACGTATTTATTTTGTATGTGTGTACCGCTGGTCGATTAACTGCTTGGTACTACCTTATCACACTGGCAGCGGGCGTACGGAGGTAGTATGTCTAGGCACTTGATCATAATGGTGTCGTATGATTCCACTGATGATTGGTAAATGTAATGTATATTTTTTTTTATTTATGTAAATATTATGTAACAAGGTCGTGGCATATCACTTAGGGATTTTTCAATTCACAACGATGGAACTGTCAATTCTTTTTTACGTCGTTTATATCAAATTACAGTTAAAATACCGACGCGTCATTGTGAATAGAACAATCTCATATTAAGTTTTATTTTTATTTTTATGAATTAACTAAGATACTTCGAGAGCGAAGTACTTGTCAGTATGGCCGTAATAGATAAATGAATGTCAATTGAGGGTAGTTCTATTTTTTTAATTATATTGTACTATTATTAATTGATTTATTTTAATATGTTAAAAGTATATTGCAGCTTTATAATATATGTTTAAAACGCTAAATTGTTTTTATGAAAGAGTTTATTATTGTTGCCATTATTAATTAATGAACTGAATTGTTACAATATTGTTTTTGACTAGTCCCTTTAGATTTGAAATAAATAATTAATAAATGTTATATTATCCGATACAACCTTAAAAGTGGCTATCAATTATAATATGTCTTTCTAACATCCATTAACTATTTTGTCGAAATTATATTTAAATAATGGTAGGTAAATCTATATTGACTTCCGACTCTTCCGAGACTTGTTTTGATTGTGATATAAAAAGGGGCGGCAGCCCAGTTCCAGCTCAGTTCGGTCAGAGCAAGCCAACAGAAGAAGTCAAAGGTATGATGTATTTCTATGATCGATTGTTTAATATTCTTTTAAATGTAATTTACCTAGTGATATAATAAATAATCTAAATTTAAATATTAAAGCTATTTAGTATTACCATGTTGTAATGTCCGAATAATAATAGATGATGATAATATTTGTTATTTTACTTTATTCCAATAAATGATTTCCAACCGATACTTAATGGTGTTTCTAAATTAATTATATTACACTTTCATATAATTACCTTAACATACTTTTTCTATTACGCGAAATCGTGGTTGAGGAAGGCCGTGGGCGATTTGCCACCTACGGCAGTGCGGGTACAAGGTGCACCGCTGCAGACAACACAACAACCAACAGCATATTAACGTCGCGTCGTGTGTTTCATTTCTGTATACGGTTCAGAAGGTGGAACGGAAGTGATAATATATTTTTTTTCATTGGTCATAGTATAAGTATTAGTTAAATGTTCAATGTTCAATGCGGTACAATTATAAGTGATATGGTCAAAGTGTTAAATACTAGATTTTTTTGTTTTCCTGTTAACCGAAAAATATATCTTTGTAATAAATTTATGCAAGTTCAATTAAAATACTGTAATAGTATCTGTAGCAGGCGTGGGGCTACAGTCACGTAGGCATGTTGCTTAATAATTTGTTTATACAGCGTCAGCTGAAGTATCGCGTATGTAATGAACAAAGAGTAAGTTGAAACAGATTGGACATTTCATAATAGACTTATTGATTTCGTTTTAAATTAAGTATAAGTCTCTTCATTGTTTATATTCCTTTTATTTTTTTGTAAAAAGGGGGGGAATGATGTGGCGACACAACGTTAGTGTCAGCAGTTTCGGAACGGGATATAAATAGAATACAGGCAGTCACCCGTGTCGCGCCGCCACGTCAAGTCCCCACCATAGGGTGTACAGTGGAGATAAATAAAATATCGAAATTAATAACTGACTTTATTTGATATCACCAAAGTATTTTATTTTATTTTTTAATTAAATACCTATGTATTAAGGAACTTGGTACTGGAACTGGAATCGCGCTGATTTTGGATCTCTTCCGTTATCAACCTATCTGCCCTCGTACTTATAATGGATGTCTATATCTATATTGAATAAGTATCAATAGATACAATTCTATTAGCTCCGTACTCTCATTGTAGTACGGACAGTGAAACATTTGTCGGCTTGTTCTAGGAAAGGGTAACAACTTTAGTGAAATAAATAATGTTTATTTTGTATGCACTTAATGTGATTACATTACAGCTTAAAACTATGTTATATTAGTTTTAACTAGATAAATTTTTCTACTCTAACAAATACTTATAAGTAAATGTATTATAATATATGTATGGCGAAATACGACGACCGAAAAAGGAAAGGCGCTTCATAGGTTTCCCATCACACAGGCGCTGCCGAGGGTCAGGATTCAGTTCAGTATTATAATAGTTTCGTTTAAGCGTCTACGTTTAAGTATAATATTTACAAGTTGTTTTGTTTTGTGTATTTCATGCACAACCAGTGCTACTAGCAGTAATCATGCGAAACTGAAGATAATGTTATATTTTTATGTATATCCATAAAATATATCGTAAATATTTTTATAGAATCTTTTTTATCGATTCTATTTTTGTTAAAGCGGAAATACCACATTATTTATTTTTATAAATAATAACACAAAGGTAAATTAAGAAAGAAAAATTTATTGCAATCCACTACAATCTAAGCTTTGATTATTCCTAAAAGCCGCCTACAATTAAATAAAAAGAATTGCTACCATATGGCGATAAAAATATATAATGCAATCCCTATTTCATGGACGGAACTTCCAAATAGAATTTTCTTCTCAAAATGAAAAAAAATGCTACTTGAGGAATGTTTTTATTCAATAAATGGTTATTTTATTAAAATGGCAAACATTGTAAGGGACATTTAAATAGATAATTTTTATTAGTTAATTTATATACATAATATTATTAATAATAGGTATATGGATTTTTGTGATAATTGGACTTATTTATATTTATATTATTGTAAGAAACAGGATTATTTGTTTTCTGGAAATGTAAAGTAATTAAAATGTATATTGTAGACTTTAAAATCACCGTCGCTGACATATATTATTATTGTATACCGTTAACCGGTTTATTATGACACTCTCCCATGATCTTATTTAACAGCTTCTTTATATGCACAATCGAACAATAAATGATTTCTTTCTTTCTTTCTTTCTAAGCAGGACTCGAACTGCGACCTCTGCGTTTCCGGCGCATTGCTCTCCCAACTGAGCTATTAGATCGCTACTTATATCGCTCGTTCGAACACATATGACGCAGAGGGCGCTCCAGTAGCGTAAGAATTATGGAATGAAAGATTTAGTGTGATGGACGTAGCGATCTAATAGCTCAGTTGGGAGAGCAATGCGCCGGAAACGCAGTGGTCGCAGGTTCAAGTGCTGCTTAGATTGTAGTGGATCGCATTCTAATTTACCTTTGTGTCATTGTTTATAAAAATAAAAAATGTTGTATTTCCACATGAAAAAAAGAAAATAGAATCAATAAAAAAAAATCTATAAAAATATTTAGAACAGCTCCATCTCTCTCGCAGTCTTCACACTTGCTGTAAAGCAATGGGGACAGGGGATTGTGCGTGTAAAGCGCACATCCTAGGGTATGGCTAATGCGCATAAGCATTTCAAACACATATGACGCAGAGGGCGCTCCAGTAGCGTAAGAATTATGGAATGAAACATTTGGTGTGAGCAATGCGCCGGAAACGCAGAGGTCGCAGGTTCGAGTGCTGCTTAGATTGTAGTGGATCGCATTCTAATTTACCTTTGTGTCATTATTTATTAAAATATAATATTGTAGTTGATGCCAACTACAATATTATATTTTAATAAATATCAATGGCATCAACATCAATGGCGAATACATCACTCACCTTCGGTTTGCCGACGACATCGTAGTCATGGCAAAGTCGATGGAGGAACTCAGCATGATGCTCGATGACCTCAATCGAGTTTCTCAACGGGTGGGCTTAAAAATGAACATGGACAAGACGAAACTCATGTCAAATGCCAAGGTTGTGCCCATCCCAGTCTCTGTTGAAAACTCGGTACTCGAAGTTGTTGACTCATACATCTACCTAGGACAAGTGGTCCAATTAGGTAGGTCCAACTTCGAGAAAGAGGTCAACCGCCGAATCCAACTCGGCTGGGCAGCGTTCGGGAAACTACGCAATGTCTTTTCGTCCGACATACCTCAGTGCCTCAAGACGAAAGTCTTCAACCAATGTGTGTTACCAGTGATGACTTACGGCACCGAAACGTGGTCTTTCACTATCGGCCTCATCTCAAAGCTCAAAGTCGCTCAACGAGCAATGGAGAGGGCTATGCGCGGGGTGTCTCTACGTGATCGAATCAGAAATGAGGAAATCCGTAGACGAACTAAAGTGACCGATATAGCTCACCGGATTAGCAAGTTGAAGTGGCAATGGGCAGGCCACATAGCACGCAGAGCAGATGGCCGATGGGGCCGTAAAGTGCTCGAGTGGAGACCTCGGACCAGCAAGCGCAGCGTAGGACGTCCACCTACGAGATGGACAGATGACCTTGTAAAGGTCGCTGGAAGGCGCTGGATGCAGGTCGCTTCCAACCGGTATATATGGAAGTCCAAAGGGGAGGCCTATGTTCAGCAGTGGACGTCCTATGGCTGAGATGATGATGATGATGATGAATATTGTAGTTAAGTACTTAAAGTACTTATCAGCGTCAACTATAGATGGTCGAGGCAACCAAGACGCCGATAACTGACCGTCATGGTATTAGTTAGTATAGAAAGGGGGCGGTTTCTCTGCAGGTGACTGTTCGTAATCACTGTATGTACCAGCGCTTCATAGCAGGTAGTGCATACTAGATAGGTTTCTGGTGTGCACTTCATAGTAGTAGTTAAGAAAGAACAGATATTATTGACAATGGAATTAAGTCTTCTTTCTTCCGTCTGTCGGTAGGAAATAGGCGACCACGATTCCGCCTGTAACAAAACAATGGCAATCAGCCAAGCAGTATAGTAGGCGCATTATTCCCTAGGGTCGCAATTTTAACAGTTTAACCCTTAAAGTTTCTCGAAACGAAACATAAAGCGGACAACAAGTCAGCGCATGGTGGACCCTTCATATAGTAGTGGCACTGTGAGCTGTAGATTTTTGGCGTTAAAGGCTGAAATATTATTTACGTTTACAACTCCATCTCCGCCATTTTGAAAATCATTCGAAAAACTGTATCGAAAGTAGGAATCTAAGTAAGTATATAATTATTGAACCTGCTCACAAATTTTCACAAGAACCAGTTGAGAAATTGCGACCTGTTACAGAGAACTGTCGGACATGCGAACATCCGGAATTCAATAATAACAAAGATTTTTTGGCCAAGCTGAAACGAAGACGCTTTGCCAATAAAAAAATATATATCGTCGCATTCTCCAGAAGCTGGTGAAGACAGAAAACACGCGATAGTTTCCTGTGATGAAGCCTTTTGAAGAATACTCACTGAAGATGTAGGCGGTGAAGGTGTAGAAGCAGGCGTGGCAGTGCGTCATGATGTAGGAGCCCAGGATGTTGGTGGCCACCAGCGAGCTGCCGCGAGCCACTATCACGCCCAGGCACGCCGCCATGCCGCTGCGATCAACCATTAACAATCAAATATGAGTAGGTACGTGGACGTTACGAGATTACACGGTTGAACATTTTGAATCGAGAATTTGTCCCAAGGTCCTGCTCATCTTAAAAAATTTGTCGCTTTGATGTTACAATTCAACCAATCTCAAACGACACTGTCCGCTCTCGCGCATGTTTTCAATATATAAGGAGTTCCAGCACTGTATTGATCTCAACTTCTCATCAATCTCTTGCATAAAGGCTGCTCTCGTTAAGGAAATGTAGGCAAAATACAGTAGATTGTCTATACAATTTTAATTTAAGTGTATTTTATAATATAAGTTTAGTTAAAGTTACAATAAAGAGCAAGTAACAATTTATCTTAATTATAAGTTAGTTATAATTATTACTGCTAATTAGTGCATGCGGTGTCCTTCTGTAAGTAATAAGATACTTAGTTTTAAATCTGTAATTGTATATAAAAGTGTAAAAGTGTACTTATTGTTGAAGGTCCAATAAATAAATAAATAAATTCAAATGTCTTGTTTCTATTTTTCCAACCTGTACCTCTTTTTATATATATACAAAATTCTTACCGATATGAAGTCGGATACAGCTCAATGAAGTAGGAGAACACTAGGCCGATGCCCAGCCCCACGGCCATGATGCCGAGGAAGGAGGCGAGGCTGGCCAGGTTGTTGGTGGTGAAGACGATGCCGAGGCCGGACAGAAAGGAGATGCACAGCAGCGCAATCATCATGAGGCGCATGCGCGCAGCCAGCCGCGACATCAGCGCGTTCACCAGCGCGAACGACACCGAATGCACCACGGTTGTGACCATGGTCAGGTACTCGAGCTTCGATGAGCATGCCACCTGTTAATGAGAGTTGATTAGAACTACGTATACTTAATTATATTTCTTTATTTTATTATTCAGAAAAGTCGGAGTGCGTCTCACGAGACATAACAACATTATATATAATTTCATATTAATAACGTTCACAAGATATAATGAACGTTAGCTATAACAACAAAATCAATACTTTTCTAAGGAATAACGGCCGATTTACATAATATTTACTTTATATAATATTTTTTTATATAACATTGAAATTAATTCATTTGAATTCGTAACATACATAACGTATAACGGTCATAATACATAATATCTTTTAGTATAAGGATTATAAGATATAATAGGTTTCCCTCTATTGGGCATAACTTTGACTGTCCGAAACGCATGCACACGCCGAACCGCTACCAGAAAATGTAGGTTAGGTTAGTCTTGAACTGCCACCCCAACAAAACCGAACCGCTACCAGAAATTTAGGTTGGGTTAGGTTTGAACTGCGACCCCAACAAAAAAGGAACCTCTACCAGAAATGTAGGTTGGGTTAGGTTTTAACTGCGCCCCAACAAAAAAGGAACCGCTACCAGAAATGTGTTAGATTATTTTATAATGTTGGCAAGATTATTATTATCTAGATTAATACAGTACTGCCAACATAACTGTGATTGGTTGGTCTTTTACTTTTTTATGATAACTGTCAGCGACTGAAAAATATTCTCATCAATAAAACACATTAGTCAATTACGCTGATTTGATTTCTTATTTAGTTCCATAAAATAAAAGGTTATGGGCGCCTTGTAAATGGAAAATAAAAAGGAAAATTAGTCAGCCAGATAGCATAGTAAATTAGTCCGGGTGTGTTAAGATTTTACAGGTAATAAAAATAATTTGAAATTGTAACGGCAAATTTAGAACAAAATTGCTTCCATGGTAATGCCCCAACTTGATGAGAAACAAATTTTTTCGAATTGGAAATTTAGGATACAGATTTTATTGAACGAAAAGGACGTCTCAAATGTTTTAAAAGAAGATCCGCCTGTGGAAAAAGATAAGTATGCAAGTTTTACGCTTAAAGACGCGAAAGCGAAATCGACGATCGTACAATTTGTATCAGATAAATACTTAGATATTATTAAAAAGGCAGAGACGAGTAAACAAATGATTAAAAAGCTAGAAGAAATATTTGAAAGAAAAAGCGTGTTCAATAAATTACACCTAAAGAAGAAACTGTTATATGTATCTTTAAAATGTACGGGTAATTTACTAGACCATTTCTTGAAATTTGACTCGATCATAAGTGAGATGGAAGCCGCGGGCTGCAAACTGGACGAAAGTGACAAGGTAGCACATTTATTACTTACTTTACCTGATTCATACGAAACTGTTATTACAACTCTTGAAACTATGAGTGTAGAAAAAGAATTATGTGAAGATTTTGTAAAAGCCCGATTATTAGATGCCGAACTGAAGAATAGTGGCAAAGAAACAATGCCCGAATTAACATTTATGGCCTGCTTTAAGTGTGGTAAAAGAGGCCACAAGGCCACAGATTGTTTAGTAACTACAACAATAATTTTAACCAACAAAGAGGCCGAACTATGTACCGAGGCCAAAACTCTTACAGAGGCAGAAGTTCATTTAGAGGTAGAAGTAACAGAGGTACATTTAGAGGACAAAGTCAAAGCCCACATCATTCAAAAGATAAGTTATCATTTATTGCAATGGCTGCAATCGAAAATACAGACCATTTTATCCTGGATTCTGGCGCGACAAACCTCATGGTCAAAAAGCGAGAAAGGAATGCGAGAAGTTTATTACAAATATAACAGAACTGTCAACACCAATTAAGATAGAAATTGCCAATGGACAGGTTCTGACAGCGAGAAGAAAAGGCATTTTGACCGCCGATTATCAAAGCTCACGTCCAATACAAATCGATATGGAAGTTTTATTGGTAGAAGGATTACGACATAACTTATTATCAATTAACAAGTTGACAGAAAAAGGTATCAACATCACATTCACCAACGATGGTGTATTGATAAGAAAAGACAACGTTTGTATTAAAGAAAACAAATCGAATAATTTGTACATATTAAAACTTGATGTCAATATTGAAAATGCTTATGTGGCAAGCGAGAACAGCGACTTATGGCACAAAAGACTTGGCCATATAAACTATAATGTTTTAAAACTATTGAACTTACCTATACCTGACAAGATCTGTGACACAAGTATTGAAGGAAAGAGTACACGAAGAAGCTTCTACTACCAGAAAAGCAATAGTAAACAAATTGGAGATTTAATACATTCAGACATTTGCGGACCCATAGAGCCTTTTAGTATATATGGATTCCGATACTTTCAAGTACTTATTGATGATTACTCACACTACCTGGTAGTCCGTTTACTGAAAACGAAAGATGAAGCAGAGGGTAATATAATAAATTTTATAAGATATATTAAAACCCAATTTGGATTTAAAACAAAGAGCTTAAGACTCGATAATGGTGGCCAATTCAGTTTCAACAAATTTAAAAGATATTGTACGGACAAGGGAATACGAATTGAATACACAGCACCATATACGCCACAGCAAAACGGAACTTCAGAACGAATGAATACGCACGTTAATAAACAAAGTGGACAAAATTGATTGAAACAAAATTACCAAAAGAACTGTGGAGCGAAGCAGTGATGACATCTGCGTATGAGATAAATAGAAGTCCAAATACAGCATTATATGGAAAAACACCATCAATGTTATGGTATGGCAACAACAATTTGACGAAGCTAAGAGTCTTCGGCAGCCAAGCATGGGCTGTAACATTGCCTAAACCAAGAAAATTAGAGCCAAGAGCTAAGAAATTGATAATGGTCGGATATTGTGGTTCGGGATACAGACTTTTTGATCCCAAAGAAAATAGAATCGTAACATCAACAGACGTAAAGTTTAATGAAAATAAAATCGTATTTAAAAATGAAGAGAAAGACGGAAATGCAAAAGTGTATAGACCTTATGTTCATAATGATGAAGAAGAAGAAATTGAAATATACGAAGTAAATAAAATAGTACATGAGAAAGAAAATGACAATATTGTAACTGAAAAAGACACTGATAATAAAGAAGCAACTGTCGGAGGTAAGTCGAAAAGTTACCGGTACGTTGCGTAATCTTTATAAATTTAAAAATTTTCTCCCAGTAAGCACCAAAAAGCTGCTTGTGCAGACATTGGTGCTGCCCCTTATTGATTATGCTGATGCGTGCCTCACTAACATCACTCAAGAGTCCCTCAATAAACTAGATCGCCTCCTTAACAATGGGATACGATTCATCTTCGGCCTCCGTAAATATGATCACGTTTCGTCCTTCCGGCGTCAGCTTAACTGGCTTCCCATACGTAGTCGCAGGTCCCTCAGGATCCTATGTACTCTGTTCTCCATCCTGTTTGAGCCTTCTGCTCCTGGATACCTCAAAAGTAAATTCACTTTTCAAACTCCCCGTCCAGGCGGTAAACTTCGTTCCTCCCGAACTCTCAAACTCTCCATTCCTTCGCACCATTCTGGTTTCATGTCCAATTCTTTCGCCGTCCAGGCAAGTCGTCTTTGGAATACACTCCCTCTCTCTATTAGACAAGCCCCAAGCAAGGTAGTTTTCAAACGCATGCTACGTAAGCACCTGCTCGAACAAGAGCTCGAATAATGTCTCATCCTATGCAGTAGACAGACACTTCATCGTATTTATTATTATATAATATATAATATACATCTTATAGTATGTAAATATATGTATCATTGTATTTATGGTAGTTAAGTTATTTAATATACATGTATTCACTTGTATCTTGAATACTCTCCGAACGACTAATTTTCTACTCTGCACCCACTTGAAGCATCTCTGTTTGGCCCTATGGTTGACTGGTAGAGAATGCCATTAGGCATTAAGTTCGCCATTTGTACTGACTTTTGTTTTGTGCAATAAAGTTTAAATAAATAAATAAATAAAGTAGACAAAATGAAGAAGAAATTGAAGAAAATTATACCAGCTATGATGAAGCAGAAGAAGAAATGGAAGCTTATCAAAATTGTCCAAATCATGTAACCATGAATACCAGAGCAGGAAGACAAATAAATAAGCCAAAACACTTAACCCAGATAGCCCGACCAGGTGTTATAACACCGATCATTTTTTTTTTATAATTTACTCTAATGCTTGTTGCGATTTCAGATATCGCAAAATTTACCCAGGTTCCAAAAAGTGCGTTTAGGGCTATCTAGGTTAAATGATTATGAAATATATATAGCATACTGTTTAATAACCTTGGAAGACCCAATACACTATAAAGATGCGATTAAAGACAAAGAATGGGAAGAAGCAATTGCGACAAAAATAAATTCATTAGAAAAGTTGGAAACTTGGGAAGTAGTTGACGCTAAAGGCAAAAAGGCAATTGATACTAAATGGGTATTTAAAACTAAAGACAATGGTTTAAAGAAGGCTAGATTAGTAGCAAAAGGTTTTCAGCAGAAAGAAAGTTATTTTGGGAATAATTATTCACCGGTAGCGAGGATGAATACAATTAGAATGTTTTTAGCACATGCAGTAAGAAATGATTATGAAATAAGTCAATTTGATATTCCCACAGCCTTTTTAAATGGATTTTTAGAAAATGAAGTTTACATTAAAGTACCGAAAGGAGTGAAGGTTGAGAAGAACAAAGTATTAAAATTAAAAAGAAGTCTATATGGATTGAAAGAAAGCCCCAAGTGCTGGAATGAAAGGCTTAATGATTTCTTAATGAACACCGTCGGATTAAAGCGGTCTCAACATGATTTTTGCTTATACTACAATAGTAAAGTTTGGTTTTTAGTGTTTGTAGACGACGTCGTAGCGATAAATAAAGTAACAGAGATGCTACATAAAGAATTTAATGCAAAAGATTTGGGAAAGATCAATAAATTTCTAGGTATGGAAATTACAAGAAATGAAGAAGGAATGAAAATAAATCAAAGCAAACAAATTGAAAAATGTTACAGAAGTTTAATATGACTGACTGCAATGGAGTAAAAACGCCAATGGAAAAGGATTTACAAATAAAAGCAACTAATGATTAAATAGACGTACCATATAGAGAAATAATTTAAAGTTTAATGTTTTTGGCAACCGTCACAAGACCAGACATAAGTTATGCGGTCTCATATCTAAGTCAATTTTTGGACAAGCCTGATATCCAATGTTGGAAACAAGCGAAGAGAATAATCAGATACATAAAGCAAACGAAGGAGTATGGACTACTACAGAATGATAACTGCACTATTAATGCCTATTCAGATGCCGATTGGGCAGGGCAAAAGACTGATAGAAAAAGCATGAGTGGATCATGTATTATGGTAACGTTATCGGATGGTTCTCTAGAAAACAAAGCTGCGTGGCACTTTCTACAGCGGAGGCTGAATATGTCGCACTAGCTACAGCGTGCAGCGAAGTCATTAATATCAAAGGGTTAGCCAAGGATTTTGGTGAGTGTTTAAGACCTGAAATTTATGTAGACAATATGGGAGCTATTTCAATGTCTAACAGCTACGAAAATAGCAAACGAGCAAAACACATTGACATAAAATATCACTTTGTTAAAGATTTGATCAGAAAGAAGATAATCAATCTATACCATATATATCAGGTGTTTATGGGCGACGGTAATCGCTTTCCATCAGGCGATACGTTTGCTCGTTTGCCCCCTATGACATAAAAAAAACAAAAAAAAAAAAAATACCATGTCGACTCTTATAACAATGCAGCTGACATTTTTACTAAAATATTGTCATTAGATAAGTTTACTCATAATAGAGATCTGTTATGTGTATACTAGTAATATTAATCTTGAGTATTTTTAAATGAATATTAGTTTGATCATTAAGGAGGAGTCAGTACAAATAATGTGCATGAGCGAATTTTATCTGACATAATGTTACTTAATTAATTGCATTAGCGAATTATACTTATTTAATTTAATGTTATTTATTGCTTTAGCGAATGTTACTAATTTAATTCTATGTTCTTTTATATAATTTGTTTGCAATGCGATTGTAAATGTTTTTCGCAAAGTTTGAGCATCACATCTACAATCGAGGAGGAGTGTTAGATTATTTTATAAGGTTGGCAAGATTATTATTCTCTAGATTAATACAGTACTGCCAAAATAACTGTGATTGGTTGGTCTTTTATTTTTTTATGCTAACTGTCAGCTACTGAAAAATATTCTCACCAATAAAACACATTAGTCAATTACGCTGATTTGATTTCTTATTTGATTTCTTATTTTGTTAGAACTGCGACCCCAACAAAACCGAACCGCTACCAGAAACGTGGGTTAGGTTTGAACTGTGACCCCAACAAAACTGAACCGGTACCAGAAACGTAGGTTAGGTTAGGTTTGAACTGCGTCCCGCAATAAAAAAACAACCACGCAATAATCCCTTCCAACATCATTGCTATTAAAACAATTTCAGGCGGTTTTGAGTAATATACATTGTAAATCTGAGACATTATGAACGTTACGCGTTATGATTGTTATATACAATGATATTATACTTAAAAAAATAGATATTTTGGTGTTATATCTAACGTTCGTTATACACCTTGAACGGTATACAAAAAAAGATTACGACATGAGCGTATGTAATATGAATATTATAGTATAAGTTTTTATGTCTTATATTACTTACCCGAAAAATCGACATCCTTCTCACCTGTTGTGCAGGAGGGCCACTCTGCGAGCTGAGGATCATGTTGCACAGCCCACCGACCTGGTCGGCATCAGACGAGCTGCCGCCCGCTATGAAGGCGTCTGCTATGAACGGGTACCACATCAGCAGGCTGTTATTTCTGTAGTGATAAGCCAATTATAATAATGCGATATTATTATTATTATTTGGAGGCAACTAAATAAAGCTTATTGAAATGAAATATCACATTAACCACCAACGGATGGCAAACGAAATATACAAATTAATGTAGAAAAGCTTCTATAGGTCAGAGCCTCGATGGCCGGGCTTCCGTTACCGAATTTTGATTCTGTTGTTGAAAATGTCTTATTTTCCATTTGTATTTAAGAATTAAAAAAAATATCATTTATTGTAATCTTGGTTAGTATTTTTCACTTTTATTACTTGTATAATGTTATCTGTTAAATTTTAATGAGCTGTACACATTTCGGCATTGCATTCGATTCTTTTCTTTTCTCTTTTTCCGCTAACGGTCTGCAGTGACAATGACAGCACTGGCGCTTGTCAATGTCACCTATGGTCCCACCGGAAGATCAGCGCTGGCTCTCGAGCTAGCATCTTGCTGAGGTGGGACCTTTTCGTGGCAGAGCCATAAAAATAGTTGCTTATTATTTTATTTTATTTTCTTATAATGTCTGTCACACCTTTTATGTAATTATGTTTTATGTCTCGTGACGAATAAATGTATTTCTTTCCTTCTTTCTTTCTTTCTTTCATTGTCTTGGCATTGACAAGCGCTTACGCTGCGTTCAGTCTAAGAGTGCAGTCGTGTGTGTGCGGTTCACCGTGGCGTCACCGATAGGTTTCACCGGAAGACCAGCGCTGGTTCCCGGGCCAGCATTTATGCTGAGGTGTGACCTTTTCGTGGGATACACAACAACGATTTTATTTTATTTTATTTCTAATATTTGTTGTTCACTTTGTGTATGTTAACGAATAAATTTTTATTTATTCTATTCTATTATATGCATAGGTGGCAATTTATGAATGACGTTTGCCTAGCAATCTCTATTGTATTGTCACACTCACACGCACTGTACAGGGGCACCCATAAAAAAAATCTCACATGGAGCCTGTAGATGAGAGAAGGCTGCTTTTTTCGCACCATTGAGTCTTCGGTTACAACTTTACAAGTCATGATTATTGTCATACTCACACGCTGCCCGGGATGGCAAGTAGTAGAGCTGCCAGGCTGTGCCACAGCAGCCGCAGCCTGAAGAACAGCGCCGCCTGGTGCCACATGGAGTGGACCAGGCTGCTTCCGTTCCCGTATCTTCGCGATTCCTCGTTTACAAGTCATTATGGTTATCACACTCACATGCTGTACAGGATGGCTGTCAAGTAGTAGAGCTGCAGACTGCGCCAGAGCAGCGGCAGCCTGAAAAGCGGCGCCGTCTGCTCCCACACGGAATTCCAGAAGGACTGTTTCTCCTCCCGCACCTGCGAGTCCTCGTTCAAAATCAGCTTCTTCACCTGTAGTATAAACAAATTGTTATTTCATAGGATATAAAATTAAGCAATTTGGCCATGGATATAGACGGACTACTGTACTAAATTTAACGATTACCTGCCGCTTTTATCAAACATGTACTATCCTAACATCTAACTAGGACAAAACCATTGTAAAAGCTACTCGGGGTAAGTTTCCTAAAATCACAAACTAGAAGAGATTTTAAGATATTTACCGGGTACTCATCCTTTCCACCGTTCCTGCGCCAGATCTTGGCGAGTATCTCGACGGCGCGGTCCTCCCGGCCCTGGTTGGCCAGGAACTTGGGACTCTCGTAGAAGGCATGCAGCGCCAGCGCGCTGACTCCCATCGGCAGCACCAGCGCCAGGACCAGCAGCCTCCACGGTACGAACCGGATGAAGCCCAGCGAGTACGAGAACTCCATGTTCTGGATGAAGTAGCCGATAACTAGAAAAAATGCATCTTTTCTATTTGCGCCACGAAGTAAACTTCCGTCTCTGTGAAGTAGCTACTCGTACTAGTGTACGTAGCAGCGGCGAACGTTGCGCGACGTTAAAGAGGCAGAGATGGGTGTAACAGGAGTGGGGGTTGAGTCTAATTTCTGAGACGCAACATTGCGAAATCGTACCTACATACTGAAGTCATTTATCAAAGTGACAACTCTCAGAAATGCAAGTTAAAATTGCATTATTGCATATTTTGATTAAGGTACGTACCTATTAATAAATGACACTCAAGTCTTATACCGCTCTTAAGTGTCCGTTTGCCCCTCAGGTTTGTCCATATTTAAGACCAGGCTTGAGTTCGGAATCATATTAGAGTACAGTTTACCTATTAATACGGTCCTAAGAAACCGAAGGTTGAGAGGTTGGAAAAGTTACCGAATGGAGAATAAGCCAAAAGACGCAGCGTACGAAGAAAGAAGCACCTGGGTGCAAAGGGAACGTTTAGGTACTTAGTGATTGAAAGAAAAAATTATAAACAATAACTTTCCCTTTACTAGCTAAGGAATAAAATTACCGTTCAAAATTATGAAGTAATGTCAGTTGTTCAGTAAATCTGTTTTTTTTTTTAAGAAAACGCGAGCACTAACTATCCATGGGTCCAATTGTATATTCAAACTATCCAAAGTTTCTCAAAGTTTCATCTCAATAGATCCAGCCATAGGGCGGAAACGGAGAAGGGTGACAAATAAGTACCTACAGTCCTACACGTACAAAAGAATAATATAAAGATAGAAATTAGAGGATGCCGTCAAAACAATGTAAAGGTAAGTATTTAAATAGACGAGCATGTTTCCCGCATAACCTTTGTGTTTACAAACGTGTGAAATTATGAATTGAGTAGTAAAGTATACCAGCTAATTATACTTTTATGATCCCGAACTTAAACGAATACAAAAGTAAACTTGTAATGTTAGTTCATCCGTCCGCTTTTCTAGCCTTAGGTATATGTAGCGCGGATGGGTGAACTAACATTATATTATTAACGGGTAGTCAGCGGATTGAATTTATTTCATGAACAGCTACTGAAAATGGTTGGTTCTGTGGAAAAATAAAATACATGTATGTATTATTTCTTTCGGAACGATCTAAATAAATAAATAAAAATAAATATAAATATCAGGCAACCTCACACAAATCGATCTAGTCCCGAATTAAGCTCAAAAAGGCTTGTTTTATGGGCACTAGACGACGATATTACATACTTGTATAGATAAATATATACTTAAATACATATAACATCCATGACCAAAGCACAAATATTCGGGTTTATCACACAAATATTTGCCCTGACCAGGATTCGAACCCGGGACCGCCGGCTCAGTAGGCAAGTGCTTACAAACTGAGCCAACCGCGTCGTCAAAGCTAAAAGGTTACTCATAATACAGGGTACACTTGCTAATGTATATTTTATAGTTTATAAGTACTTGTTTTTATCTACATACGAGTAGGTTCTTTCTTAGTCCTGAAAATGTAAGACTGTTGAAAGATAATCAAAGAACGTTGACCTCGGGGCGATACATTAAGTGGGTATAAACAGCATCCGATTTGAAGAAACTGTTTTCTTCTTAAAAGTTTGTTACTTTAACCCATTATTCCAATGACTGTAATGGCCTCTCTAATTAACGTAATATATACTTGTGCAATAAGTGTTACTTAACTAATGTTATGGACGTTGTTTATTAGCTCAACAAACAATAGTCATTAAACAGAGAGAGTATAATAGAAATGCTCAGTTTCTCTGCGATCATAATTTCAGAGCCAAGGTGGCAGTTTAAAATATCTACAGTCTAAACAAACTTTATAACATTACTTTAAATCCTTTTTGCAATTATTTTAACAAATGACGAAAATGAAAAATTCATCTAACTTAATTATCTTTGAATACGATTACGACCTACTCTTTCGGTAGCCGACATTTCGATTTAAGGAAAAAATAGGCGTGCACGTGAGTGCGTGATTTCTTATCTAGTCCGTTCATATAGTTCTGTTACGATGATTTTATGATGGTGTATGTCGTGGTTTATAGAGTAAAGTAATTAATATTATTTACGTCATGGAGATCGTCGCAAATAGTCCGAGCCAGATATCTAGAGGTCATAACGAAACCACTTTATTTCAAGTATCGTATTGCTGGATATGACCAGTCTCCACTCCATCACGACATTGCACTTCAATCGACAGGCCCTACGGGCTATTTTACACGATGTATGTTGCGCTTGCAATTCAAAAATGTTGTTAATTCCATACCTTAATTCATCTGCCGATTGCCGATCTTGAGGTTTTCTTCTCCATTTTCCTGCGTACTTTTTCGGTCTTTTAAGAACAGATAACGCTATATTTTGTTTACTGATACGCTGTTTTATCTACCAGATTGCTATCATATAAGGGTCTTCAACACTCATGGCCTTCGTCCAGCCCTTCTCAGATCTGTCACAGATCGTGCAGTGACTCACCATAGTAGTAGGAGGGCGTGAGCATGAGCACGCTGGTCATGGCCAACATGTGGCTCCCGCGCACGCGCCGTGGGCTCGACTCGCCCAGCAGCGCGTACGTCGCGGACTGCGCGCAACTGCAACTGAAACAACCAATTTAGAGTTGAACTTATCATCGGTCATCCTCTAACACGTATCCTATTTAACTGGGGTAGGCGCAGCATGCTTTTTTGTTTCAGTCTTACCATATGCCATCCTTTGTACACAGTATATAATAAACGAATACTTTATTTTTATTTGTATACTACGGTGACAAACAAGCACGTGGCTCACCTAATGCTAAGCAGTTACCGATGCCTATGGACGCATGCAATGCTAGGAGCAGCACACGCGTTTTGCCGACCCTTAATACTTTACACGTCTCGATATAGGTATAGTCACTCACATAACCCATTCATCTTTTCTTTGGTCTTTCTCTTCTACTATTTCCCTCTACATTCATCCCCAACGCTTGTTTCGTCACGTCGGGTACTATCCCTACGCATCACGTGCGCTTTACCGGATTCTCGGCTCCTAGGATTAGGAGAGGAACTCGAAACTTATATCTGATGGTGCTGCCCTCAGACTGTCTCTTACATATTTAATCTGTCCATTTTCATTTCTGTCACATGCCATGCAATCTCATTTAGTCCGACCCTTTTGACAGCCCTATACGCTGATCCACACATGACGACCAGTCTTATAACGTTCTTATAAATTTTGCCGTTAAGACGAAGCAGCATCCGGGGGTCGCATTATTATTCCGGTGACCTGTCGCCATTTAACATTTGTCCTGAGTTAATGAGAAATAAAAAATTGAGAATGAGGCCTAGGTATTGAATAAGATTCTTACCAACTGCTGCTCAGGAACTTGAGCACGGCCAGCATAATCCAGTGCGGCGACAGCGCGCTGAGCACCGACGCCAGGAAGCCGCAGCTCATCGCCAGCAGCAGGCACTTCCTCCGGCCCTGCGTGTCGCTGAAGTAGCCCCAGGGGTACGACATTATTATTGGACCTAGGATCGTGAGGAAACAACTAATAAGTATTAGACATTTGCTGGGTCTATCAACAGAATAGTCGGAGCAGCAAATAGTTTCGGAATCAATGGATCAAAGCGTGAATCATGGTGACACTAGTGACTATTCATTGAGTCTAAAGTTTTTAAGTTCTAAGAGTTTTTTCATTGTAGTTCCTACAAGTTAAGGATTGGCTTATCAATATTTGCATTCTACTACAGAAATAAAGCTCATGTTCTTACCAAGAAAGGGCATGGACATGAGGATGTTGCGCTGGCGCGGCGTGACCTGCAGGTCGCAGGAGCTGCCCGCCACCACGACGGAGAAGCCGAACATGTCGCACCCCATCGACAGGATGGTGACGCTCAGCACGGCCAGCAGGCTCAACGTGTAGCTACCGTTGCCTGTCAGTCATACAAGTAAGTATACACAAATGTTACATTCGATCATTTAGAAATGAATTCAGTGGGTCTATGATGATCGTGATTGCCACACTCTAATATTTGACACGTTTTCAAGCAAATGGTACATACCACTTTGTCGCTTACCATGATGATGACCTCCTGACCGATTTTGGGTTAACAATTATTGATATAAAGGAGCCAACTTTCGGCCTTTCGGATCCCCTTGGTTGAAAACGTCACAAGTAAAAGATAAAGTATCTAGCTCCGACTACTAGTATGCGAATTTGAGAGCGACGGATGCATTATAAATGTAGATATGACAACATAGATTAAGTAAATTTTAGACAACAAAACAACTAGGTACCGTAGATCATATTAGTTCTAGGCTCCTTGATAGCTATAATAGCTTCAACAAAACGGTTACTTGGAAAAAGCCACAGTATCTATTGTGGATTTTTACAAGTTACCGTTTTGCTTTAGATGTTTGTTTAGGCCGCGGTTTCGCTCACGTTAGATTTTTGAAAATGTTGACTTTATTTTTTGATGATGAACACGACAATGTATAAGGGGCCTCATATTGATCCCTGGGGGATCCGTCCTCCCTTCTTATGGTCGCCATCTTCGACTTACCAATGACCTCAGTAATCGTATACCCTTTTATTAGTTGACATAGTACCTAATACTAAGTCATATTTATGACGTACGGAAGTCAAAAGGCTAAATTAGGTCTTGTGCACGACATCCCTGCGTATCAAATAGAAGACAAAGCAAACGAGGAATGACTGATATTCAGTGTCAAGCCGTAGTGCGTGGGTCTTCCCAAATATTCCATTTGACAAAATTGTCTACTTAGCCATTTTATTTTTAAATGGAGGATTATAATATTAAAAAGTGTTTTATTATAGTTAAATATAAAACGCTATTGATATCCCTATTTTTTTTTTTATTCTCGATCTACTAATTAAACGTTCCTCGTACAACTACTTAATTATTACAAAAGAAAAACAAAGACGTTTTGTTGATTTCGCAGAATATGTGCTTCTAGTTTAGGGACTGCCATCCGGTACAATTTAGTAGTTGCCGAATAGTGTAGTGTACATCCGGAATACCACTCATAAACAGTACCTACTCCGTAATATAACAATAATTTGTAAAGGAGCCGCTAACCTGAGCGAAGGCTACCAAATAATGCCGGATCCGTTGAAGAACACAGTAAAGGCACTTTTATAATTTTCATTTAGTAGGTACTGCGGTTATCAAAATATCGGCTGGGTATTTTCAGGAAGGATCCTATATATAGGGTGGAATTATCTTCTTATTGAGGTAGTATTTCGCAACAGAAAATAGAAAATAAATAATACTGTAACTCTATTTTGTATGAATTTAGTTGCGGGTTTTTGTGCCGATATATATAAAATATAAAGGTATCAAAATTAGTCGGATTATTTTTGAAGATTATCATAAACGTAGGAACCTCGAACTTCAGTTACATTACATGTATCGATAGAGACACAGAAATTCGTTAACAATAGAATACTGTGTATGCTGTATCATGCACTGGCAGAAGCCGTGATTGGGTATGGAATGGTAGCTTATGGGCGCACTTTTAAAATATACTTAGATAAGATATTAGAACTTCAAATTAGAATATTAAAAAACGTTGTAGACAGTATAACAAAAGAAACTTGTAACGGCGACTACATGCCCTGTTTAAAATCCTGAACATTCTACCAGTGCATGAAAAAGTTAGCAGCGGATCAATTTAAAAATCCTGAATTTAAAGCTCCTAGAACATACAGCCGCGCGAGCTGAGGGCCTCGACGTGGCGGCAGTACGTGGAGCCCGAAGCCAATAACTACCTACGGACGGCGGACACGCAGTTATTTGGTACCTGAGATTATTCTAGAGAATGAATGTAGCAGTCAAAATGTTTTTAAAATTAAGCTAAAAAGTTTCTACTAGATCATGTTAATAATAAATACCCCATAACTATATAGTGGGTACGTTTACTAATAAATACTTTAGAACATATAGTTATTTTGAAATCTGTATATAGTTTGACCTTAGTAATATTGCTAAGGTCAAACTATATAGGTATGAGAGCATACTCTAATTATTATATACTTAGTTAGGTAAATTTTTAGATATATGTAGTTATAAAAGTGAGCGCAGCATTCGCCAATAAACGTATGTTTGGCGATAGTAAGATAAATGTACCAAATGTAAGCATTGCATGAGATTAATAAATAATATATATATATAAATATATAGATTACCTGCCAAATCAACAGCCTCTTCATAACTGTAAGCCCGGTTCTCCTTCGCTCCGCACACCGTCCACACGCCCCTCCCACTCCCGCCATGCTTGTAGTCTGCATGCTCCTCCGTGTGCTGGAAGGCGTAGTTCGTAGCCATCTCTATCGCCGGCTGAAATATTTGTATATTATATTATTGTTAATGTGATGTCACCTCCCCGCGCCGGTCGGTCGTGACTGAGTTAATAACAGCCTGCGGTAATTATTTAACAGTTTTGCAATTCTGAAAGCAAACGAACGGTCCTGATAAAGATCTATCTTTATCAGGACTGTTCGTTTGCTTTCAGCATCGTTTCCGCGTCTATGAATAAATGGGTAAGGTTTAAATTAAAAATAAATATAGCGATTGACTTAAATAATTATAACCAAATTTATATGCAAGCAAGCAAAAGAGCCGGTCAAGTGCGAGTTGGACTCGCGTATCGAGGGTTCCGTACTTATTATGAAAACACTGCATATCAATCTAACGAAAAGATCGCTCTACTGAGCGACAAACTTAACTTTATCTATAAAAAACTGTTTTACGTACTTTATATAAAGACTACAATATTTTTATCTACCACCATCTTGTTTAATTCCTATAACTAGTTCAAATATTATAAGTAAGGACCTTATATTACTTGGTAGCGACCAAAATCAGAGATGTTATTTCATAACAGTACCGTAGCCACCGCGAGGTCACCATTACAGTATCAATTTTGACCAAAATCGATACTCCCCCGCCGCGCGAGTCACCTCATGTGTTCCTCTACTCCGCGGACCGACTGGCAGGACTGAGTGTTTCATATTTTCATAAAAGAAAATCTATGATAATTTATGAATATATGTATAGATAAAGTAGTATACCTATGTGTCTGTACATAATTAGGTCTTTAAACACTCGTGTGATCCTATTATGAAACTCGCCTACGGCTCGTTTCACAAAACCACACTCGTATTTTAAGACCTCTCGGTATGTCGCAGCTGCATAAACTACACTATTGTAATTTAATTATAAACGTTTAGTTTTTTTTTTTTTCTATACTTGTAGTATTAAGACGGTATTGCTTGCCAAATTTCATAGTTCTATGTATAATAAAATCACACTTCAATATGAATAATTATTTTATTCCACACTGTGTCCGTTACAAATAGCACTTATAAACAGTTCGGTTAGCACTTATTCACTACGACGGCTGGAACAGAACAACCCCGTCGGCCAAGTGACGCAACCTTTTATTCCCTATCGCGTGGTTTTCTTAAAAATGGTAGAGGGTAACCATTTTTATTCAAACCACAACTACCCTATCCTTAAAATTATATTTATAACTAGTGTTGCTAGCGTACTAATATATAAAACCCTACACTCGCCCGTCCTGACTCCGTGTATGCCCCCATACACGTGCCAGGTGGCAACCCTACACTTGGCCGATGACAATTACATAAAAGAAGAATTAAATTATTATTGACTATATTCCATAATTAACCTAACAGACAACAAAACAATCATAGCAAAAAGTGGTATAGGTACTATTAACAATTGTCATTAAACAGATATTTTCTCGGAGACTGACGTTAAGCAAATGCAATTAATGTATATCAACTATTGCCTACTCATTTAGCATAAATCAAGCGTACCTTACATACTACATTGATCAAATCTAAACAACATTTACACAATTTTGATGAACCAATCAATTATAAAATAAAAGAATCTATAAGATGCGAACCAATTCAATTCTCGCAATCATTTTTAACTAATAGGGTGCGAACCAATTCAATTCTCGCACCCCATTGGGCTTTGTCTGTAATAGTACACGAACCAGATCATTTCTCGTGACATGTACAGACAGAGTGTCAATCGCATTGTTGCGCCCCGTGTTACTAGGATACGAACCAATTCAATTCTCGTACCCTAATATCGGCAGCTCTGGTTGCAGCAGCACACGAACCAATTCAATTCTCGAGGCTGAAGTCAACATCCATCTCATCAACAGGCCACATTCCTTCATCAGTGACCGGGAAGTGAGCTCAATAATTCTCACGTTTACTCTGTAACAATCGGAAACAAGTCTGTAGTGAACTATTTTGACAGCAACTAGTCTTCATTTTCGCTAACACTAGAATCTGTCTCATCGTCATTCAATTTTAACGCGGCTACGTTCACCCATGGTAACATACGTGCTGCTGCTACCGTAGTTGTGCGTTTGTTAGTTATATTATTAAACCCCGGTATAGATGCTATCTTGTATCTATCTTGACCCAGAGCTTTGGTAACACGAAATGGTCCTATATATGACGGGAGGAGTTTCTTACTGTTTCCGTCATTATTAAAAGTTACCTTTGTGACTTTAACTAAGTCACCTTCGTTGTAGATACGAGCAGGATGCTTGTTCTTGTCGTATTGCTCCTTCTGCTTTGCCTGCTCACTATCTATTCTCTCTTTAACCTGAGTCCTAATATCCGATACATCAATCTCTTCCCTAGTCTCGTCTAGAATTGGATTTAAACTGGGATTAATTTCTCCGTTCATATGAGTACCAAACATAACTTCTGCCGGCCTTCTACCTGTTGTTTTTTGTACGGAATTGTTTAATCCCCATTGAATTTTGCCTAACTCCTTATCCCAATCCTTCTCGTCAATCCGAAGAGACTGCGCTTTTAATGAACTGAGGATCGTCCGGTTGTATCTCTCTACCTGGCCATTTGACTGCGGGCTCGCAACAGCGTTTAAAATATGTTTAATACCCTTGTCATAACAATATCTTTTAAAAGCATGGGACGTGTAACAACTGCCGCGGTCGCTGATCAAACGGTCAGGTACTCTGAATGTAAAAAATATGTCATCCAGTACACGGACAACGTTCTGGGTATTCGTGTTACGAACTGGTCTCACAAACACAAATTTCGTGAAAGCGTCAACTATGACTATCAAATAAGAGTTCCCCCTTTTGGACTTCACAAAGGGCCCGAGGTGGTCAATATGCAAGGTATGAAATGGCAATTCAATTTTTGTAATCGGGTGTAATAGGCCCTCATGAGAGGTAACCGTCTTTTTGGTATAAGCGCAATCAATACACGCCCTTACATACTTTTTTACAAATCGAGATAATTTCGGAAACCAATAGCTTTTCCTTACTCTTTCTAATGTCTTCTCTAATCCTAGATGACCTATGTCATCGTGATTCATCTTACATATTTGCCACCTCGCACCCTTTGGAACTGCCCATCTCAAGATATTTTTGTCACCTTTTAAGCACCTAAACAATTTGTTATCACGTACCACATAATTGTCTTTAATGTATTGAAGTTCCTTAGGATCCATGTCATTTTGTAAAATATCCTTAATTCGATTCAATTCAGAATCCCCTAACTGCAACGTGTGCAACCAGTCATCGTCACTAATAACCAAAACCTGCGCATGTGGGTTCGAACCACTGGAACCATCTTCTTCTAAGTTAGGGTTGCGTGACAGTGCATCCACATGGGCCATTTTTACACCTGGTCTGTACTCAATTGTGCAGTTAAATTTCTGCAGTAGAAGCCACCACCGCGCAACCCTAGGTATGAGATCGCGTTTCACGAAAGTCGAACGTAAGGCGCTACAGTCTGTCACGATTTTAAACTCCTTGCCTAACAAATATACCCGAAACTTTTCTAACGCTCTAATAACGGCCAGAGTTTCGAGCTCATACGAGTGGTAGTATTTTTCCTCCGGAGACGTTCGCCTACTAAAATACGCCACGGGACAAAAAGAGCCAGATACTTTACAACGCTGTAAGAGCATACCGCCTACCCCATCTTTACTAGCGTCGGTATGCAATTCCGTCTCGGCATCTCGATCATAGATGGCTAGAATTGGTCTGTCAACTAATTTATATTTAAGCACCTGAAATGCTTCTTCTTGTCTACCTGTCCATTTCCATGCCGTATCCTTTTTAAGCAGTTCTGTCAAAGGAGAAGCTATTTGAGCAAAATTTTGAATAAATTTCCGAAAATAACTCGCGAGGCCAAGGAATTGTCTAACACAGTGGACATTTGTTGGTTGCGGAAAATTTAGAACTGATTGAATTTTTGTTTTGCCTGGCCGTATGCCTGCAGCACCAATCTCATAGCCTAAGTAGTCAACATTCGACCGCAGGAAATGACACTTAGACAAGTTTAGAGTAAGATTCGCCTTCTCTAACAAACCCAATACTTCCTCGAGCCTATCCAAGCATTCTGCAGCGTTCTTGCCAAAGATTAAGACATCATCCATATAAGCCGTGGCCTTACTGAATCGTGCCGTCCCCAAGACTTTATTAATTAACCTTTGGAAAACTGCTGGTGCGTTTGCCAATCCAAACGGCATACGATTAAACTCGTACAAGCCGTCTGGAGTGACAAACGCAGTCAAGTATTTGCAATGCTCCGATATTGGCACCTGGTAATAACCTGATGCCAAGTCAAGCGTTACAAAACATGCCTGCCCAGATAGTCTCGCAATTTCATCTTCTATAATGGGCATCGGGTATCGCTCCTTTACTGTAACAGAGTTCAACATCCTATAGTCAACACACATACGAGAACTGCCGTCCTTTTTTCGAACTAGGATAATTGGACTTGCATATTCAGAGACTGACTCCCTGACAATCCCTGCTTCCAACATTTCGCCTATCATGGATTGCACCTTGTCCCGTTCATGATGGGACAAACGGTAAGGACGATACACAATGGGACGCTGATTGCTCAATTCGATATTCATTTGAGTTATGTCAGTACATCCTAAATCTTGTAAACCAGAAGCGAAACAATGTTTGTACTTTTGTAGTATAGTCATCAATCTTAACATATAGTCCCCTTCTGCCAAATCTCCTAAGCGAACATCTTCCCTTTTAATATTTCTATTTTTATTAACAGATGGACTATCGGCTTCGTTGATGCCGGGTGACTCGATCACTAACCGACGAACAAATTCAACCTTCTCTCCCCTGCCAATCACACAATCCTTACGTAACTTGTAACCTGGTGTACAAGGGAAAATAAACAGGTCCAGATGCCCATCTTTAACATGGTAGACACCACCTGAGACGATAGCTTCCCTTACTGGGCTGCCGATCACGTTGTTGTTCATCATTACGCAACCGTTGAATTCCGAATCAATGCGAGCTCTGATTGACGCCGGACCAAACAACTCTATATCATTCGCAACCCTTACTACTTTAATGTGCGCCTGAGTGTCGTAATCGAGATCAGCGGCTGGCAACTCTGCATCGATTTCCTGGAATTTCAACGTTTGACAATCCTTTAAAACTAGAATATGAGGCTGCTCCGTAAACGATTGTCCTATCAAAATCGGCTTATCCAGAAACTCGTCCTCAACAACCCTACACGGAACCCTAGCCCTGACCTCGTCTACTTGTATATCTAGGATCAATGTACCCAGAGACTGCACGATACTGTTCCCGAACCCCCTCATTACGGATGTAACCTGATCATGCACTGCTCCAAGCTTTAAAATCAACGACCGTTTGACTAGTGTCACCTCACTCCCGAAATCAATAAAAGCTTCTGCTTGCAAATTGTTTACTTTTACCAACTTAACGTATTTCAAGTTAGGGCAAGATGTCGTAATAGCCATTGTCTTTGCTGGATTGGTCTTACATCCTGACATTTCGGGTTTGACGTGACAATTTTCAGCATTGTGACCTATCTTGTTGCATTTGTTGCATTTTATCAACTGCTTGGGGCAGCGCATGTAAGGGTGACCTGTTTCCTTGCAATTGAAACATACGACTGGAACTTGTGACCGAATGTTCTTATTAGAATTATTATTAGCCTTAGAATTCGTTTGGGCACTGTGCTTGCTATCAGCCCAATTTTGATTTTTAGTATACCCGCGTTCCGGCAACGGTGCTTCCTTGTTGCTCATTAAAAATTGAAGAAGTTGATCAGGCTGAGAACAACACAATGCCAACGCGCTAGACTTCATGGTCCTATCTGTTATCCCATGGATGATGCAGTCTACTGCACGTTTTCCAGTTATGTCACATTGATTGACCAACGTTAGTTTTTCATAGTAATAGTTTTCTATTGGTTCACCAAACTTGCTCTTCCTCCTTAGCATATTTTCCAGGGTTTGGCCATAGTTTTGCTCACAAGGGAAGGCACTTCTCAGCTTTTCTTGCCACTCTGACCACGTGAATAATATTGTATTTAAACCCTCGTACCAAACCTTGGCCAAACCCTGCAATTTCTGCATTGTAAAATGTATTGTGGTCTTTTCATCCCACCCATAGACGCTAGCGCACTCGTTAACCTTACGCAACCAAATATCTATGCGTTGATTTTTAGCGGACGGATCAAATTCTGGTAAAATATTTTTATGACCAATATTTTTCAAAGTACCCTGCGTCAATGGCTGAGATGAGAGACCAGTTTTAATAGAATTTATGATGTCTGTTACGTCTTTAATAGAGAATGAAGGTGTACGTGACCTTTTGTTCGATGACACGCTATCCTCCCGATGTCCCTCAAGCAGAGGCCCGTCTTGGTGTCCACGGCTTCGATGCGTTGCTGCGCTGCAGCTGCGCTCTCGCAATCGCGGCGGGCTCGCGATGCGACTGCGACGGCGGCGTTGCGCGCTGCTCCGGCTCTGGTCCCCGCTGGCGGCATCGTGGTCCCGAGTACGCGAGGTACGCGTCCGAGATATCCTTTCTCGATCTCGGTGCACCTCGCGCTCCAATGCCAGTAGTTGCTGACGGCCCCGCTCCAGTTCAGCCTCCCTTTCTTGCAGGCTGCGACTCCCGTCGCCTCTGCTTAATACGCTGACACTTCTGTCGCGCCTCCTCAAAGCGCTGCGGCTTCGTGTGCGACTTCTTGGCATCTGCAAGCGTCGCTGTTCTTCACTGCGACCCCTTCGAGTGTCGTCATCCATTCCTCAAGCCGGTGGTCATGAAAACAGAATTATCTTGTGTTAAAACATATTCACCATCTATATACCTTAGTAAAAGGTCGTTAAAATCAAATTACCTCCGAATACGGAGGGCCCCTGTAATGTATGTATACCCCCAACGGCCCTATTCTTCCATTATGTGCACGTTGAGACAGACAACATCCTTGTTCAAATGACGGTACATCAAAAACAATAATTATCTCGAAAACTGTGCGTCGTAGCGCAAAAGTAATGAAATTTTCTACCCCCTTTAATACCCCAGACCCTATCTTTTCTTCCCCTTGTGAAATATTTAGCGCACTTTGTTTAAATGAGGGTAGATCATAAAACAAAATTTAAAATCATAAAATAATTGATTATCTCGAAAACCGTGCGTCGTAGCGCAAAAATAATAAAATTTTCGACCCCCTTTAATACCCCAAACGTGGTATGTTCTTCCATTTGCCAAGTGTTGGGACTGGTGGGATTTACCTTCGCAACACGTGCTCTGTAAGAAGTATTGCTTCTACAAAAGAGTGCCCACCGGTGGGACAAGTAGGCCCACTAATTAATGTTAACATTAGCACCCACCCAGTGAGTCATATTGATGACCATCCACCGATTCTCCTGAGACTTGAGTGGTGACAATCCACTAACCTAATTGTTGAGAATTTTTATTCTATTCACTGAATCATATAACTTCCAAGCATGAACTATGGCTAAAGTAACCTTAAACACGAAATATACAGAACACATGGACTTGCAACGAGATCGCCAGTTTTAAAATTTAAAATTAATAAAGGTTCCCACTAGGATATTAATGAGTACCTATGGGTAACGGCTACGGTAAGCACGTGTCCATACGGTACTTTAGAATCTAAGTTTAAATAGTTCCAGTATATTTTCCTACCAGACCAGAGGAATTATCCCGAAATATTGATTGACGATTTATAAAAAAGGTGGGATAAATATATGGAACTTACAGCAAAATACTAGTTCGTAAAGAAAATAATCAAAACTGGGCGTATACTTACAGTTCTTATCCCTGCTTCTGAAGTATAATAAAATCACACTTCAATATGAATAATTATTTTATTCCACACTGTGTCCGTTACAAATAGCACTTATAAACAGTTCGGTTAGCACTTATTCACTACGACGGCTGGAACAGAACAACCCCGTCGGCCAAGTGACGCAACCTTTTATTCCCTATCGCGTGGTTTTCTTAAAAATGGTAGAGGGTAACCATTTTTATTCAAACCACAACTACCCTATCCTTAAAATTATATTTATAACTAGTGTTGCTAGCGTACTAATATATAAAACCCTACATATGTCAACGGAAAATACTTACCCTATAAATTTTTATTTCCTTGAAAGTGT
The DNA here is from genome assembly GCA_932273695.1 of Apotomis betuletana. Taxonomy (NCBI): domain Eukaryota; kingdom Metazoa; phylum Arthropoda; class Insecta; order Lepidoptera; family Tortricidae; genus Apotomis; species Apotomis betuletana. Next base: position 35,805,391 of record OW026300.1, on the reverse strand, counting down.
CCAAATATACCTACGTTTTTTGCGGCATCTTTAAACGGCCGTATCCTTTTTTTTTAATTAACTTAGAAGTTTGATTTTTTCACATCTTCAAGGGACCGTAGACTGAAGTAAGTATACGGTTTTTACCTCGATACCTTTACGCGTTCCCGAGATAAAGGGTCTTAACAGACTGATGGATGGACGCACGGACGGACAACAAAGTGATCCTATAAGGATTCCGTTTTTCCTTTTGAGGTACGGAACCCTAACTAGCAAATTTACCTAATAATTATGTTAGGCATAGAATAACCTGTCCGCCATAGTGTACCCTTGATATAAGTATGTATTATACACTTGATATAGCTAAGTTTCACATTATAGTTTAAAGATGCTTCTAACGGGTGTATGTTCAGTTTCAGCTGTTTTAATAAAGAACCATCGGGATATAGAAGTAGTACTTTTTGATTTTGACTTGACTTGTATTGTAGATTAGGTATGTTTTATATATTTACTCATTTTTATCCGTATAATGAATGCAAGAATGCGTTCATTTGCTTGTTTGTCCTTCCAAGAATTATTTCACAATATGCACAATCACCAAATATATAACGGCAACAATCGTTTAATGTTCTCGGAGTATATTAATAATTCCTGTAATTACATAATTTTACATACCATCACGCCATCCATTGAGCATAATTATAATCACTACCTCTGAATGTCATCTCTTTCACCAAAATACAGTCTCATTCATTTATTATTTCAGTAACATAATAAATTCATGATTATTAAATGACAAGAAAATTTTCATCAGTGTAGTAAAACGTACTATTTATTTGCACAGGTTGTCTTTGTTCAGCAAGAATTAACCTACCGCACCGCGTATGAAATGTACCTTATTTTCAATTCACCTACTGCGATTGTTCTTAATATACACTAAACCTTAATATGAATAAGCCGCTAGATTAAACGCAGCATCTCGTCCTTAGGTTTGCGAATATTTATTTGGATGGGCGCCATAAATGATACTGATTTTGAAAAATGCACAAAGGATTACTGAATATGCGAAATATTTATACCTTCTTTGTGGGTGATACTGCCATAGCAACGCACTTTGTTAGTGGGGCACTTTACTAGGGGTGTAAAGAATATTCACATTCGCATTCACATTTGCATTCGCGAATATTCTCAAGTTTTTGGATATTCGCATTCGCATTCGTATTCGCAAGAATACCTGCGAATATTATGCGAATATTTTTCATACATTTTCGGCCTCTAAAATGAATAAAGAAAAGACCAAAATTGCTAAACGTGAGTCATATTTGTATGGGTTTAAATATGTCCAATAATTACTAATTTGAATTTTCAATAATTTGAATTTTACTGGCTAGGTACGTTATCCATTTTATTAAAGAGGGTACGGTGTTCCGCTGCTGATGTTGGACAAAGGCCTCTCTCTAATTTTTTACACGTGTCCCGGTCTTGGGCTAGTTCTTATGGAAGACATTCGGGACCTCTCCGTCGAGGTCCGCCGGGACGCCGCACTCAATTTTGTGGGGCCCGCGTGGTAGTCAGTAATAGTCACTTTAACCCCCGAGTCCTCTGACACGCACCAGATTTATTCGGCCCAGTCCTATTTCAGTTAGAAGTGATATTCATAATGTATGTAGTGATATTCATAATGTATCTATTTCTGTTCAGGAATTTATAGTTTTATCTTTTTAATTTTTTGTTGTATAATGTATTGCTTAAAGTGGGTTTATCTAAGACAATCTGTTTACGTTTTTAGATCAGGAATATAAGTTTTAATTAAATTAGATGAATTTTCCAAGAAACTATTTTTTTAAAGATAGTTTCTTCGCTCTTTGTTCCATTAGAATTTTTATTACACAGCAATGTTTTTACTCTGTAGATGAATATTTGGGTGGTTCTACTCAGAAGGGACGAAAATGAAGTGATTTGCGGCACACCATTTTTTTAGCATCTAAGGTCAGAAAAGTAGCTTAACGCCTAGCGGAGGTCGTTCTTTTACTGATCTCAAACGGGCCAGTCAAAAAATAAAATATACCAAATTTATGACCATTTAAACAATATATGGGCCCAGGAGACTGAGGACAGGATACTGAGATTATTGTAAGTTTATAGCCAATAACTACGTCAATGCAACATTTAATATTGAAATCATGCAGTTCTGTACTCTAATGCAACGAATTTACGAACTATGAATGCAAAAAAAGTGTATAGAAAACAATGGATTTTAAATAAATACGTGCCAGGATACTGTTAAGCTGACTGGCCTTAGCACAACTTCACTTACACAACTTGCCGTAGCGACTAAGCCAACCGCGAACCGAGATAAACGCGATCATTTATATGCTAACTTCACTTCGATCTTTCACTCAGACCGAACAGCAACGCGCTAGACGTGGTAACTCAAACTGATTTTAACATGTTTTGATGTAGCAGGAGACTGAGGTAAAAAACGAGGGACAAAATATAATGCACTTTTTTTTAATAAGCTTCGCATTTAGGGTTAAATTAGACAAACACATTGAAACTACATATATTATAGATTTCTATTTCAGCGAAAATATTACGTACATACTCAAAATGCAGTTACGATGCAGCCATTAAGCTTTCATTTCGTCCGAGAGACATGCCTGGAGACTGAGAATTTGGCACTTTGAAGTACAGTTTTTGAGAGATATATATTTAGGGCTTAGCTAATTTTCAGTGTCGTACTAGAAACCATTTAGTTGTACAGTTTCGATCGTAAATCAATATAATTTGCCTACAAAAACTATACAAAATAAGGTGAGCCGCGGAAAATTCCCTTGTGAGTAGAACCACCCATTTATGTCATGATCTATAAATTATATAATAAAAAAAGAACATGAAAGTCTTTGATATATTTAGCGCTGTAATATATATGATAGTTGTTATTGACCATTATATGTTGTTTTTGAATGTGATATTAATTAAGATTAAGATTATTATTACTATTATTATCTACTAATATTACTACCCAACTTCATTAAAGCATAAGATTTATATTTTACGTGTTGTGTTAACAGCAAGACATGTGAAACTGATATTTATATTTTATAAGACCTATTATTGTACACCAATTGAATAATTGACGGAGTCGCTGTCGCCGGACACGGCGAGGAGGACTATATATATATATATTGTCCACCATGTTTTTAAGTAAAATACATATTGATTGATTGATTGATATTACTGTCAAAATAAGCAATATTCGCATTCGCGAATGTCAGAGTCAAATATTCGCATTCGCATTCGCGAATGTCCAAAAATCAACATTCGTTACACCCCTAGTGGGTACCATGCGGTGCCAGCAGCAGCCGGCTACTCTTTGCTTTGTTTGAAGGCAACAGATAGCCTGGGCTTGTGCCCGAAAACATGTTTTTGCAAATTTTGTTCTTGTAAACTGTTCAGATTTTTCACACAATATATTTTCTCTCTAACATATGTCCCAACTGAAACTCTAACGTAAAGCACCAGTCATAAGCTTTATTATGTAACGCCATCTACCGCAAACTCTGCTACATTAACACATCAGTTGTGTGACGTCAAAAATATAATAATCAACTTCCTGCGATAGTATTCTCGTCTATGTCGTTAAGATAAACCTTGCGTTTGCTTGCTTTGCTTAGTAAGCAGGGTAGCGGTTGATCGAAACATATCACCTTTTCCGGTTCGTGGTTTTCATTGAGGAGTCTTTACGGGGTAGCAGCCATCGTCAGTGATGTATATTTTATAGGCAAGAATTGATGCAGAATAAAATGCGGTATTACTATAGACATAGATTTATTAACAATACAGGTGTTACTGCGGCCGCTCGGGCCGCGTGCTCTTCGGGAGTATTATGCACAGCAGTCCGCTCGCTGCAACAAACAGACATACATCAAAAAAATCACAGAAGAATCTAAACGAATTTAAGGAACAGTATTCCCTTGAATACCACTCTTCTTACAATAAAGTCAGGTCACGCGTGCTCCGATCAATTTGGCAAAGTAACCAGACAATAAGCAAAGAGAGAGAGTAAATATGTATAAACTGTAGGGCGGAACAATTACTTTCGGAGCAGTATCACCGTTTCGATGGTTCGCCAGTTCAACACTCAATTAACATGATTTAACGCGTGTGTAAGGATACATTAAATCCGTGGTGTATTAAATCTATTCGTAGCACTACAGCTACTTCGAGTATGAGTCACGAATATATTAGGTATAGGAGAGCGAAGAGTTCACCACCATTTCCACATTACGCTCTAAATCATGAAGATACTTAAGGCTTCATCTAGATCATTGTTTTGCTATTGACTGAAGCCAGGTCCTTGAATCGATCGAGATGCATCATATTTCACATTCACCGCAGCGTCTGTGAAAATACAGAATCTTGTACGAGCCTTATATTATTCCTTATATTAAGGTTTACTATACTAACATATAAGCAGCGTCCCGAAGATGTAGATGGGCACGACGCAGTGCTGGTCCACCAGCGCGCCGAACACCACGTTGCCCACGATGGCGCCGACGCGGCCGCACATCACCGCCACCGCCATCGCCGTGGCCCTGCAACCAACACCACCACAGATTGTACACATGTTCCGACAAGTTATAAGTACTTACTTAAAACATTTTCAGCTGTACTCTTTCATCAAGGGCCTCGAAGGGTTACGTTACCATGCTAGTTGTTTCCAACGTAACTATAACGGCTAAATATAGTCAGAGGTGTATATTGTATTTAATCAGCTAACTAATAGAGCAAGGTGAAACTAGTCAAAAAAAGTACATCAAGCCCTAAGGGAGAATCGGATACTCACGCCACTTTGGTGGGGAAGATCTCGCAGATGACGCAGAAGAGCACGGCCTCGGTGCAGCTGACGATGGACTCGAACACGCACGACAGGATCAGATTCTCGAGCGCCGAGCGCACCAGGCTCATGCCGAGCACCGCCAGCCCCGAGCTCATTAACATCAGCACTGGAACACAGATGATTTTCATTAGCGCACCGATCAGACAAATCCAAAAATAAGTTACAATGGTCCAATAAAATCAATCGTGAACAAATAATATTGCCTACACCCTGACTCACCCAGCATGAGCTTCTTGCCCAGCATGTTGATGAAGACGCCGACGCTGAGCGCCACCGGCACACAGCTCAGCGCCACCACCAGCGTGCGCTCGTACACCTCCGTCGCCACCGTTTGTTGGCAATTCATTTCCCCGGTCATCTACAATTAGAAAAAATAACGTTAACCAACGTAAAATAAGAAATTTGATTCCTATCATGGAGGATTTCATGCCGGAAGAATATAAGAATTTAGCGATACATCTGGCGTGGCCTGGCCTGGATCTAAGTGGTTGCGACGATAGCCGCTAGGAAAAACTTCTAATCTGGACCGCGATCTACTTAATCTAAATCTTTATTTATCTAAATTTGTATTGATGGTAAAATATGTCTCTAGGATGAACACTAAAATTCGTCATGAAGAAAGAATTTTGGCCGAAAGGTGTTTTGATCGGGCGCTCTGCTGTCGGCTACCCAACACCAAGGACTTTCGTAACACATCGCAGAAAAAAAATGACCTAGTTGCTTAGTGACATCGCGACAAACTTCGAGTCTGCTCTGAAGTAGGTAGGTTCGCGAAGGTTTACAGTAAATCTTTGACGACGTACCACCTATGATATTAAGTTTTTAATAAGGTGAGATGCATATTGCGAGCAACTAACCTCAGAGTGCGTGATGTTGGCGGACACCTCGCAGACGCCGGCCGCCACTTCAGGGTATGAGCTGGCGAACTGGCTGAACCGCTCGAACAGGTCCGGAAACCACATCATCAGTGTGTAGTAGCTGTGGACCGACTAATAGCCTTACTTGCTTGTTAATTTTAAGAAATTTTTACAATTGTTCTATAGGTAGTAGCTCTGAATACTAATTTACTAGTAATACTTCCTTACAATCTTCACCATTCGTTACCACACCAGACATTCAAAATGTATGACGACGCCGTGAACAATAGTCAGCATCTTCGATCGTTTTGTCGCCCTTGTTTTCACCAGTACCTTTTCCTCTATCAAGTAGCATCGGCATTCCATTCGACTTTTCGTCTCAGGATATTAACGTTTTCTTACCTGAACATAAGTCCAAAGTCCACAAAGCAGCAGAGGATCAGTAGGCCGATGAAGGGCTGCGTGGTGAGCATCTTCTTGCGGATCCAGAAGTTCTGCCATCGCTGCTTCCAGGTGAGCGCCGCCTTGGTCTCGTTGCCGTTGTTGTCGGCGGCCACCACCTCCTCATCTTCTTCGCCGTCGGCGCCGGCGCTGATCATGGATTCCACCTGGAACGGATAAATTGTTGATAATAGACAGATGTTGACCACTGAGGTCCCTTTTTAGGGTTCCGTACCTCAAAAGGAAAAAACGGAACCCTTATAGGATCACTTTGTTGTCCGTCTGTCCGTCTGTCAAGACCCTTTTTCTCAGGAACGCGTGGAGGTATGAAGCTGAAATTTATATCAATTACTCAGGTCTACTGTCCCTTGAAGCTGTGAAAAAATCAAACTTCTAAACCAACGCAATCAAAAGATACAGCCGTTTATGCCGCAAATTTTCGACACTTGCAAGGGAATCAAAACCTACAGGGTGCTTCCCGTGAACTCAGAATCTTGAAATTTGGTACGAAGCAACGTCTTATAGCATAGATAAAGGAATAATTACGAAAACCATAATTTTTTTTTTTAACTGAGCATTATTGGTGTTATTTAAGAGTATGTTATGTTCAATAGTAGAAGTCATGGTCTGTCAATAGTAGAAGACTTTCGAAAAATACTAACCGGGAAATCCTTAGCCTCCAGCCTCGTGTTGACGACGAAGATCTTCTGCAGCACCTGCAGCGCGCGCTCGGGCTGGTTGACGTGCAGCAGGAACCGCGGGCTCTCGGGGAAGGGCATCAGCAGCAGCACCACCAGCAGGCTGGGCACCCCGCACGCCGCCACGAACACGCGCCACTGCGTGAACTTGAAGTCCGCCGAGTCGGCCCAGATGAAGCGCGGGTCCTGGATGATCAGCCATGCTATGCCTGGAATATTCACGAGACATAATGAGTAGGACCTATGAAAAAATTATCAGCATACAATTTTATTGAAGAAGAACCGTCATAAATGGGCTCTATAGTTGACCACATTGGCAGACCTACCTTGTTTTTAACAACATCTTTAACCACTGTTTAACTGAATAAATAATAGAATCTTACAGGGCAATAATATGCAGCCGATGGTCCAGAAGACCTCAAGCCGACACAGCATGACGTCGCGGTTCCGCAGCGAGAGGAAGTCTCCGAAGTAGGGGAAGATCAGGCCCGTGGCGCCGATGATGCCGAACCCGGAGAAGAACCTGGAAGAGGCCCCGTCTACAAACAATAGGTAAACAGGCTGCTGGGGAACGTGGCCTGATCAGAGCCACAGTCAGATCTTATAGTAGAACGATACTCAAGCATAAACCGAATCAAAAGTAAATCATGACCTAAACATGACATAATAGAGACAGACACTGATTTATTTAAACTTTATTGTACAATAATACAAAATTCAGTACAAATGGCGAACTTAATGCCAAATAGCAAAGCGGCTATGCTAAACACTAATATTTGTGTGGTGTATTATGGGAGTACCTGACATAAGAGGGTAAAATTAAGTACCAGGTTATCAGAGGTAGACTTTATGTTGTCAAGGCATTAGTAAAACTAAAAGCCCAAGTCAGAGGGATTGTATTGCTAAAAAAATTATCTTATTAATCGACTGTAAAGACAATGCAAGCCGTCTGTTTTTTTTTCCTCCCTTGAGTTGGCAGTAGACAGTTTTGCTTCCAACTGCATTTGTTCTAACGTGCGGGGCGGGGTAGAAGACCCACGAACCCGCAGGCAAGCCATCTGTGTAGGGGTAGGGTAATCCGTATAAATAAGCGTCGCGTACAGAAATTTAGTAAAGTTTACAGATAACCCTTCCAGTGGCAAAATCCGGGAGCCGGACCCCACGTCAAGTGGCAGGCATCCGGGAGCCGGACCTGACAAAACAAGCTGTTGAGTGGCGAGGTTTCTGATTGCATGACAGGAGAAGTGGCACAGCCATCTTGGCAAAATATACCGTTAAGTGGCGGGCCTCCCACGGGTGGTCATCGCGAATTTCCGCATGTTACAAAAAAATATCTTTTCTCAAAAAATATGTATAAATGTTGTATATAAACATATCGTTGGATTCATCATAAAATGCCATATTTGTTGTATAGCAATTAATGCCATTCCATTTATGGAAATTTTGCTAGTCTTGATCAATCGTCAGATGACTAAATTTTAACCACTTTATGTATAAAAATAACTATAATTTAAAAAAAAACAAAAATCGTAAAAAAATCTAATTTAATGGCAAATCTATATATTTATTTACACTTATAACCCTTTTTATTACACCTCACTATACAATATTTTCTAACCACAAGGTTTTTAAAATGCTCACGGCTCGGCGGTCGACGCGTAATGGTCAGGGGGTCGGGAAGATGACGCAATTTCTAACGAACTTTGCTTTGCGCGTCAATTCGACCGTTAGTGAATGCCGTCCTTGTTTATTGACGAATGCATCTTACAAGTTTGAGCAAGCAACATATAGTTTTGGCGGTTTTATTTCGGGTGCGAAATAAGACATCGCACAGGGTCCGGGAGCTGGACCCTGCCACCCAACGGCTTGTTTTGTCCGGTCCGGCTCCCGGATCTCCGCCACTTGACGTTGGGTCCGGCTTCCGGTTCCTGCCACTTAACGGTAAATTTTGTAAAATAGACGCGCCACTTCTCCTGCCATGCAACTGGTGGCGCTGCCACCTGAAGGGTTAAAGCAATAGATACCTGCAGGCCAGGAAGGCGGGGTAGGACTGCACCACGCTGGACGCGAAGGCGGCCGCCGCGTCGAGCAGCAGCGCGCCGATGATGGCCTTCTTGCGGCCGCGCGCGTCCGCCAGGTTGCCCCAGAAGTACGAGCCCACGCACATCCCTGCACAACACATACACATCTTATTTACCAACAGCGAATCGCTTAAGGTCACGAGTCAAGACTTAGGGACTCAGAATGTTAATAATTGAACATTTTTGCTACCGCTGCTGCCGCTCTGATTTAGCAAAATAGAAAATATACTGGCTGGTCTTTCTCGGCTGTTAAGTTCTATTCAAAGATGTTATCACGGGCTTATAATATTTTTGATTATTTTTGTTTCTTACTGCGAGAGGACGATACTTATTAAGCTTCTATATTAATCTTCCAGAGATTATTCTGTAAGGAACTCTATACTAGCCATGGATCAGATATGTAGATAGTGTTTGGTAATTATCGCGTGTCCCAGAAGCGGTATTGCACGCATTATTTAGGTATTTACCGACTAGAGGCGTAGCAGTGAGACTGCCTTTGTCTGCGGACTTGAGCTTGAAGTCGCACTCGGCGGCGGGCAGCACGAAGCTAAGCGTGGTGGTGCTGAGCGCGCACACGGCGTACACCATGCCGCACGACAGCAGCAGCATCCATTGGAAGCAGCCGTACCCTGCAAATTATACCAGATAGGTATTAGGTAAACAATATTATTACAAGTCATAACCAACGCTAATTATATCAGATATTGTTCTATTTACTTGATCTTATGAGTTATAATGTTAATCGATCAAATTACGTAATTAGTTAATTTGTTTTTTATACGCAACAAAATAAGCAGTAGTACGGCATCCGTAGAACCCCACTAGTTTGCCAATTATGCGATGTTACTTAATTAGTACGCTAAGCTAAATCAGGCCCTAGTAGCGTAAGCACATTTCACATTTCGTAACCCATCCAATTGTAGATACCTATATGTTATTTATTTTTTCAATATGTATTTATACCTACTAAAGAAATATGTCGAATCCAAAAGATAAAAGCGTCGTGACCTTTCGGCGCAAGCCCTTGGCATAGCGTGGCTATTATTAGTGTGAGACTTAAAAACCAAAGAAAAACAATTTAATCAAGTAGGATAACACACAATCACTTTTTCATCGTCAACACGTTAGCAAATTCTGGACTTATCGCGGTTTGGAAGTTTTGAAGGATGTAGGTTGTAGGTACGTAACTTTTCACATTATTTTCATATAGATATTTCTTTAAAGTGATAAAAATTAAGTTACGTAAAGATTTGTTTCTGTAGCTGAGTGGTAAGTTATAGTTCATTGAGTGAATAAATAATTTAATTTAATTTTGTGTGACTTTTACATGGTGACAATTTAACTTCGATGCTTAATAGAAAAATAAACATAATTCACAATTACACAAACAATAAAAAAAATAGTTTCATAATGAACGTAGTTCGGTAAGCAAGTTCATATTTGGATATGTCTTATTCCTACAGAAACCGTGACTGAGGCCATATCCAAATACACATAAACTAAACAAAGAATTAAAAAATGGTACACAAAGAACTAAACAAAAAAAAAAAATCATAATAAAAACAGAGTTTTAAACGGAAGGTATACCTAACCATTTCCTGTTATAATATCAATGCAAGGAGCGCCTATCTTACAGATTTAGGAAACATTTTTTTTATTTAAAAATGTTTTTTTATTTTTATTTATTGCCTATCAACAAGTTCAACAACTTATAATCAGACATAGATCGTGTAAGCTACAGATCTAGAAAGTTAAAGTGCCGTGTTTGGACATGATTATAATTTGTGACGTTTAGCAAACTGGCACATTGAAAAGTCAGGAGTGCTTGTCCTCATTACTTCATATATAGATAGGAAAACGGGATCGATGTTTCTATGGCTAGTTGTAGCTTGTTGCTAATTCCTCCCTAATTCGGCACAAATCTACCTCATCGGAGCAAACACCGGTGACCTTGCCCCGCCCGAGCGCGCTACTCCATTAATTGGATGAGCCACTCGAACTGTGGCTAAATCGCATTTGGCGGAGCTGACCACGCACTCCCAGCAGCCTGAATTACGGAGGTGCGAAAGGTTCTAGATACGTATTCGTCGTTCTAGATACGTAATCGGAAAACGAACTGTAAACACTATTTTACAATTTCAAGTCACAACCATCTACCAAACCAGCGCTTTGGAAAAATTTACATCTGAAACAGATGGGCCACTAGGACAAGAGAGATCTAGGATGAGAAACTAGAGCAAAACTATAGATTACATAAGATACTCAGAAGCGGCACTGTCAATGTAACCGGCCGCTGCGTTTGCAGTAAGTTACTAACTGGACTTAAGGTCCGTAAAAATAATCTGGTATTTACATAATTATCAGGCAACTGAAGTGGCAGTAGGTGCGGCACACTGCGCGTACACCGACAAGAACCGGAAGCCGCGGCCCGACCGCGTGGAGAAGCCTTCTACGAGGTGATGAATTTTCATTTTTGCAATATGATTGATCTACAGAAAGTCATTAGGAACGAAATTAACAGGTGGATTGTTTTGATGAACGACCGTCCTATGTTTTAATGTGCGCGCTAAATACGAGGGTGAATTGAAAAGTTTTGAGCCTAACCTTTAAAATAAAGACTTGAGTTTTTATATCAATTTTATTTCTCTACATAGTCTCCAAAACGATCTATACACTTTTGCCACCTTGCTTCCAACTTCATTATTCCTTGTAAAAAAAATGAATCTTCAAGGTGATTGAAATATTCAGTCGCAGCTTCTTGCACCTCAATATCTGTCGAAAATTTCCGTCCTGCCAAGTGTTTTTTTAGGTTCGGGAAAAGATGATAATCAGAAGGGGCCAAGTCCGGCGAATAGGGTGGATGCGGCAACAATTCAAACCCACAGTTATGTATTTGTGTGATAGATTTCGCTGCAGTATGGACAGGAGCATTGTCTTGATGGAACAACACTTTTTTAGAAATCATACCAGGTCTTTTTATTTTAATTTCTTCATGCAGACGTTGTAAGAGGATGCAATAGTAATCAGCATTTATGGTTTTACCCTTTTCAAGATAATCAACCATGATGACCCCTTTGCAATCCCAAAAAACTGAAGCCATTACCTTCTTCGCTGATAAAATGGCCTTAGCTTTTTTAGGAGGTGGAGACCCTGACCTTTTCCATTGTTTGGATTGCACTTTTGACTCCGATGTATTGTGGTGGACCCAAGTCTCGTCCATAGTTATAAAACGACCAAGAAAATCTTGTGGGTCGCATTGAAACAGATCCAAACAATCCTGTGATACTGTATGGCGGGTGCGTTTATTTTCAGCTGAAAGCAGTCTAGGTACCCACCTTGCAGAAACCTTAGAAAAACCTAGGTCCTTAGTGATTATGTTTTGCGCTCGCTCATAGGAAATACCAATTGTCTCCGCTATCTCTGCAACTTTCAACCGCCTGTCATTCATAATCATATCTAGTATTTTATTGATATTTTCATCTGTAGAAGCCGTTATTGGTCTGCCACACCTAGGTTCATCTTCAACTGCTTCTCTGCCGCGTTTGAAATCTGCTACCCATCGTTTTACAGTGGCATATGATGGAGCGGATTCCCCTAAAGTCTGACACATGTCTTCAAAGATTTGCTTTGGCGTTAAGCCCTTTTTTGTAAGTATTTTATTACAGAACGGTGCTCAATTTTATCCATTCTAAAGAAAATCGCAAACCGCTTATAGTAATTCGATCACAAAATTTGCAATTGTGACAGAAGAAAAACAAAAGATAGTGCATTATGATAAAAAAAAATGTATGTTTAGTATTTTTTTTTTTTTATTTCATTATCAACCTCAGGCTCAAAACTTTTCAATTCGCCCTCGTACAAGACAGCGCAGCGTTATGTTACGGAATTGTTTTAAACCTTGGCAGCCAAGTTCGAATACTTAGTCGACGAAATCTACTTAATGGGTTGTTAAATCAAGATTCAGCTAACCGGACCAGACGGGGCCAACAATTGTGTTATTTGGTTCGGATATAAATAATAACATTATTTTTTAGGTGCTTATCGATCGCAAGCAATGGGCCAATTATGCAAGTTAACTAATTGTTATTTTCAAAGTACCTAACTAAATATTTGTTGTACATTTAAAATACACGAGTGCGCGTCTGTTGCGACATTACATAAACAAACAAACAGAATGCTTCCCCGCGTGCGACTTTGTACTTTGTCACGCGGCTATTTTCGCGCGTGACGCGGGCGGACTCGCGCGCGTATACATGTATACGTAGGCCGCAAGGCTGCCAGCGTAATGGGTTTCCGCCCTGTTGTTATTTTTCACCTTTCACAGATAATGGGCTGGACTTAATTAGAGTAAGATATTTTTTCTTTCTTTAATCTATAGGTACTGTATTTTTCCAAATATGTTAAACATATAGCACAAAGAAAGTCGAATTTCAAATCTGTCTCAGTCATCTGAAGGTGCGCTGTGGATACGGTTAAGTCAAGGCTGGCGAAAACTGACCGAAACATGAGCGACCGTTCCGTGTGAAAGTTTTTCGATAGAGACCGATGTCCAACAGCGGAGGTCTATACTTACATTACGATGGTGAGACCTACTCTACGATGAGTTTATAGTGTGTAAGTATGTTCATATAATTCCAACTGCCTAACTTGTTTGATATGTATCTATGAGATATTATTGGCACTTGCTGAGTCGAGTCTTCACACCGCACGCACCACCTGTCCAAACAAACCAGCGTCTTCATCAATAATAACTAAGTATAAATCATTAGCAATAAGAATGCAGACTAACAACATGAGTACAAATATGGGTTTATTTGTGGATCTTAGTTTGAAAAAGGTCTGTGCTCTAGCTGGGCTTGCTTACCTCTAAAATATAAAGTCATGGTGTAAGGTGCCTATGCCGTAGATTGAATAGTACGCTTACTTAGAAAGTGTGTGTTTATGTTTGTCTTCAATCCATACTTCCATCCATACTAATATTATAAATGCGAAAGTGTGTCTGTCTGTCTGTTACCTCTTTTCGCTTAAACCGCTGAACCGACTTAGATGAAATTTGGTATGGAAATAGTTTGAGACCCGGGAAAGGACATTCCTATGTCCCGGGAAAGGACATTAGGATACTTTCATCCCGAATAAATTTAGTGTTCCCGTGGGATGAGCGGGTAACACCGCGGGGCACAGCTAGTAATACATATAACTCAGAAAATACTAGGTGGTGGTAGGCTAGGGAAATATCGGTCAAAAGTGTGAACAAATTAAATATCTCACATTGGGTATGGGCGCGTGATGCGAAGAAAGGAAAGCCACGTAACCAGAAAAGCGTTAAGTATGAATATATAAAACCAAAGAAAAGATGGATGATTTTTTGAAAGATGATATGAATGAGAAGGACTTTAAATGACGAGATGAAGAGTAATATGAAATGAAATGAAATGAAATGAAATAATTTATTCAGTAAGTAGGCCACAAGGGCACTTTTACAAGTCAGATTGTGAATCTACCGGCATTTCGCAAGAGGAGACCGCCGAAAGAAACTCAACAGTAAGTCATTTTTTCGTAAATAATACTTAGAACAATTACATTACATTAGTGTTATAACTAATTATTACATGAGTACACGTATAGGAGATATATAGATACTCCAAATCAATGTTAGGTAGGAATATTAAAATAACACTTTAACTATCAATTTAAAATATTAAATATACCCAGAGATGTATAAAGTCTCTAGGTGTCACAAATGCAATAAAATACAATTACTTAATTAATTTAATTCCAAAGAGATGTATAAGGTCTCTAGGCGTCAACGTGAATAATCTATAATAGAGAATAATTATTAAACCTAAATTTCTTAGAGATGTATAAGGTCTCTAGGCGTCACAATATACAAAAAAGAAAAATAATAATGATAATAATAAATATGATAATAGTTAAATTTCATTCCTCAGAGATGTATAAGGTCTCTGAGCGTCATTGTACAGTACACTAAGTTTATTAGAGATGTATACAGTCTCTAAGTAAAAAATAATAATAATAATAACTTCAATCGAGTACAGGATGAAGTCTCTCACGTCAATTCAATAAACACTGGTAAGCAGTTACTACACGACTAATTTGGCCCTTGCTAGTATGAACAGACCGGACCCCACAAACGGCACCCGTTCACGAGCATGACGCATATCTCAGCCATCGCCTCCCTCAACCATATTATAGGGAAGGTTGCGACCCGATCAACGACGCCACCGTAAGCAAAGACCTTTAAGCGAGCATGACATGCTCACACTGCCGGGCATTCATCACTATAGCTATTTGCCCGGTGAGAAACAACATAATGTGCTCTCATGTTACATTAAAAACAAACTAATATTACCGATTAAAATAATGCTTATTTTACGTTCACATGACTAAACCACTGGCTTAAAGACATCCCTATCATCTAAAAAGTCATTCACAGTATAATACGCCTTATTTATTAGATGACGTTTTATGTGAGACTTGAATTTGCTGGAAGGTAAACTCACTACCTCGGTAGGTATTTTGTTATAGAAACGTACACAGTTCCCCACGAACGAAGAGCTAACTTTACGGAGACGATGGGCAGGCATAACAAGCTTATTCTTCCTTCTTGTATTATACTGGTGAATGTCACTGTTGAGCTTGAATGAATGTAGATTTTTCCGGACATACATAATATTCATAATATATGTATGATCCTGCACCAACTGCTAGTTTCTGTTTGGCCCTATGGTTGACTGGTAGAGAATGCCTTATGGCATTAAGTCCGCCATTTGTACTCTTACTTTTGTATTTTGTGCAATAAAGTTTAAATAAATAAATAAATAAATAAATAAATAAATATTCTCAAGGATATATTGAGACGCTACGGTGAGAATGTTGGCTTCCTTGAACTTTTCTCTTAGCGATGCACGAGCTCCTAGTTCATAAAAAGAGCGTACGGCTCGTTTTTGTAGCACGAAGATGGTTTGAATGTCCGCCGCTTTCCCCCACAACAGAATTCCATATGACATCACACTATGAAAATAACTGAAATACACAAGCCTTGCCGTCTCGACGTTTGTTAACTGTCTGATTCGCCTCACTGCATAGGCTGCGGAACTAAGCTTACCTGCAAGAGTGGCTATATGCGCATTCCATTGCAGTTTTGAGTCCAAAGTAACACCCAGAAACACTGTTTTGTCTTCAAATTCTAGTACATCACCTTTCAATGTCACCTTGGCACAATCTACTTGTTTCACATTCGGTAATGTGAATTTAATGCACTTGGTTTTCTTGGCATTTAGAAGTAGGTTATTTGCAGTAAACCAATCCACAATAGTAGACAGCGCGTCGTTAATAATAACAAGGTTATTTTCTTGTCTTTTCACTTTGAAAAGGAGAGAAGTGTCGTCTGCAAATAAGACAATCTCATGTTTATCTTGCACAAGGTTTGGTAGATCATTAATATACACTAGAAACAGAAAGGGGCCTAGAATTGAGCCCTGAGGTACACCCATAGCAACAGCTGATCCAGTTGATTGCATTCCGTTGATGACTACGCGTTGCGTTCTGCCTGAAAGATATGATGTGACAAGGTCAAGTGCACCGTTCCTTACTCCGTAGTGTTTCAATTTACGTATTAAATTATTATGATCAAACAATAGGAAAGAATGGAGGAAGAAAACATGCTGCGCTGACCCCAAATAAATGGGATAACGGCACCAGGTCTGTGTCCACGTGTTTATCTTCCTAAAATTGGCACTCTACAGTAGTTTTTTTTTCATAGTGTTTATATGAATGCCTTGTGCCGTTTTGGCTAGAATGTATGCGTCAACGTGTTAAAGAGTTCTTTAATCACTCAGCATCTTGAATCGGTTCACAAGCGCTGTGCATTGCACCAGCTTGAAAAATGGATAGAGATGCATGTAATCATCCTCCATGACGCAGGAGCTCGGGCTTGTGCGACACGTCGTAAACCGCGGCAAGTTTACGGCGCTCGTAATGGCCCGTTTGATGGAGCTTGCTCCACGGTTTCATTACGGCGAATGCTGGGCTTTGACGGGAATATTGCCGGCAATATTCATACATATGGACACTGACCTTGCTATCGTTACGTTACCGATCATAATTGTCATGTACCATGTTTTGCTACCGAAACCTACAGAGTGTTGCGCCGGGAGCAATTTTCTGATCTACGGTTTCATTACAGGTTACAGGTAACTTTAGGTCTTGCTAGATAATATTGCTGCCAATATCTCTGTGAGTTGAGTCAGGACGTCAGTTGTTTGGCGTGAGCGAGCATTGCAAGTTCTTGTGGCATCTAATAGTCATATATAAGGTGTTGATTGGGGCCATTTATTGTCGTATAATTTATCCAATTTTACATATTGTCTTATCATATATTAGCGATATACACAGAATGGTAACTAACGTCAGGTGACATTTGGGGAATAAGTCAAATTAAAAAAAACATGAAAGTAATATTGCCGATGGCAATATTGCGGCTACTATAATGCTACGCCACGGAGCATCACTAATTACGCCTATAGGTATTGAGACGTTCGAGATATAGTTTGAGTGGGTAATAAAATGGATTTGGAATCATTTAGTCTGAAAACAGCGTTTGGAATTGTACCGTTCGTTGGAAAAAGGCCGTGACTAATCGATAGTTAATTACTTCGGACAACTTTTTGGAAGTTTTTAGGAATTTTAAATATCATTAGATACGTAGCGATGCGAAGTGCCTGTGATTATGTATAAACTATATCACGCCTTCCACTGACCGCACAATGTGGCGGTGTGATTTTCAATCTAAAACTCTTTAACCACTTGACCGCCCAGCTCGTTGACGGAAAACTGTGTCCCAGACGCCGAGCTGACAGCAGAGAGTATGGCATGGCATAGCGGCGTATGACGTCGTGGCGCCTGGGGCACTGCTTTTTCTTGCGACGTGATCTGCCGTCTTTGGCGCTCAAAAGGTCAATAAAATAATACATATACTTAAAACACTGCAATTAACTCGCCGCCCTTTTTCCAGATTTACTTTATTAAACACACACGCCGATTGAAATATAAAAATCAAGAAGTCATCTTCATCTATTAAGTAATTTCCTCACGGCGGCGGCGAGGGTTTTAGTTCCAGATGGTCGGTATTGTTCAGTCTAATTACAAGTTATAAAAAGCGTTTACCAACTCTAACAATTCAATGTGATTGAAGCCTATTTAAAATCAGCACGCACAAGATTGGATAGATCACGAGCATGGAGTGTGGGACAAAAAAGAAGCTTGCAATAAAAAATAATTGGCGGTCATTTTATAACATTTGTCATTTGTCACCAATCATAATCAACTATCGTAATCATCAAAGCGCCGTGCCGAAGTGAGGGTCGACGGCCGCCCGCGCCCACGCGGCCTCACATTCTGCTTTTAACACAATTATTTTAACTCATGTGGGTTGCTGGTGTAAGTGACGTATCTACTCAAAAACCTAGCTGTGGTCAATACAAACTCGATGATAACTAGTAGTTCTGTTAGCTTTAGACCTTGCGAGTTTGTTCCAAAATGGCCCGAAACTGTATTTTTTTTACGTTTCCGACTCCTATATCTCCTTCATTTACGCGAGGCGACCTTGGTAGAAAACAGAAATCGCAACTGGAAATACACTGTACACAAAGTGGTGAGAGAATTGTGGTGTTGTTTATTGTTAACCCAGGGCATGTTCACACATTACTGGGGATGAAAGACAGAAAGCATACTTTTGTCACTAACGAAAAGTAATAAAAAATTAAGAATGCTATTTATTTTTATTTTCTTGTATGTCACAACGGTCAATGATCTTTTTAAGCCGTTTTATTAAAGATATTTTTGTCATGCATAACGACGCAAACAAAGTGTAATATAAAAGTCATCAAAATAAGTCTGATATTTACAATGCCACTTTGTGAAATGGTCATAAATACTGAGAATTTATTCTCTACAAAGATATGGGACAAAGGCTAGGAGGATGATGATGACCTACAATCGACTTTTTTGGACACTTTGGCATACGAAAAATAAACGGACACTTTGGCATACGCTCATCGGTGATTGTGTGTCTAATGGGATTATCTCCGCGCCACAGGAGTGATGGTTTTGCATGTTATGGAACGAGGTGTTCCGAGGTATTGTAACAGTTGTCATATTGGGCTCGACGAGTACTTTGTTAGCTTTCTAGTTTTTTTTTTGTTTATCCCTCTCCGTAAAACGCACATACGTAAGAAGCGTAGTTAATAAAACCCAGCAGAACAACATGTAATGAAATTCTTGAAATGAAGGAAAAACAATTGAAAGATAACATCGTTAACCGGGACGGTTCCCAGCGCCTCCGCGCCGGCCGTTAAAAATTATACAAACAGTGGTCATTATTTATTGATGGTTCCGTGGATGAAAAAGTCTAAATAAATCTTATCATAAATACATTACCATAGAATAAAGGCTCTATCTCCCTCTAGGCGTGGCGAATG
The DNA here is from genome assembly GCA_932273695.1 of Apotomis betuletana. Lineage (NCBI taxonomy): Eukaryota > Metazoa > Arthropoda > Insecta > Lepidoptera > Tortricidae > Apotomis > Apotomis betuletana. Next base: position 35,785,933 of record OW026300.1, on the reverse strand, counting down.
AAATAAACAGCTGTGATAATGATAGTGATAATGATTCATGTTAAAGCTTGTGGATTAGTAAAGCTATGGCTACGCGATGCTACGCCGTAGCGGGCGCTACGAGTCGGTCTACACGGACCCTTAAATTTAGTTGCCAGGGTGAAATTAACTTTCACACTCCTGTCTTGTTTGTCAATAATGTACACCATGATATCTTGTAATTTTATATCAAGAATTTGAAAGCTGGTTTAAAAATTAAAACCTTTTTAGTTTTTTATCAGTTATTTGTTTACTTATTGCTTTCATGGAGATATTGCAAGATGGTACAATTACAATTAGTGTGATAAGTATTTAGTTTCGTTGAAATTGTGATTTGCTTGCACTGATAATATAAAGGCGTGTGCGTGCATTGTTATACTATATGCACGGTTTCCTTTGATTTCCCGCCGATCTCCACAGTGAGTTATTTTGGTATGACAATGCGCAGCGCTGGCTGTGTTTGAACAGTTTCTATCTGCCACGGTACACGACTTGCTTTGCCGCGATTTTGCATTTTCAATGTAACTATTACTGCTCTCAATCCTAGGCGATACAATTAAATTGTTTTTACTAACTTGCCAATAAATGATATTTAATATAAACGCTTTCATAACACGTTTGATGTCCGCGCGTATCATTGCTATTCATTATTATTTATTTCTGTCTGAGGACCATCACTTATTGCAAAACAATAGCTTGATGATAGATTGAAATAAAACTTCATATAAATTCCATGCACTGAATAACAATACTTTTAAGGAGACTATGATATCAGTAGGGACACGTATCCAGTACGAAATTACAAAATGAACATGATCCCTTTGAACATTCTCGTCTAAAATCCAAATATCAGTTTAGCGTGCCATAATCTTAAGCTTAAGATGACAAAACCAATGTTGAATAGGGACGTTTGCGAACGGTTCGCAGACGGAGCTATCGATTACTTTTGTTTTGACGAACGAAATGGCGCCGCCTGCCAATTAACACTAAATTTACGTTGGATTCTTTGGATTCTGGCTATAGAATATATCTAAGTTTACAAGTATTGTACCGTTTAATAGTACTTTGAATTTAGAATTAGGTACACGATTTTGTCATAACAGGTCTGTGATTTTCACAAATTATTATAACAAAACGGGACTGAATCTCGTTCATACAGTTCGACGTGTCGATCGTGACGTTCCACTCGAAACGTCGAACGCGATTAAGTCCCGTTTTGTAATGTGTTAGAACCTAGGAGTCTAGAATTATATTAAAATAGGTAAATATGCGGCTTTGAAGTAGTAATGGCGGTTATACGTAATTACTATTTCAGAACTTGCGAAAACACTTATTTGAAGGGTCGGGTTGAACTTTTAAGTTGTTATTCATTGGGGTAAGTTAACTTGGTGTAGACAAGTTTTAGCAAACTCCAAAAGGCTCACACCAAAATAGTAAATATTGCAATCATTAATGTTGTATTGTATCGCCTGGATGTGCAGGCGCGCGCGCAGCGCCGCCGGGGATTCCCGGCGATTACGGAACCCCGTCGACAGCCACGCATAACCGGCAGACGAGAAACGGCGTAAGTGCATATGACGTCGCAGCACGCTTGCTACTATTTGGTACTAACACCATAGAATAGGTTATTTTACAATCGTGTGAATAGGGTAAGTAATTCTTTTTTTCTTTTAGCTCCCTTTGGTTTCGCGTGTCAGTTACCGCGTGCCATTTTATAGTTAATTAATAAAACGGACATTAACTTATTGTATTGTTGAAATTTAGTTAAGTATGCAACATGTAACCGGAAGATTCATTATTATCATTCATTATGCACTTTTGTTTTAGTTGACAAATAAATCGGAAGACCGACACATAAAGTTGAAGCAAGGCAAATTGTTGTCTCTCTTATACAAATATATATAGACCACGTATCTAATACAAATTATTTTATATTAAAATTAATCCAAGATAAGACTATTCTGTCTGTAGTGCGCAAATCTTGATGTCTCTGACCAGTTCTTCAACACTCGTAAATATACCTATTATTTACTACATGAGGACGCCTCGATTTTGACTCACAACCAAATAACCAATGCGGCACTTGGCTGCTTGTCTCCGTAATGTTACTAAGTGGTCATGATTGTTGGTGTGGGCCGGCGGGCTGTGGATTTTCTCGTCGCCGGCTCGGGTGCCGCGGGCGGCACTGTCATAGAACCCGTCAATGATCCAGCGGTTACACTTCTCTATTTCATCCCACCAAAAGCATAAATGTTAAACAAGATCATGTCGTACACATTAGTCTTTCTGATATCTACAAGGGCACATTGAAAAAAAGAAGATATAAATATATGTCACTTAATCTCAGAACCCAAACTCAGTATGACAATGCCATAAAGCTGGTAGCGATTTCTTTTTCAAAGATTCCATCAGACTGGATGTTTTTGTCAAATATTGTCGGTTCAACCTTCATCCATTTATTGGAGTGTTTAGGAATCTTTTGCACCCAATGTCCACTTAAACCAACTTCATGAAAGACACTCCTATAAAAAAAAGGTGCAATCTCGATCCACCGATCTTAGCTGTGCATTCAGTATGTCAATCTTTTTTACGACGTATTTGACAATTTCATCGCTTATTACTTACTGGCGATTCTACAAAGCTATGAAGTAAAATATTTAAAATCGTTAAATCGGTAGACTAAACGACGGTGAGAAGCAATAATCCCGCGTAAACAAAGGAAGGATACGCGAGATGTTGCGGCTTTGATCGTGTTTGTGTTGGCGGGAGGCGGGAGTAGTCGCCGGAATCTGTCAAACTCAGGCTGAACCATTATTTGCACCTAAATCACACGGCGATAAGTCTTCTAGCTATTGCCACCAGCATTGCTTTTCTATGATGTTATGCGTCTGAGTTTTGGAGAAATGTTTAGAAAAATCACTCTTACGTAAGTTTCCAAACCATAGGTGAATAAACACAAATTATTTTTTGAATGTCGATATTGTTATACCTACCTAGCCCGCACCAGCCTCACAAACAAGGTAACGAGTGGACTCCGTACCGGCGCGCTCCGCGCTACGCATTGCCTATAAAATTTGCCCGCGACCTTCCTGAGAGCAGAAGTTGAAAAGAAAAATGCGAGACAAAGTATATGACTTTGTCTCACGTTTTTCTTTCAGTACTTAATTAAATAATTGTTTGTTATTTGACAATGCGTAGAGCGGATCCCGGCGGGATGGAGTCCGCTCGTTACCTTGTTCGTGAGGCTGGTGCGGGCTGCGAAGGGCAAGAGGCTAAGGCCCAGTTAGTACTAAGCTATATGACTTTAGCTTTAGTGTTCAGTTATTAGTTTCTTATTACGGAAGATCTTGCTTAGCTAAGTACCTAGTGTACCTACACACTAAAATAAAGTAGTGGCTCTGTGAGATGTATAGAGTTCGCTAGTTAGTTTCAAAAATGATGAAAATGAATCGTCAAATAAAATCTATACATATACTTATCAAACCTACTCACTTAATTTTATGGATTGGTTGCGAAATGCGAGAACACCTGATAATCCGGACAAACGGACATCCGAAAATCCAAAAATCCGGACATCCGAACATGCGAACATCCAAATATCCGGACAGACGATAATATCCAAATATCCGGACATACGAAAGAATTTTAGGCCAAGCTGAAACGAAAACACTTCGCTCACTCGGTCTGTTATTTTATTACTTTCACTGCAACACTGTCTGGAGTGGCAACATAGGTAAGTACTCTTTACATAAAGAATAATGACGATAACAGGTATTATTTTCTTTATTCCTGGTCCCAGCGCCTGTGAATATTTCAATAGGTACGATGCATATATTGTCAACTACTTGCATTTAGTTTTCCCCTAGAGTATTCATTATGGTATGCAAAAGTGAATTTGTATAAAAATACAGAAGGGAAAATACAGGAAGGGGCCGAACACATTAGAAGATATAACATCATAAATTTGGCGAAATGATATTGTTTTCTGAAAATTGCCGAAATACGGACATAGAAACAACTGACAGTGCCAAAGTGACGTCGTTATTTTGCTGTAAATGGCAATCACTAAATTTTATTAACAGTTACCGCTAATTGTCCCACAAAGGCCACGAGGCCATTACCGTGGCCGTCCGGGGCCACACGGGGCCACACGAGGCCGGCCGGGGCGCGGCTACCACAGTTATTTCCAGCCGTGGCCGTGAAATGTGCAATCAGGGTGCAGTTCACTTCGCTGATCACTTTTTTATGGCGGAAGAAAAGGAAACCGTTTCAAGATTGGAGGCTTCTTGAACTTGAAAAATATCACTTCTTAAGAGAACTTGTTCCTTCTATAATGTATTTATTCATATTATGACAAATATATTGATAATTTCAACCAACTTTTTAAACTGAATAATACTTTTCCCTGAGTTCCAGAAAGTAACACAACTATTTCATGCTTTCATTGCGTGCAGTCGCAAGTAAACTGAAAAAACAGTTTCCTGCGTGACTTTTGTCAATTTCAAATGATTTCAAGTGGTTCTTGAAACAAACATTATCAATGAAAAATTCATTGAATCGCAACAGCCCTGTTCTAAGTAGTAACATTGATATTATTTTCGCGTCGACAGAAAAATTAAAGAGCAGCAAACTATTTGCAACTAAAATAATAACTTGTCAGCGATTAAATATTTTGGCAATCATTTATATTAAATGAGCTTTAAACTAAGGATATTTTAAAATTCAAATAATGGCAGCTACTTTAAGGTAGCAGAAATAATAAACAAGATTACTGAAATCATAGGCGAGGTAGCTACTATACTATAAATAATGACTTGGCGACTAATATCAGCAGAAGATCCGACTCGGCCGGGTTAGGTTAGGTTGGATTTTTTTTATATCCCTAAAAAGCGCTCCTTTTACTTTTTTATGACCTTGATTTATTTTATATGCAATCTTCATTGAACAATTAGAGTAGGCCATTTTCAACTTTTTATCCGCTGTCATGTTTCCGCTTAATTATTTAATTCAGTCGCCAAAACTCGATGCTAGTTTATATTGAAACAAAGCCGAAAATTGATTACTTAGCTGCTACTTTTTACTTTATACTAGTCTCCGCAATTAGTCGCCAACTTATTATTTTTGCTACCCCCTTTAATTTTTTTATAAATCCCTAATCAGATTAATTTGTCGCCGCGTTAAATACATGCCATTAATAACTAACAGATCATAGTGAAAACTGGTCTTAACGTGTCAGGATAATAATAAATAAATATCGGACAACCTCACACAAATCGATCTAGTCCCAAATTAAGCTCAAGAAGGCTTGTGTTATGGGTACTAGACTACGATATACGTACTTATATAGATGAATATATACTTAAATACATAGAACAACCATGACCCAAGCATAAATATTCGAGTTCATCACACAAATATTTGCCCCGGCCGGGATTCGAACCCGGGACCGCCGGCTCAGTAGGCAGGTGTCTACAAACCGAGCCAAACGCGTCGTCAAAGGAAAATACTTGTAATACGAGTAGGTAATCTTAATAAATTCCTACACAGATGTCTAAGAAAGCTTCCACAACAGCCAGGTATAAGAACATGATCCTCCTAATGCATTGACCTGTCCACCTTGACCGTCACAAGATGTGTTCTTGTCCATCACCGTCCCTTTAAAGCGATTGCATTGGAGCAACCTGCCACATGCTATACCTTGACAAATTACGAAGTTCCTGCTTTTCTTAATAAGTAATTAAAAGGTCAAAGTGACCTGTTGTTGCGATGTGGCCCAGATTCGTAATAAGAACTGACTATTATAAATAAGGAACACTTATTTCATTATACCCTGGCGCGTTTTACTTATTTATACTTAAGCAAAATCTAAAAAGGTCTTACAGGGTGAAATCGAGAACCAAAATATAAAAAAAAATTATATTTAAATATAATTATTCTCTTAACATCACTGTTAAATAGTTATACAAAACGAACATCTTATAACGATATTATACCGGTTATCGACTTCAAATTTTACGCTGTACTCGTATAGCACATAATATGGTTTAAGGTTTTTCTAAAAAATCGAGCAATTAGAATACGAAATCTAGGATATCAAGCAACTGCGAAAAGCTCAATTGTACTTACACACTATAATGATGGTTTGTTTTCAGTACTATAAGCGACAGGTTTCAACTTTTAAAGGATTATTGAATTTCCTGAAGCTGCGTGTTGAAACGTAGTTTAGTGCAGCATAATTCCATACATATTTGGGAAGTAGAAAGGTGGTTCCCATTGGCTGTACACCTAAATATTAAAACTTTGATTTCTGATTCTCATACACAATGACAATGCTCGTCCCATCAGTCCTGAGATTATGGAACTGTTGGAAATCACCAGCCTTGTCCTCACTTGAAACAAAAAATTTAACAGTTGTATGTCGCCACGATTCTGCAGAGCACATGGGAAGTGCCCTGGATGTGGTGAAGATGTTCCTCGCGGCTTACCGGCGTGGTGCAGCGCGGTCTCGAAGGGCGCGCGGCGCACGCGCTCCTTGCTCTCTGCCAACAAACAGACGGATATAGATCAGCGCACTGCCAACAATCAACGAGATACACCAAACAGTACAGGAGACATTCCCTTATGTGCCTGGGACTTCTATACACTTTTTTTGTGAGTCATTGTCTTAACAAATCGTAATTCTTCAAAAAAGCTAAGTTCGTAGGTTCCTTTTAATGGTGAAAAAGGGGTTTAATACGTTTTACTTTTTTATCTGTAGTCTGTCCCGAGAACCGTAGCCCCTTAATAGATGATTCGACATTCCTTTAGTTTGTATTGGTTTGAAAAGATACCTTGGTCTAGTATAAAATAAATCTATGTATTCTGTTTGGAGATTTTAATCTAGGCATCTATGCAACCTAACTTGTACGTGTTCCAATACAAGGTCACTCAGAGATGGAAAAGATAGATAGAGACGTATGTATATAAATAAATGCTGTCGGTAGGTACAAATGCACAGAATTGTAAATATAGTCGGTTAGCTAGCCTTTTATTTTGCTCTTTTTATCTCCCATTCGTAAAAATTAAGTACCTACGTAAGTCTGATACGGTTGCTGTCGTGGGTCATGGCATGGTTGTTTTCGCGTTATGTTTCCTTGCTTTAAAATTTATGGCCGTCAAATAAACGATGTAAAAATAAAAAAGGGTAGGGAAGTACATAAAGATCATATCATCATGATGATTACACAGTATTGCCGGGCGATAGCGACATGACATCGACGCTCGCGCACGTCGCGGCGGCACACGGCGCGGCGGCGCGCGCGCAGGTCGCAGCGCTATTTCCACGCAAGATCTCGGTCAAGTCCACGGCTCCTCGCTTTTAGCTAATGTCTCATTAAGACACTTTATGTGGCTGGCTCGAGGTCTATACCAACGATTTATATGTTATTAACCAGCTGAGATTTATCACAAAAAATCTATATTACGTTAACGTTTGTAACGGAGTACTTTTAATTTGTCAAACAAACGCCAAGAAAACTACCAGCGTGTGTCGTGTGCAAATCATTCCAGAGAACCTTGAACGACAGAATACATTATGTAGAATATAACTGATTTCTGACAAAAACTGTTCGTACCTAGTTACATATTGTCGTATGAGCGTGTGACCACGCTGCCTCCAATAATATACCAAATAGCCGAGTCAAGGCCCAAGGGTAGCCCAAACTATACGTGAAGTGAGTTGTTTTGTTTCACACTTTCAGACTGCTTTCTATGGTTTGGTGTTGTACCCAAAATCACAACCCTACATGAACGTTTCTCTGTATGTATACAGGATGCAAGTGGAGGAAGTAATACGTACATGTAGAGTCTACATCAATATCTGACCCAACGTGATTCTAAAGTACCTGGCCAGGCCAAGTCGGAAAGTGATGGCTCTAGTATTAGAGTTGTGACATGGCGATACATTCCTTCATTTACAAATGACCGCACTTAATGAAGGTAGCTAGATATAGATAGAGTCACGAGGATAATACAAAGTCGTAAAATATTCACAAATACGGCAGTTTACTCCCCGTGCGTGGCTATAACTAAGCGACGAGATGAAATGACAAGCACCGATTAGATATGCACCTCACAAAGTTTCTTTGTGCAGTTTTATTTAATGATTTTCCTATTTCCCATTTAGTACTACAATGTCACAAAGATTTTACTATCGCAAAGAACACAATTAGTTGCTTGTACTTCCTAAACTAGCTGCAGTTTAGCTTCACCACACATAACCATCAACCAAGGTTGCAGACATTTAAAATATAATGTCCAACGGTCTAGAAGAAATTTTATCAGAATGAGTGAGTAAGATATAAATCGAAACAGATCATTATTGTAAATTTGTGATAAAGGAATCCTATTCCCTGTTCTGGTTGGAGATGCGACTTACAGTGGAAAACACAAATATAAATTCATCGGAACTTTAAATGACAAACGAAACGTCTTAGATTTTCAGATAAACGGTTGTACACCCAGATTAGCAGTTACAATGAAACCTCTAATTGCGTCAATTATGTGTTCGTGAGTCCTCGTATCGCAATGTAAGTAAGTACATCAAGAGTTATTTCATTACTCTGGGTATGTGTGCAAACAAGCCGATTGTGTCAGTTAGAACTACCGCCGCCCGCAGCCCGGCGGCCGGCGCCCACAGCGGTAATCGCGATGATTAGCCGCAATTGCAAGTGGCTAATTGTCCGCAAACACCCGCCGGACCGCTACTGTCACTGACTTAAATAACCGATTAAAGAAAACAACAGAAAAGGCATAAACTTGCACCAGATTGCCACATACGGGATAAAACGCTCGCATCTCAGGCTTGCTGCGCCAAAATATCTAGACCAGCTTTTTTCTGGAAAAAACTTACCCCTAAGGCAAAAGTCAGATATGTGGTATTTAACAGCCTACCTACCAAACAATTCTCGATAACTGCGACTAGCACCTGCGATACCTTGCGTGGAAGGTTTCATCAATTTCAATCTATACTGTCCTAAAATACTAAAATTGTATTGATAATTATTTGTCTATGGAATGTGGTCATTATTTTAGGAAAAATCATTACATCGCGATGCAGCAGCGTGGCGCCAGCTGTTGGTAAAATATTCCTTGTCCTCTCATCACGCCAATACGGGAAGACTAGTACAGGGGTAGCTATAGTCATCCAAAAGTGTTTATAGGATACTTTTTACTGACTGTGGTAAAAAAAACACGCGAGTTGCAACTTGTAGTATTTAATATAATGCTCGATGTAACGTAGTCTGATAACAATGATCCTATCTACAACTTGCAATAAGTTGTAGTTGTAGCGTGGGAATGACGCGCGCGCGGCCGCGGCTGCCGCGCTGTATCGGACTTATCTATTTAATAACATCGCGACTCTCAAATATATCAACCAACATTTGTCCACGAGCATGTTAATGAGTACTTTTTAAGGTTCCACGGTAAAAACTAACTCTTATAATTTTTAGCGTTCCGTACCCAAAGGATAAAAACGGGACCCTATTACTGAGACTTCGCTGTCCGTCCGTCTGTCACCAGGCTGTATCTCAAGAACAGTGATAGCTAGACAGTTGAAATTTTCACCGATGATGTATATTAACCAAACCCTTGGGCCTTTTATGAAATAAACATTTTTCTTTCTTTCTTTCTTTCTTTCTTTCTTTCTTTCTTTCTTTCTTTCTTTCTTTCTTTCTTTCTATTTCTATTGCCGCTATAATAACAAATACTAAAAATATAATAAAATAAATATTTAACGGCGGCTCCCATATAACAAACTTGTTATAGATTATGGTACGGAACCCTTCATGCGCGAGTCGGACTCGCACTTGCCCAATTTTTCCACATTCATCTACTTCTGAGTCTCTCATTTTATGTAGAGACCATGTCGAGACTATCAAAAGTTTCATGTTATATACAAACGTGTAAATTATAAATTTTCTACACGGGAGAAAATTTACTTCGATTTTTTTTTACATTAATGTTCCATAAATTTCTATTTGATCTTCAATGCAAAGTGAAAAGATAAAATACGCAATGCAATCATAATGAAATACCGCCAGAGGTTTGTTAGTGTCGGTATATCGCAGCGCAGGCTAGTGCTCGTATCGGCGTGCAGGGTGGTGTCGGCTAGACGCGGTTCGTTGCTCTGTCTTGTCGTCGATTGTGTGCATTCTACGCAATCGGCATTTAAAGAGGAGAGTAATAATAATATAATTAGGTATTTATGTAATAGAGTTAAGAGATCACTTCGCAAGGAGTGCATATGTATATGTAATAGATTTCTGTATACCAAAGATTGTTGAAATGGTAGCTCGTAAAATGGTAGTCCAGCTGAAGATTACTGAATCTACTAGCATCCCGGCGCGGCTTCGCACGGGTACAATGCTATATTATATGTTACATATAACCTAGCTCTTGAATCACTCTATCTATAAATAAAACGCATCCAAATCCGTTGTGTAGTTTAAAAGATCTAAGCATACATAGGGGCAGACAGACAGACAGTTTGTTTTATACTATGTAGTGATAGTGATTTAAAATGCAGCGAAGGTAGGTACCGGCCGGGGGGCGGCGGCGCGGCGCGGGCCTATAAATTAGCATTGCACCCGTGCAAAGCCGGGGCGGGTCGCTAGTTTCATTATAAACATTAAATGTATTTTTAGTATAAACATTATACCCTATGAGTGACAATAAAAAAAATAATAATAATGCATTTGCCAATCCAATTCAAATACCAGAAATTTCCAGCTCATCACAAGCCAAATAGAGACATACTAATTGTTTAAGCCAATCGTTTCTGAAGTAGCGAAGTGTACTCAGAACTGATCTGTCTCTATATACGCCGTCGTGTTTTTCCTCCTCATTATCGCGCGCTTAACAAGAGCCGAGCGAGTGGAAATGACAATAACAACGTGCTCCCTTGTAAGACAGGCTGATCTTGAGCACTCCGGCAGCCCTTGGCATTGGTGAGGTTACGCAACAACAGACGGATGTTGCTCGCATATGGGTTCAGTTGACAAACAAGCGCAGGACTGTTAGACCCCGACGTTCGACAGATGCCCGGCATGGTGCATAAATATGTCAAGCATGGTGCATACCGGAAACTTCATCAACGTCAACATCAGCACATGTGCATCTAAATAAGACTAGTTGTTATGCCTCTCTGATATAATATAATTGCAAAAGTGTAATTATAAGTAGATTTGATTTTCATCCACGCGGGCGCTCGGCTACGAACGAAACCTTTAAAAAAACCTTTACAATTTGCTCTTACCTAACTTGGTTGGTAGGTATGTCTCAGAAGCACCAGGAAAATGTAATTAATATTATAATGAATATAAATATTGTAAATTCAACTGCGTAAATTGCGTAACTCATTGCAAGTTATTAGTTAACCAAGTTATTTGCAGGCGATACGTGTAAGTATTACATCACGCTAAGTAAAATAACTCATAATATGATCCATGGGGAGCTGTCTGTATAATTGATGAATGTCGTTTTTACCTCTGTTTACAAACGCATAGGCCTTCGTAGTCTCATCCAATCAAACCATAAGCTCCAACTTATTGCTCGGCTCTCTTCAGCTCTATGTATTAGCTCTTACCTAATTTATTATATGACACCCATCTCTTAAATAGCGATTAGATCATGTCTTAGGGCCGGCCGTGTCAAATCGGAAGTAATTTCGACCAACTGGAATCATAGTTACAAATATGACAACAATTTTGCGATGGCAATTTACAATTTATTGTAGTACATGAAAAAAGGCATTTTTTAACACGAAAGTCGGTGCAACTCAGCCTTAGTAGAAAAGTAACTTAACATGGTATCCTGCAGTGCGTCTAACAACATCTATAACGGAAATCATTGTAAGGCCATTGTTATGACTCATGTCACAAAATAGCGATCGCCTTTAGCAATGGACACTTTTACCCATAATAGTCTGACAACGCGATATCGTTTCACCCTGAACCGAGTCCCGCATACAGGCGCTATCGCGGTGAATCAACCCGCGCGTATTGTGGCGGGGTGTTGTGTCAACAAATAACACCAATTGTTTACTAAAAAGCTCGCTCTGGATAATCTTTAACAATTGAATACCTACTTATATAAAGATTGCGGCACTGAAACGGTAGACTGCCTGATCAACTGACAATGTACCTTTCTTTCTTAGATTTTAAAAGGTGCTTAAAATCAAGAAAGGTTTTTCCGAAAATTGTGTAGAAGGGGAAAGGGAAGTTACGGTTTGTATGTAAGAGTCGGAGCATTTAAGCGAAACGATGCAATGAAAAAAAAAAATATTGTATTGTAATATTGGTGTATGATTTCTATGTCAAAAACGTAGTGACTGACTGGTCCAAGAAACTATGTAAGCTAGAAGACCTCTTAGACGTTCAACACTTTCACGGGCATTGCGTCGTGAGACGTAGGTATAATATATTAGGACTCTTGTGATACAACACCTCGTCTGTGGACGGGGAATATTATAGCTTCGCCAAACTGCTACTGTGTGGCGATTTTGTGAAGGTGCGATGTTCGGCTGTAACATTTCTCATAGTTTTTATATAAATGCGTTGTGCCGTTTTTTGCTAGAAGTTTTTTCATGAGTCGTCAGTGCCGCAGCATGCAATTTTCAAAATGGACCTGTGTCCGTGAACGTGTTAAGAATTTGGCAGGTTCTAATGAATTAGCCTACACAAACTATCAAGAAGCTGATCGCCAACTCAATCTTTCACAAATAAATACTTTACTCTCGACCATAATAAACAAATATCCGCAGACGGGGGGGGTCCAATTTAGTGGGTAGTTACATAGAGCAAGCAATGTATAGTAACACCACAGAGTATAGTACATTACGTAACAAGGGTGGTAAACGAGGAATTACAAACTAGTGTCCCAAATTACAAGCCCGAAGCCGAAGGCGAGCGCTTTAATGGCACGAGTTTGGAACCACCAGTCACGTACGACGTTTTTCATCACACTTTGGAGAAAAGAAAACAAAATAGTAGTCATGCAATACCAAAATTACTTACCGCTCTAGGGCGTAATATATGACTTACTGCCCGGTTTTCTAGCATATAAACCCATAAAGTGTGATAAAAATTACTTACCGCCCTAGGGCGGCTTTTCTAGCATGTAAACCCTTGTTTACGAGCAAGTGTGATAAAAATAATATTGTCTATGTAGTTGTTACTCAACTGGATACAAGAGATCTGTTCGAACGGCAGCGGCCGATCAATTGAGTCTCACTCCCAATAAAACTTATTAATTGTATCAATAACTGTTGTACTACCTAATGCTTATTATTATTACGTTGTTTTTTACTTATTTTAGCACTTGAGCTATCTATTATTTCACTCATTGTTAAAGGCAAAGTCGAAGTGTTTGATATTTTAAAACATACCTACGTAAATTACAGGCGGATAAACAATATGAGGGTATAGCACAATGCCCATTTGCCTATTGGTGTTGGTGTTGGCACACAAAAACATCCATTTAGCAGCTACACTTTGAGCTCCACTGTGCAAAATAAAAAGTTACATTGCTATTAAATCCCGCTATGTAATTAGGAGATGATTGTTCATGTTTTCAGCATTTGGTACATTATTTTCCATACCTAAATTGTAAAAAAACTGTAAACGGAAATGTATTTTCTGGCTTAAAATAACAAGACATTTAAATGAATAGAAAAAAATTAAACATTGCATCAATTTAAGACCATATTAAATTTTGAGTCCGTAGTGAACTGTACCGTTGTATCAGTTAATTTACGAGATGCCGTGTCCATCTCGCGAGCACCGGCTTCGGTCGCACCTCCACGTCCACCCAGCCTATCTTATCCGCTACACTCTCTTTGTTTTCTTTTCATTGAGTTATATACTATACAATTATATATAGTTATATACTATTAACCTCGTTTGTTATCGGTTGGTTATGCACTCTACCATTTTAGCATTTGGAGAAAATTGACATGCATTTAATTCTTAAGCGTTAAACTGACTAACGAAAAATGTCGTTATTTTAAGAATTGAAAGGTTACTTTACTAAAGTGATTAGAAACAACACATACGACTATATATTTTCAATATATATACCAGCTTTTATTTACGAGTACTCAACTGTTTCGGCATCTAGCTGTAATCAAAAGAATTGAACCACTCCCCGGTTTGAAATTTACGTAACTTCGATGACAATACAATAATATGACACCATGTAGCTGGTCTGATGATGGAACCGAAAGGTAGTCATATGGAACGCTGTATTAAGACAATACAATCCTACCAAGTTTGGGCTCTTCAGAATTGTCTCGGTGAGTAGTTGGCGAAAGTTCAAAGAAGAACACAGTCGGCACGGTAATAAAAGGTTGTCACAAAAAATATTTTTTGCTTTGTTTTTCACAAAATAAAGACGTTTGTATTTTAATTATTCTATTAAGCGGCTTACACTCACGTGACATTGTCAGAAACGAGTTCGAAACATGTCGGGCCGCTCCTGGTAATTCCACATGAGTGTAAACCGCTTAATAAAATAATTACATATTTCTCACGAAAGTTTTAATATTTGTACTTGTATTTGAAAAAGTTATACATGAAATAACTTGTTTCAGGACGGTGTCTTTAGCTAAATCTTCGTCTATTATAGTACTTATTGTATTTTCAATATATATTTTGTGAAGTGAAATTAATTTGAAAACCCTTGTCACAACAACGAACGAAGCATTTATATACATTATGAGGCACTAGCTAGACGCTCCAATGGTTGAGTTGGAAACTTTGGCACGGAAATACGGGGTTCGATTCTCGGGCTGATCTGGTGATCGTAAATCGATATACAATACGGTGTGCTTTAGTCGATAACAAAAATAAATATTTAATACTATAATAAAAATTCATACCTCCTTGCTCCTCCATAGTTCACTAAACTCAAAAAATCACAACACTACCAAAAAATACTAAACTTAAAAGCTAATATCACACTAAAAAGCTCTATAAAATAAATAATCAAAAACAATTAAAAGTCACTCCACGTCAATTTCAAAATGTCTTTATAAGTTCAAAATAGGGTATGGCTTATCCCATTTGTTATTTATTTGTTTTTATTTATTTAGTGCGGGAGTCTTGAGGCGTGTCTTGAACCTCGGCGGCATTGGCAACGAGTGGCGCGCGCGGACGGGCAGAGGCGACTGTGCCGATGCCCACTGGCTCGGCGAGGGCGCGGACACGTCGAGGCGGCCGCGGCTGAAAGGGCGGACTGCGTAGATGCGTAGCCGGTTCGATGCTGGGCGGCGGTCAACGTTTGTCAATCTTGCGCGGAAATAATGTTTGTAAACTGCAACTCATATTTTTCATTGATCATTCATTGTTTTAGGGTCATTCTAAATATAATAAACATTTTGTATCCTGTTATATCATGGGTGAAAAACGCATTTCAGAAAGTTTAAATCACCATGTAAATTGTATAAGCTCTCAAGTACAAGAGTACAATAGTACCACCTGTAACTAAATAAATATTTTTTTGTAAATTGTGATGAGGAAAATTTATCATTTATAGAGCAAGCTAAAAAAATACAGCAAAGGCTTCCAAGACACGATACATACACTTTTACAATATCAAATAGAGAAGAAATGTAGAATTTTTGATACGATGCATAATTTTTTTAACTAATCATTTTCAAAAATATCAGAAACATGGAACAAATAATGCACAAAAAAGCAAAATAGTAGAGTTTTAGAGTTCTGAACCTATACAAAAAAGAATAAAAATGTGAAGATGTCTTTAAGTGTACAATAAATTAACTTATACTTAATTAAAACTAAATTTAAAAAATAACAAGGTCCAAAAAACACCGCTCCCTGTCGTTTCTGGTCCATAGGTGCCCATAAGGCTCGCAGCATTTCCACGCTGGATCGCAATGGACAACCTTTGTACCAGAAACGACTCGGAGCGGGTGTCTTCCCCTTTCGCCTGAGTCTACGGCCTACGTCGCGCACAAAACTTTTTGCACCTGTCCCCTAGCAACCCGCCGTCTCCACCGCAAAGGGAACAAAAATTAACGTTTTAAATTTATGTCTAAATTAATGTTTTTTGCGCAATTCGTCTTGTTATTCAAAATTTTATCAGTAGCACAAAAGTGATGTATTCCTCATGTTGCAAATTGCGTATCTTATACTTACATAGACTCAAATATTTAACAGAAAGAAATATTAATTTGATTTCCCTGTTTTAAAGAAATATTTCACAACTTAGGTACTTAATTCAAGTTCTTAGCAGATGCTGACGTATAATCGTATGATATGATAACATTCAATTGACATTCTAGTGAGTATAATATACTAAAACTACAATTTAATTTGGTTTGAATGAGTCTTGAGTTTCTAGATTTTTTTTAGTAGAACTTATAGCTAAAATTCTTGTCAGTTGTTGTTATTTACGTTTCGAGTTTTTAGAATTAACAACTTTGTTGAAAATGTGTCAATTTTGTGCAACCTTTAAATAATGTTCAGTTAAGCTAAAATTTGGCACAGCGACCATTCGCGTAATTTAAGTAAAGCCATAATTATATTTAATAATCAAGCTTTAAAAAAATTACACCCCCTGCAATATCTATAATATTGCAGGGGTTGTAATAGTCTGGACAGAGCGTGGTTTTACAAGGACTTTCTTTATAATATCAATAACAAAGAACCTCACCAAATATCACCAGGGGGGAGGGGGGGATCAAAAAGTATCCGAAAAAACCTGCACAAGCCCATGCGTCCAAAACTGCTCACTTTTTACCATTACTTACTTCGTTGTTTCGACAGCGTCCAAAACATATGGCGGTGCGTATTCGTCAGTACCACAAGTACTTAACTGATTTCGATGATCAATGACTTCTGCCAATTTCGAATGATGTCAGAGCCAGAGCTGGAAGACTGGGCCTCGGGCGCGCAATGTCTTGGGCAAACACACGCGCGGGCGGCTACGTCGCTAGGGCGCGGGGGCCGCGGGCGAGGCAAATAATGGGTGTTTGTCGACGACCTCAGCCCGGCCTTGGCTCGAGAGGACACACTCGCGGGGACGACGACGTGTCCACACTCTCTTTCAATTCGAGGTTGGCCTTGACAATTTGCTGAACTCTAGAACTTGTCCGCGTCCTCATTCTTATATAAAATAAAGTGTGTATGAAAGTGGAGTTGCTAATGCGAACCGCTAAGGAATGGAACTCGCTCCCATCGCGTTTATTTCCAGAAAATTATAATTTTCTGGAAATAAACGCGATGGGAGCGAGTTCCATTCCTTCAAGTCAAGAGTGAATGAATAGGCTATTGCTGAACCAGCGAGCTACATCCTCGACCCCGTAGTCACTTACCATCAGGTAAAACTGAAGTCAATCGCCGGTTAGTTTGAGAATAATAAAAAAGAATAGGTAGATGGCGCTACGATGCCACCCTAAGGCATGCAGAAGCAATTGGTTGAAAAATTCAATGGCTCTCGCATCAGGTTCGGTGGTCCAATAGGTAGGACGCCCGTGTTGGCCCGGAAAGCCTTTGGAGACGCAGGTTCGAACGCTGCCTGAACCGTAATTTTTTTAAATTTTTCGCTTCTTTGTAAACATTTCATAAAAAAGAAGTGGACAGTTGGGAAATTAGACAGACTGCGGAGGATGAAGTGTTCCGCGCTCCAAAATTTGGCCTGACAGTTTACCAAAATTTTATTTATATTAGTTACCCAGTAAATACTTTGAAAGTGCTTGTAAAATAAACAATGTTACATGCCTGTAACATGAGGCTATGTAGCGCGCTGCAGCGCCTCCGCAATTAATTAATTGTTAGGGCAATGCTTTTGAGCCGAAAAAGCTCTGGAAGCTCCGCCCCAACCCTGCCGCCGGCCGGCCTACGCTGCACCCACGTCATCCGTCATTGACACATTCAGCATAAACCTGCCCTGATAGGTCACTAAATAAGCATGTTGAGTGCAAAAATAAACGATATCTCTTCTTACAAGCATTTGACGATGCGGCTGGCGCAATACTAAGCTGCCTACTGAGCCGACGGTCCTATCCGAGTCAAACACAATAGCGAAAACATACGTTACTAAAGTATCTTCATAATGTACCTACCCTTAATGTTGTGAATACAATTATATTATTTCTCATCTCTCCTGCTGTTGTCATTGAAGGAAGAAACTAAGCTATTAGTGGCGGAAAGAAGGGTCTTGCGGAAAATTCTGGGCCCTACCAGAAGAGGAGATGGACACTGGAGAGTATGAAGAATAAACAGGTCGAAGACCTAGCGCGGGAGCTTAATATTATAGGAGAGACCAAGGCGTCCAGACTCCGCTGGCTCGGGCACGTTGACAGAATAGGAGAGGATCGTGTCGCAATAACCGCTTATCTGGGACGACCGAGTGCGTAGGACGGCCTAGATATCGCTGGAGCGATGAAGTTCAAAAAGATCTCAGGGACCTAGGCATCCTTAACTGGCGAGAGCTGGTTCAGGATCGTGGAGCGTGGCGTGATCTGGTGTCGGAAGTCAAGATCTACTTTGGGTCGTTGCGCTCAGTTAGTTAGTCATCTCTCCTGACCAGAAGAGAAAATAGCCTTATTTATTAGCCTAACATTGGAAATACGAATTAAGTACGACCGTTTAGATATTTCGATTTTTTGATACGTGTTTGATACTTACTCGAAACTATTGAGTGATTTTGGATGACACAGTCCGTATAAATGCTAGTTTACAGTATCCATATATTCCGTCGTCGCAATATCCCAAGAGCACGGTGTGCTCCCAATAAGCAACCACATCCCGCGTGTAACCGACACTATTCAGCGCGAAGTGATAGGAAATCTGAAAATAGCCCGATACAAACCCACTACAAAGCCTCAGCAGGAGGCTGCAGCCATTAGCAGACAGAAGGGTGAGCTGAGTGGGATCGTTTCAGTCGTATTGTCTGACCTGCGGTCTCTACATGACGTAACCGTTCTAAAAGGATATCTGAGACATTTATGACGTCAGCTACTAATTAAGTATATATATATATAGTTATAATATAATACAATGGAATTACTTTATCATGTGTCAAAGCATAATACAGCCTAAATCTGAAATTTTGAGAACCTCAATGTAAAATGTGAGAATCAGGGTTTAAGTTTAGGCTAGGCAGTCAGACAGATTTTCACTCAATTATCAGATGGGTTAATATTATTAACTTTACAACTGTGCTTTAAATCAGCAAAAGATACATTTTAATTTTTTTTTTAATATTTAAATAAAACAATTTAAACGGATTATATCGCGTATATTAATTATTTGAGCCTCCCTGACGTTACAGATACCGTTGTCAAAGGTTGACTGAGAAAAACACAATTTTTCTCTGTCAAAGTTACATTTGTGCAAACTACCCATTTTGTAAATATTAATTTAAAATAAAGGTGTTAATACATGCCAGATGGGCCTAATGTGTAAAGACAGTTACACATGTGCCAGAAGGGCATTTACTATTTTTCTCAGTCAACCTTTGACAACGGTATCTGTAAAGGTACTGAAACGTCAGGGAGGCTCAAATAATTAATATACGCGATATAATCCGTTTAAATTGTTTTATTTAAATGTGTGACAGTCGCGGAAACCGAAGAAAATATTCTTTAAAAATATCTTAAATTCCCTGTGCCCGACGATACCTTTGAGGCTACGCTAGTGCAATGGCTAGTGGTCTCCCAAGTTCTCAAACCTAACAGATCAATTTTCGGCTTTAAACGGAAAGTCGGTCAAACTTCTTTGTAAATAACTCGGCGTATGGTCCTCAAAGAATGTACCCCCAGGCTGTGTCTGTCGCGGCGCGCGGCGGGTGCGTACGTGTGGCACGCGCGCGCGGCGTGCGCCGTGCGTCGCCAATCAGCACTTGTGCAGATTCTTATTAGCCACCAATAGCGTTCAGGGCTGCAGCACATTATATAGACATTCATATTTATTGCTAATTTTCATTAAAACAGTAACATCTGCTAATGTAAATCAAATGTTTATATTAATTGAAAAAAAGAAACTTTGAGCGGGAATCGACCCCACGCCTCCACGGCTTTCCGGACCAGACGGGCGAACTTTCAATAGTTTTATCCATGCCAATTGATATTTTTAACCAGTTGCTTAATTTCTTATATGCCTTAGGGTGGCATCGTAGCGCCATCTAAATTTCGCTTCAATTTAATGATATGAAATGTGTTTATTTTTCTCTTTCTCCTGAGGATCGTGGGGAACTCTGTTGGATACGTTAGCGTAAGACCGGACATATCGTGGATACGTCTAGTCTAGAGTACACGCCATTCGCCTGAAATCGTGAGGACGCGTTTTTTCTCCGAGCGGGACTCGAATCCACGTCTTGACGGCTCTCCGGGACAGACGGGTGATTTACCAATTAATCTATCGAAGCCACTATATAACTCGATCATCGAATGTTCAACGAGTTGCCGCATTTCTTCTATGCCTTAGGACCACAAGGTAACTTTTCGATTTAGTATTCTTGGAACTTGTTTCTTGCTTATGGCGTCTGGCGTCGCAAGCGTCCATAGGCAGCATAACTGCTTACCATTAAGGGCCGAAACACATAACCGCGTTGCGGCGTCGCGCCGCTAAAATTGGCGGTATTAGCGTTGGCCGATTTTCACGATTGGCCCTAAGGCGGGCCGAACGCCTGTAGGCAAAAAAAAAATGAAAAAAAAAACACTTTCAACTTTCAATCAAATAATCCTTTAAAAATGAGATTGATACAATTTATTGAAGTATTTAATAATAATTGACAGCCCTGACTGGACTTTGGCCAGGGTTGAAAGTCCACCGATTGACCAACTTATCTGCGCCGAGCCTTAGTCCTTATGGCACCGGCGTACAGGCTATCCTGGCTCGTGCCCCCTGTCGAGTTTGTGCCCGCGAGATGAACAGAGCGGAATCTCACAAACCGGCCAAGGTTTCGGTCCGAGCTCGCTCAATGAACAACATGTGGACTTTGCTTTATTAAGAATTCTACAAACAACGTCCCACCAATATTATAAATGCGAAAGTTTAGATATTGATATATGTTTGTTTACTCAATAAGTACCTTCAAAATCTACCGGATGGATTTACATTTACGATGTACCTAGTGATGTACCTACTTGTTATTTGAATAAATATATAAATAATAATATATTTTTTATAAATAATGAAATGACACAAAGGTAAATAAAGAAAGAAAAACTATATAATATAATATAATTATATTTTTTATTATTATTACAATTCTATGTCTTGTAAGGAGACTCTTTGACCGAGCGAGCGAAGCGCCTCAACTTCAGCTTTTCGTCACAATCTATCTTCTTCTTCTATATATATATATATATAAAACTCAAAGGTGACTGACTGACATAGTGATCTATCAACGCACAGCCCAAACCACTGGACAGATCGGGCTGAAATTTGGCATGCAGGTAGATGTTATGACGTAGGCATCCGCTAAGAAAGGATTTTTCAAAACTCACCCCCTAAAGGGGTGAAATGGGGTTCCAAAGTTTGTATGGGGAAACAAGATTAGTTAGACTATTTTATTCGAAACTTCACAGGAGTATTCCTCACGATACATGAGTAAACACGTGTTTCAGGTTTTTTGAAAATTCAACCCCTAAAAGGGAGAAATGTGGTGACAAAGTCTGAAAATCAGCATGGGTATTGTTTTTATGGTTTATCGGATCGCTGATTACGAAAACCGCAACGATTTTAAAATCCAACGTGGCGGACGTGAGTTACCATCTCCCCTGTTGGGGTGAAATGGGGTTGAAATGTCTAAATACTAAACCGCTGGTTCTAGAAAGTTCAAATTTGGCACGAAGGTTCCTTATAAGGTGTAGGGGTGCACTAAGAAAGTATTTTTCAAAATTTACCCCCTAAAGGGGTGAAATGGGGTCCAAAGTTTGTATGGGGAAACAAGATTAGTTAGATTATTTTATTCGAAACTTTACAGGAGTATTTGTAACGATAAATGAGTAAACACGTATTTAAATTTTTTTGAAAATTCAACCCCTAAAAGGGAAAAATGTGGTGACAAAGTGTGAAATCCATTGGTATTGTTTTTATGGTTTATCGGGTCGCTGATTACGAAAACCGCAACGATTTTAAGATCCAACGTGGCGGACGTGAGTTACTATCTCCCCTGTTGGGGTGAAATAGGATTGAAATGTCTATATACTAAACCACCGCTGGTTCTAGAGAGTTCAAATTTGGCACGTAGGTTCCTTATAAGCTGTAGGGGTGCATTAAGAAAGAATTTTTCAAAACTCACCCCCTAAAGGGGTGAAATGGGGTCCAAAGTTTGTATGGGGAAACAAGATTAGTTAGATTATTTTATTCGAAACTTTACAGGAGTATTTGTAACGATAAATGAGTAAACACGTATTTAAATTTTTTTGAAAATTCAACCCCTAAAAGGGAAAAATGTGGTGACAAAGTGTGAAATCCATTGGTAATGCTTTTATGGTTGATCGGGTCGCTGATTACGAAAACCGCAACGATTTTTAAATCCAACGTGGCTGACGTGAATTAACATCTTCCCTGTTGGGGTGAAATGTCTAAATACTAAACCACTGGTTCTAGAGAGTCCATATTTGGAACCTACGTGTCTTTATAAATTCTAGGGGTGCAATAAAAGAAGCATTTTGTCAAAAATCACCCCCCCCCCCCCAAAGGGGTGAAATGGGGGTCGTAAGTTTGTATGGGGGAAAAAGATTAGTTAGACTATTTTATTGCAAATTCCAAGAAGTATTTCTAACGATAAATGAGTAAGCACGTGTTTCATGTTTTTTGAGAATTCAACCCCTAAAGGAGTCGAGAATATGGTGACAAAGTCTGAAAATCAACAAGGGTAATGTTTCTAAGGTTTATCAGGTCGCTGATTACGAAAACAACAACGATTTAAAAAAACAAACGTGGTGGACGTGAAATACCGTCTCGCCTGTTGGGGTGCGATGGGGTTGAAATGACTAAATATGAGTATGGGTGTAATTTTTATGGTTTGTTGGGACGTTAATTACGAAAATGCCACCGATTTTGAAATTTTATTTGTGGTCATGAAAATCCTTGAAAGCATTTGCGCCAAATTGCAATTTAATCGGTCCAGTAGTTTTGCAGCAAATTGGTTGTAACTGACGGACTGACACGTGATCCTATAAGGGGGTTCTGTTTTTGCTTTTGAGGTATGGGTAGAGACCCGCGTTATCCTAATAGATTAAAAAAATAGTATTTGGTGGCATCTCGATCGTCGTCAATCGGTACCTACCTATAGGCGGGCGGCGCGTTGGGACGGGAGGAGTAATGATCGGGAGTGAACTTTATATGGTACCTACAGTAAAAGCTGAGATCGCTTGATTTGAGTGCTTGAGTTTTCGGTTTGATTTGATAAAGTGGAGTTATGATAAAATAAAAAGTATTTCCCAGTAATATTAGAAAAGCGAAAGTCTGTGTATGTTTTGTTACTTCTTCACGCTAAAACGGCTGGACGGATATGCATGAGGGAAATGCAGATTGCAGATTATAGGTACCCTATCTTAACAAATAGCCTACTTTTAATCCTGAAAAAAAGAGCATCGTTCCCGTAGGATGATGTATATTATATAGGCACGCGAGCGAAGCCGCGGGTTAATGCTAGTTTCTTTCATATGTCCGGATACTGTTCTCGCCTAGAGACCGCATTTCTCAACCGATTCTCATGAAATTTTGTAAGTTCGAAAAGTATATATAATTTTATTGTTGTTCCAGTTTCTCGAATTATTTCAAAATGTCGGAGTTATTTATGGGTGATGAAAACGTAAAAAAATAATTACAGCCATTTCTAAATGAACCCGCGAGGCCTAGAGCTCAAAGAGAGTCACTAGTATATTCCTATATGAGTCTGCCGCCATATCATACACTACACATGGTAGGGGGTCACGTTTTCTGCAGCTGAACCACACTACAGGAGAAACCGGGAATAGACAACAAGAGAACCGGGAATTAACAATTATTTTCTATTCTCCTGACTTCTAACTGTAACCAAGTGTCAGAAGTTAAACATTTACGACTCGTACGTCACGGTTACGACGCAGTAGGTAAGGTAAGGTGGGGGAAGATGAAAAAAGGGGAAAGATAAAAAGTATCACATAACTCCCTACATTTTTTATTTTTTTTAATGCTGGTATCATCAATTAAACCGCCATTTTATTAGGATCCGCCAGTCAGTCGCCCGTGACCGCTCGGAGTGCGTAGACGCGTGTTATGTGTTATTTTGTGAAGGTCAGCATTTCGTGGTCAATTCGTCGATTTTCAATATTACCCCGTGTTTCATAACTTGACTAATAGGGTGTGAATAAAAGTTCTGACTGAATATTTATGTATTATTTTAGATTATATATTTATTTACTAGTGCAAGGTGTATCTATTACTCTTATATTGTGATTTACGAGAAACTTCAATCTTTCCCCAGTCAATTTCAATGGGGTAACATTGAAATAGTAATGTTTCAATCTTTCCCCGTTTTGAAAGTCATAGAAAAACAGACAGCTTCTCAAACTTTGGACTTAAAAAAAATATTAACGTACACATTTTTTTTTACTGGCCTCGTGATAAGGTAAATATGTAGTAATTAGGAAGTACAAATGAAACATATTGTGAGTCTTAAACTTATACTTATAAAAACAATATTTTCTCAGTTTGTGACTAAGTCGATTTGAGTGAAATCGTCAGATCAAAGAGACGTACCCACTCATTGTTCAATAAATATGTAATTTATAATTTGTTGTTTTTGTAATATTTTAAAGATTGAGATAACTCTATGAAGCTTTCGTTTGGGAACACTACTTTCCATTTGCGTAATTCTTATATATGTTATTTCATTTAGTTACTAGTAGATTTGCCTTTATGATACCTACTTGTTTTGCGCGTTGAGTTTAATTCAATTCAACAATTAAAGCTGCCTCATACAAATACTTTTGTTGAGTCGTGACCTCTGGATAATCAATAACATTTTTTTTGTTCCCAAAGATGTTTGTTATTTTAAATGTAAGCACCTAAGAATTTAACTTAATTTGCTACGCGGATTTTAAATGTATGTCTAATGGAACACAGATTCATATTTCATTTCTTAATATTTTTACATGTATCCGACTTAATTTGTAACAAAATTAATCATGCTGCAAGAAAACACCCAATTTTTTGTATTACTTCATTTCTTTTCTAAAATAAACAATTTATCATCATGAAACCGTTATTTTGATTCCAAATTGATCTTCTTAATATAAAAAAGTGTTTAGTTTTTAAGTGTCCAATTAAAAGTTTGAGAATCACTGTCCTTTTTCCTATATAGTGGGGTAAGAGTGAAATACTTTTTTTTTCTACTGTCGTTTTCTCGTTACCTATCAGGAATATACACGCAACAATCAGCTGTATGTGTTCAGCGTAAGAAACTCTATAGAATAACGAGCAACAGCCACCGTTTGCATTCATTTAAAAGCATTTAGAAACTATGTCAATCTTACCCCTCCACCATTCCATCTTGACCCGTCTATTTTTTAGACAAAAGTGTATTTTATTTTATTATTTTTATATATTAGAATAGGCATAGCCGAGTTTTATCAACAGAATACAAAAATATAATCCTTGCCCATGCCTTCCAATTAATACAATTGAAGGGATATAAATAGTTTTTTATTTTATAAGGGTTTTAACACAACACTGTCTATCTCGACAAAAAACCATTCCATCTTCCCCCACCTTACCTTACTATGAGATCTATGTTGGTTTTTTAATAGCCAGTTTATTTGTCCCACTGCTGGGTAAAGCTCCCCCACCCCGACAATTATTCCTGGTGTACTTCTGCCATTTTTTTGGGAATGCGTTTAGATCATCGCGCCATTTCCTTTTTGGTCTGCCTATTGTCCGGTAACTCGAGCGTTTACTGTTTTTGTCATTATTTCCTTATTCACTACATTATACAAATCATATTACGACGCCGTGTCGTACAACAAACTGCCACCGCAAACTCGGGAATATGGTTGTAATTTATGGCCTAATTGATGATGTTGTAGTGTTGCGTGTCGTACAGATGATAGTATAATACCTACTTGAAACTTTATTTTTGTACCCATCAATTTTAATAAACCAGTCGTCGGAGCACATACATATATGGCCGACATCTCGAAATGTGAATAGTGACCAAATTACAATTTTACTAAAAACAACCAAGAGTGTCACCGTGTGTAGTGAACGAATCGCGAATACCTTTCGCAGCGAGTCGGCGGCGCGCGCGCAGGCCAAAGTCCGGCGATCTGTTTACTCGGTGGCAGCGGTTGGACACTTGGACAGCTGCCCATCCTGGCCGCTGAATATCTTACACCGCATTGTTTTTAATTAAGCGGGAATGAGGCGCGGCTTTAGTTAAGTGCATATACAAACCCGATGACTTATATAGTTGGAGCCCATTCCTAAAATGTAAGTATCTAGAAAAAATACGTTTCGCTTACGAGAGATATGTGCTATCTAAAGGTATGGTGTGCTATCTCAACATATGGATCATGCAGTCACGCATCTTCCACATAAGAGTTTCAAGTCTACGAGTATATCAGATCTTTTCCCCTATTTCCTAAGCCTTATTATTTTCACGGCTCAAGTCTGGCAATAAGCCACTTAAGTATGTCCAGCTTATCTGTCGACTCCCGCGCCGCACCGCGACCTTGCTGCCGGTGGAACGGCCGGGGAGAAAATACGTCACGAATCAGTCTTAAGTTGTCTTTTCTGATCTGAGTCTTCCTGATGGATCTTCTATGCCAGTAAATTAAAGTAGTGATCCTCCGATCACATAAACGTAAGCCGCACTCATTGGCTCGGTATGGTGCCAGCGGGTCACACGTCCGTCTCAGCCGGTGGCTCTCACTTGAAGTGGGCGGGGACCCGTACTCTAGAGACAATATCATAACTACCTACCTTATAGGTTTTATCCAGATCTACAAACACTAGTCAGAGCTATTTATTACCAAGTATGCATGCGTTTTTCTGTGTTCCAGAAATCATATGTGGTACTTTCTCTAGTGATACTCTGTTGCAGTACCTACCTACTCGTATTTTCTCCTATAACAATACAAAACGAAACTCCAAATCAAGACCGAGGGAATACCCGGAAGTGTGGCGGAAGGGACAATACAATATTATGGTGCTATTTGTTAGATTTAAATGATTATTAGTACCCAAGTTGTTCATTTTGTCATACAGCGTAACTTCCGGTTTATAAACGGAAATAATGTTCGGTATTTACTGTCTTAAGTCTGGTTATTGTTTTAAACATTTCTCAAAATAATATTAATAATAGTAAATGATTATTGTGTTTATATGAATAGTAGTAACAAAACTATTAAAATAAGATGCGTTTATGATAAGTACTTTAGTTTTAAGGGTAGGTGATAAAACGGGTTGCGCGCCATTTTTGCGGGCATTCCGAGATTGATGGCCAGAGTAGGTAGGCTTACCTATTGTGAACCAAGTGATATTTAAAAATATATATTACAATTACTGTGGATGCTGGTTTTTCATTTTAACGGACCTCCTGCCTTCTTATATCAGAAGTGCGGATAAAGGACCTTAAAATGGAAAATAACGGTAAAAGTTTGAAACGGAGTCGCGAGGCTAGGTCTAGGAAACGAGTTCGACGGTCAAGAAGTTCGAGCATCGATATATCTGTCGAGCCAAGACGCCTACACTCGAGACCCAGGAAACGTTCAGCGAAAAAGAAGGCAGTAAAACCAGCAACCGTTACTTCAGGTGAGCACGTGGACGGATGGCTCATCGAACAGGCTTTTACGCAACAACAGGCAAGTGACCATGATCATACGTATCATTTTCCTTTATTTTCCACTGTTTTCCAGTGTTTTCCTGAATTTTTATGATGTTTTCCTAAGGTTCTAGTGTTTTCCGTTCGTTTTCCGTCGTTTTCCGGTACTTCCGTTTAATTTCCTGGTGTTTTCCATTCATTTTCCGCTGTTTTCCTTTTCTTTTCCGATGTCCTTTTGTTTTCGTTTTTTTTATTTTCCGTACAATATCATGAATGTTCGTTAGTTACGCCACGTCATATATGTTTAATTAGATATATTGTTTCTTTTCCTCGTTCCTTTGTTATGCAAATAATTAACCTTGATTTTGATACTAAATATAGCCGAATTTTTTTTTTGTGTAACGGTAATTTATAATAAGTGTTTCGTTTTATCCCAGACCCCAGATATTCATTAAAAGATTTCGATAAATCGTGTTACCTTCATTTATAAACGATTTATTTTCCACTTTTTGGTAAACTTAGTTAATTTTTTTATTACATTGGGATTACGAGTAATTAGGCCAACTAATGACGTTCCCTGCTTGATCATCTAGTTTTCAGTAACGTAACGGTTGGTCAAATGACCATGTCACAATGGAGTCGGTCCGATTAAGCAATTGATATTTATGGGTATAACTTTCTGTATATTATTTGAATATTTCGGTCGATAGTTCAGCCGCTTAATTGTACGGTTCGTTGGTTGATCCGACGTTCGATCAGTCGTTCGATTGATACATTTCATTGCTATTTCATTAATATTCACCAGTCCAATAGCCCGCCAAATAAAGAAAGAGATTGTAATTGCTATTTAAATTGATAAATTAATATTGATAACCAAACTAGTAACTTCATTACCTTGTCAAGAGTTATTTTTATTTGAAAATGATACTGTTCGATGATGTGTTCCAGGTGCAACCACATGATGAACGCGTACACAATCGGCGGACCGGAACGCCAGACCCTCCACAGAAGGAGTTGCAGTCCGCAACGGCACCGGTGCAAATGGAGGCTGTTCCCGGGCCCTTACAAACACAGCATCTCACAGCATCTTCAACTACACGCGAGCTACCCGAGAGAGCTGCACCGTCAGTAACCGAGAATACGGTACCCGTTCCCGGTATGTCGAATAACATGCTTGTTAACATAAGTGAATTCTCCCAACTGTTAAACTCTATGTTGCGGCCGAACGCTCCAAGTATGACTTATGACAAAAATATAATACCTGTATATGATCCATCACAAAAGAATCAGAAAATAGAACGCTGGTTATCCAAGGTTAATGAGTGCGCTAAGATTTACCACTGGACGGACGAACAGACTATACATTATGCCTTACCAAAGTTAGGAGGTCACGCGAAAAAATGGTATGAAGGACTACAATCGATTCTCTTGACATGGGCGCAATGGCAGGAACACCTCATTAGGGCTTTCCCCTCAGACACTAATTACGGCACTATGTTGACAGAAATGTTAGATCGTCGCATGAGAATAGGGGAAAATATTGACGAGTACTATTATGAAAAAATGTTGCTTTTAAATTCTTGTGAGATTACGGGGAAAAGGGCCGTGGATTGTTTAGTTCATGGGATAGAAGACCGCACAATTAGGGCAGGCGCGTCGTCAGGTAGATTCCAAGAACCAGAAGACTTACTTAAATTCTTGAAGGATTTATGTAAAGAAACCAACTTGAAACCATACTATAAGCCTCGCATCAGTACAAACGCTTCCAACGACATCGTGTGCCATAAATGTAAAAAACCCGGTCACCGTGCGGTACAATGTCGTAGCAGCAGCGGTGGACTGGAAGTCACTTGTTATAATTGTAAGGAGAAGGGACACGTGTCTTCTAACTGTACGAAACCTATAATTAAATGCGACACGTGTCATCGTTTAGGACACAAATCGGTGGATTGCTACCTAAACAAGAAAACTAATGTGAATAAAACAGACAAAGACTTAAAAACAATGTTAACTCAAAGTAATAAAACTGATTCAAAGTATTTCAAGAAAGTAACTATAAACGGTAAAGTAGAAAGTGAGGGTTTCGTTGATTTTGGAAGCGATTGTACTCTTGTGCGCCAGGATGTAGTTGATAAATACTCACTTATACAAGATAATGAAAACCTACCTACTATTCGCGGATTTGGCAATGGCTTGTACACTCCGTTAGGCAGGACAAGAATTAATTTAAAAGTTCAAGATGTCTCAGCAGAAATAGACGCGTTTATAGTAGAAACGACTCAACTTTCTACTCCTCTTTTGATTGGACAAGATTTCACTGAAAGACCTGATGTGTTAGTAGTCAAAACAAACGACCGTTTAGACATTTTGAAACGGGACGTACCTGGGGACATCAGATTTCTTCCGACTGAAAGTAATGAAAAGGTTGTCCTTAGAATTACTTCTGATGTAATTATAGATAAGCTTGACTATGTAGAGTGTTCACATGAAGAAAAAACTACTTGTGACATTCTGGTCGAAACTAGCACGAGACAGTTGGCTAAGTCTACATACTGCATTGTTGGCGGCGTATATGGTTTACACGAAGGGTCATGTAAAATAGCTGTCTATAATCCGGCCAGTCAACCGATATCTTTGAACAGTGGCCCGGTCTTTGCTAGAGCCCGAGTTATTAGACAGCTTGAACCCTCCCAATACACACAGTCGTTAACTTGCAATAAAATTACCAAACACTCAGATCTGCCCCCGTTTGATCGGAGCCAAATTAATATTAATCCCAATCTTACTGAAGAGCAGATAACCGAAGTTGTCAGCTTGATTAACTCTTATAGACATTGTTTTGCCGAGAATTTAACTGAATTAGGCTGTACCGATGAAGCAGAGATGGTTATAGAACTGAGTGACAATAGCCCAGTCTCTTATAGACCATATCGTCTTAGCTATGTTGAAAGGGAAAGAGTTCGCGATATGGTGCAGGAACTTTTGGATAATGATATCGCAGAGGAGTCCAATTCCTCCTATGCAAGCCCAATCATATTGGTAACTAAGAAAACTGGTGGTTACCGATTATGCGTAGACTTTAGGGCCTTGAATAGGAAAACGGTAAAGGATCATTTTCCTTTACCCAGAATTGATGACCTTTTAGACATGCTTAACGGTAATCGGTTTTACACTAGTCTCGATTTGGCTAGTGGGTATTACCAGATACCCATACGACCTGATTGCAGACATCTGACTGCTTTTATAACGCCGGATGGCTTATATCAATTTAAAAAAATGCCATTTGGCCTGGTTAATTCTCCCTCCGTTTTCCAAAGAACGATTAATAAGATATTGGGTAATTCCCGGTTTAAATCCACCCTCGCTTACATGGATGACATCCTTATACCTGGTAAAGATTTTAAAGAAGAGTATGACAGGCTACAAGAAACATTGGACATGCTGAAAAACGCTGGGCTAACTTTAAATCTCAAGAAGTGCAATTTTTTTCAAGAGCAGCTTGAATATCTTGGGTATGAGATAAGCGAGGAGGGAATTAAACCAGGAAAAGCAAAAATAAAAGCCGTAGAACTATTTCCCACCCCATCAAACGTACACGAGGTTAGGCAATTTGTTGGTTTAGCCAGTTACTTCCGTAGATTTATAAAAGATTTTGCTACGATCGCCAAACCACTGACTGATTTGACGCGTAAAGATTGTGACTGGGCTTGGGGTGAAAATCAACAAGAAGCTTTCACCCAACTTAAAACTGCTTTAGTACAAAGGCCACTTTTGGGACTATATGATCCTAATCACGACACATATTTGCATACGGACGCAAGTAAACATGGACTAGCTGGCATATTATTGCAAAAAGAAAAAGACTCTGCCCCTTTAAAGCCCATTGCTTACTTTAGCCGTAAAACAACATTAGATGAGCAGCATTACCATGCATATGAGTTAGAGACTCTTGCAGTAATAGCTTCCTTACAACGTTTCCGTGTTTACCTGCTAGGAGTCAAATTTACGTTGGTAACTGACTGCATTGCCCTTAGGGACACGTTTACCAAACGCGACCTTGTTCCCCGGATTGCCCGATGGTGGATAGCACTCCAAGAGTTTCACTTTAAAATTGAGTATAGACCCGGACAACACATGTCACACGTTGACGCTTTGAGTAGGAATCCTCTACCTTGTGAATTCGATGCCACTCCAGACCCTATGCCTTCTGTACTTAAGATCACTCAAGACGACTGGCTTTTAACCTTACAGTTAAATGATTCTAAGATCCAACACATTAGGAAGATTTTAGAGGACAAAGAGTACCCCGAAACAATGAAAAAGTATGTTATTAAAGATAACAAAATATATCGCATTGTTGATGGTCAATTAAAATGGGTTGTACCTAAAAGTGCTCGATTTCAACTTTATAAATTGAACCACGATGACATTGGTCATTTTGGTGTCGAAAAAACGTTCAATAAAATAAGTAAAGACTTCTGGTTCCCAAAGATGAAACGTTTCATTACCAAATATGTTCGGCACTGTATTGAGTGTGCTTATAGTAAAGAACCGAGTGGACCTAAAGAAGGCCTGTTACATCCAATTCATAAGGTAGATAAACCCTTTGATACATTTCACATAGACCACCTAGGACCTTTCGTCAAAAGTACAAGGGGCAATTCTTATTTACTGGTAATAGTGGACGGATTTACTAAATTCTGTTTACTTAAACCACAAAAGAACCTTAAATCCGGATCAACTATACGCGTCTTAGATGAAATTTTTACAACTTTTGCATATCCTGCCAGATTAATATCTGACCAAGGAACGTCATTCACGTCAAAAGAATTTGAGTCGTATTGCAAAGAATCAAAGATAAGGCATATACTCAATGCGGTTGCCTCGCCACGTGCTAATGGGCAAGTGGAGAGGTACAACCGAACCATTTTGGACTCCTTAACTGCATTCACTGACAAAATAGGTGAGAAAAATTGGGATAAAGTTCTAGGGAAACTGCAATGGGGATTAAATAATACATTAAATAAGGGGATAGGAAAAGCACCATCAGAAGCATTATACGGTATTCAATTAGTCAATAGAGGAGAAAACGTGTTTGCAGAAGTTTTGAGGGAAACTAGACAGCCAGGTTCTTTACACGAAATAAGGGAAGAGATCAGTAATCATATAGAAAAGGATCAGTTACAACAAAAATCAAGGTACGATAAGACTAAAATTAAAGCTAGAATCTATAAAGTCGGGGACTTAGTAAAAATTCTCAAGCCTATGCCACATAATGACGGTAAAAGTAAAAAATTACTCCCCAAATTCACTGGCCCATTCAAAGTCACTAAAATATTAGGTAACGATAGGTACGAAGTCTCTAGCATTGAAGGGTCCACTATCACTCAAAGGGACTACTGTAATACTTGGGCAGCCGATCGCATAAAACCTTGGATCACCACATATAACGACAGCAGTTCTAGTTGTGAAACTAGTAGCCAAGATGATGATTAAATTGATTGAGATTCATTGTGATAGATATTTAGAATTATGATTTGTGAAATCTATTGATTTTTTATCAAGATGTATATATTGTTAAGACGTTGAGAGACCCGTCTTATATAGCTCCTGATGACGTTGAGAGATCCGTCTAATGTAGTTGTGGTGACGTTGAGAGATCCGTCTAATGTAGTTGTGGTGACGTTGAGAGATCCGTCTAATGTACTTGTTGTGACGTTGAGAGATCCGTCTAATGTAGCTTTAGGGGACGTTGATAGATCCGTCCAAAATAATATCAGATGACGTTGACAGATCCGTCTATAGTAGCCCAGATGTTGAAAGATCCATCTGCCCTGAATGACGAATAATGTTGAGATGTTGATAGACCCATCTAACATTATTTGTAATGATCGGTTTTCTGAACTTGTAGATACATTCGAGTTATCATATATTAAAGCTATCGGGTAAATTATTATAACCACAAAAAACAAATATATGTTGTCAATGTAGTGGTAATTAATTAGCAATAAAATTGTCGATAACAAAGAGGATATATTTAATAAAAAATGTTTATTTTGCATATATTTGCATATATAATGATTATATTGACATAGAGATAAGTACTAACAGTTTACAGACCAGAAAGATCATCTTCGTATAATTATAAAGTACACCGAGGTCTCAGTACTAGAAATTTAACAGTATATAGATTGTAAACGTCATAGTATGTCAACCTTATTGTTTAAATGAAAGTTTGAGGACAAACTTAAGTCAGGAAAGGCCGAATGTTAGATTTAAATGATTATTAGTACCCAAGTTGTTCATTTTGTCATACAGCGTAACTTCCGGTTTATAAACGGAAATAATGTTCGGTATTTACTGTCTTAAGTCTGGTTATTGTTTTAAACATTTCTCAAAATAATATTAATAATAGTAAATGATTATTGTGTTTATATGAATAGTAGTAACAAAACTATTAAAATAAGATGCGTTTATGATAAGTACTTTAGTTTTAAGGGTAGGTGATAAAACGGGTTGCGCGCCATTTTTGCGGGCATTCCGAGATTGATGGCCAGAGTAGGCTTACCTATTGTGAACCAAGTGATATTTAAAAATATATATTACAATTACTGTGGATGCTGGTTTTTCATTTTAACGGACCTCCTGCCTTCTTATATATTTAAGTAAAAATACTACTATCGACATCATCATGCTCGCGAAGAAGTATTAATATAAAATGAATGTACTTATTATTCAGTAAACCAATCAAAAACATCAACAACAACATGTCACAGTGCCGTTTGCCAACATTGGCGTTGACAGAGCAAACACCCGCAATCCCTGATAAGGTTAGGTGAGGACATGAAGGTGGCGGCGACAGTGGCGCAGCGCCACGCCTCGGATACTGTGTAGTGGGTTCCATTTTAATTTTTTCAAGGGACTTCATCATTTTAAACGACTTTGTATTAGGCGGCATGTATAAGATTATCATTCATCGACCTAGTTCTATAGAAAACATTTCTTTTTTATGGTAAGAAACTTATCTACCTAATACTACCTACTAACTACTTTAGAGAAAAGGTAACACTTTTCAAATTAGGACTACGATAGTAATGGATATGAATTGGTTCGCTGGGTACTCTTGTGCAAGTCTGCTTCTTGTAGGTATACTAGTACATTTTTGAATGTACGTGTGCCAGCGGGGTGATGTTGATGATCTGGCAGCACAACAAACCAAACCAGCACAGTTGCCACGTACCCGCGACGCATCGCACAAACGTGCCTAATGTGACTCCATTATGTGTTTTGTTTATCACTGTTTGTCGACGAATATCATCATTTGTGTTGGGAGTATTTTCGTCAACACGTAATTAATTTTAGCATCAGGATTTCCCTGATAGGAAACATGATTTGTGTATTCCTACATATCATACATACCTACTCTCTTATGGCTTGAGAGTGATTTTGTCACGCTATTCTAAAAGTCTAATTATAATTACTAATTGCGGAAAATCCTTGGATTTGGCCTTAGATGTCATTGTTTTTCGATCGGCTTTTTCAACCAAAAGAATAATTAGACTGCGCGAACATCGAACACATCTTGGTAATGAAAGCAGGCTGACTTAGACGTATTTCTCAATAACTGACCAAAAAAGATATTCAGTAGGCATCTACGGAGGCCTCAAGGATGATCTGCGGCGGGATATTCCAAAAAATAACTTAACTACATAAGTAGTGAGAGCACACAGCTTCTGCATGTGTCTATGGATGTATTAATAAAACCGGCCAAGAGCATGTCGGGCCACGCTCAGTGTAGAGTTCCGTAGTTGCTCATCCTTCACAATAAACTGCTGTTTTAAGCCCGAGGTTTACGTTAAGAAAGATTTTAAGCTCTATAAAAAGGTCGTAAACGCCCTAGAAACTGTAATCACTTATTACCTTCTGAAAGTCAACTTACGAACTTTTAAAGAAAAGATATGAAATTTGGCGATAACTCCAAAACCGCTCGACCGATTTTGTTCAATACAGTCTTCATTGAAAGTACTTATAAGGCCTCATTAACATGAATTTTTCCGATTTTTTTTGACCCGTGGTTGAAAAGTTAGAGGGGGGGGACACTATTTTTTTTGTTTTTGGAGCGAATATTTACAAAACTGCTGACATTATCAAAAAATAATGTTATAAATCCCCTATTATTTTACAAGACCTATTCAACGACACCCCACACACCAGTGTTGAAAAGAAAAAAAAAAAAAAGTTTTTAAAATTTTATTTTACCGTTCTGTCGGCGTTATACATACACATACTCATACCAAATTTCAGCTTTCTAGTACTAATGATCACGGAGCTAAGCCGCGGACGGACGGACGGACGGACGGACAGGCGGACATGGCGAAACTATAAGGGTTCCTAGTTGACTACGGAACCCTAAAAATGATCTAAGGTCAAATAAAATGGAATGGAGTAAGCAAAGCAATTATCGCCCTACAGTTCGTTACAAATTACATGCTTTTTGGATATACATGTACCTAGGTAAAAATATACTCTGTACTGACAGATAGACGGAGAAAACAAACAAACGTCCCACTAAATAACACGCATGTGATGTGAAATCAAGATCACATTAACACGATATTTGAGTCAATATTTATTCATCGTATTAATAATTTCCCCTGTTGTGCACCCAGCACAATCGAATGTTTTAAATGTTTGCGAACCCATATTTAGCACGGTCACAGCGAAAGGAGAAAAGGCAACTCATTTCTAAACTATTGCTTGGATATGAGATTTTGATCAATACACTTTTATTAAGGTTATCATTCAATTCTAATGAATAACCATAAATCATTGACATAAAACAACATGAAAATAATAAAACTACACTATGCAAAATGTTAAAACAGAATACAATTAAAATACCTAGCCTCTATTTTCCTGAACGAGACGTGGCCTCTTGTGACGTACGCTGCTTGTCTGAGTGTAAACCTGGCAGTACACCCGTGCTCCCGTGCACCAGTCGACGGAAACCTGAATAAAGCGTACCAAATATACAATCTGAATTCGCAACTGTCTATCTGTCGGTATTAATATACTTACGTCTATATATTTCCTTTTATTCTGATTTACGATTGATTGCAGTCTTGGAAACAAGGAGCGATGGCAGCTGATAATTTTAAACCTTACGAACCTACTTTTCTCAACTCACTACGGACGGAGGAATACTGGTAAACTGACTGTTCACACACGAAAATCCCTCCGCAAACAGCCAAGATATTACGACGCGATATAACATTCAGTACGATCAGCTGTGAGCTCATTGCCTCCAAGAATGCCTCTGGACACCTTAGTCTCGATCGGATCTGAGTCAAGATTGGCCAAATTCAGTTATTGCTGATTAATATCGAGACTCCGAGATGGTTGCCGGGAACGACGCCGAGGTGTCGGGGGTGGAGAGGAAGGAGGAGATTCCGCACGACCATCTGTTCAAGGTCACAGGGCTGTCGTCGACGAACTTGGAAAAGCTGGCACAAGGTATGTTTTTATATATTGTATAGCCATTTTAACTTTATATCCAGACATTCTATATATAAGGTTCATAGAGTATCTGTGTGAATCTCATAGTGTCACCTGTCTAAGACCCATACAACTGCTGACAACTAGATGCGGTATGATTGGACCTTTT
Source organism: Apotomis betuletana (assembly GCA_932273695.1). Classification (NCBI taxonomy): domain Eukaryota; kingdom Metazoa; phylum Arthropoda; class Insecta; order Lepidoptera; family Tortricidae; genus Apotomis; species Apotomis betuletana. The sequence goes on along the minus strand of OW026300.1, from coordinate 35,748,429 downwards.
GTATACTGCGTCACTCTATAATTAGTTAATTACTATCGAGTACATGCTACGGGCATCGACTGTATTGTTGTGCCCGCCTAAGCAGACTATGGCTGGGTTCAACCAAACTTTACTGCAGTAAGGTTTATTTTAAGTTCTGAAAATAAATTATTGGGGCGGTCGTCAGTTGTGTTACGTTGTGAAGGGCGAGACATATTTCCCAGACTACTCAGCTCGACAGCTCCTTACTTCAAACAAAAGTTGTAGAGGGAACCTTTATTAGCGTGATCTTCTCTATTGTGGTGTAACGATGTAGGTACTTAATTACGTTCTAATGGATACCTGATTGTCACCTCGAAATCTACATTTACCTACTCCTGTTTTTTGTTTAAAATATAGGTATTTGTTCGGAGCCAACACTCACGTCAAGCTTCTATTACATAGGTGTTCTTTGCTCAAATTGTTATATGTATACATCAAATTGTTTTGAATCCGCAAAGGACAAACTTTTCATTGGACTTTAAAAAAGGCATCTTTGCAAATTTGTAGTCTCCAATTGGGATTGTAATATCACTACATAGTATAAAACAAAGTCGCTTCTGTCTGTCTGTCCCTATGTGTGCTTAGATCTTTATAACTACGCAACGGATTTTGATGCGGGTTTTTTAAAATAGAAAGAGTGATTCAAGAGGAAGGTTGAAATGTATAAAACATGCATAATTTATCAGGATTGCACCCGTGCGAAGCCAGGGCGGATCGCTAGTTAATTATATAGTAGGTAACACCCAAAACGCTATGCACTCTGTATAGTTATACCGGTTACACGTGCACACGTATATTTATGTGGGATGATGAGGGTAAATAATAACTAGCTCTTTTCGTAATTGTATCATTTTCTAAGTCATGCATGCGAAATAGCAAAACGCTTCGATAATACTGATTGATGATATTATTTTGAAATAATTACGTTAACCGTAAATAAAGTAAAATGCCCTCACCTCACCAATACATCATAAGAAAGAATAGATGATATGATATGCAAGTTGAAGTGTATCTAAAGTGAATGACCTGACACTCGGGAGGACTTTCCACGAAGTGCCAGTTGCTCTGGAAATAGCCAACGGTAGAGCGGCGGTGCCTCGTCCTTGCCGCGGACCGTGAACCGCTGCGGTGGCCTCTAACCGCACCAGGGCGGATAATTCCCAATCCTAAACCTTAGTTTAGGATCCCGCAGTGAGGGAAATATTTCCATCGGTGTGACATTGTGTGGTAGATTTGATACGTGTTTTCGTGTCTGAGTTTACCTTAGCACCATGTATAAATAAAGTATGTTCTTATAGAAGTGCTCTCGTATTATCTCAGGACTTTATATTATTTTTTTGCTGTAGGTAAGTGATTAAGCTTGTGAACTTGATCTCCTTGGTACCTAAATTGATTGTTAACGCAAACACGCATTTCATGTTCGAATTTCCTATGCCTGAAAGATTATTTTAAAGATGATTTATCTCTAATCACTAAGAACGCATTATCCATCAAAAGCTGACTAAATACTTTTCTCGTTTATAAATATCTGAGGAAAACTGTCCACGAGGTTACCAAATACCTAACCCATAAAGTGCAAAGATCAAAACAAAATACGTCTCAAGCCGGTCTGGTTCATAAACTTTTCATAGTGTCTACCATCTTAATCCGTACTTTCACTCATGCTATCTCCCTCACTAAAGCCCCCGATGACTGTTGGATGATAAGGACAGAATGATCAAAGTTTACAAGCTGTGTTTACAACGGGTGCGCTGGCGCATCGCCAGACTATAACCTGAGCGAATGTCACTTCTCGCAGTTTACGGCCCAATGGTTATTTAATGCTAAAGTATTTATACGTTATAATGCCGAAAGTGCCCTCGCTGTGACGTCAATCACATTTTCATCACAATTGCTTACCGAGGGTATTATAAATGATCGCATTTTCGCTGGATTTATTTGTTGATACCTACATATGTTATAACATAGCAGTGAACGCAATTCAGTAGCATTTGTCATCATCTGCAAGGTCATCTGCTGCTTATAGGATCACTTTGTTATCTGTCTGTCTGCTCATCTGACAACCGGGGTTTCTCAAAAACGCTTTAAGTTATCCAGGTGAAATTAATATCATATACCTTAATATATATATATTAATTTGTTATACCATGGAGCCGTGTGAGAATAGACTTATAAATCAACGCATTTAAAAGATACTTTATGCTGCATTTGTGAACGCTTGAATTGCAAGGGAATCAATGCCTTTATACATATACTTATAGGGTACCTACCTACTTCTCATCGACCTAGAATCATGATATTTGTACCACAAGTAAATAAAAACGTCCGAAAACCGCATATTTGTAGTTAAATTACAGTAATAAATTACTAAATATTTTTTCAATTAAAATTTATGTGATTCAAATTTATTTGAAACTGACAAATTAACCGCCACCTATGTCGATGCATCGGGACAACAGTAATCTAACTGCAAAGTTGAGAGTGTGTCTCATGATAGTTTAATAATCGATGCATAGTCGAACATTTGCCTTAGTCGTTGATAATGCAAAGTTGGTTTCATTAACAGTTGGAAAAGGCTTAATAATTAATAATTATAGGCGTCTAGGCTAGGCTAGGATCAAGTAGGTATACAACATAAAAGCCCAATGATAAAATTATAAAAATGTGGCGAGAGCACTTTATTTATTAAAATAAAGCGCAGCACACTTCTGCGTCACGCGACATCCGTCCAGTCTCTCCGGTTGACCCGACCCTTCCCTCACATGCAATCTGTCCTCCCCTCCGACAACCTTTGTGCATGCAATGTGCATGTGGTGCATAGGTACTTACGGTATATCTGGTTTATAAAAATAATACAGTAAGACAGACAGCGCAGAGCCTTTAGAACCAAAACCGATTTTAGATCCGAAATTGACTTGTAATTGATATGTACATTACCAATAAAGAATCTGAAATCTGAAACACAACGCCGTAACGTTTCTTACATGTATGTCATCGTATCGTTCCACTCTTCGCGACGATTTGATGCGGCATTATGTTGTACCCTTATGGTCTGTGATTGTACCCCTAAAGCACAGTTCGCTGATAAACTACCATGACATTCCGTGAAAAGTTAAAAAGAGCTTTCGTGTCAAAATTATTTACCAAAAATAGGCAAACACGTTTAAGATATAATCTCTTTTGAATTTTACCTAGGTACCCATTTAGTTTCAGTAATTCAAACGCATTTTTTATCTATTAGCTCATTATTACGTTACGAATATGCGCGCAATAAGGGACGAATAAGTCAGGGCGATAAGCGTTCGTTCTCACCGGCCAAGAACCCGAATCGGCGGTGACCGCAGCCGCTCGTATCTGCCGGCGACACCAGATAGCTGCGGAATTAGGAGATTGACCCAGTGCAGTGCTGCACTCAGTTTACCAACATCGCCTATGCCGTCGTCTTTGCTTCTCATGCAGTGATTTTACTAGAAAGGTCCTCGCTTCTCCTATGTATTGAGAGCATGATGTTCATAGAACCCGATTACCAGCGGCTTGACTATATTTAGGATATTTAGGTATCTTACTGTGCTACTTAAGAAAAATTCTTAAAGCTATCGGACGCCGTTCAATCCCTTTATTATTTGCTTAATCGAGGATGATAGCCACAAGCATATACCTCGAAATTAAAATCTGAGTGAATGTTTGGCTCGATGTCGTCGCACCGTCTAAACGATCCTTTAGCTCTAATGAGCGAGATATATCGACGGCAGACAATAACAATCTAAAATGCATTAAGACTATCAGTTGCGCTATTTCTGCCACTTTTCAATTGGCACGCCTTCCGCGACAGACGACCCCCAGACAGGGCTATTTTGATTTTATAGTCAGACTTTTCATCAAACTTAATCTTAGTTCAAAATTTTAATGGAAGAAACCAAGAGCTAAGCGGTTAAATATTGACTGATATTCCATAATTCCAAACTTGGGATGTAGGCTTAAGAAGCGATTTGACTGTTATCTTTTCTATATTTTGTTTATTCGAATGAATCGATTTGCTTAATGTCCTAATTGAAACAGGGATCACAGATGTCATTAATTAAAGCAATATACTCATACATCTTTCGTTGTAAAAAGCCATCCCTTCTAGGTACTTGTTCCCAGAAGATTTCTTCCTCAGGTTGTCTGGCATGGGTCTCCCAGGTATTCTGAGGCAATTGCTGTTGTGTACTTTAATATTCTGGCCCTGTATATAGTACCTACTTACTTGAGTACTTGAGCAAGTATGAGTTAGTAAGATGTTAAAATGTAGACATTATGATCTTATTTATTAATAAAATTGGGCAAGTGCGAGCCCGACTCGCGCATGTAGGGTTCCGTACCTATACATATATATACTCTATAACAAGTTTGTTGTATGGGAGCCCCCCTTAAATATTTATTTTTAGTATTTGTTGTTATAGCGGCAATAGAAATACATCATCTGTGAAAATTTCAACTGTCTAGCTATCACCGTTGTTGAGATACAGCCTGGTGACAGACGGACGGACGGACGGACGGACGGACGGACGGACAGCGAAGTCTCAGTAATAGGGTCCCGTTTTTACCCTTTGGGTACGGAACCCTAATAAAAACTATCGTCTCATAAACTCAGTAGGATGTAATCTCACGATCACGTTACCTATTGTTGACTCCGTCAACAAACTTTATTTCTGCCCAATAGCGGGACCGGCGTCAAAGAATATATATACTAACGTAAACCGGCGTTCCTGGTGACTCACGCGCAGATGAACTCACACGAGAATAATATTTTTGTTTTCGTGCACTGATTAAGAGTATAATTTTACCTACTCAAATAGGTATATATATATAGGTGGCTACCTAGCCGTTAATCTAAACGATAAAGGTCACTTTCTCTTCAACTACCAAAATTCTAATCGCTGGAAAAAATATTGAAGGATCCGATGATCAACGATCCGATCATATTATTGTATTAAGCGGTTTATACTCACGTGAAATTTTCGGGAATGGAATGTTTCGAACTCTTATGGAGCTTTTCATCAAGGACTGCCAGCCGAGTAGTACGAAATAATCGCCGCCATACTCCTCATCCTTTTTCTTATCATCTTTTAGCCTTTTGTCCCCCGATACGTACAGCTATGTTTAATTGATCATTGTTCGTGTAAAATGTAAACAAACTTTTCGACTTGCCTTTAATTGTTGTATTTGTTGTGTCTAGTCCCGGAGCCGGCGTCGGACTTCGAGGCGGCCATCGCGGCGACGGGCTACGGCCGCTTCAACCTGGCGCTGATGCTGTGCACCTTCCCCGCCTTCTGGAGCGCCGTCTCCGTCACCAGCTCCACCTCGTACATCTTCACGCGCGCGCAGTGCGACATGCAGCTCAGTCTGCTGGACATGGGCACCGTCAACGCCATCACCTATGGAGGTACGGTAATGGCTTCTGCCTTCTGCAGTGTCTCACCAACTTTATCTTCTATATCTCCATCAGGACCCATTGCAATATCCAACTCTGTTCCAGCAGAAGAAATGGCTTTTCTAAAGTTGATTTAAATTAACTAAGTGGGGTAGTTGTTGAATGTCATTACGATTGCAAAAAGGCTAGTAAATCGTGATGAGTTACCGCACATGTCAGAGCCGCCGAAGTGCGTCAAAGATAACGGTTATTAATTGATATTAACATTATTAACGCAGTGTTGTGACGGAAAATAAATACTTAAGTAAACAGGGTGAGGACACGCGACCGATAAATAGAATAAACATTTATTTTGTTTAATGAATTATAAGAACTCCTCAATGACTCTCTTGCATTAAACATGAAAGTTAAGAAATTAAAAAATGCCATTTCCGTATTGTCATCCCTGTTTATTAGATTGATTAAAAAGGGACGACACTACAGTATTAATTGACACTTTTTAATTTCTACTCTTTTATGTCGTACTGTACCCTATTAGCCTTTACCTACACCTAGGTAATTACTGCATCTTAGGTATTACCTAGTTAATTGCGCTACCGGAATCGAATTCAAGATATCTAACTCCGCTTATTATTGTTAGTGGACAACATACCTATTTATTATTTAGACATTTTAATGTCGCTAAAATTCCTCTAGAATTCCCTTTTAAATATTATTCAGTCGGTAGTTCATAGACTTAGTTCACAATGATAGTACCGTTCCTTAACCATTGATTTAATTAATTAAATGAGCAACGCTTGTATTAATAATCTACGTTCTAGTTCGAATTGTATACATATACATAAATAGGCAATCTTTATCTGAATGGAACATTGACTCAAAAAGTCGAGCACACGGATTTGATAATCCGCGTAAAAACTCAGTCCAGGCCCGGATTGTAAACCCCATCAACAACAGCATCACAATCGCAACTCACGCATAGTGTGTGCGCATGCGCACGGGTTACACTGGGAAGTTTGCTCGCGCGCCGCGCGGGCGACGCGACGTGAACGTGACGTGACGCGCAAATCCTCGGCAAACTTCTGTGATGTGCTGGCAAACGCAGTGACGTCTCAACGGACAAACACCGACCTAGCTGGCACTCCAGCTGAACTCTTAAAACCAACTCTTCGATGGAGACTAGGTAATAAGGGTCTTACTTATTAAAATACATTCGAAACGGGTTTACTCACGTCGTAGAAGTCGAATAGATCAGCGATTCATAATCAGGAGCTCCCGTGATGAATCGCGTACCGATTCGAAACTTGTCGAGCGATATTCGACTTCTACGACGTGAGTAAACCCGTTTCGTGTGTTTTTTTATATGTCTGAGACACACGGGAGTTTTCTATATTAAAAGGGTCTTGCTCTTTCATTCCCTATAGTAGAGTTGCTAAGCCGCGAAATTGTGCGCATCGGGTTACAAGCATGAAATTTCTACCACAGATAGAGCGTTCCGTCGTGATTATTTTCAGATGTGGAGGGAAGTCAGATTCTGCCCTGCGTGGCGGGAGAGTGGAGTGAATAGGACCTAGTACTATACTCTTTTTCTTTTTTTTATTACTGATCAGTTAAGGCTATTAGGGCTTGTCTGGTATCGTTTTGATGTAAAGCAGATATCAGCAATTATTTTTTTATGTTAATTATGTACTAGAGCACGCAGGCTAAGCTTAACATCAACATTTTTTTTTTCAAGGTACGTTTTGTATTAGACGTGCCCAATATGTATACATTTTAAAAAAACAAGGTTAAATTTGCTATTTAGTAATATTTTTTTGAATTGTAAATGTTCGGGAAATATAACTAGTTAATTTATCGTTCTGAATAAAAAAACTCGTTGTGATTTTTACCTTTTCGGCCATACATCCATATTTGTATATAGAACTATACAAAAATAACATAAAAAAAATATTTCTGATCTCTGTTTTACACGGAAACGATACCAGACAAGTCCTAGTAGACTTAACTGACCTGCAATAAAGAAAGAAAAAGAGGTATATTTGGTCCTATTCACTCCGCTCTCCCGCCTCACAGGGGACGAATCTGACTTCCCTCCCCATCTGAAAATAATAACCGTGGAACACTCTATCTGTGGTAGAAATTTTATGATTGTAACCCGATGTGCACAATTATGTTAGAAAACAGCGGACTAACAACTCTACTACTAATCAATACCCACTATTACCCAATAGACTTTATAAATAAGTAAGTTATGCTTTGCTCTGTGCTCTATGCTCTCAGATATTAAAATAAAATAAATATACACTTTTATAACGTCACGATAATTAATTGTAACTAAGTAATAGTGTGGTAATAGTAACGATATTGCCGCTAATGCGCTATTTACCGAGCTAACATGGTAGCAAATTTATTTACGATAACGCCACTACAACACATAGTAATGGAAGGTAATTCGCAGTCACACAAAGTAAATAATGTCGAAATTATCGCGAAAGTGTGTTTACTAATTACCGTTGTGCTAATAGAGCTATAAACGTTATACAATGTCTTAGTGATTGGTTAGGTAGTGCATTTTAATAAATCAATTTAAACTCTTATTATCTGATGTTTACTAGTAGTTTAGAATGTTTTACAGCTTCTGTTTGTTGTTCTATGTTCTATGTTCGTGGTCATGGAACTTACAATGGGGAATGGATGCAAATTTATAGGAATGAGATAGACCTATAAATTTGCATACACAAAAAGATTTTTTTGTAGCTTACAAAATAAAAATGGTTTTTCCCCCCTTGTGTGGGCATTGTAACGGAAAACTAAACCCAAGTGATAGTTTTTTTCGATTTGGCCGGGAACAGCTATGCTTCTAGATCTGTTTAGCTATTGTAAGTTTATATTATCTAACTAGCAGCTCCTGACCAAGTAGAAAAAACGATCACTTGGGTTATTCTTAGCTATTAACAGAAATTCATATATTTTGAAAAAAGTCATCCATTTCCTATTAATATTTAAGTTTATACTGTGTGCAAGAAAAGCAATGGTTATTAATTATAATTTAAAAGATCTCAGGACCTCGAATTTATCTCTACCGAAGAGTAAAATAACAAACTGCGATAATACTGTTCTTTATTCTGTAACAAGTAAAACATATTTTACACTGGACCTATGAAGTGTTCATTCCTCGTCGGCTCGGGCTCGTCGCGCTTCGTATCTTGCATTCATTTAGCTCGAGCGCCTACTTTTTTTACAGAGCAAACTTGCTATACGTTTTAGCTTCATTTACGTCTGTATGCAGTGCAGTGTCTCAACTGCAACTATAGAAACTGTGCAGTCGGCGTACAGCAGGCTTGCAATCAGTGAGTTCATCGATATAGCAAACTCCTTACTTTTCACTCCCGAAAATCCGATGTCTGTAGGTATAGAACAGAAAAAGCGTAGCTATAGGATAACGTTTTGACTCCTATTGAGCCACACCATTGTCTCAAAGTCGTGAAATTCTATATGTGAAGTGATAATACCAACTCAGAGGGGATTCTTCTGTTCCAGGCATGATCTCGTCGGCCATGATCTGGGGCTTCCTGTCGGACACGCTGGGGCGGCGCCGCATTATGGTGTGGGGCTTCTTCTGCTCCGGCCTGGTCGAGGTGATGGCCAGCATGAGTCAGAACTTCCCCATGCTGCTGGTGACGCGATTCGCGAGCGGTTTCCTGTGAGTGGGTCAGCTATTCTAGGCGTACCAACTAAGCCTCGTAGCCTGTTTACCACCACATTTTTTTAAAGTGTGTCTGCTCTCAGTGCCAAGACCAAATAATAACGATACCTTAGTTCACATCTTATCGTACCATATTTGCATCTGGAAAGTTCCAACACATGAGTTAGCGTCAGGACTGAAATAGTTATTTGTGCAACAAGAGAGCAAAGTTGTTTTTTGTTGCGAGTGCTGATTTTGAGTCCCGAGCCAGCGAAGGATTCTACGTTTGAATCACGAGCGTAGCGAGTGATTCTATGTTAGAATCCTGAGTGTAGCGAGGGACTCAACAGCACGAGATGCAAAAAACTTTGCTCTCGTGTAGCACACACAACTTTTCACCTCATCAGCGAGAACATATTCGACATTTTGTGCTTTTCCTTCCAACGTATGTTTATAGTCTTTGTTGCTGATTTCAATAATATTATTAATCAGAAAATAGATAAGTGCTGCTTAAAAAGGAATAACAATATAATTTAATTGAAATTATAATCAACCAACCAACACGGTTATTGTCATTATTTGATCAAATTGGAAGATTTAACAGATACATGACGTGTTTATTTATAAATACATGTTATATTACGAGATTTTGTTTATAAATTGATTAATATTTTCACTCCTAAAACACCAAACAAAATAAATGCAAAAGAAAATAACAATTACAATATGAACTCGATATTTTTTAAAGTATGTTTCGAATATGCATCTATGATAAATGGTGAAATTATAAATTATTATTATATTTACAATAAGTAATAAGTTGAAAAATCTTATTTTATTTGAGCAATGATTTATTGTTTTATATAATAGGCACAATAATTTTAATATTCGGTCGTTAAATAAAAATATAATAAAGAAAAAAAAACGTTGCAATTAAAACTTTTTCGGGTGTTTTAATGAATTTTTGGTATAACGCGTATCCGAACTGTTCTCAATCGAGGTCGGATTCGAAAATCGAATTTCAAATTGATAAGTTTCTATCCCTCTCTTTTATATACATATGAAAGAAACAGAGTGCATCGAGATTCAAATGATTAGAATTTTATAATTAACCTTTGGCTGAAGAATGACAATTCGTGGTCAGATATTGAAAAAATTAAAAAGCTACTTTCTACTCACGCTCGAAACAAAATCGCATTTTGTTCACTGTTATCTGACAGCAAAATCGCCATGTTTGAGCTGGTGAGGTGAAAACACATTTTTTGTCGTGTAACAACGTCGTTGACAGAATAATGAGGTTACGTTTGCCTGTATCCTCAGCTTCAACGGGCCGTTCGCGGTGCTGATCTCGTACCTGGCGGAGCTGCACCGCACGGAGCTGCGCGCGCGCGTGATCCTGCTCACCAGCCTGTTCTACACCGTCGCCAACTCCACGCTGCCGCTGCTGGCCTGGGCGCTGCTCACCCAGGACTGGACCTTTCACCTCACTGACAAGTTTGGTAAGGAAACAAAATGTTAAAGGCGTGGCAAGGCGTCAATCATATTAATCTAAGGTTTGAATAGTTTTTTCCTTAAAATCAATGGCAGTACGAAATTGGTTTCTAAGTGTTGAGCCAGACGATGTTTTAAGTCTTTTTTATACTCACAGACTTTAATCTGTCAATTATAATTTCGCAGACAAAATCACAATAACGCACTTTTTAATCCTGTAACAAAATTCTATACTCTATGGTACCCGCTACAGAACTTTAATATTCATAAGACATCTCTCTAACACAACTCTAATCTAATAATTCCTAAAAGAAAACATAAGCGTATTTGATGCTCACTGATTGGTCATGTTTTTTAATAGGTCAGTTTTAGTTGAACGAAATAGGTTAAATCAAAAATAAAAAATTATATTGGAGAATGACGATTTGCTCGTATAAAAAGTATTGTATGCAATAGCACGCAATATTTACACAATTAGGTCTTAAAGTCTCGTACCTTACATAGGCCACTCGGCAAGCCTCGTGACCTAAACGCGGTACTCGACTTTAAGAACCTCCATTGTGCAACGATTGCACAAAACACTATTTTGCGTCACAAAAGAAAAAAAAAAAGAAAATTAAAACAGTCAGGATATTAGTGCCATAATTTCATCAATATTTTATCAATATTGTTATCCTCCGCAGTGATTCACTCATGGAACCTGTTCCTGCTGGCGACGGCGCTGATGCCGCTGCTGACGGGGCTGGCGTTCCTCTGCCTGCCCGAGAGCCCCAAGTTCCTCATGTCGCGGGGGCGCAACCAGGAGGCCATGGAGGTGTTCCGCCGGATATACCGGCTCAACACCGGCCACACCAAGGAGGACTACCCGGTACTTCTTGTTCTTGATTGATAAGTCTCTGTTAAACCCTACTACAATGTGTTCCATCACCTAAATAGTGCGTCACCTATATGTTTTATTTTGATGTGCAATAAAGCATATTTTCACCTCACCAGCTCAAACATGGCGATTTTGCTGTCAGATAACAGTGAACAAAATGCGATTTTGTTTCGAGCGTGAGTAGAAAGTAGCTTTTTAATTTTTTCAATATCTGACCACGAATTGCCATTATTCAGCCAAAGGTTAATTATAAAATCCTAATCATTTGAATCTCGATGCACTCTGTTTCTTTCATATGTAAATAAAAGAGAGGGATAGAAACTTATCAATTTGAAATTCGATTTTCGAATCCGACCTCGATTGAGAACAGTTCGGATACGCGTTATACCAAAAAATTCATTAAAAACACCCGAAAAAGTTTTATATTTTTATATTATATTTTTATTTAACGACTGAATATTAAAACTATTGTGCCTTTTATATAAAACAATAGATCATTGCTCGAATAAAATAAGATTTTCCAACTTATTGTAAATATAATAACAATTTATAATTTCACCATTTATCATAGATGCATATTCGAAACGTACCTTAAAAAATATCGAGTTCATATTGTAATTTGTTATTTTCTTTTGCATTTATTTTGTTTGGTGTTTTAGGAGTAAAAATATTAATCAATTTATAATTAATCAATCAATTAATCAATCAATCAATTTATTTAATTAATTTATTAATTTAATTAATCAATTTATATTGCAGTTTGGCGAAACATATAAAGTGTACCAGTTTTGTAATTTTTTTAGCATAATAAATTAAAAAAAAAAAAAAAAAACAAAATCTCGTAATATAATATGTATTTATAAATTTATAAACACGTCATGTATCTGCTAAATCTTCCAATTTGATAAAATAATGACAATAACCGTGTTGGTTGGTTGATTATAATTTCAATTAAATTATATTGTTATTCCTTTTTAAGCAGCACTTACCTATCTATTTCTGATTAATAATATTAGCAACGAAGACTATAAACATACGTTGGAAGAAAAAGCACAAAATGTCGAATATGTTCTCGCTGATGAGGTGAAAAGTTGTGTGTGCTACACGAGAGCAAAGTTTTTTGCATCTCGTGCTGTTGAGTCCCTCGCTACACTCAGGATTCTAACATAGAATCACTCGCTACGCTCGTGATTCAATCGTAGAATCCTTCGCTTGCTCGTGACTCAAAATCAGCACTCGTAACAAAAAACAACTTTGCTCTCTTGTTGCACAAATAACTATTGTATTGTATTGTACAAGTTGTTCAATTACACTTCGGTTAAGTGTAAAGCTCAATACAATTACCCTATTAACATTCATTGATTATGAGGAGACTTAGAGGATCAGGTCCCTTAAACGTTCGTCTCACTCATCATTCTATAAAAAACCGGCCAAGAGCATGTCAGGCCACGCTCCGTGTAGGGTTCCGTAGTTGCCCATCCTTCACAATAGACGGGCTTAAAACAGCGGTTTTAAAGCCCGAGGTTTAAATTACGAGAAAGATTTCAAGCTCTTTGAAAAGGTCGTAAACGCCAAAGTGACTGTAATTACTTATTACCTTCTGGAAGTTATCGATTATACGCGCCAGATTAAGCAAAATGTTTTAATACCGTATGGCACTTAACTAATAGGTATGTGTAACTTTCGAAGTACCTATAAGGAAACCGCGCGGCACTTACGTAATTTTAAAGAAAATTATGAACTTTTGCGATAACTCAAAAACGTAGTTTTCAAAAAATAGTTTTCATTGAAAGCGCTTCTAAGGCCTCATTTTTATTCATTTTTCGATAATTTTTTGACCCGTGGTTAAAAAGTTAGAGGGGGGTGCTATTTTTTGGATTACTAGAGCGAATATTTACAAAACTGCTGGCTTTATCAAAAAATGATGTTTGGAGACCCCTATTATTTTTAAAATAACTATTCAACGACACCCCACACACTAGTTTTAGAACGAAAAAAAAATCACCCCCACTTTAGGTGTACGGGAGGTACCCGAAAAAAAGATTTTTTTTCTAGTTTTTATTTTACCGTTTAGTCGGCGTGATACATACACATACTCATACCAAATTTCAGCTTTCTAGTACTAATGATCACGGAGCTAAGCAGCGGACGGACAGACAGACAGACAGACGGACATGGCGAAACTATAAGGGTTCCTAGTTGACTACGGAACCCTAAAAATTATACTCAAGCCGCTGCAAGTCACGCGTCGTAAGCAGTGGAAACCTGCCGCTGAGGCCCTAAGCAGCTTATACTCCTCGACTCGATGAATTACAGGAAGCAAGAGAAAGAGAAAAGTTTAACCGAAGCCAGGAGTAGAATCAAAATATATTCTCTTATCTACGGAGATCTCCTTTTTCACTTTCCTGCTAGAAGAATCTTCGTGTGTTTAATTGGGAATAACCCAACGGGCAAAACTGAACCAAAATTTGCTGTAAATCAGTGACAGACGCAGTTTTATATCCGTGATAGAAACATCTCTGTCACTGGGAAGTGGCCTCAGTTTTACAGCTATTTCATGATATAAATATCATGTGTATTTTGGCACCGCACGTCACTACTTTGATGTATATCCATGATAGGTACTACAATGTTTTATGAATCTATTTAGCGTTACACCAATGGTGCCTGAATCACTAGATATATCACTAAATTGTGATAAGAAAGTAACAGCAATGCTGATATAGAGCTGTTTGTTGTTATATTGTTATTAGGGATTCTTTTATGTCGCATATCGTTGGTGCTAAATACTGAGTGTTATGTGTAAATAAAGTAGTGTCACAGGTAGTGTGAAAAAAATGACCTTACAAATAACAGTTTTGTAAGTATAATAAAATAGCAAACTATTTTTGTGTTAGTAAGAAGTGTCAAGTTGCTGTTATTAGGTACGTGCATAACGGTTAATTTTTCATGCGCTCAAAAATTTATTGATGAAATAATGTAAATCTTCAAACAACTTTATGCTGCTGGTGTTAAGGAAACGCCATTATGATACTTTAGACGCATATCAGCTGCGTTATGTTCTTATATATCTCGAGTTGGCTCCATTAGTGCACTGATATATCACCAGCGATATTGCAGCGCATTAAAAGCCACAATAGAGTTACTTAGCTGTATAGGTACAGGCACTGTATATATCTGATATGCAACGAAATTGCTCTAAATCACAGTTAGAGATACTGTTGTGCAGCTGTGTTAATATGTGCTGTATTAAGAAGTCCAGTAAACGTTTCTGTCATCAATTCTTATCACGATATAGCTGTATAAGATTATACAGCTAGATGATGATACAAGTCATTATTTAGTGTTAATACATTTTATTTTATCACTACTTTGCTAGTTGGGAAGCTGTGATCAAAAGCTAATTTTCCCCACATTCCAGATCAAATGTTTGGTTGAAGAAAAGACCGAGCAGCAAGGAAGCGGCGTGGCGGCGCTGCGCGGCGGCTGGGCGCAGCTGTCTCCTCTGTTCCGGGTGCCGCACGTCACGTGGCTCGTGATCATCTGCGCCATCCACGTCGGGTGCATGTTCGGGTCAGTTCAAACTCTTTCCCTTTCTGAGTATTTTTGGTTTCTTTACCACCGAACAACAAACAACATCATTACGAATTATTAATTACTTTACTGCACTTCACGAGAAACTACAAGACCTAAGCAGTCTAAAAAATCCAATTTAAACGGATTAATTATATCACGTATATTGATTATTTGAGCCTTCCTAACGTTTCAATAGTGTTGGCAATAACCACCAGTCTTCGAATATTGTCAGTCAGTGCCATACCTCATAAATGCGCGTAATCATCAAGCGTTACAAGGATTGTCAAGTTTCAGAATTTGAAATAGTGTTTTGTGAGACCAGTTGTTTCATGCCGTCTGCAATTGCAATCACATATATGATGCACCCTCGTTAAATAACCGATAGAAATGGAAATTAGTTCTTACGACCAAGTTAAGAATCACTATACTTTTTTGACGAAACGATTTTACTAACCGCATCATGATCAGATCCAACACACTCCGGCTGTGGTACCCGCAGCTGGCGGCCATGATCAACTCGGACTCCTCGGAGTCACTGTGCTCCGCTATCGCGCCCGCCAACGCCACGCTCGTGGAGGAGGGCTGCCGGCCCATACAGACCGACATGATGACTTACATGCAAAGCGTCATCGTAGGGGCTGGATCTGCGCTGACCTACGGTGTGGGAGGGATGCTAGTCAACAGGTTAGTTACCTACTATTGCGCTTCACGCTTGTCTGTAGTAGGTACCCACAGCTGGCCTACGTGTTCAACTTGGACTCCTCTGAATCGCTGTGCTCTGCTATTGCACCGGGCAACGTTACAACAGTGGGGGAGGGCTGCCAGCCGGTACAGAGATATGATAACCTACATGCAGACCGTCATCGTCGGGCCTGGATTTGCGCTGACTTTTGGATGTGTTGGTTAACAGATAAAATCTACCTTTCATTATAATATGTAGGTAAGACATACAAAATCATTCTATGCCAACTTCTCGATCATTCAAAACATATCTTAGTACTGCCACATGATGTGCACGTGTGAGCACGAATTTCATGTAGACACAGATCTGAAGCAGGGAAAATACCTAGCAGTGTTAATGACAATTTTATTAAGTATATAGTTGTAATATAGTATATTACTGCCGAGGCCGGGAAAAGTCAGTTCGTGGATGAGTATGATTTTGAAGGACGAGGCGTAGCCGAGTCCTTCAATAATACGAATCTGCGAACTGACATTCCCGCCGAGGCTTGTATAGTGCTTTTCTCCAAATATGCTTGGAAATAATCACCAATCTACATTTTAATTTAATGTATCAGTACCATGAAGTTCATTTGGTACTTATTTTTTTTAGAAATAGGAATAAAATTTCGGGTCCGAATCATATATTTGATTTAAAACAAAATATATTAATAAGAATTAAATATATATGAAAACACAATAACAAAAAATATGCACATAGGTAATTATAAATTTTAGTTAAATGAACAACTTCTAAACACACTGTTTTTTTTAGAAACCATACCATATTTATCATTCGGAGAAGATCATAAGTTCAAAAAACTTTTATGTTGATTTGGACACAATCATTTCTGTTTTATTTTTTATTTGTTTACGTTTGGTACACTTATTAATTTTCAAATCACTCATTAAATATCATCATATTATTAAAATTAAAACTGTCGTGAGAAATCTCTAATAAATAACTAAGAATCATGAAAATAAATTAACCGCATATAAGATTATTATTCAAATTGTTTGTCCGTTATTCGAAATTTGTCGACATTTCAAATACATTGACAGTAGCAGAGCAAAAAAATGTTCAGTGCAAGAACTAAACGCAGAGAACAATTAAAAAGTTTATAATAGTTTTTATTTTTTAAATTTAGTGGACAATTGGCTGTATGGTGAATTATCAGTCTTTGAAAAAATTCAAAGTAAAAATGCAGTAACCGGCCAAATTAAGATTACCCTCATTTGTATGAGACGTTATAAACGGAAGGCGTGTTTTTTACTTAATCGTCTTATTTAAATAATATTGATTTCCCGGCTAAGGCCAATAATATATATTTTTTTTAATTTTCATTAACGCCTTCTAAATATAACGCCTTCTAAATATAACGAACGATTTCGCGGTCCAGTTTTACTACATTAATGGCAACATTTCCAAGCAAGTTGGAGAAAAAGTTTTTTTTTTTGTCTAAAGTGGTCTCCACTGTCTGTGTTGAATAAAATCGTTTGTGACAGACGAACCGGCCTATGATGATGATCATTTGTCTACATTTAGATGCGGTAAGAAGCTGGTGGCCGCAGTGTGCAGTATATCGAGTGCGGTCATCGTGATTCTGATGCCGTTCTTCGGCAACAGCGCCGACGCCGTGGTGGCCATGATGACCGTGGCCATGGCCTTCACCTCACTGTCCGGCGCGTCGCTGTCCAGCATCACCGTCGATCTCTTCCCCACGTCCCTCAGGTACAATACACAATACAAAATGCTTTATTGCAAACCAAAAAAAAAAAAAAAAAGTTTACAAAATCAATACAGAACAATAATTTTGGTAATGGTAGACAACAGGCGGTCTTATCGCTAAAGAGCGATCTCTTCCAGGTAAATAGATGATATCACCAATAACTCCTACAACTCGTATATAAACTTGGTAACCACTGATGATATATCGTAAAAACACCTGGTTCGTAGCGTGTAGGTCTAGGATGCTTCAGACAATCCAGTTCGAATCCACTGTATTGGACTTATCTAGTAGGTGGGTAGCTACCTATAGAATAACGTAAATCAGCAAAGTCAACGGATTCGAGGTTAATCATCTTGTTACTCGCCTTACTATGTTCTAATATCTGCTTCGTAGTACATAAATAAATGTTCTCTCTAATAAAGATTTTCATTGAAAGTTATGAAACGGTGGAATAAGAGGATAATTTTTGTTAATTAACAGAGTGATGGCGATGGCAACGTTTCTGATGATGGGCCGCATGGGCACCATCACCGGCACTGTCACCTTCCCCGCGCTCATCGACTTCGGCTGTCTCCCGCCCTTCATCACCATCGCAGCAGTGCTTGCCGGTAACTATCCTGACTGCCACGTACTGGAGCTGGCCGCTTGGCCATTGTGGTCAGCGACCTTATTAATGAGTACCTATAGCCTGATCCATCAAAATTAACAGTTCACTTCTGTTATACTTACATGAGAATTTAACAGAATCTTGGTTAATCATTCCGTATTCCGCCGGGTGACATCTAGAAAATCTGTCTAGCACTACATAGTACCTAGTCGTGCAATGTTGTTCTCAACTTTGTATACCTAGTAATAATGCATAAATAAGATTAGCTCCAGTCTAACGCCCTCCTTTTTACAGCTGCTCGTGTACTAGAGAGTTGAATACGTTCACACTAGATGGCGCTATGCTTAATGAGAGAATTAAGTCATTGCTTTAATTTCCAGCTTGTGGAGTGGCCTGCTTCCTTCTACCAAACACGACGCTGAAGAAATTAGAATAGAAAAGACGAGCATTTTTATGTATTTGATTCCTTTCTATAAGATTACAGTTTACTGTTAGTAAACAACTGCCTAAAACTTATGTATGAATTTTGTTTTGTGTATCATTGTTTGTTTTGTTTAAAATGTGTTTTAGTTATTAAATCCACGTATCATTCCCTCCTTATAATATTCAATGTAAATAGTGTGCGAATAATAAGGATATTATATGTATATGTACAGTATCTAGGTTAGGTCAGGGAAATATTAAAAGTCTAGAATTTTTAAAAATAATCTGTTCTTTTATTTTATTTCCGTTTTGATCTCAGGCGCTCACAACTTAGGTCTTATTCAGGGATAACAATTACTACCTATCTACATTATTTAAAATTTATATTAATTATTATTTCTTTATATTCAACATATTTTTAAGTAATGTACCAAATGGTTGTGAACTCTCGGTCCCGTGTACTTTGTACGTGGGACGCATACATTGTTTAAAAATACGTTTGTAAGTTTGTTAAGGCGATACATCAGTCTAATGCAATGACTAAACAGCACAATATCAACATTTTTTTAATAAGAACTTGAATTCGAACCTACCTAATGGTTTAAAATCAGAATCATGCTGGAAAACATTTTGTGACAGCATTTAAGTTAACATAGGCATACAATATATATTTTTCCAAATTTCTAAGAGCTCAGTTCCTAATGCCATTTTAACACCAGTACTGAGTTTTCAACTCCCAAAAAACAGCCTGCTCCTTTGAATAAAGCTTTTACGGGAGCTGTAAAAATCAGTCCATAGATGCATAAAGTATAAATATTATACATTATAACAAAATGGCTAGGTTTAACAAGACTATATCTGCGACTTTAAACTTTGATCCACAGTTTAAACTTGTATCTGCACGGATCCCTGTTGAATAAATCTTGAACTTTTTAAATAAAAAGTTCAGTTCATCGCTAGAGTTACCTAATTAAAAGCTTTAAATTGGTCTCCCGTCTTTATAATTTCAATTTTCTATTACTCAGCGATCAGTAGCAAATACACTTTAAACAGAGAATATGCACAGAAGACGAATAAAAGCTAATTAATATATTAGTAATAATAATAGTAATTCCACCTGCTCGTTACGTCATTGCAAATAAAACATTAAATAAATATGGCCATATTAAAAAGAGTATTAAGAGTAGGTAAGAAATAATGTAGTTATTTCTGTCTTCCTCTGTACAAATATATCTGCTACTGCTGAACTGGGTGACATGAGCTACTTGGTAAAGTACCCTGGGGGCTACCCCGTACCGATGCATGTATATCTTAGAGTGAGAGTACTCATCAATTTGGAAGTGTTCCCAATGCTAATGTGTATTAAAGATTATCGTAATGTGTATTAAAGATTTGTCTTTTATTTACAAACAATTTAAAATAACATGGTAATGAGCACTTAGCCATGGTGTTGACGATACGTTAAACCCTCGCTATTGCATACATAGCGAGAGCACTCTCACCAACGGTCGGGTCGGCGTCGGTCAGAGCAGCCCCGGGACCGAGTATAACCCAAGAAACACCTTTAAAGACTAGATTAAACCTTATTGTCGTCGACTCACTCTGTCCTAAAGCGTGTTATGTATACTATATACCCTTAAATTCGAGCTTTTCCATTCAAACATTTGTATAACTATGTAAAGACTTAAAGTTACAGGCCAGTGAAATTGACAGTAGTATCCTAAATTTTGGATTTATATATATAGGTACATATTTGAATACAACGCAAGGCACAATGTTGAATCTGTTTAAGACGTAACCTATCTATGTTTTAAATCAATTTATTAATTATTGGCAGATCTTCGTAGATTAAAAATACGTAGTGTCGCGTGTACGAAATGTCAATGTCACTGCGGCTGCCGCCTTGACGGAATGTCAAAAGCACTGTTTAGTGACATCGCTGTAGCGTGTACATACTTGTGGAAGCACCCGGTGTTGCTCGCCGGCCTATCCCGGGCCCGCTTCGAAATGCTTACACAGCCTTCACATTTTCAAACAAACCTATCTCGCCGTACATAGTAGTGTCAACTGTACAAAAACTATACACTAACTCTTAAATAATTGTACAATCTAAGGTAAGGCATATTTTAAAGTATAAATAGTTTAATTACATATTTATAGTACATAATTGTAAGTTTTAATTTATTATTTACAGTCTCGCGTTGTCTTAAGTCGAGTGCTATACATACCTATATAGTAATACAACTTTTACAATTGTATAAGGTAATAATGACTATACATAGCATAATACAATCAGCAGTAGATCAGCAGTAGCTGAACGAGCAACACTATGTATCTGCTTCTGGTTGTGCATGCTAGTTGACAGTAAGGCCTCGTAAATATCATGACTTTTAGAAATGCTATATATCACAAAATTTATCACTACTAACATGACAGCTACTGATAACTAAAATTCATTCGGACAAGCCTCTAACGATCATTTCTGTCAATCCGCGATAGAGCCAAAGGTTTTGCAGATTGCACGTTGCAGTGTCGTCTGATTGAAGATGTATTTCAATAATTTTATGTTACACTAGCTTTTGCCCGCGACTACGTCCGCGTGGAACTGGAAGTATGGAAGCATCCTCGTACAACACGATAGATATCCACCTAATCACCTTAATTAATAAAAGGGATTATTAAAAGCGCCTAAGCAAATGTAAGAGTAATTGTGCTTTTGGTCTAATCATTACGTTTCCGACAGGGTCATCAATGTCATCATGAATTACTTACTTACTTTTCAATCTTTTTAGGGATAATTTCCAGGATGAAAACTGTCCTATGTCCTTCATCGGATCTTAAACTATCTCCATGCCAAATTTCATCAAAATCGATTCAGCGGTTTAAGCGTGAAGAGGTAACAGACATACAGACACACTTTCGCATTTATAAGTATGGATTTCTGGTCGAAAATTTCAAAAATACTATGGCTGACATAATAGTAGTCCTAAATAATGCGATATATGGCACACTCACTGAAGACGGGGTAATGTACGGAGAAAATAAGTCGCACTCCATATAAATTGGCTAATCCAATCTCAGGGAGTCGCTTCATGAACGGACAGTACAATGATGTAGCACAGTAATCATTAAAAATGGCACGGAAATGATATTAGACAAATGAAATAACCGTATCTCCGACATCCCCGTCTCCCCCAAGTTTCTTCACATTCATCAACACAATAAATTCATCACGCCGATCACATATAATCACTGGTCACAAGGCCTCTCGGAGGGGACGCGTTCATAGACCTGTTTATATTTTAACATCACATAAATAATTGGTTAAGTTCATCACTCCTCGGTCACGCGGCCGCTCGTAAAAAATCTAAAATCACTGCGACGCAGTTCATAAATCACAAAGGTCCTCTCGCTTCGTAAAAAACTGTAAGATCGCACCTACACGGGTCGGGTGTCGGCTCAGCGGCGGGGTCAGCTCTCGGGCGCCAGCAGCACCTCGAGCCAGCAGGGGCAGGCGGTGACGTCACGCCGCGAGTACTTGGGCCCCCAGCCCTTGGCGAAGGAGACGCGCACCGAGCGCGGGTCCACGGGGCCCACGTGCGGCGGCGCGCGCGCGGGCGGCGGCGCGGCCGGGTCGAACACGCGCAGGCAGTGCGCGGGCGCCACGCGCCACACCAGCAGCGCGCGCGCCGCCGCCGCCGCCGCGTCCAGCGCCGGCGAGCTCACGAACACCGGCTCCTGGCTGCGGTTGTACAGCCACACGCCGTCCGCCTCCAGCGACAGCGTCACGCCCTGCCCGATCTTCGAGCGGATCTTTCGCACCTGCGACGAGACGATTACCGGGTTAATTGCTGTCCGATTTGCGATGAAACAGACTATACTTTATGATGCGATCCGGGCTACCCGACTTTGGCTCTATCAATAATATCTATGATTTTGTTAAACTTATCATATCCTACTAATTCGTCTAGGGAGCCAGAAAAATTGTGCAATAAAAAACAATTGCACTCATTGGCGATATCCTCATTAATGAGGAAACAATTAGGTATTTAGTTGCCTTAAAATAATCTAAGTTACAGGTATTTAAACCTAATTTAACTAAGCACTAGAGCAATTATGGTAATTGATTAACCGTTGCAATAACATATGAATAGATGTCGTAACAATTTGCATAAGGTATAGTCATTCAAATTGATAGGGCCATTAACTTTTAATTGCGCTACTACGCAAAGCATTACCAGCCATTTACTAGTAATACTGGGCAATCTGACCTTGGATACGTGACAACTTTAAAGAAACAGAAAAAATTGCAATGTCTGTTTTTTTTAATTTAAGTATGCCTAGTAGCTATCTTCGGGAACTACAACTAAGTGCCAACTAAGAACAATACTTGATTTATACTGGAATGAATTGGAGCAACATACGGAAAATAATGGGTTCAGAGATGAATAGTGATTCAAGTGAATCCGATCCAGCAACAATCAGAGGTTATCGGCGCGCGGGCACTGGAATCAGTGCTAAATTTAGATCAATAAAGATTGAGTGTTGTTTACCATACAAACTTTATATTCGCCACTATCCGTCGGCGCTAAAAATAAAATCTAATGCGTAGTAAACTACGGAGCTTACTTAGTGCTTACCTACTTAGTGCTGAATTAAATGTTCCATTTCTAAGTAATGTTTTAATTATAAACTCGCCCCTCATTAGCATTCTAAGATTAGGTCACACTCAAAACAACGGTGACTGAACATACATGTAAAATCCATTGATTTTTGCGTCATTGTTTAGTTTTGAACATCGTGATCATATGATATCATCAAAAAACAATTACTTTTACTTTTTGGTGTGCATTACATTACAACTAGCATATATTTGAGATAAGGAGCGGTATTTATGGATTACTAATGTTTGGCAAAAAAGTTTCCCAAAGTATCACATCACAAACTTTGTTTCCCAAATTTTTAAATGGCAAAAACTCAATTGTCAAAACAACTTATCGCAATTTTACAATAAGCAAACCTCTTTTTTAATTACATGGTCATGTTCTATTTTCCCAAAATTTTTTTTGGCAAATGTATCGTTTGGCATAACATACCAATCCCAAAATATTCCATGGCATACGATTTATATCCCAATTTGAGTAGTGAGCTGGGTTTTCGCTGGGGCTGCGCAAAACGCGCATGCCAGCAAATTTAGTCGCTCCGCTATACAATATACATGGTCACAATGCAAATTAACCTAACCTAACCTACAGTTTTCGGTTTTGGGACCCATTTTGACGCTCCGCTAGCTTCACTCGCTCCGCTATACATGGTCACAAAACAAACCTAACCTAACCTACAGTTTTCGGTTTTGGGACCCATTTTGACCCACTACTACCACCCCCATCGTTATTTATCTAAGTCCTAAAAATTGTGTCCATTGCCAAACTCTTGCTATAAGTTGAGCATGGGAAGTGATAAATTTGGGAAAAAAAAATTGCCATAGGTATAATTTATGAGAAAATGAAACATTTGCTTAATAAAATCTTGACGAAGTGAAACTTTGCCAAATGATATTTTGACCAAATGAATAAGTTGCGAAATGTAACTTTGCTAAAGATTCGTTTGGAAAATGAAACTATTGCGATAAGTTATTTGGGAAGTCATATTTGGGAATTATAATTTGTCAATCGGAAGTACACCGGTATTTATATGTATGTATAAAAGTGCTTAGCACCATATCTATCGAGATCTTCATGGCTGAGGAATCCTAGAATACGCCCAGATCACTCGCATGGAGGAAACATTCGCCGCTGCACCGGTTCAAACGGACCGGCCCAATTAGCCTGATGTGATAATTGTTGTGATAGTTCGTGTTACGCGTACACGGCTCGGCTGCTGTGTTTAGAATGCATACCTAATTTGATCATATTTAAGGCAATTTATACGCTTTGAAATTATCTGGAGGACTGTGATTACTTACTGTAACGCTAGGTGTTTCTTAAGTGCCAGTTTAAGATTCCCGCTCTGGGAATAGTTGAGCAACGCACCTGGTCAGTCTTTGGCGTGTCGGGCGGGTGGTCGAGCGCGTCGAGGCAGAGCCCGCTGCGGCCGGCGCCGGCGCCGCCGAACACGTCGACGGCGCGCACGCGCACGCCGAACTGCCGACCCACGCGCGTCGCCAGCTCCCAGTACGCCAGCCGGCACCACTCCGTCTCCCAAGTTTGCCGCTCTGTAATTTAATACAATAAAGTTAACTACCCAATTCTATGACATGTCTGTCGTCTATCCCCTGTCTGTCGGCCCCCAAACATAGACCAACATAGACCATTGACTCTTAAGCCCAATAGGATAGCTTCTTAGGTCTGGCAGAGGATACGTTTCGAACCCGGGAGTCGTGATTTTTTCAATCAAAATTTTTTCACTTTGTTGCTTATCACAGGGACGAAATTTGTTTGCTCCTTTATGCATGCGAAACAACTGTCAACGCGTCCTTACAGCAAGCGACAAACCGTCACATATTATGATTAAATTTAATATTCAATCCTACTTAAAAGTGTCGTCATTTATACAATGGTGGTAAGTAGTGAAAGAAAATGAGAAGTTTGGTAACTCGAGCCGCGCCAAGATTATTTCATAAAGCTATCCATTTTGCATTCGACACTGGAAAAATCATTATAAAAGAACTTGTCCAGCATCCTCCAGATAACGCTTCGCAGAGACGCGGAACACGCGGCCGACTTATTTGCATTGTGGTTGTGTTGTGTTATAAAAGCAACGTAATACCTACGCATACTTCAGAATTACGAATGGAATAGTGCAGAATGCGGGCAACGACTAGCAGGTGAGTGCAAAGTTATTATTTATAAACATTGCAAGACATGTCAAGAAATTCCTGCCCGTCAGTCAGCCGTGCAGCAATCCCGGGTGACAGCAGCATTATATTAGGGGCTTACATCACGCATTGTTCCAGAAAGTTGGCCGGCGCCGCGCCGGCCCATGCCAAACGACGGCAAACTAGAAAGTTCACTAAATTAACCGTATGTGTAACTTGATATGGAAAGCAGGTCTTTGTTTTACACGTCTGCGTCTAAGTGCTTATCTATTAGTGCCGGTGTTGGCCGCACGACGCCTGACATAAGGGTCGACGCTGCTGTGACAGTATTGATTGAGAGAAGCCTCCTGACTTGGTGATGAAACTAAGGTTTACTCCACAATTTGCCAAGAATGGCGTCTTCTTGCCTCGCGTCAGCGGGCAAGGTCCTCTTTGCGTCATCGTGAAATTCAAATAAGTAAGTAATCAAATCAAGTATTTGCTCTCCAAAACATGTTCCACAGGAGAGTATAATTACTCTTCGTCTTCATACATACATCAGTTTTCTAAGAAACCTAACTCAACCATGACAAGTTACGATACAATGGCACGCGGAGTCAGTTGGATAATTCAAAGTGGTCCCATAACGAGACGTGGTGGTGCGGCGGCGGCGGCGGTGGTGGCGCCGCGGCGGCGGCACCGATCGATCGTCAAGGTTAGACACGTGGAAAACCTCCACCACTAGGTTACTTTTCTACGTTTATTTTGAATGCCGTAACCTGCGACAGTATGCCATAGCATCAAATCAGTATCTGCTCAGTCTACTCGGATATCTACCTACATATGTGCCTACCCAAAAATTTGTTGCTTCGTAGTTTGAGTTGTCGCTTACAGTTTGTAGATAATTGAGAGATTTACTTGTAAACGAAATCGGTGTATTATTCTGTGGCGTAAAACAAAAACTTAGGTCAAGCCTCAGGGATAGATTTCGCTTACTATTTCCTAGGTAACAATAGAAAATGATGTTTTATCGTTCTGAATTGGACAAGCCCGTTTGTATCAGTTTATATGGATGGACGCCACGCCACGCCTCTTACTATTATGTTGTTTTGATGTACAGAAAACGTTACCGGCTGCTTCTCGGTTACCTCATGTCACTTACCTATATCTTTAGATTCTTTAGTCAACTGACTGTGTATCAGAAACAAATGTTATAACGATCAGGAGCCCATTTAGTGGGGTGCCCGACGTTTTATATAACTTCACTTAATCTATTTTGGTTTGATATACCATTGCTTTGTATAATCAAATAATGTAACGAATGGTATAATATTGTTTTAGATAATTTTCAAATGATCTAATGTAACAATTGATATAATGGTTTATAGGTATAATTACTTTTAGTATAATGTACCTTTACTATATTTATTACTTGGTATAAAACGTATTTATCATAATGACTTACTTGATATAATTCGTCAATGCTATAAACTACAGAAGATATAAGTTGATTTTCATGAGCTCGAAGCGAGCGAGCCGCGCAGGTCCGACTGGCTTACGATTCATTTGTTATATGAAAACGCTATTATTCTAAATAGTATGTATGATAAACAAATTTATGTGATAAATATGTTATACGAAAGTTTATTTATGCATATTGTCATTATGTCATTTAGCCTATTAAGTATATCAATCGATAATTAGAGAATAGCAAATATAGGAAAATATATGAAACGTTACATTATATGAAACAACTTTATATCAATCGATTGTATATCAAGTGTATGTTAGTTTATCTGACATTATATGAAACATTACGGACCCGATTTAGTGGATAGCCACGGTCACGGAGACGTCGCCCCGAGGTTTAACTTTAAACCCTCCTTGTTTGTCCGCGATACGACAAAAGACGTTATCTCTGCTTTATAATAGGTTATAAAGGGCTGCCTCGAATTATATAATAGATAAAACTTTACGAGTTCATTAAAATCTGTGAAATACCACACGCACGGATGTTTGGACAGCGCGATACAGATATTGTGTGACACATAAGTTGCACTAGAATTTAGGAAGTGTCTGCTATACCTAATTCCCTAATCATTAACAGTTTTATTAAGCTTTAATAAAATCTGACACAAAAGGATGTCTAGCCGGCACTGCAACCTGACATTAGGAAAGCAGATGCGGTGTGTTTTGGTTGGTGTTTGGGTATGATGTCTCATAACATACAACCCCACCCCAAGACAGTCGTCAGGCTTTTGTCTCAACGCAGCTTTGTAGAGGCCTAGCGAGAGCAATAGCGTGCTGTAGCTGAAGTGGGATGGAAGCCAAAAAATACGAAGACTTGTACGATAGTGTGGATAATCATGAAAGATATTTACCTTCGCCGTCAGTGGCGAGCGAGCCCGCAGTTAGCCGCTCGTGGTCTGTTCTCCGGGCGTCCGCCGTGCTCTCTCCATGATCTGGAATTAAACAAACAGACATTGTTACATCCAAAAAGTAACAAAACCTGAGCCGTAACTGACGTAAGGTCTAAAGTTGACTTGATCATTTTTGAAATAGAGGATACGTTATGAGTGTTTCTGTGTAGAATAAAGTGAGCGATAACTCCAAAACACAATTTACCTACAACTCTGACGCAAATCTTCCATCGACGAAAATCTTTTGGAAATATATAGCCATCGTATAAACGCTTCTTTATGTTCTTTAGCTTTATCAATGACTGTTTAAAAATAACCTAAATTACGTTCCAAAAAACACGAGGAAAAATCCTAAGCAATAACCAAAAAAACATGAGGCATTATATATCGGCCACTGGACCTGTCTCGCGATGACATCAGGCCTGGACACCTGCGGCGCTCGCGCAGCAACAAAAGGACGCACGGCAAACGGCGCCACCGGCAAATGAGGCCTAATTGACATTAGTTAAGGTTACATTTGGGCCGGATAGTAATGTGGAGTTAAAGGTATCGGCGACGCGCGCTTTTGTGTGCGTGCGCACACAGGCGCGGCCGCAGACGGCTTTATGGTCGCCGTATACTTGTTTATTGGAGGATCCGGAGCTGATCAATGATGTTGATGACGTGCGGTTGTGTAAATTATATGACAGGTATTTTAGTTGTCATCTCAAAGATACATACATAATATACTAATGAATACAATGAGTAAACATTTTCCAAGTTACAAGTATTTCAGATTTTCCATCCGAGTGGTCCTCTCGAGACCACGTTCGTAACATTGTACCTACGTAAGATCACGTTCGGAACATTGATGTCTTTTAAGAAATCTTACTACATATTTATAGGCATCCCAGTTTGTTGAAAAATTTACATATTTCTATAAATTAAACATGAAAAAAAGACTGACCCTAAATAAATTGGATGTACCTACGTTCCGTAAATAAATGGGATACAATATCCGTATATTGTATCCCATTTATTACAAAAAAAAAATCAGAACGTATATTGTTCTGTTTTTTTTCTGGAGATATGCCTCGATTGATTACTTTTTATACATATTTTCGTGCAACATTAGCCTCTTAGTGTCTTTGTGAATGTGAATATATCAGCTTGTTAATTTGCCCAGCTTCTAGACAGGGTTCGCCTTTGTACACTATTGCTTTTATCTCTGTTAAATTGTTTTCATATGCAATAATGAGTTTACACACATACCTACATGCGACTTAGGCGGCTTATACGGCGGTATATAGCGCGTACGCATATAAGTATATTAGCATATAAGCGATCAAATGAAGGTCGATAACAGGCACGGATAGCTTATATACATTATAATTATGTAAAACAGAGACCACACCTATTCGCCCATGATATAAAGCAATAATTAATTTCCAGATATAGTTTGTTACTATAGATACATATCTTAATTTGCCTGTTAATGAAACATACGTAAGCAAATTTTTGAGAATTGGCGATATTTTTAAGTTAATCTTTTGGTATTAGGCGATACGATCTTTATTTAATTGTAAAACAACCGGACCTTACAGTTTTATGTTTACTTGATCTATAGATTTTATGGATATGTTATTTCCTATATATCGCTTACGGAGAACTATATACACACGCGTAGAAACGCAGCTACAGATGTAGTGAATAATAGGTTTCCATCGTATTTTGTCGGAAAATTTCGTTTTAGCATGATCTCTATCGACTCGAAATATTAAAACGAGCTTACTCGGCAAAATACGACGGAAAACTATTATTCGATCACTACATCTGTCATACAGAAGCTTTAGAAATACATTTAAAATTGAAGAAAAGATCTTTATACAATTTCATTCATTTCGGTTTTTTTATCATTTAGCTCGTCGCAATGTACCTATTTATTGTAGAAGTATTTCCGCTATCAGCTCAAACAGAAACCACGACCCCGCAAGATAATTGTTGAAGGCAACACGCGCAAGGAGTGCATTCCGCCGAGGAAACTATTGTTTAATAACACGTGATACGGTGATATTGTTTATATATCTACTGTTATTATGTTGGAGTTATTGCGTATAAGCCAGCCTGTAAGAGATTCTGGCCCGCACTACACCAGGGCACTCGTGTAACATCGATATCACGACATGTTCGATAAGGTTTGATAGTCATTTAGGATGAACAAGTTTCCCCACCTTAGTGAGAGCTTTCTTCACTAGGCGAATTTAGGGATTACAGAAAACAGACTCGATCACTATTCAATTCAAAAGCCCTTAAGGCAACCCCACTAGGCAAGTCAAAAGGCCTTAGTTCCATGGGTTCTTTCGCTTAGCATATTTTCCAAGTTGCGGCGCACCTCCCATTCGACCCTGAAGTTAGGCATCAATAAATCCTGCAGTTTCCTCTCAAGTTCGTCCCCCTGTTGGATATGTTGCCTCGTGTAGTGGAGCCGCCAGCTCGCGGGCCGCGCGCCTGCGCTGTATAGCTCGCCGCTGTAAAAACGAACCACGGGCATTCCACAAAGGGCCGGTGTCATTGAGCTTACAACTATTCGGCGCCCGCGCAGTGCAGGGTTGCTACATACCAGTGGTGTTGCTTATTGTTGATAAAAGCATGTAAGTTTGACTTACATTGTCGTGCATCTTATCTAATAGGGTAGGCAAAAATTCGTTAAAACGAGATATATGCCGAAGGAAATTGAGTGTTGAAACTGCTCGCACTGCCTCGCAAGTGTATATGAATCATATAATCTGTGAGTGGCCAGCACTGTAAATTTTAATGTCCATCATTATTTATTTATATCTAATTGAAATTTTACCTAACAGTGATGTCGTTAACTTGTTATAATTTTGATACTTAAGTACTCTAGTTTTTTGAACCAAGTTGGTGTACAATGCTTAACGTTGGCGATTGAGAGCACCGTTGCAGGAGGTCTACAAAAACACCTACACCTAAATGATTTTTTGAAAACTGTAAATTGGCAGCCCTATCGCCACCGTGTGAATTTCCTCCGGTACGCGTCCCGGCTCCCGCAGCAACGGAGCCGTGACGGCAACGACCAACTCGTATCGCTGGACTATATAATATATCGTTATCATCAGTTTTCGAAACTAAATAGTAAATCACCTTCAACGCAACACTTAAAGGCTCCAAGTAACTATGGCATATGACAGAAACAGTCACAGGGAGAGACGGGTAACTTGATATACATATACGATTCACTAACAATATTGAGTTTACTGCGTATGTTCTACTCTGAAACTTCAAAGGCGTTGCAACAGCCATGATCTCAAATGCGCTGAACTCGAACACATGCCATTGAACACTGTCACCTTGTGAAGCTGATGAGAGCGGCCCGTGCAATCTGTCATCGACCCCTTACGTATCGCGTAACTCTACACCTCATGGTTTTCACAGAATTGTACACTTTTACATTACACAATTCGACAATGATACTGAAATTCCGCGTATTCCGCATGGATATGTTTTTCCCAAAATTGTAGTTACGTGTCATACTCACATAATCAGTTTATTATATATTTCGTTATGTTTCATATTACATACTAACTGATTTGACTGAGCGAACAGGCAAACTGCAGGAGCCCTGGGTTCTGATCAAAACATTATGCAACAGCCATATTTACGGGTAACTTTATTTTACAATCGTGCAAGAGGATTACACAAAACTACGGTCACGTGAGGCTTCTCAGTCAATACCTGCCAGAGTTATGACTTGACACTGCGCAAATAGATCAGTAGGCCTATGATGGTTGCGTTTATCACGTGATAAATAAGTGTCAAAGCATCCGTCACGTTTTGACCAATTGCGAGTGCAAGGGACAGATGCTTTGTCACTTATTTATCACGTGATAAACGCAACCATCATAGGCCCCCAGAAGACATTGTGACTTAAATAGTATATAATATAATCCACAGGCTATGATAGCCTGTACCCGAATAATAAGGCCTCGGTCACCGCGTGTGTAGATGGCAAACAAAAAAGTGCTTATTTCATAGTTGTTACTTGCCAGAAAATATAGGTATTTTTTTTAAGTTCAGAATATATATGATGATAAACAAAGTCATAGTAATAGTTATCGGTTGATAAACCAATCATTATTGGTTTGAAGGTATATGCAGATGTTTCCTCCACTTATATGTAACGACTTTATAGAAGTAAGATAAATGTAGAGTCGAATTTCCGACACAATATTCACTGTACTCTGTTACTTACTGGCGGCTGATTAAATCTGTCGAATGGTCAATCTTACTGACAGAGCAATGAGCATAGTGTAATTGGGCTAAGTGTCAAAGCCTTGTAAAGCCGCGCTGCTTCGATAGCCACAATGACAACATGGAGGCCGCAAGCATGCGGGGCATATTCGTGCGTCGTGGCGAGCGATAAGACGGATAAGTGTAATCTGGTTAATGCACGGTTTTGACGAATCCCCGGCTGCGCTGCTGGTCGCCGGCCATCAATCAGCTGTGACGCGTTAAATCGGCCGCACGCCGATACACTAATACCGTTTAGCTTATAGGGTTCTGTGCACCAGAGGCGAGGCTATAAACCTCGTTTGCCATCGTTTGCTGGTCGTTTCAGAGTAATAGGAAGAGGAAGTAATATTGTCACTGGAGCTACGTATTACTTAACATACACTCAAATAAAAAGGTCGTTTTACATGCAACGTCCCGTGTAAAACTATTATTCCATTTTAATGAGAAGTTACCAAGAGCCGGTTGAGTTGCCACAGTCGAAGGTAATAATAATAAAGATACCGTTAACACTAACTAAGCATACTCTACTATTATTTTATTGTGTAACTTCACTTATATTTTTATCAAACCCCATCCAAAAAATATAAAAGCCCTCTTAAGAACTAAGAAATGAAAGCTCGGATGCATTACCGTTTCCGAAACCGATAATAGTAACATCTTCATACGAATACCGCCCTTATGTTTTGACAACAGAGTCGAGATAAGCCCGGGGCCGGGAGACGCCTGCTCGCCGCCGCAGGAAGGTATAAAACACGCTTAATTGTGAAAAAAGGTTTGTAATCTAACATATGACGTACTCAAGTTAATGTGCATTTTAATTTTAATGCACTCTCTGTTCCCCCGTGTCTTGCTGCGAATGTCTTTTTATGGTTGTTTAGGACAGAGTTATTGAAGAGGACGTCTCGTTTTAGTACAAACGTACCCTTAGATTACCAGAAGATCAATGTTAGGTTAGATTATTAGGGTTTAGGCACCCCTTTTAAAACGAAGAACATTAGTTTTCATGGTGGGATAACGTAAAAAACCAAACTAGAAGACATTTAGGATATGTCATCACAAAGTCATCGTTGGTAAGGACGGACAAGACGAAAAATCCCTAAGGCAAACTATACTGATATGAAGAGAGCATCCCAGGACCCTGGACCAAAAGCTAACATACGAAAAGATTTATACTCGTTTATATGACAATTACTGTTAAGTTTTGGATCGCAAATTTGCATTGCAAAATATGCCTGTTTTAATCGTTGCGTTGCTTTGTTTATACTTTTTGGTTATTAACTGCCGCGTTCTGATTTTTAGAGTTGTAATGTGTTTATGTATATATCTGAGACTGGAAGCATCATACTTTAAACACAGATTATCAATGGAAGAGTGTTCGAGGAATTCTCATACTCCCACAGTATATTATCCACTTTAAAAATATCATGATCTACCTGCCATTCCAATAACTGCCTTATTCCAACTATTAAAGAGCACTAATCGTAGCATGGGATTGAGTAGGAACACCTACGGCCGGCGCCTCGATAGCACGATAGCATTAATGGCCTCTTATCGTGACCGATACGAGAGCACTTAGCAACAGGACCTAAACTACACAAACAAACTTATCAACCTTATCATTCTTAAAATTGAGCCCAAAATCCAATAGCATTTCTGGAAGTCTGAGTAAGTCTCGACCGTCCAAAAATACGGATGAAATTTATCGAGCATCCCATTTTCAAAAGTCGGAGACCCGGAGATGTAAATGAATGGATTCGGACACGCGAGACCCGGAGTCCGCGCCGACTCGAAACCGACTCTCAGGTCTGGTTTCAAGGGTGACAACCGATGAATGTTGGGCGGTTTAGGTGACTATCTAAACTAAGTTTCCTTTTTGCGAGTTAGCCGTTTGAATATGAACTTAAATCATTCGGTATAAGTGTTAATGAACGTTTTTGTCTTTGTTTCTAGATGTGTTAAGTTTGTTTCGTTTCAAATATGGAATTTACCAAAACAAACTCAAATGCAGTGGTTTACAGTCGTCGAGCACTGCATCTGATGCGGTTGTCATCGAGTATGAACCCAAGAGGAATTTCGATGTAAAGAAAAAATGAAAGGTCCATTGAGAGGAAACTGCGTTCCTATCTACTGAATCAATTAGTTTTCGGAAAGATATGGGCTAAGTATTTTTAGAGATTTGGGTCGCTTTACGAGTTGAGACTTGTTTGACGGTTTTCTGATTCAGATACCTGAGTGTTGAGACTCGAAGATTCCAGGAAACACTTAAGTATTACATCAGTACTCTTTGGCTCTTTCTATAACTAGAGAATGAAATATTCTACGCCGAAAAAATGTGAACACATTGCAACATCGAAACAAAACGTTAAAGAGACAAACGTAAAATTATACGACATTCCTAGCTTTTGTTTTGATGGTTACTGTCTATAATTGGTTTACAAAGACATATCTTTTCAGGAAAGAGTCTTGCAACTTTTCCCTCGTTTTTAAAGAAAAATAAAAGAAAGCGCAAATCGCGGCGAGCAATAGATTAGGGGCGGGAAACCCTATGATGAATCCAGGTTTCCCCACCCGGGCCCAGCCGGGATTCCCTGCCCCGGACTGTGATCATCAAGCGCTAGGCTTTATCGACGCCACCCTCGGGCTCGCTTGTCTAGAACCTCCCGTCTACGTAGGACTTTTTATTTTTACATGCATGTTATTTAAACAGCGTGAGAGTAGATTCAAGTATCAGTAGACGTAGAGCTGCGTCTTGACGACCGAAGCGAGCGGGTAATTATGAATTATTATTATTATTATTATTAATTACCCATAGCAAAACTTATAAAATCGATCCCGATTCCGAACAAAGCGTACTTTACTTTTATTAAAGCAGTAACGTCTGCTAACGTAAACCACATGTTTACAATGAAGCGAAAAACTTAAAAATTTTACAGTTCAGCCAGGATTCGAACCTGCACCTCCAACGGCTTTCCGGACAAACACAGGCGTCCTACCAACTGGACCACAGAACCTGATGCCAGAGCCATTCAATATTTCAACCAGTTGCTTCTACATGCCTTAGGGTGGCATCGTAGCGCCAAAGCGTACTTTTATTGCTAAATTATAAAAATGTTGCCGTACTTGGAAACAATTTACTTTGCTGAAAGGCATAACAACATCTATATTTATCTTTTATCAAGTAAAGTTTCTAGGTTTACTGCGTTCGCATATCGCGAACTTCATTAATGCTTACTTTAGAAGTACAATTTAGTAGATGATTTAGAGGATATTATATTTACATATGGTTTAAGCTCGGTTTGATTACTTAGATCTTAAATTTGTTAATTGAGTTATTTACCTATTTTTATTTTGTGTGCCTTTTCTTTAATAAGCTTCTACGCTTATGAAAATGTTATTATGTTTCCATTATGGACCGTTGAACGAATGTCGAATATGCAGGTGGAACTTGGTAAACCAATCGATCAAATTCTTTGTTGGGTCTATCCCTAGGTGTGTTTAACCCAGGCGATGCCGGCGAAGTCTTGGGAAAACAGTTAATAAGGACATCGAACACTGAATATTGGTCTATAACAAAACTTATGTAATCTTCTTGAAGAGAGGTTCAAAATTTCATCGTACCTAATTGAGGAACCCAGATTGCCATTTAAAGCGACGTTATTTAAATGGTTTTCCCATATTTTGACCATTTAAAGTACCGTTGAGCTAGACAAGACAAGAGCAGGCACCAAAAGCGGCGAGTGCTGAGTCAAGGGCCAGCGGCAGGAATCCGACCGGCGGCGCCCGCGCGGTTCCGGAACACGGCTAGAGCTGCCCGTCTCTCTATAACACGCGCGATAAAACTTCAGAATTATTCCAATTTGATCACTTAAGGGATGGGTGTCGCGTTAGTCAGCGATAAAAAGAAAACTAATAGTTCTAGTATCTCTGTTTGACCCTATGGTTGACTGGTAGAGAATGCCATTTGGCATTAAGTCCGCCATTTGTACTGACTTTTGTTTTGTGCAATAAAGTTTAAATAAATAAATAAAAGGAAAATAGAGAGTGCCAAATTTCAAATGTTTACTATGCAGTACAAAGACAAAGCTATCACTCGTTTTTATGTTAGGCCCAATTTTTATATAATTAGTCATTCGGAATGTTAAGCCATTGGCACCTAACAGAGCATCATGAAATTGAACTTGAGTGTTTACGTTGATAATGTTACTTTTTCATTATTATGCGAAAGCCCAAACAAATCAGTATTTCCTTCCAGCACGGTTTATAAATTGCAATAAGCAAGGACAGTGTGCAGTGGCAAAGGGGGAATATAAACAGCTCAAGCGTTTACTTAAAGTGCGGAGTGCGTAGCTATATGAGTAGATAAACGTATAATACATACGTAGATACCTACTGCCATCTTCCTAGATATATCGGATATCGCGGCGCCCGCGCAGTTGCGAGACGAGTGAATCAGTGCACGCGTCCGATAACTGATAACGCCTTTTATCGACGCTAATTAAATACGAGCATCCATATTGGCCATCGACATGATAAATACATATCCTACTTTATGTACCTAATAATAGGTGAATATAGATGTTACTTACGGTATATATATAACATATTAAGATAACTCTGAATGTTTTGTCGCATTTAGTTTAGGGATCATATGGTTTCAAAAACCAAAACGCGTCGTGATCGACTCGACTCTGGCGCATCCCTAGCGCGGCACATTCCAGCCGGCCGCCATCTTCAAACTACATTATTAATGTTTACCGCGGCTCGGTAAACATCAAGTGGCGTTTTTTGGGACCGGCGCGGGCGCAGCGCAGGCACCACGCTGCGGCAGATATATTTGTTTTTAATAAACTTGGTGGGCCCGGGATGTGTCAATCGGGCATTCGGCCGGTGACAATGGGCACGTGAGAACAGGGATTATTGTCATTTACAAACGGAAATCCTGGAGGGATAGGACGCGGATGATTCAACATAGAATTGACAACATTTCATATTTATAACAGGTGGAAATTAATATAGAGATCGATAGGGCTTTAAGTCGTGTACCTTAAAAAAAAATCTTTGAATTTATTATTCTGTATTTAAAGAAATATAAGAAAATACATCAAATAACTGCAATCTAAGACAATACGGGCTGAATAGGGTTGTTGTCTAAACCAGAGCGAAAAAAAATTTTTTTTTTTATTTGACGTTGACAGGTGACAGATGCATACCGAGTTTGATTAAGTTTTTTTAAATAAGAAAACCGACTAAAGTAACCGTTCCATTAAGTTCTGGTTTCTGTGTTGCCACATTTTAAAATGAGTATTTTTTTATAAATTAATAATAAAGTAAATAATCATCTCAAAAAATAAATAAAAACAGAGATTACTTCATCTTTTTAAGCAGAATTCAGAAAAGTAATAAAATGATAGTCTTAAAAATATGAAATGTTGTCAATTCTTTATACACAGATATAATAAAGCCTAGCAATGTCAACAGACAAAAACAAATCTAAATCTTATAGTTATTACCTGAAATTCGCAATTGCTAAAATATGAGATTTTTCACGAATGTTTTCATAGAGACAGAAATTGTTGAGAAGAGTCCCATTTTTGGAAGAATCTTCTTTAATTAGGTAGGTAGACATCAATTTAACTGATAAGACTGGTCCCGGAACCTAACTACAATAGGTTAATAAGAGAAACTATTGTAAAATTAATTAACACTAAATTAGGTATTCAGGTATAACTCACCCTTAGGTTTAACATCATCCATCGCGTACCGGCTGTATGGCGGGGGAGCGGTTTCTGCAACAATCATACAAACACATTACAGCATACAGGAGGACCAACTCTGTCAATAATGGCTCAACATTGAGGAATAACAAGTTAACTTCTAATTTAATTCCAGCAATACATAATTTCATAATTCAAAACATCCAATACGAAACATGTGCATGCCTAACAAATAACTAAGACAAAGTACCTAACACTGATAACAACTGTCCCCAGGCAATTATTGGAGCAGCAGTCATACGGCGAATGCGGACGCGACACATTCCTCGATATAATACCAATCGCGCGAGCTCGAGTTACGGCATCGGGCCAGCACCGAACGCATCCTGCTCCGAACTGAATTATGCTTATGTACTTTTTGTGCATGATATTCTGTTCGGAACTTATATTTGGAACTGGTTCGAAGGACCAATTTTATAAGACGATTTTCGCTAGGTCCGGAGTAAACAGCTCTTTAAACCTTATCGTATTATTTGTTATATGTAGACTGAACTCACTCCACATTGTTGTTACCAACTAAAAATTCTATCTTTTAAGTCCTGAAACCGTAGTACATGATAAAGAAATGTAGTTGTTATTGTACAATATTGATAAGTTGTGATCACATCCGCCTTGAACAAACAGACCCACCCGCCCGTCATAAAATACCATTATGAAAAATGCATAATTAATCAGTTTTAAAAACAATAAAAGTTCTAATTTGGAACCTGCTCGACCAGTCCCTGGTCGCCAACTGCGTTACCCGACAAAAAAACAAAGTTAAACAAACACGGCGCGGGCGCAGGTACGGCGGCGGCGTAATTACCGCCCGGGATCGAACCTTGATCCGTAACGAGCGCCCAACCTATATTTTGACCTAGTAGACAATTTTGGGAACCGTCAAGATTACTGGCATCTTCCAAGAAATTTTGGTTGTTAAAGTCGAATTACGGAAATAAAAGTTTTGATGTTGGGAAAGACAGTACCTAATGACGGAAATTTTGTAAAAAAGTGGAGATTTTATTGTATCGTTTCTTCAATTACATATGTATAATATAATGTCTCGTGTCCGACTATCAAAATGGGGTGATTTTCAGAAGAAATTGTGTACAGACTAGGGATGTCACGAATATTCGCATTCGCATTCGCATATGCGAATGATTCGTATCATTTTAAACATTCGCATCAACATTCGCATTCGCATCAAAGGATGCGAATGTTTTGCGAATGCGAATGTATGCAAGTCGTGAGTCACGATTCGAAGTTCGAAATCGCCTTATGGGTGAAAAGGCGGCGAAACTACTATTTTTGAAATATAATTTGCCTCTTTTAAAATTCGATTACGAATTTTATGTACCTACTTGAAATTTGAAGAACAATTTGTAATTTTGTAATTACTGTTCGGGTTCTCGATTTTACTTTTAATTGCAAGATTGTAAAGAAAAAAATTAAAATGATGACTTAAACTGAGTGTTTTAATGAATTTCCTTAAACATTCGCATTCGCATTCGCATTCGCACATTCGCATCCGAAATATTCGCATTCGCATTCGCATTCGCGAATGTGAACAAATTGACATTCGTGACATCCCTAGTACAGACCCTACCAATCAGCTAAGTAATTAACTAGTAGAATTTAATTGAATAAACTTCTCATGATCGTGAATTTTTAGTGGTCAACTTATTAGGTCTTTCTGCTCCCAAGCATTATAATTTCCCGGGTCTTTCGTTAAAATTTCAAATATACGTTCCGAAATAAAAATATACATCGGTATTTTAGACGTGACTGTACAAAGTAAATTGCTAAACTAAAAACATGACTTGTTAACGTCGTAAAGGCCGGCGCCGAAATTTGCGAATTTGAATTCCGAACGTGCGACCGGCGGTTTCCAATGTGGCGCCACCGGCGTCGGGACGTGCGCGCGTACCGGACAGAGGGTTCCGTCGGAACGAAACCCTTCACTACTAAACAATTTATAGCGCCATGATTGAAAAATACATTAAAACACGTGATTTCAGCGGGATATTTAAAGAGTATTTTGTCATTGTTATTTGCCGTGTCAAAAATGTGGCATCTGTTTTTGTATTGTCAGTTCATAAAGATAAGCTTTGAGTGCGACAGGCCACTTTACCTTGTCAAAATTGTGGAATTAAAAGTTAATAATATACCCAATCAGATCAATAATCAATCAAAATGTTTGAAAATTGAAAAAAAAAGTGTTTTATTATGAATTTTAGACGCGCCATTTGAGAAGAAGAATACGAATGTACGATATAATTTGTAAATTCAGTGAAATATTAATCAACTATCCAGATATAAGCACAGGGACCATCTCAACCCCAATTGTGCTTGTTTGTGCTGCGCGCGACAAAATATATAATGTCGCGACCGCATTTACCCATTCATTGCCGAGGACGCGAATTCGCGTCCCATGTATGTGCAATCGTAATGCCGAGGACGCGATTTCGAGTCCTCGAGTTATTTGTTTTTTTTTTGCTAGAAAACAAGTGTACTTAAATGCTGATACCAAAACGTTACTTTATTTATGAAGGATAATATTATACTGTTGCTGGTTTTGGATTCCGTGCATTTGTAATTTTCATAATTCTTATCTCGGATGCCGAAGACGCGAATTCGCGTCCCATGTATGTGTAATCGTAATGACGAAAACGCGAAATTGCGTCCTTGACAACGTAATGTCGCGGACGCGAATTCGCGTCCTTGACAACGTAATGCCGTGGACGCGAATACGCGTCCTTGAAATGGGTTAACCTAATGCCCCGGACGCGAATTCGCGTCGTCGCTTGGAAGGCGGCACTGCGTGATGAGTAAAAATATGAGGCGTCGGCAATGAATATGTGTAATCGTAATGCCGAGGACGCGATTTCGCGTCCTCGAGTTATTTGTTTTTTTTTTGCTAGAAAACAACTGTACTTAAATGCTGATACCAAAATTTTACTTTATTTATGAAGGATAATATTATACTGTTGCTGGTTTTTGGATTTCGTGCATTTGTAATTTTCGTAATTCTTATCTCGGATGCCGAAGACGCGAATTCGCGTCCCATTAATGTGTAATCGTAATGCCGAAAACGCGAAATTGCGTCCGTGACAACGTAATGCCGCGGACGCGAATTCGCGTCCCTGACAACGTAATGCCGCGGACGCGAATTCGCGTCCTTGAAATGGGTTAACCTAATGCCGCAGACGCGAATTCGCGTCGTCGCTTGGAAGGCGGCACTGCGTGATGAGTAAAAATATGAGGCGTCGGCAATGAATGGGTGACTCAGCGCACTGAAAGCAGAAAAAGGCGAAGTAAATGACCCTAAACGACTGGCATCCCTGATATAAATAATATCAGTTGAAAGACAGGAGCTATGTGCCCTGAGAGCGAGAGTGCAGCCGTCCCGACGCGGAGCAGAGCCGGGGCGGAGCGGAGCGCTACGCTACGTTCTTGCCGCGCACACCCGACCGCTACATTACACTACACATAGTAATGTGTATAAATACGAAGTGGCGTGACTGAAATTTCTCCTCAAACTGTTACGTCATAACCACCCGAAGGGATGCGTGTAAAAAGGACTCTGCAATGACCGCAATAAAGCGCAATTTCCTCAACGTTTTAATCACCAGTCATTAGCTCATTCCGCTTTAAAGCTTAAACTTCGCGCGCGTTGCGATTCCAAATCTCTTCTAGTACGTCGATTTAAAGGTTCAGAATGCAACGGGCCTCCGTGATATATCGTGTTTCAATTATTCAAGTAATCCGTCAATGAAGAATAAGTTCTGTTTAAATTTAGATAGAGTCCAAATCGCACAGGCGGCCATCGGAATGCCGGTTGATGAGAGAACGGTGGCGAGTATGGCGGCATGTGTAATTAATCTGAACATTCAATCTATAGCAATAAATACCGCGTCTCTGTCCTTCGCTAGTACCCGGCGCTGGTCACTCTCAGTCCTTATTAATTGCTTCATCGACGGAAAACGACGGCGAGCTGCAAACGCGAGGCCTGCGTTTTGTTTGATACTTACAATTAGTTGTTTCTGTTGCTCTATGACCTAGAGCCCACTGTTGTACCCAAGAACATAGTCTATGTTCTTGGGTACTACTTATACTTATAAACCATAACTGCACTGTATAATTTTGAGTCAGGCCGATCGAAATATAGATAAACTCAATATTTCCAAAACGGTTAATCGTGCAATTTAAATAAGTATAGGTAAATGTTACAAATACAGCTCTATTCGGTACTACGGTACTAGTTGCAGCGGTGCAAATATTTATCAATATTAAGCACCAAAATATATGTCGAGATTTATTGCATAAAATTTACAAACTAGGCAAGAATCCCGCTTCGTAAGAAAATTTACTTTCTAAAGAAATGAAATAAACTGATAAATTGAAATTCAATATTAGAACTAGCGATGATAATCAGGCTGATGATGTTTCAAGAAACACGATCGTTAACAAAATACGGTGACTAAGGAGTCGCGGCCGCGGTCGTCGGTCGTCGGTCGTCGGCGGGAGGTTCTGGACAACGCACATAGGCCGCAGGTAGAGTCGGTACATTCACTTTCTTGCTTGCAAATAGTTTCGGGAGAAATAAATACCTAGGTAATTGTGCAAACAAGAGATCGTATTACCATTTTGCTAAGTCTAAACCTAAATAGCGCTAAGAGTTGATTTTTAAAATGAACTGTTATTGCACTCTAAACTGTAAATAAACACAAATCTAACGATAACTAATGTTATTTCATGCATAGGCAAGAAGGCGCAAATAAAAACGGGATGCAAAATAATAAACAAATAATAAATCCTTTTAAAATTGTCATAAATCAGGCAGCGAGCGGCGCGGCGGACTAAATATTCCGGCGCTAGCGCCGCCGCTCAAGGACGCCACTCCGGCGCAGCCCCGCCAGGAACTACTCTACCAACTTCCTATTGGTATAATTTAAAGTGTAGGTACAACTTGGAGTGCAACACTGGCAATTATATTTAAAAAAATTATAAACGTAATCTAAATATTCGATAACAAGAACGACACGGTTGACGAGGAAGAGACCCAAGTTCAAAAATGCAGTTAAAATTATCGCATCAGATCGAGGTTAATCTGAGCAGTGATAAAGCCGGCATCACGGTAAATTGAACAATAGCACCCCACCCATCGGCGTAAAGCATCTAAAATTCAAAAAACGAACGCTTGCGCGCTCGTGTGAATCGCCCGAAATAGCCCGCCCGAATTACACATGGTGGCGCCAGTCGGCGCCGGCCGCCGGCGCACCCACGCGGCATCCTCGCGGCGCCTGCGCCGTGCCGCCACCTGCCGCCACCGCCACCGTGCCGCCCGTCGCAGCTGCCTGCTAGCATCTAGACGAGGACCTAGCTCACTTCTGGTTTGGATGGAGTTTTGCTAAAATGTGGAACTCTTTGGCTCGTGGCAAGAACACTTTTTTCAAATTTCTGGCGACTGGAGTACATTACATATTTAATGAAATTGCATTGTGGGTACTACTTTCATTAGCTCCGATAATAGCACTGTGAATTCCTTGAATAAGAAGTTTAGGATTCTATATATCTCGTCATCAGTCAGATTTATTAATGTTGAATTAAAGCAGAAATTTCAAATGTCAACGTCAAAAATTTAGTTGATTTCCAGCCAGATTATTACGTGCGTGCAGTGACTGAAATATTACAGTCTGGTCCAAGTCCAATAATTCGCAGGGATCGTTGACTCTGCGCAGCGGACAGCGGAGTGACGGCCGGCGCCCGGCGAGCGGAGAATGTGGGTGACGCGCGGAGTAGGTACCTATAGTGTACGGACCTT
Organism: Apotomis betuletana; assembly: GCA_932273695.1. Classification (NCBI taxonomy): domain Eukaryota; kingdom Metazoa; phylum Arthropoda; class Insecta; order Lepidoptera; family Tortricidae; genus Apotomis; species Apotomis betuletana. Next base: position 35,704,803 of record OW026300.1, on the reverse strand, counting down.
GTCAACAACACTACACGCCGGAAGACGCACAACCTACGGAACAGGAATCCGATGCCATGTTGAGATAAAGGTTAAGCTATTTTTGTTCTGCTTAGATGTAAACAACGATGCGATAGGTTTGCTACGTCGACAAAGATCAGGAAGGATAGATGGAAAGTGTGTCCGAAGCACACAAAATTAAACCTAAGACAAAATTAGACAAATGTACTTCGTTACGTGTACGAGGTTTCATCAAAAAGTCGATTAGAAATCAATGGCGCTATTAACTCACAAGATGAAGTAATGTAAAAGTCAAATGCTCCATATAGGGAAGGACACGATTCTACTCACGTACGATACGAGAAAGGACGTCCAGAGAGGAAAAAGTTAATTTATGCCCGTTTCGCGTTTGGAATGAAACTGAATAAACTCCAGCAATTCCTGGCTCCATTGAATTTTAATGTCAAACTAAATAAGCAAGTTTCACGTAGAGATGAATTACTAATTATATCCAATTAAAGTGGACATCGAAACTGCCGGGGATCGTTTGCGTTTCGGCGGCTCTTCAGAAGAATTAATTAACACTCATTTGTAAAACATCAAATGAGCAGAAATTTTATTTCGACGCAAGTCTTGTTTTCTTGTGAATTTGATAGTGGGAAGTGTGATTGTGGAATCCAACTAATCATTAGAAAAATATACGCAAATCATTAATTAGACAAATATATGTTTAATGTGCGGATTCTTGCATATCGATTACGGCAATTACCTGTGACCTGTGACGAAAGCAAAATATCTTGATCTCTATAACTTTTGTCTGTATACTGAATCACAACTCCTAATTGGGAGCGATTAGAAGTATTCTACCAATGAACAAATTGCTTATATGTAATGTGTGTAGGGTACCTAATTAATAATCATATATCGACGAAGATCCATAATTCCAAAGACGAAAGGAAAGAACTTGCTATAAATATCTAATAAGAACGCCGGTCGTTAAATTCGCGCACTTGTACCAGATAACATGTCTAATCTATAAACCGCGTGACGTGTACGTCGCTAACTTCAAGAGCCAACAGGAGAAAGTATAAACGATTGGATCAGAGATTGTCGAGCGCGAGGAGCGTCACGGGTGCTGCGCCGGCGCCGCCCGGTTGGAAGCGATACGGCATGATTACGTGCGATAGACCGTCGGCTCCACCAGCAGTAAGTACGCCAGGCCCTCCGGTCGCTTTGCTAAAAAACACGATTCTTTTTTCAGTTTTGCAAGCACGGGAGCAACCGGTTCCTCGCAGACACCCGACATTGAGCCTCGCGACACTCAATGAATCTAACTAAATATTTGACCGATTGTCTAGACCGGACCGACTTATTTTATTGTTCCGTGATAACTCTGTATTAAGTCGAAACGGATGACAGACTTCCGCCACAAAAAGAGTTGTAAACAACCTATTGAAACGCTCCGCTAATAAGACAGCCATTCACAAACCCAACAAAACAGAAAAGCATCAGACAATAATACAAAAAAACCCGATCACGAAAATCGAGTTGAGCTTACGCAGTGAGCGTACCTGCGTCGGAGTGCCTCCCCCTCCCCTCCGGCCCGCGCCCCGCGGCGGCGCGGGCGACGGCTGCGCGGCGCGACTGGCGCCGGCGCCAACCGGCCGACAAGCAATTATGGCTAAATAAATATCGGCCATGCCGCCTCCGACGCGTCGCTAACAGATGGATTCTTATACGGTTATATCTAGACGACATCATTAAATTTTGGCCGTCGTAATGGCCAGGTGAAATGGCGTGTGGGCTCGGAATTACTTGTAAATGGTGGTCGCGGGCCGATAACGCTAACGATAATTGCCGGACGTCGCCGACCGATTTGAGTGATGTATCATACGGTATTGTGGTATTATGATCGTCAGATGGTGTCGGCCGGATTAGGGTGGCAAAGGATGGTGATGCGGTGTTTGTGAGCGGGCAGCGGGCAGCGTCGCGGCGCCGCGATAAGATAACGATCCCGCGCGCTGACGACGCGCGCCGACGCTCATAGCACATTTACAAATAAAGGCCGGCGGGCGCCGTGATTGGCGCCGCCGCGAATATCGCCGCGCGCCGCACGATACGTAGGTACCGATTCATGACAGTGTCCATTTTGCGAATTAATTCTGCGTGAGAGGAATGGCGCCGAGCGGTGTAATTCGTCATTTGTGACCACTACGCTGGCAGAAGCAAGTAGGCAAAGTAGTAACAAAACCGAAAACGTCGCGGTCATACTAACATAGCTAATGAATGAAAGTACACATTTGTGATGTTAAAAATGAAAGAGCGGCTGACACTGGAAACTGTAAATAGATGTGTGAAGTTATTTTATAGTTTTCACAGAACACGATGACATAATAATTTAAACGGTGCTGCCAAGATTTGAGATGACAAATCGACTTGTCGAACGCAAGTAAAAAGCGGAAACGAAAGAATGGCGGTCGAAAAAGTGCACACAGCGGCGATTAAGAGGCGTATTTAGCGTCTGTGGGAACCGCCGCGAAAGTTGACAAAAACTGCTTCTGTCGAGACTCGAGACTACACAAAAAACCGCGCAGGTGAGGTCCAGGTCCGGGGCCGCCGGCGGATGTCGCGCGACGCGAGCTAGCGACGAGATTACGAAGAAGATTCCACCGGCGAGCTAGACACTAACTCATAAAGATATTAACGGCGTCAATAAATCAAATACACCCGTCAATAATTCAATAAAACTCATATTGCTCATGATTAATGTAAAGACACTGGACGACCAATTTTATAGGCGCTAAAAAAGTTTAAATTTCATTGAATACCGTGTTCCAGGGGCTATCAGATTGATTCTCACGGACGGTATAGAGAAGCATTAAGAAGTGTATTTCGTTAGCTTTCTTCTTAATTAATATGCTAACAGGCATTGTCAACACACCTACATGGCCTAAGCGCCGCGGTGTGGGCGGCCAGTCGGTGTCATGGCCACTCATTACACACAAACCGTCGGTGTCGAGATCTCTGACACGCCAGATAGGTAGTAGGTTTGGAGTCGGATGTCGACGGTTCGCGATGTCACGAAATTTTAAAATATCAATCACGTGATTACTGCCAACTGGATTATTGCAAGGAACGAATTCAAGCTTTGCGCCTTGTAACTCTTGTACACATTGAAAATATTTATTCTGTGAATAGATAGTAGATAAGTTTCAGTCATACTTAAATTACCTATGCGACTCGATGACGAAATATATGAGGATTGTCAACAGGGCGCTATTTATAAGATTTATATGGCAACAATTTTGCAACCAATCGCAATCGCACTAAAATGACATTCATTTAAATACCTGTCAGTTCCTAAGGTAACCTCGTAATATCATTTAATGGAATGCACTCTTTTCCTGACTGTTTTTCGTGTATTACACATATTGTGTACACTTTATTTATAATATTACGTTCACGACTGTGAATGGTTTTCAGCATTTTCTTTGGATATTTGTCTTTTAAAGACCTCGAATGACATTAACATTGTCGACAGCCATCATAAAATCATTGCCAGTGTAAGAAATTAGTTCCAGTAAAATTCCGCAATATGGCGCATCCTCATATATTTCTGGTCAGGCTTTACTAGAAAGCTGAAATTTGGTATGAGTATGTGTATGTATAACGCCGACAGAACGGTAAAATAAAAATAAAAAAAAAATTTTTTTCGGGTAAATCGAATACCTAACCTAAAGTGGGGTGAATTTTTTTTTTCTTTTCAACTCTAGTGTGTGGGGTGTCGTTGAATAGGTCTTGTAAAAATAATAGGGGTCTCCTAACATTATTTTTTGATAGTCAGCAGTTTTGTAAATATTTGCTTCGAAAACAAATAAAATAGTGTCCCCCCCCCCTACCACCCCTCTAACTTTACAACCTCGGGTCAAAAAAATTCGGAAAAATTCATAATATAAATTCATAATAATAGGCCTTATAAGTACTTTCAATGAAAACTATATTGAACAAAATCGGTCGAGCCGTTTTTGAGTTATCGCCAAATTTTATATTTTTTCTTTAAAAGGACGTAAGTTGACTTCCAGAATTAAGTGATTACAGTTTCTAGGGCGTTTACGACCTTTTTATAGAGCTTAAAATCTTTCTTAACTTAAACCTCAGGCTTAAAACAGCAGTTTATTGTGAAGCTCATCGCAACTACGGAACCCTACACTGAGCGTGGCCCGACATGCTTTTGGCCGGTTTTTTAAGGAAGCAACGACGACTCTCAGACTTAGCCATAGTCTTATCACTCAGCTGTCTTTATAAATATGGGACCTAAATATGGACTTCCGATGAATAGGCATGTATGTAAAACATATCTGTAAACAACTGGGAGCAGTGAGCAATCGACAATTTGGTCCAAGAGCTCGCCACATTCCTAACCAATGAGAAACTAATGAAATATGTTAACATGTCAAACGATTATGTCGCATATTTATCGGAACCGGCATACCAATTGACACTTCGTCTCACCGAATCGTATTTCTTCACAAACGAAAGTGCTTGCCAAAGTCTAGTGTCAGAGGAATTAATACGTCTGGTACCGATCAAGTAAAATATACTTATTCAGAGTGAGTTTCAGATATCGCTTTCGCGAATTTTGAATGCCGTTAGACCTCGTTAGCGCGCCTATTTTCGGATGTTAATGTGTTGTTGTAATTTTCTTTAGATTCTAGTTTTAGATGGTTGTGAAATATAGTCAATGTTATCTTTGTTTATTTTATATTGTTAATGTTCCGGTCAGTTATGTTTTGGAAAATAGATATAGATTGGTACTGGATATTATTACTTGCCATAGCAGTACATTACCAAACGAACATACTTTTATAATAGTTTATATAAGTACAACATATCTTGCCACCTATTTGATATAAATTTAGATATGCAAGATATCTGCACAGAAAATAATAAAGATTACGTAACGTAAGGTGAAAAAGAAAAACAATCTCTAGATAAAACACATAGATGGTAATCTTGTATTATTTGCAGATATAGTAACAGAGTATATTTTCACGCACACTTGCATATACATATAGCATATTAATTTTATACATATCCATACATCTATAAATATAGCACAACACAATACAAATAACTTACCCCACCGAACACCGAACTTATGTAAAACACTATAAAATACAATTATGATATTCTCGTCCCACTGTGGGACTTACCTACTGCTGTTCTCACCAATTTCTATAGATTAAGTTAGCTTTTAAGATAACAATAACTAAACCTTATGTTATTAACTGTGTTAACATCTGTATGAAAGAGCGATTTGTTTTTGACTAACGCAGGGGTTGTCATCGTCAAATGAACAATCAAGCCTATTCGGAGTCTCATGTCGAGCCACCCAGCAGCGATCATAGTTTTTTCAGATCTTAAAGAAGTTAAGCAAAGATCTTAAAGCATGATTAAAAAAGATGGATGGGCTCGCAATAAGGTACCTACCGGTCCGTCTCGACGCGACATGGTAGCATTTTTATAACAAAAAAGTCCTGTACAAAGACCGGCTTCGCATTTTCTCGAGAGGAATTAAAAACTCGACTGGTGCATTGTGGTAGTGGCTGGACGAGTCCTGGCTGCTTTTCATTTTGTTGGACGTCGTTTCCAATTGGCATTCCGTCCGTTTGTTAGCCGTACCGTACCTACTCTTGACGCACACTAGATCGATTTCAGGGAACTGAATTAAAACAAAAGGCGGCTCGAAGTTTTTGTGTTCGGTCGCTTTTTATTGTTTTTACTGTCGATGTCGATGCGTTTGCGGTGTGCACTAATGGTGCATTATCATTATCCAGTCTACGACAATGTGTTAACCTAGTAGATTTTATAGCAGTACCGTTCAATTGAATAGAAGATGGTAGTGGGCTTTGGAAAGTTTTAAAGTTCATTCTTCTTGTTATTGAATTTTTAACTAAACTGCCAGATAGTTGTTAGACAATTATTTATTCCTATATCTTCTTCAAATTGAGCAAATTCTATGTGCCATTTCAATTTCATTTGTGGCACCCACAGACCATCCCCACTAGACGGAGCATGTAAGTCGACCCGTAGGCGACCCGCGCGCACCAACGATATGGTACGGCAGAACATTAAAGTATCAACACGGCGGCCACCGTTTAGTTGCCTCCATGTTTATGGGGTCTCTCTACACCACTTAACACTACAATTTACCATGTTATTTATTTAATTTCTTTTTTCGTTGACGTACGCATGGATCATAAACAAGGACGCAACTAAACGGTGGCCGCCGTGTTGATAATTTAATGTTCTGCCGTACCATATCGTTGGTGCGCGCGGGTCGCCTTACATGCTCCGTCTAGGGGGGGTTGTCTGTGGTGGCACCAAATTATTTCCATTCGATTCATATTGAGATGAGACAATTTCTTGCAGTTTGGCGTTCCCAACCAGGCTCTCTCAATGTATAGGTACCTAGCAAAACTAAAATAAAAGATTTTGACTTGTATCATCCGCATACCACCCGATATTCATTACAAAATAACATAAGTATGTTGAACAAGCCGGGTATTAAAATGGTCGTGTAGACATTTAACTCGTTTGTGTTTTTCGCCATCCAGCTGTATGGCGGCGGCGGCGCTTGCGCGCGGCGCGCCTCGGCGGCGCCGGCGCCCTGACCTTGTCGCCTATCGCCGAGCGACCCTCGCCATGATTAGCTGATACAGCAGGGTTGCCATGCGATCGCGCTACCGTCATCACTGATCAGTGATCACTGACGTAAATACTCATTCCAAGTCGAATAGACTATGGTAGAGACGCAATTAAAAGAAGGAACTTCGCTTAAGGGACCTTCCATTTCTAAATAAGTATAAATGGTATGATCATTTTAGACATAAATGATGTATTGTTATTATTTTATATTGTTACATATTATAATAGCAATCATGCCCAGTAAAATTATAGTGAATATCACTTTTTAAGCGGGTTTGTCAATGTTGAAGAGAAGAAGGTCGCTTCACAAGGTGGCTACATCTTGCTCGTTTATCCAAAATTTGGCTTCAGCTTTTCAATCTAAGGGACACATAAACGTAGAGCGGCTTATTCATTGGCAATATTAATCACAATAAAAAAAAACTGAGTCTCGTCTCCGGTGCATTGCAACACTGGCAGAGCAAACCGATGTAAGTACCTACTTGTGTTTACATTGAAGTTGTTCCCAAGCGGATATGAACGCATCTGCTGAAACTGGAATGTGTAGTGTCTGTCATCCTGCGTGTTTATACAACATGACGTGTATATGCCGCTTTGTAATGTAAGTTACCCATGCATGCTAGTTTTGATTCCCGTTTGGACTTAATTATTTGCCTTGCCTTGTACTTTATTTAAACGTAGTCGACTAACTTTCTACCTTGAAGAGACTAATACGGCCAAATATTCAACTTAATGGTTCAGTTCAGTAACCGCCTTATATTATATGGGAAGACTGCAAATAAAACAGGCGAGTTCCTGATTAGACACATCATCATTTCAAATTCCCGTGTTTTTGAACATAAAGGTGTTCTAGCAAACACATCCAACGTAAAGAAAGTTCATAATGTATGCCAGAACTTGGATGATATTAGATGACTTCGTGAAACGTGAGTCGGTTACAATTTGATGATGAAGATATTGCAGTAAATAATGAATGAAAAGGTAATCTATTAATAACTGGAAATAATGATGAAAGAGCATTTTCGTATTTGTAGTACGATAGTAGGTAGGTACGGTACAGTGCGGAATTAACGGCACGACTAATGGTGAGTGTTATCGGGTCATAGATCTAAAGAAACATTCAATAGGTTAGTCATATTCTAGACGTGTAGTCAGGCAGGAAGGTATTTTAAACACGGAATAATTCAAGTTCAGACGAAACGGTAGCATGTGAAAGACTTCTGTCGCTATTACAAATATTTAGTGGGATTATTGAGACAATTAGGAATGAAATAAGATTAGGAAGGCAACAGTGCTTACCTACAAAGATTACTTACTTATGTTTTCAGTTGCTTTTATTTTTGGAATTTGGACAGTTAAAATCATGACAAGGATGGAATACGACTAATTCCTTCACGAAATTTCCTATGGACTCGTTTAACTTACAACATACGACTACCTAAAGATAAATTTAAATCTGATCCGTTACAAACAAAACCAGTGCCTACTTATAAAATAAAATAAAAAAAATAAAAATATTTTTATTACCAAGAACCAAAATTGATACAAACATGATAATATCCATCAGACTCCAAACTAGGCTAAGCCTGTATCTTGGACGTCTGCGGGTGCGAATTAACACATTATAATTCAACTAACTAGACGGTAACATACAGAAAGGAAAATATTCAGAAACAGATATGTACAAGTGTGTGTGGGTGTGTGTGTGTGTGCGTGTGTGTGTGCCACGCTTATAAAGCACTATCCTGGTGTTATTTAAAAGCTACCAAATTTTCTGTTTCGTCATAAGATAGAGTGAGCAACCATTTCTGTACAGCGTTTCTGGCTTTAGAAACCGGAAGACACTTTATGTCACACATTTTACAAACACTGTTGTAGGTACACGGGTGGGAGTAAGCTGGAGATTTTCTAGCCATAGCAGACCCAATTGGGGGTAATGGGGCTCTGTAGATCCGTTTTGTCAGCATAACCTCGTGCAGCGCGGAGTTTAGAATACTACTGTGAGTCCGAGACACTGCTTTAAGAATGAAAAGCTGACGCACCCTCAGAACTTTTGCAAGCTGGTATAATAAATCAGTAGAGAATCGACGGGGTTTTTTGCACATAACCTTTAGGACAGCTCTCTGTGACCGTTCGACACGCAACATAAAAGTCTTGCAGGCGCTGCCCCAGACCGCTACACCGTATTGCAGGATGGACTGCCCCAGCGCGTGATATACGAGAGTGAGTATCGATAACGGGTTGCAGTTTTTCAGTAATTTTGAATGTAAACGGGTCTATTCTTATATGCTTACTGATCTAACGTGATTTTAACCAGATGGCATTGAAAACGATGTAATCATAAAAACTGGACCCTTTGGATTTTTGTTTAGAAGTTTTAGAACACGTTCAGCCGGTGATGTAAGGCGCTAAAAATAGCCGCCGCGGAAATGTTTACTATCCCTCGCAGACACGAGCTACTCTACTACCAACCGGCTAACACCAATCAATGGTGCACATATTTCAAGATAATTAATCTGATATTCTGCAATTAAACTTTAATCATAATTACTTCGAGATAGTGTGTGTAATAACTACATACAATATTATGTCGTGCTCCGTAGTTGTCAGTAACAAATGTTACGTATTAATAAGGTGCAGTTTAACTAAATACATTTTTTACAGTTTTGAAAGATTTGCATTGTAATAAGATTACCTACCTACTACGGGTGAAGAAAGGAAAAAAGTGGCAACACTCAAAACACGAAACCGATGAAAGCGACGCTACCGTGACGTCAGTGTAACTGTAACGCAACGACACTGATACAGAGACAAACAGTAGTGATAAGTGATAACGATTTGCACTGATACCGATGCAAACGGAGCTAACTCGCTCGGCACGTGAACGAAGACTTCCACGAATCAACAGGAAAGGGACTGGTCGTATGCTCATGGCGCCGACGAAACACAAGACATACATCAGGAGTCTGATTGTGAGTTTTCAACGCAGAAGCTTGTTTAGAACACTGAACACCGATCACGAACCGCCGATCAGGGCGCGCGAGCAACACAATCCACCGGGATCACACTGTTTACTTCACTTGTTGCGTTACAGGTCAACGGCCGACGTATCACTAACCGGGCTCGGACAGGCGGCTCCAGTGGTGCGGGTTGCAGCACTGCCGCTCGCGGCACATGGGCAGCTGCCGCAGCTCGCTCAGCTCCCGCAGCTCCGGGAACCTGAACACTCTGGTGACGGCCAGGCGGAGCGCGGGCTCGGACGGGAAGCATTCCGAGGCGGGCCCGGCGTCGAGCGCGCGGGCGAGTCTCCGCAGGGTGTCGTCGGGCAAGGCAGGCGCGCCGGCGGCCGCCAGCCGCCGCCGCAGCGCGCGTCTCCGGAACATCACATGCCGGCGCCGGCGTCACGAGGCGCGGCGCCGCCACGCATCACTCGCGCACGACATACTTCGTCGCGTGCCCGCACAAGACTGGCGACCGCACCGCGGCGTGCGGCCACTGACGCACACCACAAGTGGGTTGCCAACAAACAAAACGCTATTACCCAGAACCATTCAGCTCCTACTTAACTTTAATGGATGGGACACCGATTAAATATCCGTAGACACCTTTTATGGTCTCTAGATACCTATGGTAATTGTTTGTTAATGTAGGTCGGGCGAGTTGAATCGATGTTGATCATAAAAAAGCATGTGAAAAATCAGTAAAGTCAAGTAATTTTCTCGTTGTCACCGTCAGCAAAAATGTCCTTGAAGTCCTAATGACTAGATGTTAATTACTTGGCTATTCCAGGAAGTGCCATCTTGCCATATCTTCATCGCATTACATATTAGGGTTATCCTCGTAAAACCTAACGTTTGTCTTAAAATGATTTGTATAATAATTCACATATACAATTCTGTATTGGGGCACTGGTGTTAGGATACGACATTTGATACTTATGTGATACAAAATTAGGATTTCCATGTAATTGTTAGGACAGATCAGTATTAGTTCATGAAATATTAGGGCAAATAAGGTTTGGACCAAATATATTAGAGAAAACATAAATAGAACAAATAGTTTTACGGATTGCAATTTTCCAATATAATTCCCGTTATAATTATTGTCACAATTCGCTAAGACTATTTTTTGTCGAAAAGGAAAGGCGCTATCATCCAGTTTCAGTAGTTTAATATGGATTTCTGCAAAGTATTATCTGAATGTATCAATTATTTGAATTCTTTATTTACTAAAAAACTATTTTTTATTAAACCGTTGATACAAAGATCAAATCACAATTGAAATGCGTAACCTGGTGGAATAGACCGGGAAACGAACCCGGTACCTCTGGATTACTGGCCCAACGTGTCAGGCTCTCCATCTCCACCACAACGCACCATAACGCCAGAATACCTTTCGATTTTTTTCTTCTGTTGTGCTTAGCGACCTCTATGTGCTTTATAAATAGGTCAGTAAAAATTATAGTGTATCCACATTAAAATAATGAAACATTACATGTTTCACAAATTTACTTACTATTTAGATAAATAAGCACTCACCGCTGATTACGAGTATGGTTGATAATTTCATTGGCTATTAATAATTATACTCGTAAATGTACAAAAGTAAATTATATAATATAATTATTTTTTTCCATAAATAATGTATTAGTTTCAAATATATTATATACTCCCATGCCGGTTTCGGACAGTTTCAGATATACCTAAACTATAGCCTATTTCGATAATGAAGTTTTCAATTGTGGGGACACATAGCTAGGCCCCGCCGCCCCACACTATGAAGTATACTGATTTACTTCCTTGCGGTTTTTTTTTTTACTAATAGCACTTGAACTATCGTCCACCTAATAAACATACAAACACCAACTTCTCTCATTTAATTCTTGCTATTCAATTAAATGAATATGTTATGTGCGACAATAAATGAATAAACATTGGACATTCAGCCAAATCCATGAATCCTCCTAATTTCCCCCAAAATCAATCCATATTAAAACACCGTCTCCCGCAAAACCCATACTAAAAATCAACAAGTATCACAAAAATCCCCGTAATTCCCGTATATGGTGTTTGGGCTGGGCACCCCACGGCTCGGCACGGCGCGGCGCGCGGCGCGCGGGGGGGCTGGCGCCACCGGCGGCGTCAGGTGCTTACTCGTGTGTGCGTGAGGCGCCAGTCGCCGCGCCGACCAGCTATCTAGACGCGACAAGCTTGAGGTATGACCTGCCGGGGTTCGGCGGCCTCCGAGAGGACAAGCGGTTTTGATAAAATCAGAATTTGAGCTCTATCTAGTTTTCTATTTTAAAACTGTATTCCTTTAACAGATAAATTTGTGACAATTATCATTTATTTTTCAGTCTATTGCCGGTATTTTACAAAAATGGCTATAGCTGGTCAAAACCAATATAAGAAGTGCAAACTCGGAAGATCTGCGTTAAGTAGTCTGAATATTATGTTATGTCCCATGTCGATGCCTATCATCCTACCAGCTCGTCGATAACGTAAAATTGGATTGTCACCGAACTCAATCGGACACCAGTAACAAGTTTTAGTTTAACAGGTTTCATATAACCTGCAATATCCATACTTCCATACTAATATTATAAATGCGAAAGTGTGTCTGTCTGTCTGTCTGTTACCTCTTCACGCTTAAACCGCTGAACCGACTTAGATGAAATTTGGTATGGAGATAGTTTGAGACCCGGGAAAGGACATAGGATATTCATATTCATATTCGTTTAAACATAATAATTAATTATTACATGTCATTAATTTTTTTTAGAAGTAAAATTAATTTATAAACTGTATATAATGTAAAATTGTTGTATAATTAAAATAAATAATAAAATAAATTAGCTAGTATTAGGTACATTGACGATTAACAGTTAGAAATTCTTCATAACTATAAAATGTGTGCTCGAGAAGCCAATGTTTTAACCTTATTTTAAATGACTGCAAGGATGAAGCCGAAGTCACAGATTGAGGTAGCCTGTTATACACAGTAGGACCCATCGCGTGAGTCAATTTTCCGGTTTTTGCAAGTCTATGTTTAAAAGGGAGTAGCCTATTTGGATCGCGCCTATTTGGATACTTTTCATACCGAATAAATTTAGTGTTCCCGTGGGATGAGCGGGTAACACCGCGGGGCACAGCTAGTATAATTATAAATTCGTCTACGGTGGCTCGAAGCTTGTGCCAGTATCAGTTTTTTTTGGTTTATAACCAATGCATGACTTCCGTGTTAAATATGACGTACCTATCAAAAAAATAAAAAATTAAACAAAAGATGAAATGAACATGAACAAAGATGGCCGATGAATCTCCGCTGTCTCTAACCTGCAATAAGCAAGCAAGTAAAATTAAAACTTGTCAATGTCTTGTTTTATATGACGAAGATGACAGATGCGTCACAGACGTCAAATAACGGAGTAGGTTCTTAGTTCGTCGGGGATTTTATTTCTCTTTATTTATGTATGTACCCCGACTTCGCGAAAACGGCTGCATCGATTTGGAAAATTAATATATATATTTTTAATAATCATTTCAGAACTTTGTTAGAGTCCAGTTTTGACGTTTTTAAATTCTAGTAATCCTTATCTAGCTAATATGACAATGGTGACAAAAGCGTAGTACGACTCGACCTTTTAGTACCTAGTCGCAGAAGACGATGATACCTACAGCGGTTGCAACATCAGGAGAAGCGACTGTCGTCAGCGTAGTTTTTCGTAATTACTTTTTTTATAGGGCATACGATAAAGTTATTGTGACATTGCATTTTGTCTATACTTTCTTATACAATGAATAGTGAAATACAGATTAATTAAATATTAATTTCGGCCAAGTGTGAGTTGGACTCACGCACCAAGGGCGAATTACCTGTTAGAGCAAAAAACGTATAAATCCCAAAAAAGGAAGTAGTTTTTGTTTATGTTGTATTTTGCTTTTAATCAATATTTGTAAGGCACAGTTTATCCGGAACTCTAAGATATATTTTTTTTCCAACTCGTGAATAAATAGTGAAAAACGACCTTAAATTTACAAGTAAGTATAAGGTCTTTTGTAATTTGTGCTAAATTGACTTAGTTTGATCTTAGAGATCGGATAGACTATACGTTATGCGAAATTTTCAAGTTTCTACATATTATGAAACCCTAAAAAGTAGTAGCGTAGGCAGATAAACCCTTACGCTCCTATCTGGCGCGTCTGCGACCCCGCTCTTGGCCTTGTCCTATGTCCGGAATGTGCGGCTAAAGACACATCAAGTTAATAAATATCGCCGCTCCTGCGAGACAGCGGCCGCGGGTTCGATCCCGGACCGGCACAATTAGCCAATTTGACATTTTGACTCGACGCCACACCAGTTACATCCGTTATGTTACGTGTGAGTCAACTTTAGACCACCTCTGTTCCAGTAGAGACGACACGAAATTCACGTTAGGGGGTCAATTTCAACAAGACGCATTTTTTGTATCATTTCGGTGTGATTCTTTATTTTTGATTATTTTTAAGTTTTTTAAATGTGAAGAGATACTTTAGACTATATTATTAAACATATGTAAAAGGGACCCTGAAATCTGAAATAGTTTTCGAGATATTCGAGATCGAATATGAAACACACAACGGAATGATAAATGTACACCAGGATGATAAAATAAGTGCACCGCAATGAAATATCATACGCTGGAATGAAATAAAAGTGGCATATTATGAAAGTAATTTTACTTTTTATATTCGTAATATATATTATATTGGCATTGCATAATAATATAAACATATATCTTAGTATAGTATTAAAAACAAAATAAAAAAATATTATTATTTCAACAATATTTATGAAAAGTGAAGGTACTTTTGATGTCATTCCGGTGCTTTCCTCATTTTGGTGGGGTTTAAAGTAATTTTACTACACCGGAAACACCGGGATGAGAATGGTGGAATGAGAAACACGACATATTTTTATTTCGTAAAAAAAAAGTAAGCCCTATATTCTAAAACTAATTTAACTCTTGTAATGGCGAGTGTACTTTACCTGATATATATAAATTTCAAACCACGCAGTTAAAAAATAAAGAAACTATAACAAACTCCGGAAAGATATTTTTTTTGTCCCCTGTCCACCGCGATGAAATATTCACGTTTATACGAGCCAAAGTATTGCTACTATACACAACCGGCGTCGTCGAGCGCCGCAGCTTAACTAATTCTTTGAAGTGCGCGGGAGACGGGGGGCATACTTGATCAAATTTGGGAAATAAATCGGTTCGAAACATTGTCGGCGGTAATGAGAAGTTTTCTCGGGACAAACGTATATGCACTTATTCAAGGGTATACAAAGGAGATATATAACGGGTAATGTGCTTTTTTCGTTACCTATTTATATGGTAATACAATAATGGTAGCAGATTCTCTTTGTCATGCATAGTATTTGACTTACCCGGCATTTTACAAACAAAACCGGCTTGGGGACAACCCACCTTGATGAGAAATTTGGCCTTAATATATTTTTTTTAATTATTATATATATTAATATTTAAATTTTAGCTGTTGCCCGAGGTAGACAATAGCGGGCTGTATCCGAAAAAAAATGGTACTTTATTATTCAACCTTTCTGCACCTGCGTTTTCAGTCTTGCCATCAAAAAATACTGCTTGGGAAATTGACCCTAGGAAAAGTATAAGGCAAATGTTTCAGCTACACATTACGAATAGTTGACAGTTTGGTGGTACCGAGTACCGACACTACCGACTGAATGCCAATTCTTGACATTACTAGTAAAACATTGGAACGTTTATCATGGACTTGACTAAGTTTGATCGAGCTTTCTAGTTCATATTTAGGTGTGACGAATTTTATTATGAAAAGAAGTAAACTAAATTTAAAATTTGCTTTAAATCTACATTCTTAGTGCAGTTTAGTCGCGTATATAGAACCATTTAAGCCCCTTATCCTGCCGGTCACGGAGACGGTAAGCCAGAGTTGCTCCGGCATACCCACGGGCAGTTAGTTTGATGCCTCCGCGCTGCTTGAGTCGAGCTTGTTAGCTGGTGTACGTGGGGTTGCGAGTCGGTGCCGTCCGATTATTCCCCCTGGTCACGGCACCAAGGCCGCAAGTAGGTAAAGAACTTAGTGATATAACATTTAAAATATGGAGAGATCAAAACTGTATTATCGGATAAATATCTCATTTATAAGATAACAAAGATACTTTACATTTAGAATATACCAACCGGGTGCTTTCTGTAATAGGAGCAATAAATTGAAACATAGATTCTTCCCTTGAAACTGGACAACATTTTTTAAACAACTTCTGAAAATAACGTGTATTAAATGATATTTTGTAGAATAATGTTTAGACAAAGAAGCAATGTATTGCGAAATGTCTGATATTAGTAGAGTGACAGCTATGTCAATGCTCAGGGAATGTCAATGTTGGACAACATCATCCTCCTAGCCTTTGTCCCATTTTTTGAGAATGAATTCTCAATCGGGGTCGGCTACCTAAATCCCAAGATGTGGCGTAGGCACTAGTTTTTACGCAAGCGACTGCCATCTGACCTTCCAACCCAGAGGGGAAACTAGACCTTATTGGGCTTAGGTGGTTTCCTCACGATGTTTTCCGTCACCGAAAAGCGAGTGGTAAATATCAAATGACATTCCGTACATAAGTTCCGAAAAACTCATTGGTACGGGCCGGGTTCGAACCCGCGACCTCCGGATTGAAAGTCGCATGCCCTAACCACTAGGCTACCACCGCTTCGTTTTTTTAATACTATACTAAGATATATTTTTTTTTAATAATTTTAAACTTACTACCCATTTCCTCATAAACGCGTAGAGGTATTAAATTGATTTGGTTTGTACGGAACCCTCGGTGCGCGAGTCCGACTCGCACTTGGCCGGTTTTTTTTTAAGTTGCTGGACAAATGTTGTTCAATTTGAAGAGTAGAATCTATAATTTAATGTATTGCTTCTATTACAGGCAACACCTGGTATATGGATATGGATCCAAATAATTACAAAATACCGTAATATTCTGCTACCTTCATGCAAGGCGAATAGCGTTTCTAATGTTTTTTAGGGTTCCGTACCCAAAGGGTAAAAACGAGGCCCTATTACTGAGACTTCGCTGTCCGTCCGTCCGTCCGTCCGTCTGTCACCAGGCTGTATCTCAAGAACGGTGAACAAAATGTGGATCTCGTTGTCTGAATAAATAAAGTTTATTATTATTATTATTATGAGTGCGTTCGAGGAATAACATCTCTGACGACTAATTGAATGAACCAATGGACAGCGGCAGATTTGACTCCTATTTGAAATAAACTACGGATATTAGGCTCTTTATAATTGAAGAAAATATATATAATTGCAGAAACCATTACTAAGAATAGAAATAGTAAGTATAATTCTTATAAGTACCGTAATAAAAAAAAAGTGTCTATATGGAACCTGTGAAAAATCATTCATATTTATTACTTCGACTTTTATTCGTCCATGCCATTTTTCACATGTAGACTACTGTTTTGTAATTACCAAAAATACTTGGGAGTTGGGATTTAAGCAAAAAACGCTTCAAATCGGGAAACGGATGAAATTAGTTTCTTGAGTTGGCCTAGATTTCGCAATTTTATTAATTACGAGTTAATAAAGCAAACAAACGGGAACCTATAGTAAAAAAAAAGGAAAAACAACAACACAACAACAAGAAATTATAAATCTTGCACGTCTAAAATAAAAACGTAGATACTAACAGAAATTATCAAATAGTCAAAGGACTTGTTAAATGCAATAAGAAACAACAAGTAAAGTACTTACTACTACAATGTACCTAATAATACCACAAGTACTTAAATATATTTTTCTACTCCAGTACTTTTTTCTGTCATTTATTTAGTTACTAACTCTCAAAGACATAAATTATTTATTTATTGAAAAACAGGTTAGGTACCTGGTACATAACATTACAGTTTTAGTAGTTGCTAAGCCGCGAAATTGTGCGCATCGGGTTACAAGAATGAAATTTTTACCACACATAGAGCGTTCCACGGTGATTATTTTGAGATGTGGAGGGAAGTCAGATTCGTCCCCTGTGTGGTGGGAGAGCGGGGTGAAGAGGACCAAGTACTGCTCTTTTTCTTTTTTTTATTACTGATCAGTAAAGGCTATTAGGGCTTGTGCGACATCGTTTTCGTGTAAATAAGATATCAGCTATTAATTCTTTATGTTATTTAAGAATAGTTTCTTATTAAAATTTGGGTTTATTGCCGAAAAGGTAAAAATCACAACAAGTTTTTTTATTCAGAACGATAAATTAGTTATCTATCCTGAATATTTACTATTTAAAAAAATATTACTAAACAGCAAATTTAATCTTGTTTTTAAAAATGTATATATATTGGGCACATCTGATACAAAAAATACCTTGAAAAAAATATTGATGTTAAGCTTAGCCTGCGCGTGTTCTAGTACATTTTGCTAAGTCGCGAAATTGTGTACATCGGGATACAACCACGAAATTTCTACCACAGATAGAGTATTCTGCGGTGATTATTTTCAGATGTGGACGGAAGTCAGATTCGTCCCCTGTGCGGCGGGAAAGCGGGGTGAATGGGACAAAGGAGTCCTCTTTTTCTTTTTATATTACTGATCAGATAACGCTACTAGGACTTGTGTGGTATCGTTTTCGTGTAAAACAGATATCAGCAATTAAATTTTCATGTTATTTATGCATAGTACCATATAAAAATATGGTTGTATTTCCGACATTGTAAAAATCACAACAAGTTTTTTTTATTCAGGGAGATAAATTAGTTATATTTCCTGAATATTAACAACAAACAAAAATATTACAAAATAGCAAATTTAATCTAGTTTCTAAAAACATATACATATTGGGCACTTTTCATACAAACAGTAACTTAAATAAATTGTTGATTGATGTTGAGATTAGCCCGTGTGCTCGTGACACATTTGCAAAAAAAAAAAAATTAATTGCATTAATTTGTTTTTCTAGGACGCATATAGTAAATATTATATGTAAAAGCATGTTAATAATCATTATTTAATGTATTTAATGAAGCGAAATAGGATGCGATCGGAGATTTACGTTGGTTACGCCGACGTAAAGATATATTTTAAGCTACTGTTTGTATGAGAAGTGCCCAACAGGCATATATTTTTAGAAACTAGATTAAATGAGCTTTTTAAAATAATAATAATAATTTGAAAATGTTCACGAAATAGAACTAATTTACCTCACTGAATAAAAAAACTTGTTGTGATTTTTACCTTTTCGGCCATACACCCATATTTTTATAAAGAACTATACAAAAATAGCATAAAAAGATAATTTCTGATATTTGTTTTACACGGAAACGATACCAAACACGTCCTGGTAGACTTAACTGACCAGCAATAAAGAAAGAAAAGAGGGATACTTGGCCCTATTCACTCCACTCTCCCGCCTCACAGGGGACGAATCTGACTTCCCTCCACATCTGAAAATAATCACCGTGGAACACTCTATCTATGGTAGAAATTTCATGCTTGTAACCCGATGCGCACAATTATGTTAGAAAACAGCGGACTAACAACTCTACTATTTACACCAATGCGTCATGAACCGAACAATATTTATTTTGACGGCGAAACGGCGTGGCCCTGTTGTTCCGACATCTATTATGAAAGTCTGTAAAAGTCTATACTCTATTGCCCAAAAAAACACTGCTAAACGATGTTATAATGTCCCCAAAAAAGCATCACTTAGTACCACAGATTACAAGATAAACAGCTGCATTCACACAATTTGCAATTAAAAAAAAAAACTTATTGTACCTACTAAGGCATTGCTGCCTACTTAAAAAAAAGTTTTATCTTCAGTGCATGAATGTTTAGTATAGTGAACGTATACCTTTATGTATAAGTTTATATTTTTATGACAGATGGACGTCAATAAAAAAAAAGTTTATCAGAGACTATATTTTTTTTTTATTTTGTGGATTCCGAGCGGGAACATGTAATTATTTTCTTTGTTGTTTATTTGCATTTTATTTATGAAATGTCGAGTAGTAGAAAAAGTATTGTATGCAACGTTGTATAAGTAGGTCAAAAAACGCTCGTGGCATCTTTCTTGCATGCCACTCGCGTTTTTTGCCCCCTCTTATACTTAACGGTTGCATAAAATACTATTTTAGGATACTCCAGAGGTTTAGGCCGCCTAAAACCAATATAGGCACAAATATATTAATAAATTATGTAATGTCTTTGTATGTTTTATTTATTAATCATTTTATTGCAAGAACCTAATGAAATAAAAATAAATTATTGTTATGATTTCACAGGTTAAGTATACCTATTTCCACTTCGCTAAACGCTTTTAGAATGACAACGTAGTCAGTTACAAATATTCCTTGAAATGTGTCGTTTTAAAACAGTTGCTTATATTTTTTAGGGTTCCGTACCCAAAGGGTAAAAACGGGACCCTATTACTGAGACTTCGCTGTCCGTCCGTCCGTCCGTCCGTCCGTCCGTCCGTCCGTCTGTCACCAGGCTGTATCTCAACAACGGTGATAGCTAGACAGTTGAAATTTTCACAGATGATGTATTTCTATTGCCGCTATAACAACAAATACTAAAAATATAATAAAATAAATATTTAAGGGGGGCTCCCATACAACAAACTTGTTATAAATTATATATATGTATAGGTACGGAACCTTTCATGCGCGAGTCGGGCTCGCACTTGCCCAATTTTTTTTAAACTGGCGCCCATCGTGGGGCCCAGTTTCTTCACTTTCTTGAACATGTATTATTATTATATCGTACGGTTTTTTTAATACAAACTGTTAAACAAATATCGATATCTTAAACGGGTACTGACTATTTATTTAATAAGCTAACTTCTAAGTTTGTCATTATTCTGGATATATTTATATTATGAACAATGAAGTTAATTAAGTAGTGAATTACGGTGGTCTGTAGGTAAAATACTAATATCTGACCTACAGATCATTTTTTAATATTTTCTTTGTTGGTGCAAAATGTAATGGCGGCGTGGTAAGTTTTTTTTTTTTAATATACTACTATTTACTTTACCTAATGAATCTAGTAGATAATAGTAAGTGAACTTATAATACCGTACCTTTTTTCACTTCGCATAGCAGCCTAAAAACGTCAGAAAAAACATCACAAACAGCATCACATCCGAAAACCCTCAAAAGTTTATAAATATCCAATAATCTTAAAAACGTCATCTAATAACACTGAACTTTCTAAAATATACTGATCTATTTCAATAACTTGGCATACACGTTACTTATAATCTTAAGCGTAGATTACTTATACTTTCTAATATTGTCGCGGAAAATTCGTAGAGTAGGTAAAGAGGAAAGCAGCGTGTGGGCCGAGCGGCGGTCGCGCGGGAAATAGCGGGAAACTCTGCCCTCGCCCCTATTTATGGCGCGTGTTGTGAATGAAGCCTTCATGGATGCTGTAAAGTTTGCGCGTTAAACAATTCTGAAGTTGTCTGTGGTCGTTGATGAGTTTTGGAAGAGTTTGGACAGCTTCACCCCGCATTGTGTCATTATATTGGAGTTTTCCTTTTCAGTGACAATAATACTGGCTCTATCTTCAGATTGAAACTTTCATGACGAGGGGTTATCTTATCAGTTACCGTTCAGTAGGTAAATAAAATAGGCATACTTAAGTTGCATAATTGCATATTTAGTTGATTAATTCTTAAAGAAAACTTTGAGAGTACTAAACATGGATAAAGAAAGTTGACTATTCCAACACCCAGAAATCAAACCTGAAATGCAATAGCAAATCACGTAGCAAGAATCAATGAATTAAGAAAAAACTGGGCGTATTGTTGTATCCATAAAAACAACATATTCTATCGTACAAAAATAAAATAAACATGTTTGTTGTAACGAATTCCATTAATTAAGTATTTAAGTACGTAGATATAATAGTAAGTTTGGTAAGGAGCAACAAACAAGTAAGAGGTGACCGAATGGCGCGGCGCGGAGGCGCCCGCCGCCTGGCGCCGATCAGAATAAATCCATACAAATATCGACAAATAATTAAACAATAATATTAGAAGGGGTTGTGGGGGTTTTAGCTCTGTGGCGGGATGAATAGTCTGGTAATGGCACTGATAGATCACTGAATACACCTAAACTCAGGTGGCCGACTGCGCGGCGCCAGACCTCTTTAGCACCGATTTCCCATAGTTACTTTTTCTTTATTTACTTAATCTTCATTGCACAAAAGAAAGCTTATCCTATAATGAACCATTATCAAATAACCAACCTTAGGGCAAAGCAGCAAAATTATAGGCGGTGCAACAACAGCAGCTAAGTACTTGCTTGCTTACTGATAAGTTAACAACACAAATTGTATACTTGCAATAAATATATACATAATTTTATATAATAAATACATGTAGGTACATAGCAATGAAACATACAAAGCAAGATAATTAATAGGATTTTTTAATAACTGATAATTACTAAATATACAGGAGACTACAGACTTAACAGTTTCTTTTCCAGACAGTATTATACAAACTATACACAGACAGTATATACTCAGTAAAAGAATATATTGATATCGTTAAATATTTCGATTTTATTGTAATAGAAGATATTATTTTGACATTCATCGTTTGTTTTATGTAATTTGAATTTTGTTTTAGTTCTTAAGGATTTTGTATTGAAATGATTTCCATTATTTTTATATTGAAAATGTGACATGTCTTTATTATTTATTTTTGTTTGTAATTATTGATTGGTACCTCGGTATTGGTACTATAATTTATTTATTTATTTTGATTAGCTATACTTTTGTGTACTACCAAGTTAGTTGTTAAGATTTGTGTATTTGTATATAATGTAAATTGACGATCACTATATGATAAGTAATGTAAACTGACATACTTTTATATTTTACAAGAACATTTTATTGTTGAGACAAATAAACTAAACTAAACTATAAGCCATAAAACTAAAGTAATGGTATACAATGTCACAGATCATCTACTACATTATTTTGACGCAGTAAGTAGGTATCTGCTTTTTAGGGTTCCGTAGCCAAATGGCAAAAAACGGAACCCTTATAGATTCGTCATGTCTGTCTGTCCGTCTGTCCGTCTGTCTGTCCGTCTGTCCGTCCGTATGTCACAGCCATTTTTTTCCGAAACTATAAGAGCTATACTGTTGAAACTTGGTAGGTAGATGTATTCTGTGAACCGCATTAAGATTTTAATGCAAAAATAAAAAAATAATGATAAATATTGGGGGCTCCCCATACATAGAACTGACACTCAAAAATTTTTTTCATCAAACACAACCGTGTGGGGTAGGATAGGTCTTCAAAAATTATTTCTAAAATATTTTTTTTCTAAACCGAGTAGTTTGCGTGACAGACGCTTCCAAAGTGGAAAAAAGTTGCCCCCCCCCCCCCCTCTAACCTCAAAAATAAGAAAATGAAAAATCTAAAAAAAACATATGATGTACATTACTATAAAAACTACCAACGAAAATTGTTTTGAACGAGATCTAGTGAGTAGTTTTTTTTTTAATACCTAACTTTGCACCTCATTTATATGGGGCGCTATACATACCAGGTGCAAACTTAACTTAACCACTTAGGGATGGAAAGTGTTTGTACGGAACCCTCGGTGCGCGAGTCCGACTCGCACTTGGCCGGTTTTTTTATTTACTATTATCTGGCTGCCAACAGGAAAATCGCGCTCTTCGGGGAAGGCGCTGCGCGAAAACTGAACAACGATAGGTACTGAAACACACACGCTACAAAGATTAGGGGCTCAATTCGATATTTGTAATGACAGCTGTCCTGTCCGATATATTATCACCTTGTATATTTATGATACTGTATACTTATAGACAGATATAGCTATTTACTTTTAAAATTAACCTTGTTAATGTCAATTGAGAAGGTTAGCTGGACTGAGAAGAGGTCAAACGAGGAGGTGCTCAACATGGTGAATGATGGCAGGTGTCTTTTAAAAACTATCGAAAATCGCAGAGGGAAAATGATGGGACACCTGTTACGACACGACGAATATCTAAAAACTATTATAGAAGGCAAAGTTGAAGGAAGGAGGAAAAGAGGAAGACCAAGAAGAGCTTATATGGACCAAATAAAGGAAAAGGTGAACGTCGTGTCGTACCAGGCCGTCAAGGAGAGAGCTCAAGATAAAGAAAATTGGAAATTGCTCCACCGACAAGAGCCTAGCTCTTAAGTTTATGATGAATGTCACTTAACATCACCTCGAATAGCAAAATTGTTCTTTTTTAATAAAAAACCGGCCAAGAGCATGTCGAGCCACGCTCAGTGTAGGGTTCCGTAGTTGCTCATCCTTCACAATAAACTGCTGTTTTAAGCCCGAGGTTTACGTTAAGAAAGATTTAAGCTCTATAAAAAGGTCGTAAACGCCCTAGAAACTGTAATCACTTATTACTTTCTGGAAGTCAACTTACGACCTTTTAAAGAAAAAATATGAAATTTGGCGATAACTCAGAAACGGCTCGACCGATTTTGTTCAATATAGTTTTCATTGAAAGTACCTACTTGTAAGGCGACATTAACATGAATTTTTCCGATTTTTTTTGACCCGTGGTTGGAGTGGGGACACTATTTTTTTTGTTTTTGGAGCGAATATTTACAAAACTGCTGACTTTATCAAAAAATAATGTTAGGAGACCCCTATTATTTTTACAAGACCAATTCAACGACACCCCACACACCAGGGTTGAAAAGAAAAAAAAAATTGACCCCCACTTTAGGTGTTCGAGAGGTACCCGAAAAAAAATTATTTTTTTTATTTTATTTTACCGTTCTGTCGGCGTTATACATACACATACTCATACCAAATTTCAGCTTTCTAGTACTAATGATCACGGAGCTAAGCCGCGGACGGACGGACGGACGGACGGACGGACGGACGGACAGACGGACATGGTGAAACTATAAGGGTTCCTAGTTGACTACGGAACCCTAAAAAAGAGCTTTACTTCTAATCGTAAATAAGTTTCTGTCAAAAAAAAACATTTTTGTGACAAGCTTTTATAGCCGACAGTACTTTTCTTTGAACATCCATCAATTGGTGACAGACACGATTCTAAAGAGCCCAAACTCGATATGACTGCTGTATTTATTACGGAGTTCCTATGGCCACCTTCCAGCTCC
Organism: Apotomis betuletana; assembly: GCA_932273695.1. Taxonomy (NCBI): domain Eukaryota; kingdom Metazoa; phylum Arthropoda; class Insecta; order Lepidoptera; family Tortricidae; genus Apotomis; species Apotomis betuletana. Next base: position 35,679,907 of record OW026300.1, on the reverse strand, counting down.
ATCATCAGATCAGCTCCACTTCATCATAATATTGCATTGTTACCCAATTTGCATATTCGTGCAAAATTTCAGCTCAATTGGAAACCGGAAAGTGGGTCAAATTTAACCTGAAAAATTCTATTACAACGGGACAGATGAAAGTAAACAAAAGCTTGTAAGTAATATTAAAGATTTTTGTAGTTAAGGAGCTTTTAATTGCACTTTTGAGTAAGTTTCAGCGTTGAACTGACCGAGCGGGCGAAGCGTCACCGTTTCAGCTTGGCCCCTATATGTTTACATTTTAGAAGTCCAGATGCTTTCCGGTTGTTCTTGCCCAGAGGTCGTATTTCTCAATCGATTCTCATGTAATTTTGTGAGTACGTTAATAAGTAATAGGTATATATTTTTTTTTACAGTTTTTAGGTTTTTTTTAAATGGCGGGTGTTAAAAACGTAGAAAATAACAAATACGAGCATTTTCGAACAGTTTCAAGCTCGCAAGGTCTACAGCTCACAGAAGCACTATAGTAGCCTATGTAGTGACCCAGGCCACCACATTTACTGGGATGACACCACATTTACTGAGGTCCTAAAGGTCAAATTCACAATTTATCATGTTGAACACAAGGTAAGATCATTTAGCAACTGATGTCTATATGAAATCGTATATTAATTACATTACTACAACGTGCAAATGATGAGAAATCAAGTCACAGTTCTGTGGAAATCAGGCCACTAAAACGTAAAGAACATCCAACGCATTGGAACAAATATTAGTGGCCATCACACAAAGACTTGCTGTTCCCTCGATTCGAACCCAGGACAGCCAGCTTCCCAACCACCGGTGCCGGTTCGATTCCCGATAAGTTTTGTTTATTTTTTTTATAAAACTACATCTCTAATCAAATAATGGTATGGTAATGATTAACTGTTCATGATTGATAGCAGTATGTTAGAGTAGGTGACGATAAACACATCAGCGATTCCAGGTTCGGTTCCCGACAAAGAAAAATATTTGTGTATGTGTATAATTTGTGTACATTAAGTATTTACCTAATAGATATTGTCTATGAAACGGATCTCTAATGAAAAGTAATGTTAGAGATGGGGGTGTTTAACTGTTTATGATCGATAGCAGCATGTCGGAGTAGGTGAAGACGCAAACAGCGGCGGTGACGGCGCCGGGCGCCGGGCGGCGCGGCGCCCCGGCTCCGTGCGGCCGCGCCGCCGCCGCCGCCGCCGCCGACGACGTCGGAGCGTTCGGATGCCACCCTACCAGTCGGTACTAGTACGGTAGCAGCATCATTTCATAATACACCCGTATGGTGACCCCATTGCTCAACCGTTTGTTCTGCCAACAAACTGCTGTGCAGTTTGGCAGATACTCAGGAAGTTTATTGTACTATTGTGTTTCATAAAATAAAAATAAAAACTTATTACATAGTTCAGCAAACAAATGAGGCTAAAAACTACTACCATACCTAAAATATAAAAAAATAAAGTACGATAACTGCAGACGTTGGGAAAGAAGGGCTTGCAAGCCCTTTTGTCGGCTTGTGTACTGCTTTTCTCAAACATATATGCAATGAAATAAAAAAATACACCCGGTTTAGGCCTTCAATTTTGTATGAAATTCCTTTACAGTGGAAAAATGTTAAACCAAAACGAGAATAAAATAATGTGCAGACAATGTTTTTACAAATATTATGGTAGTCGTGCTTGATCATTGATATTGCGTAAGAAAAATACAAATTTTCTAATCAATTTTCTTACAAACACAATACAACGACTATGTACATTTTCAATCAAAAAACTAAATCAACATCCACTTTGGAGCTCCGATCATATACGGGCTAAACTGGCAGCCCTCTACTTTCTACTCTTTCTAGTCGCAGTCGACAAAAACTCGAATAACATTCGTAGCGCGATAGTGAAATGTTTACCTACTCCAGATTCTCCCTCTTAGACGTAATAATTTTTTTTGTCAATTACACAAAATTATGAAACATGATAGGTCTCACACGTAATTTATTTATTCTTATTAGCTAATGTTTCAACGCCGTTCCATCGCGTTTTAGTTGCAGAAGGTCGAAGGACTGATTAATTATGGAGATGTTACTATTCAGAGATGCCTAAGTTTAAAACTGCCAGAAAGTTTATCTGGTTGATTTGATTCCGGATGTTCTTAACAGATAAAGACGACTTAAAATAAGATTTCAACTGGCGCATAACATGTACGTTAATTGTCAATAATTACGACAACTAAAAATAAATACATAATCGTAGTAGTTGTGTCGAGTATCCGAACGTACCGATGCATCCGCCGCGCCGGTGCCGCACGCATGACAAATTATCATCTCCGGGCCCGGCCGGCACCGGCTCCCGGCACCCGGCACCCGGGCCCGGCACCGGCACCCGGCATCTCCCGGACACCAAGTGAGCACTAACAATACTATATAGTAGACATCATAAAACTAATCTGAAAATCACGACTGTTATACAGACAAAATGCGCATCTGATTTTTTGCCGAAAACCAGTCGCCTAACTGATAAGTATGAAGATGTCTCTTTTATTATAAACCGGCAGAACATCAACCATTGATTTCTGTCTATTCATATTATGTAGGTACTTTAACAATAAATAACTAAATAGATCTTGTCATTAACACGACGATCAAATGTTGCCGAGTGTCGCACGACGCCAACGAGAGGCAAAAGCACTATAAATCACAGTTTAATTGGTTGTGAGGAGGCAACGACGCAAACGCAGCTTGCGCGAGTACATTAATTCAACCCATCCAAATTAAAAGTACACTTTGACTCATTTATATACTCCCCAAATTCATCGATTGGCCGAATGATCATTTGATAACTTGACGAATATCAATACGCATAATATTGTTCCGCCGAATTTTAGTTAGCTGCTAAAACTACTGCCAGAAAAGTAGGTTAGGTTAGGTTAGAACTACGATCCCGAACAGAACATAACATAACTGCTGCAAGAAAAGTAGGTTTTTAGGTATTAAAATGTAAGCGTAAAAATCATTCAGCGAAGAGATTATGTATATAGATATGGCAAAACAAAAATTATACCATGACTACGATATCATTTTTAATTTGATGACTATGCCAAGTCATCCGAATGCAGAAGTCATCATCAGACAGCAGGGAATGGTCCCCTTGTTTACGCATATTTTTGTCATGATTCTATATCACATAGGTATTCGCATCCTAGATGAAGGTTTTTAACCAGTCTGGCAACGCACTTGTGACTCCTCTGGTGTTGTTGCAGGTGTCTATGGGCGACGGTAATCTCTTTCCAACAAGCGATCCGTTTGCTCGTTTGCCCCCTATGACGTAAACAAAATCTGTGTTATCACTAAACATACCAGTGTGATGTCAGATGACATATGTCACTGAGCGAGACGTGGCCGGTCGCAATTCGCTACGAACCTATGTTTGCGCTTATTTCTATGGACATAGCTTGACTATGCCGTTAGAGCGTAGCTCATCTACGACGTTAGCTACGCAGGCTACGTCATGCTACGAGAGATTTCATCCTGTAGTTTACAAGGAAGAGCACAGTCAGCAAAGTGAGTAGACATTTAGGACCTACTTAGAACACTACATAGAATTCATATGTTTTCTTCGGTTTCCGCGACTGTCACACATTAAATAAAACATTTGAAACGGATTACATATATCGCGCATAATAACTGGAAAGCTACCGAAATGTTAGTGAGACTGAAATAATTTATTTACGCGATATACTAAGTCTAACTTTTTTTCTCCAATTTGCTCTACTAATTTACTATTTTAGATCGTAGAGCATAGTGGATAGATAAGATAAGATAAGATAATGTTTATTGCAGAAAAAGGGTTAGTTACAATGTCTTAATACTTATTATGTTAAAGTTCCACCTTTTTCGGCTATCTTCATACAGCATGCAATTGTATATGTATATCCCTGTTATTTTCCTATGTGACTACGTACCCCAGCACCTGTGACAACCATCCCTGACACGGAGTTAAATGTCACATTTCTCTTTTTTCATAAAAATAAAAATATTTCCTCCGTACATAATGTTGCGCAAGCATCTCACTAAGTAAGGTCCTAGACTGACTGTCGGTTGTGATGTTTTGCACTGGGTACAAGAAATAATTTTTATCTAAGTATCTTGTATTGCATATTTGTGTATGTTTATTTATTGTGTTCATTATATTATTGATATATAATAAGTTTCTCTCTTAGTATAATGTTTTATTTAGTTATTTATTTAAACTTTATTGCACACAATACACAGGTAAAAGTACAAATGGCGTACTTAATGCCATAAGGCATTCTCTACCAGTCAACCATAGGCCTAAACAGAAACATTTGTATGGTACAGGGTCTTTTATGTAATCTGTTACATGAAACAATTAAATAACACATAAGTAATATACCTCATATGCAAATACATATATATATATATATATAACATAAACGTACATAATATGACATACAATATACTTACTTATATAATAAATATACCTTGTGTGAATCATTATGCTGACAGTTCGTCACATAGCTTATCGGAGAAATGCTTGCGCAACATGTGCTTGAAGGTTAGCTTGCTTTGCGCTTGCCTGATGGGAAGCGGTAGATCATTCCAAAGCCGAACTGCTTCAGCTGTGAAAGAGTGCGTCATGAAACTAGTGCGGTGAAGGGGGACATTGAGATTCCGTGAGGTGCGAAGATTACCGCCTGGTCGGGCAATTACAAAAGAAAATTTGGATCGGGCGCAGCTGGATCGAATAAGATAGAATATAGTGTGGACAAGACTCGTAATGACCTACGTTCACGGATTGGAAGCCAGTTCAGTTGACAGCGAAAAGCAGAAATATGGTCATATTTACGAAGTCCGAAAATAAATCTTATGCAGTTGTTAAGAAGACGATCCAGTCTGCTCAATGAAGTCTGAGTAAGATTAGTGGTACACACATCAGCATAGTCGACTATAGGTAACACGAGGGCCTGTATAAGGAGAGTCTTAGTACTGATGGGGAGAAAGTGCTTAAACCGGTAAAGCGACCTGCTCAGCGTGTTGGTGACTCTGCGACAAACGTCCGAGACCTGAGGCTCCCACGAGAGACCACTATCCAAGATCAGACCCAGGTTTTTTACTTGCGATACCAATGGTATTTGTACGTCTTCGAACTGGACTGGCTCTAGGCACGTCAGGTCTGCTGTAGAGAGTAATCGGGGACTCCCGAGCACGATGGCCTGACATTTAGACGGGTTCACGGCGATCCCTAAATTGCGTGACCACGCTGAAATGTGGTTCAAGTCTTGATTGATATCCGCGACTGCACGATCCAAATCACTAATTTTAGCTTGAGTGTACAGTAATGTTGATAGTTAACAGGCCCTGCACCATAAAATGTTTCTGTTTTAGAATGCCTTATGGCATTAAGTCCGCCATTTGCACACTTTTGTTTTGTGCAATAAAGTTTAAATAAATAAAAATAAATAAATAATGTTAGCGAAAAATTATTCATATATTTCTAAACTAAAATAAATACACTATCCATTAAATTATCTTTTATCATCCCCAACTAAAAACAATCTTTCTAAAAATGCAAAACAAATAAAATGTGACTTCCAACCCCGGTCTCCCCTATATGGTTAGAAAGTGTAAACATGTGTTTGTCGTTGACTGTACTGTACATACTGGTAGAAATTGTGTGAGCTGACTATGAATAGAATAGAATAGAATAGAATAGAATATTCTTTATTGCACACCTCAACAGGAATTACAAACAAATTCAGATTACACGTAACAGTCAATAGAGGTAAACAACACGCACGTTAACATATACTTACTTAACTTATTTCTTTAGGTACCTTACGTGTGCATAAAAAATCAAAAATATGTTCTAGTATCAAAACTATAATTCCTACTACACAAAGTGTGGCCAGCCGCAGATTTTTTAAATTTTCCGCCAAAAGTGAGTAATATTTCATCTAGCGCGAAATAAAGGGAAAGTGTTTTTATCAACAGTTGATTTTATGTGTTAGGTAGACTTTGTTAAACAAAAAACACACTTTTATAATAAACAGAAACTATAACTATAAAACTTAAGTTAATAGCAAACCATTGGCACCTAAAATGTTCAACGTAAGCAAATAAATTGCCATATATACATATTTTGTTTTATCACCAATTAGTAAGCAATTAGTAATAGTTAGCATTCAGGGTACTACAGGGTTGCCACGACTGGTTTATTACGTTACGTTACCACCCTAAAGTCGAAAAGAACTGCGTCGATTTGGACCCAGTTTCACTAGGTATCTATTATTTTCCATACGGCCATAGGTGGGAGGGAAAGGTCCGAGCACGGCGGCGGCCTTACGAGTGAGCGATAGCAGCGAGACACTTCTATGGCCGCCGCTCGCCGATGCCGCTCGCCACCGAAATCGTAGCGGGCCGTAAGCTGATGTATTACAAACATACAAAAAACATGGGAACTGCTAATCATCAACATTATGGGCCATTTCACCTGTTATAGATGTTATAGATGTAAGATGATCTATTACAGTATTAATAGCAATACGAGTTTAACATAATAAAAAGATGACACCTGATATTACTGCATCACCAACGAGCAGACCAAACTCTCCTTTATTTATTAAACTTTAATTGCATATTGCAAAAAAGTACGAGCGGTGGACTTGATACCATGAGGCATTCTCTAACAGTCAACTATAAGGCTAAATAGAGACAGTGCGCGTGCGGGATCAGTGTACAAGCAAACGTGTATATTAGGTACACGATGCGATAACTAAACAATAAATAACAACTCTTGTACATGTGTTTTGATTATGTAATAACATTTTTGATTATGTAATAAAAGGATCGACGGATTCTTCGAATTTTCCACGAGAGATAGAGGATAAACGAATTTAAAACGAAATCAATACCTGACTGTAGGTGTTAAATATGATTTATTGAAATGATCTGTGTTGATTAACGAGCCGCAGCCGCCGATTCACGCGCATCAATCGTCGATCGAATTCAGGCGCTCTCATATTTATAAGGGGCCATTAAGAACTTCGACAGATTTGAATAAGAACAAATATCACGAAAAGCGCACCGCATTTCGAGTAAAGTGGGTCGCAAACTTTGACGACGAAGTCAACTCGGCCTGAGAAGATAGATGCCCTGGATATCTGATAGGGGCACATATTCGCGAATTGATTCCACATTACATATTTGTCTTCCAATACGATTGTTATCAATTGCATAAGCTTCCATAATATATTAAGGTGTAGAAAGAGAAAGACTAAAATGATTTGTGGAACATTTTTCTTGAAATAAAGGTAAAAAATAATATTAAGTCTAAACATTGAGAGGCGTCCGTAGTCCAAGATTCCCACCCCCTTGCTTATTTTACAGATCTCAGGCTCGACTGCTTTTTGTTTTATTATGGCGGAAATACGCAGTTGGTAATAGGTATATATACCGTAGAAAACTCTGGCGGGTCTCAGACATATTCAAACACATACGAAACGGGGTTCACTCACGTCGTAGAAGTCGAATATCGCTCGACATGTTTCGAATCGGTTCGCGATTCATCATCAGTAGCGCCGATCAGTAGCGGAAGCGGCCAAACAAACACTAGTGAACTGATATTGAGTGGATGTATTTTAATTAGTATATGTATATCATGTAAAATTATCAGTAAACTTGTGTTTAGGTTATGAAAAAGATAGACACAACACAGTTCATACAACATTTATCTCCTTCTTATTCACTCCACGACCAAGTATTATATAGACATTTACCAGACATTCGTCATCAAAATCAGTACTTATGTGATCAAGTACGAGTAGTAGTAAAATTTCGTGAAGTAGGTAGGTAATACACGATTCAGAAGGGCTACTCCGATGATCGAAATTCCAAGTTAGTACTGTGTGTGCCATCTCTCTTTATCTCTCTCTCTTGTCCCAAACAATATTTTAATGAGTGGGACACTGGGACGGCACGTAACGAAGTTTGAATTTCGAAAATCGGAGTAACCTTCAAGATAAATAAAGCAGCTGCCACGACGAAACTAGACCAGCAATACGGGACTCCTCGAAAGTCTCACACCTCGGCCAAACACGAACTTCGTATAATGGCCGAGAGCTCCCTGTTCTGCCTATTGTTGATTGCTCAGTGACGGCGGGTAGAGCGATAGGTGCAACGCCACCGTCTGCACAATTTAAGCGTCTGGACAAACAACTTAGGAGAAAGCACCTTTATTACTTGTTTTTGAAGACTATGTTTTTGAAGGGAGCTTGTTGCAGAAATGTTAATTTGATAAAGAAAGTCTCTTTTTGTAGCTAACCCCGCGATCACAGGACTTACACACGTTCACATTGCGTTTATAACAAAGATTCCTCGAGTTTAGGTACATACCTATACATATAGTTCGCATTGACAAAACAAATGTGTTATACAAAGTAACAGTGCTATTTCCATTTGTACGCTCTCGAACAGCGGGTCTATGATGGTTGCGTTTATCGCGCGGTAAACGACTATACAAGTTAGCTTTTTCAAATGTGTGAGTGCGATTAACCCGAACAGACGGACAGCATTTGAACACCACACGGTTGAAAAATTGCCGTCGTGGGCCGACTACGCGCTGATATTTAGAGATTTATAATTCATAAGTAATTAGTTAAACTTATCTTTCTAACTCAAAAGAAAAACCAGTTTTTATAGGATTCCATTATGAAAATTAATTCATTTACGAAAACAGTATTATAAGTAGGTGTATTCCTATAAAAATACAAAAGATATGAATACCTACTTAATTAAGAATGCTGCAATAAAAATTATCCATAACATTATCATCCTCGCTGCAGCGACCTGTCTGTAGCGTCGTGTTGTCACCGAGTAGGTATTTAAGATGTTATCTGCCGTAACGCGTGTTTATAATAAGGCGCACGCCGCGGCGGCGCCGGCGACGCGCCGGGCGCGCCGGATCGGCGGCCGCTCGAGCCGAGGCCACTAAACCAGCGATTTAGGGAGCCCTAGTCCTAAACGCAAACCCGAGTCCTTCGTTACATGTGTTTAAAATACGCCCGTACTGCGGCCGCCCAAACACAGGCCAACAAATGGGAGATTGTGCGCGAGTCGACTTTTCATATAGATCCTGGGTCCTTCTACGACTACTAGAGTATTCTTAAACGTGGACATAGAATAAGACGAAATACCTGTGCGAACGTTGCTATAGAACAGAGTCTGTGTAACGGACAGATAATAACCCTGTCCACAATCCTCCTCTGAGTCCTCTCCCATGTGATCTCCATTGCTGAGGGTCATCGTCACCCAACGTTTTTCTACAAACGAGAAACGTTGCAATCCGCTATATTTTCAGCAATTTCATCTCTAATTAAGCTTATGTTTGTACATAATTTTAACAAGTAAATAGCAGACAGAATGACGTAATAGGTAATGACAATGGGACCAACTAGAAAGTATGCTCTTTGAAACAGAAAAAAAGTATATTCGAAATCGGCCCAGCGTCTTCGACAAATGGGGGAACATCCATAAAAAGCAATGCCCTCATGAACTGAGAACCTACTCTGTTTTTTGACATCGGTTGAAAATATTTAGGTAGACTGGTTGAATAAATAAATAAATAAATATTAAGGGACAATCATACACAAATCGACCTAGTCCCAAACTAAGCAAAGCTTGTACTATGGAATGGATACTAGACGACGATATACATAATATATAAATACATATATAGAGATGTGTCTAATTCTTCATTAACATCTCCTGTACTTTACCCAGTGTGGCCTGTAATGTAACAGAAAGAATGTAACTGGAATATAGAACCGTTGTTTTGCCTGATGTTACAGACACACCCAAAGTAAAACAGCTGCATACTTTGTATTTTGTGACCGCTCCGCCCGTTCGCATTTGTGACCGCTCCGCCCGTTCGGTGGCCACACAACGCTGCCCAATAGTTTTTGAGTGTTTGGATTGCATAGCAATAGTGACACTGTTTAGGGGAGCCTTATTGATTCCCCTGTATTAAGTTTGGTTGGGGTAGGAATTACAATGGGGAAAGATTTGACTAGTAAACAAGACAATTATACCACGTCTGATCTGGGATATGAGGCATTAAGAATTCCTAGCCGATGGACTTACTTCCTCTTCAATTTGATGGCCAAAGTATATATTTACTTACTTATGTACATCACAAATTGGTGAGTTCACTTACGAGTTTTTTTTTATTATTTGGTCCCTGTAGGTAATATGGAATTATCTAATCGACAACATTTCATATTTTTAATACTACAATTTTATCACTTTTCTGTATTCCGCTTAGAATGAGGATGTAATCAAATAATTAATATACGCGATATAATCCGTTTAAATTGTTTTATTTAAATGTGTGACAGTCGCGGAAACCGAAGAAAATATTATGGAATCAATGTTTTTATATTTTTGCTGAGCTAACTAATTATTTTAATATTCATTCTAAAATGTAGTACCTACTTACCTACCTAACTCCAAAGCTATAATACAATCGAGGAATACCTTTAGTCTCGTGTCTAATAAAAAAAACTAATGACGTTTTGGTTGGCCCTGTTGACAGCTTATTTTTTTTTTCGCGGATAGGTCGAAGACGACAAGTCTATAGGTACTTACAGAGTATCCAGGCATAGTTATCGAAGATTTTGGTCGTTATATGTTTTTTCATATCTTTGTTTACCTTAGGAAAAATAAATTAAAAACAAATATTTTAACGTGTCACGACGCAAAGCTCTCTCGATTTCTATAATATTTTGATAGAAATATGAAATGTTATCAATTATATCTGCTGCGTGGTAGAGAAACTCTTCACAAAAATACCATCTTTCGAGTTTTAAGAACCGAAGTACTTATCTTTTTCTTATCTTTTTTTAAAAAAGTTTTAGGTTTCAGAAATTATTGACAATGTCGACAGACAGACCGACTGACAGTCATTAACAAAACCAATATTTAATCAATTCGAGGGCTGCAAGCTGTACAGCTTTCCCGATGACGTTTTTGCTCTATATCTGTAGGTAGGCGTATTTCTTATCCTCGTCAAGTTACTATCATCAAGTCAGAAATGGAACCAATAACCTACAAAAGTTATAAAGGTGTAGATAATATTCTGCCTTATTTAGTGATAAAGGCCGCGGGCGTGCCGCTGCCCAGACGCCGCGCACCGACAGTTCGCGAGTCGGTGCGCTTGCCGCCCTCGGCCTTGCGAGTTGCGATCACCAAAACAATCCCTGTGTTGCCAGATAGAGTTAGCAGAAATCTGTAGTATTGACTCTCGTGTTATTTTTTCATCCTACGAATATTTAAAGTAAATGAAAGGACCAGCCTTCGGCATATTTGGGTTATAGATTTTTTTATCAATTAGTATAGTAGTAAATATTTGACAAATACCTTCGCTTCAAGGTACCTACGGCATAGACGTAGAGAGGACAGTAAAGGGTAGATACCCGGTGAATACCCTCATTATTTTATACCCAAGTACACCTTTTTATGTTCATACTGCTACCGGGTTGGTTTCCTAAATTAGGAATCCAACATACCTAAACGCCCGATCTCTTATGTAAATAAATTAACAATGTACAGTAAATCAGACTGAAACGCGTACTCTTTTGACCCTTATTGTCATTGTGACAAGAGCGATAAAGGTACCTACGTGTTTCAATTCCCTTGTTGGTACTTCACGGATTATTACTTCACGAACTAATTTTAAATTTTTCATATATATATATATTGTATTTGGGTAGGCACAAGTGCACAACCGACTACATTTGAAAACTACTTGATAAAACTGATATTACGGATTGTAGGTACTCGTAATTGAATATAATTTAAGCTCTACCTACTTATTCTGCAGTCGTTGTAGCCAAATTTTCCAGTGCAATTCATTGATCAAACGAGCATTCGATGACCGCACAATCATACATTATGTACCAAAAAAAAGTTATCATTAAGAACAATGTTCTTTTAACTGCAACTTGGGCTACTCGGCAACCTCGGCCGCCGCCGCCGCCGGCCCGCGCCGCCGCGGCGGGCGCCGCTGCGGGCCCGTCGGCCTGGCCCCTTGCTTAGGCCTAAGGCTGATTTAGACATGGCTAGGTGATGGCGCGAATGACCACACCAAATACGATCAAAATCACTCGGGCTCTGACTCTGACATCCAGGCTCGCCTTACAGGGAAAAATGTTTCCAGTGCCCTGCCAACGAAACTAGCGTTAGCACATGCCTTTAATTAAAAAAATAGACTGCATCTCAAGAACTGCATGCTTCCGGGGGGTGAGCAGTGACCAGTGAGAATTTTGGCGTTCATGATGATTATATTTGTAAGAATAGAATTACCGAAAACACCGATAGCTGCCTCTGATGAAGAGCTCCTCACCTTCTCAGAAACCATGTTAATAAAATTAAAACCTTGGAGCTAACCCGCGAACATACAAAATATACAGAGTACAGACAGATGAATACTTATAGCAAAACTATTAAAATTCCTTCTTGATGACTACGGAACCCAGAACCAAACCCAAATAAACCTTATGGGTGTAAAATTGTTCAAAATCTTCTGTGACTTCTGTCCTGTGTAATTATTACGTACGTATTTGAGTGACACGGTTGTTTAAATGCTCGAGCCCTTAACAGAAGGGGTTAAAATAGTTCAGAACCTTCCATGAGTTATGTCAGCACGTTTAATTATTAAGTTACGCAGTAGTACAACGACAATGAGCAAATAAGCGTCACTGCGGCACCTCCTCCGGACGCGAGCCCGAAATCGGGCAGCTATAAAAATGAGCTCCCAAATAAATCATGAGCAATCATTAGGGGCCGCGGGCGGCGTCGGGCACGGGCGGCGGGCGGCGACAGTGTATTTATTCCCAGTATGCAATTTTAGGCATTTAGAAGAGTGTAGAGAGTAAGGGCTGCTATTTTCTTTGTCATATTACAAATCCACCCCAGTTGAATTGTCTTGTAAACCTCCACAGTATTTAAGCTGTACAGCTCAGGCTTGATATTTTAGGATACACGCGATGTCCTCCGAGAATCATGTCTTCTGTCTCGTCCAATGCGCGTACGGTACGAATGCCCGGTTGGAGCGAAGTAGGCGGAGCTTATTGAAACCTTCAGAGGTGCACGTGTTGTTCGGCGAATCAGAGGCAAATTTCCAACTAGTATCTAATCGGCGCTGGCGCGATGTGGCTCTCATGCGCTACGCGCGCCGGGACATGCGGCTATCAGCTGTTATATATATTTATGTAGTATTCAGCTATGCAGACGGAATGATAATACGTCGCTACAATGTGTTTCAACTCTTTTAATTGGCTTAATCCGTCTGAGCAATTAATGGCTTTGCAAAAAGTAAAGTGGATATAAAATGTCTATAAAATATTTTTGATAGGAAGTTAATTTTCCGTCCTATGACTGCTGGCTTCCCTAATAGAGGTGCTGGCAGTTTTAATAAGTGTGCCGTGTTCGATATTGGTACACGTACCTACATAAATTACGTACCTAATGTATTATAAAGTGTAGCTATGTCGGACACGTCGATATCTGATCTTGTCCGCTGCTCGCTTGTGGCGTGCGCCGGACGCCGCGGACCGCAGGGCGCCGGCGGCGGCGGGCCGGCGCGGCGACGGCGCCCGAGCAAATAACCGGGCGCCAACATACTGTCTTACACACCCCCGTACCAGATAACGTAGGTAGCCAGACGCCTGCTTCACAATCGTGACATTGTCAAATGACAACGACGATTTGATTCTCATGTTCGCGGTTAACTTTAACAACCGCCAGAAAGAGTTTAGTTTAAATTGAAAAAGCCACATAATATAGGTAGGTGGCCAATCAATTACAGCTATTAGTCTAGTAGATCAAGGCCAGGAAAAAAATGGTGACTAACCGAATTTTCGATTTCGTCTGGCCATTTTCGGCCGAAAATCAGGATTTGGTTATATTTTCGTTTTCCAATCCAATCCATAAATCATAAATACGTGAATTATCGCGCATCATTTAGCCTACATCGTACCGTAGCTCGGCAATATCGGGTGGCGTTCCACTCACTTCTACATAAGTATGTGTTTCCCTTCGCCTTCTGCTTATAATTTTCATAAATTTCACTGCCCAAACCAAAAAGGTGCCTGTTATTTAAATTTTGTATTTGTTTAGTTTCCTTTTGTCAACTTTTATTGTTGTGCAATTGTATTGTAGGTATTGTAAATTCAAAGTGAATCGGGACAGCTCTTGGTTCCACTCAACCGAAAGACGAGATTCTGTTTGTTTTTAATTATTTGTAATGTCTAAATTATTTTCAGAATCAGTAGTTCAGTTTATTTTTTAGTTTTCGGATGACAATCCATTTTCGGTAATTACCTACCTATAAAGTGCTATATATGTATAAAAAAATTATACTAAGTAGAAAAGACTTGGAATGCCATTTCATTCGTTTGCTTCATAAAAAGTAGGTAATCATAAGACATCAATGAAAATAAAATAAGTGAGGAAAATCAATCTAACAGCTGTTAGATCAAGTTAGGTAGTGAAGACTGACTAGTCAATCTTAGATCATTGTGGGGCTTATAATCACAAGACTGACTAGTCAGTCTAAGATTTAGATCATTGTTGGACTTGAGTAGCTGCTAACTCAGGCTGCTGTACCTACACTACCTATTTAGCTTAGAACATGCTACCTACACAACACAGATAGTGAAACAGTTACAGGAGTTGCGTGTTATCTCTGGCGCCGTGTCCCGGCCCCGGCCTACGGAGCGCGGCGGTTACAGATTGCCACAATTTCAGAGCACACGCGTTTACACTAAGGGCCTTTGGCGTATTTGAAATGAAACGCGCCGACGACGCGCGTTTTACATTCGACGGAGCAGTTTGATTGCGGTTGTCACAAACGTCACTAACAAACTGCTCCGTGGAAGGTAAAACGCGCGTCGTCGGCGCGTTTTTAATACGCCGTGTGCAAAGGCTCTAACGAACCACCTTTTGATTGGTCTTTACGCTGAACTGAATAATTAAAAGTAAAACTCAGAACTTTATACTATTTTAAAGTAAAATAGAGCCGAATTTGGGTGGATTAACTCTGGTTATCACTTATCAGTATACAAAACTTCGACGGTACGCTACTTGCTTTGCAAGGCTGCAAAGCTAAACTGAAAGCTTAGTAAGATTCCCTATAAGTACCAATAATTGTACTTTTCATAAGGTGACATCCATTTAACAATAATATAGATGGGTATAAAGTTTATTTTAAAATAAACACATACAATATAATATTTACTATACTAAAAAATACAGATAAACATAAGTATAATAATAAGTATAATTTTAAGTTGTTATGATTAGGCATCGGATAATCGGATATTTTTATAGCTAAACGTTGTTCAGTTGTAGGTATAGGCGGCTTTGTTTGAGATATGAGTGAGATAGCATTAGGATTTGGTCAATTTTAGGTTTAGGCCTTATCACACTTGCGATTTGCGAGCGTATTTTCTATACAAATAAGCGACGCGGCGAACACGCTGCGCGATCGCCTTCATACAAAATACGCTCGCAAATCGCAAGTGTGATAAGGCTCTAATATCTACCGGAATTTCCGCACCCTAGTTATGTTGATTGTAGTGGTTTTTTAATGTTAATATGAGTACGATACATTAGGCTGCGAAAGTCCGAATCTAGGGCTCTCGCTGGTTAGGACGCGTGCCGACACCGAGCACCCTTGAGTGTTTTTGTAAAGCCGGAGACGCGGAGGGAGAGCTTGCTTTGACACGCAAGGGCGGAAGAGCTGCTCTCTGTGTGAGAACTAGAATGCAACTTAGATTAGAGTTGGATTGCGTATGCAATTTTACCAAGTTTGGGCTCTTTAGAGTTGTCTCGGTGAGTAGTTTATGTTCAAATAAAAATACAGTCGATAATAAAAGA
This sequence comes from Apotomis betuletana, assembly GCA_932273695.1. NCBI lineage: Eukaryota > Metazoa > Arthropoda > Insecta > Lepidoptera > Tortricidae > Apotomis > Apotomis betuletana. Next base: position 35,663,943 of record OW026300.1, on the reverse strand, counting down.
TTGCCACAAAAATTAATTGGTTGTCACATGTTTATTTATTTTTATTTAGGCGTATGGCGTACCTATTATATTAATAAACAAAGATGTAACCATGTATACAGCAAAACAAGGTAATTTACTTAAGAGTCCGCAGAAAGCTCGATTCTTCATACAAACGTAGTTACGTCCTTATTTTAATATAACATGTCACATTATCATGAAATTCTCTAAATATAATGAGATAAGATATATCTAGGGCTAAAACTAGTTTATGACTCTTGAAATGTTAATAGAAAGAAAATAGAGCGAGTACAAGTTTTGCATTTTTAGACCCCAGAAAGTTGTTCAGTTTGGCGGCATACTACGAGGGGCACACCGAAATGATCGGGAATAGAGTACTTTAAACTGAGTTACATTAAATCCTTTTTTGTCACATGCATACTGGCGACTTACAATCACGATGCCGTTTTTACAATTTAAAAAAAGAACGATATATTTTTTTAATTCCATTTTTAAATTGACAACTCGATGAACAAAATGGAGCTGACGCGTGAAAATTTTCGTGCAATTATTTACCATAACTTTCGTCGTGGCTTATCTCCAGATGAATGTCGCAATGAGCTTGTTACTATATACGACATTGAAGCACCTAGTCAGACGACAATATATCGGTGGTATGCTGAGTTTCGACGGGGTCGTGCCTCTCTTGGCACCGTACCTTCATCAGGTCGGCCGAAAACGGCGGTTTCGCCTGAAAACATCGCGGCTGTGGAAAAACTACTAAAAGAAGATAGACATGTGACATACGAGCAGATTCGGGCAACCATAGGCATTGGAATGACTGCAATTCACACTATTTTGCATGGTGAATTGGGTGTCAGAAAATTGATTTCCCGATGGGTACCCCATAATTTGTCTGAAGAGCAAAAGGCGGCTCGTGTTGATTGGTGCCGATCTATTCTGAAATGCTACAATGGAGGAAAGTCAAAAGCCGTTTATAATATGGTCTCGGGTGACGAATCCTGGATTTATTCTTATGAGCCTGAAAGAAAGCACCAGTCGGCAGTATGGGTCTTCGATGACGAGGTCAAACCAACGAAAGTTGTGCGTTCTCGAAGCGTGTCGAAGAAGATGGTGGCTTCGTTCGTCTCAAAAAAGGGGCATGTTGCCACAATTCCTCTAGAAGAACAAAGAACCGTTACCGCTGATTGGTATATCACAGTTTGTTTGCCGGAGGTGCTGGCCGAACTTCGCCAAGGGAACCCGAGACGCCGCGTCATCTTACACCACGACAATGCGAGCTCCCACACCGCCCACAAAACAACTAAATTTTTGAACGACGAAAACGTTGAGTTGATGTCCCATCCTCCATACAGCCCTGACCTGAGTCCAAATGATTTTTTTACGTTCCCTAGAATTAAAGATTTATTGCGTGGTCAGCGGTTTGAGAACCCAGAAGCCGCTGTGGAAGCCTATAAATCGGCCATTTTGGCAATGCCTACTTCAAACTGGAATTATTGTTTTAATGACTGGTTTAAAAGAATGCAAAAGTGCATTGAATGTAACGGAGAATACTTCGAAAAACAATAAAATATAATTTTTAATACAGTTGCTCAAAAAGTGGTACTTTTTGTGGCTGCGTAGCGTGCGAGAAGCTCATTTTCTCGAACTAGTGCTTTTTACTTTTTAGTTCCAAACTATACTTTCGAAACGCAGTAACTGAGTTTCGAATGTCAGTGATGATGATGACGATGACGATGACTATGACGATGACGATGACGATGACGATGACGATGGCGATGGCGATGGCGACGGCGACGGCGACGGCGACGGCGACGGCGACGGCGACGGCGATGACGATGACGATGACGATGACGATGACGATGACGATGACGATGACGATGACGATTACGATTACGATTACGATTACGATGACGATGACGATGACGATGACGATGACGATGACGATTACGATGACGATGACGATGACGATGACGATGACGATGACGATGACGATGACGATGACGATGACGATGGCGATGGCGATGGCGATGGCGATGCCGATGGCGATGGCGATGGCGATGGCGATGACGATGACGATGATGATGGTCTTAATGTACCATGTCATTTGTAAAGTATGGGTTCGTTCAAAAATAACTTCGAAGCAAGCATATTTTATCGCAATGATATATTAATTTGTTATTTTTTCGCAATTGCATTAAAAAACGTCGTTTACAACACGTGTGAAATGTCTTTTTACTACTCGTACCGAGTCTTGCCACTCGCTTTCAGCTCGTGGCAAGATACCTCGGTACTAGTGGTAAAAAGACATTCTTTTCACACTAGTTGTAAAATGTACTATAAGATTGAAGTCAAAACCTATTTCCGGTGTCGATTAAACTATGCAGTTTGATAAGAAAAAAGATTTATCAAAATTGATCTCGTAGTTTTAAAATGCGAGCGTAACTACGAAAACCTTAAAATAAATTACAAAAAATTGTTGCGAAACTGCAGCGAATTACTCTAGCGCGGGGAACGGTCCGGGGGGGCGGCGGTAAGCACCGCCCCCCGCTAGCGCGCTCTCGCTTTACTGCTAGCGCCCTGTCTTCCTCTAGGTGAAACAACAACATTTTAAAGCGTAAGCGCGCGATCTCAACGCGGAGTTGAGCGGACCTTGCTGCGGACTCTTAAAATGTGGCCACACAGTTTTGCTTAACGAATGTCAGAGACAGATATCGGCCAAAATCACAAACAGTATATCACATATATGGATGCATATTTACATTTATGATGATTAGACGACCCCGCCCGAGGTATCGTAATGTTACGCAACAACATCTCTGATTTTGGTCATCCATGCCCATGGTCAAGTGAGTAGCTCTTTACCTATAGTGAACTTGATGGAAGGTAAAGCCTGACCAGAAATATATGAGGATTGTCAAGAGGGCGCTATTTATAAGACTAAAGCGGAATTTACATTACGAAATTAATGTCATGCAATTGAACTTAGTTTCACGAAAGTAGTTTCGATATATGCGAAAGTAATTTCGTAAAAAAAATAGTGTCGTGAAATCCACAGTCTGGCAGTAACCATGGCGCCATCAGCATCAAAGCTTTTTTAGGGTTCCGTACCCAAAGGGTAAAAACGGGACCCTATTACTGAGACTTCGCTGTCCGTCCGTCCGTCCGTCCGTCTGTCACCAGGCTGTATCTCAGAAACGGTGATAGCTAGACAGTTGAAATTTTCACAGATGATGTATTTCTATTGCCGCTATAACAACAAATACTAAAAATAAAATAAAATGAATATTTAAGGGGGGCTCCCATACAACAAACGGGATTGGTTGCGTTAACTTTGCACCTCATTTGTATGGAGCGCTATACATACCAGGTGCAAACTTAACTTAACCACTTAAGGATGGAAAGTGTTTGTACGGAATCCTCGGTGCGCGAGTCCGACTCGCACTTGACCGGTTTTTTTTTCTATATTCAATGTAGCTAAAGAGATGCTTATATATAAACTTAAAAAAAGACTATCAAGAAAAAAAAGACGTTGGTGGATTCGAGGATGTTTAACCCTTTGACCATTATTTTTTTAAAGCAATGAATCGAGAACTTTAACGATACGCACAGCATGAATGTTTTTTTTTATGATTTTTGAGAAAGAGAAATGTATATATTATTGCAGGGTTTCCGAATTATAAGACGGCAATATGTTTGCCGCTATCAGCCAAGGGCATTAAGTGACAAGACCGTCATGTCAGTTTGCCGGGGGAACTACGGGTGGCACGACGTATCTAAAATAAATAAATTAAAAACCAATAGATAATAAGAAATAATTAAAATCTTTATTTAACTTAAAACTGAATTGTCTTAGCTAAGTTGGATATCAGCTGTGTTGTTTTTATTATTTTTCTTGTGTATATGTGTATTTTTGCCTATATTATATATATGTATATTATTTGTATATATGTATGTTTATCTTTATATATATTTATTTAAGTATGTGTATGACTTATACTTTATGTTATTTATGTTGCTGATTTTTTATCTCACCACCTACTCTTTCATTGTTTATTTTTACTTATTCTTCTACCCAAAGGTTGTCTGGAAGAGATCGCTCTTTAGCGATAAGACCGCCTATTGTCTACCATTTATAAATTAAGGTTTCAATTGTAACATTTTTCTTGTTGGTGTGCAATAAAGAATTATTGTATTGTATTGTATTGTATTGTATTCTTTCAAATAAATAACCGGGCAAGAGCATATCGGGCCATGCTTATAGTCAGGGTCCCGTAGCTGCCCGACCTTAATTCAAAACGTGAAAATCTCTGAAGCATGGGACAGCACAAAGTGGGACTTTACAAGTCTCGCATCCAATTTTTGACCTTTTATTATTTGTATATTTTCTGAATGGCCATCGTCTTAAAATTCATTTTTTTTTTCAATATCATATTATTCATGACTTCTGTTAAGTAACACACTGACGGATCACGCGACTTACGAAACAAAAGGATTTTTTTAAATACATAGACATTGAAAGAGAAAATGCCTGAAGGTATAAAGTTATAACAAACCTTTTTATAAAATTAAAAATACCTAACCTGCGAGTTAAGCAACAACAATATTTTATATTATAAGATTGCACGCACGAACAATCAACACTTTTTTTGCGAGATTTTTTTTCTTCCGTTGTCATTTCTCACTAACACGGCTAATTCAGCAATAAAGGTAAAAGGCAAATTTGAAGTATTGAATTAAGCTATTGCTCCATATATAAATCAATAACAATTGTAGCCTAACCCACCCTTTCCTTTAATAAACACCAGACACTTAACGGATAGTGGCAAATATATTGCCGTCTTAATTTTTTTTAATTATCAAATAACAGATTTTTTTTCTTTAAACTTTATATCGCCAATCTTGTCTCTGAAAGTAGAGAATTGTGACTATCGGATAAATCCAGCAAACAAAATTTTATTTACAAACATTTTTGTTCAATTGTAAGGAATAGTTAAAAATCTAAGTTCAGGCCTAAGAATCATCATTTAACATGGGTTGGAATAACGTTTATCTGCTATTCTTTTTTTCGTAAATTAGTACGAGTATATTCTCTTATGCGAACCAAAAGTTATATTAACTAACAACACGTTCATTGAGAAAAAAAATAAAATATCTGAGTCGTATGACGGCAAATATCTTGCCGTTACCCACTAAAGGGTTAACAAGAAGGCATTTGGGTGCAATGAAGTTAGTCTCTGAATTAGCAGATGAAACTAATAACTTCTTTGACATTTTGCATCTCCATGGCTTCCATAATTATTTTGTAGGCCGCATCTCGGGCATCCCTATTTTTATATTGTAGGTGTTTCGGGTCCCAGAGACACTCTTGTTGCTGATAATGAATTGTAAATTTTTATCTGTAGGTACTCCATCGTGCCATTTTCAACAACGCTTGACGCTTGAAGCGCGCGCAAAGACAAAAATACACACGTCCACACAGCACAGGCGCTTTCGCGACACTAGTTTCACGTCGCGACTACACTATGAAATTAGTTGCATGACACTAATTTCACCAAAAAATCGCGCAGGGCACGAAACTCATTTGCATTCATGAAATTTATGCATGCATTACGAAAATATTAAATTACACGTGAAACTGTTGGTAAAACTAATGTCACGAAATTAATTTCATGCCACTAATGATATGGCATCAGTTTTGCAACCTATCGGAACCGCACTACCTATGACATTAGTTTAAATACCTGTCAGTACATCATTTAATGGAATGCACTCTTTTCTTGACTGTTTTTCATGTAGTAAACAAGTGTACACTTTATTTCTATTATTATTACGTTCACGACTGTGAATATGATATTTTTAAATATTCGTCTCAAATAAACCACTATGAATGACATTGACATTGCTGACTGACCATCATAAAATCATTACCAGTGTAAGAAATTAGTTCCAGGGAAGTTCCGCAATATGGCGTGTCCTCATATATTTCTGGTCAGGCTTTAAAAGGGTGACAGTTTGAGTGGAGTAAATAAGACATTTTAGTATGTATAAAACATATATAATGTAATCATAAGTGTTTAAAGCTAGGTGACATAAAATACTTACATTGGTCTGAGGTGGAAAACACGATAAATCAATATCTATCATAGATAAACAAAAATAATTCTGCAACCGCTCAAACGTTCATGAAACCAGCCAGTCTAGCACAACTATGCTTTGATTGCTTTGCGACTCTTGTCGCGCGGCATTTCGTCACCTGTCACTCTCTCACAGTATTGTACGAGAGAGATAGACATAAATATCTCGCGCGAGAAAGAGTCGCGTATGACAGTTGTCCTAGAGGTGCTGCTAAGATCGGTCGGGCCCTTCACTCGAATTTAGCATAAATCTTAAGTAAATACTTATTATAGTTGCCATTATAATGTATATGTTAGAATGACAGCGGGGTAATGCCCCAGTACGGCCCGCGCTCTCGGTATTCTCGCGAAGTGACCGCGACAGCAAAAGCCCTAATGTGGCATTATCTGTAATGAACGTTTGTGCTGTTGTACCTCTTTTGCTATTTTAGTGGCGAGGCCTCCATTCAACCTGATTCTTTCCGGCTTGCCTAGTTAAAGGCATTATTCTGCTTCATTTAAGGAAGTAAGCTGAAACGGCTCACTCTAGGCGTCCTTAGAGGCCCCCTCACCGCCGCCCAGACTACGGCCTTACCGCTTCTGTACGGTGAGCCCAGCCTTAACAAATATATCGACAGCATGCACACTGTCGCGGAAGATACTTGCGTGACAATTAGTTCCACATAAATTGAGTAAGAAATCAGTAGATATCTAACATTAATCATAACCTAATCAGAAATTTCATCTTAACCAGTACAAAATAGAGCCTAATTCGGAAAGCTCGAGTTTCGGTTCGGGTGTTCAGTCTAATTTGCCGCCTACACCTTTAGTTCATTCATGTTCATTATGAATTCGACTGTTGTTTTATGTGGTAGAATATTATCTGTTTGAAAAACATTTCTCGTAGTATATTTATAATAAAATAATAAATATCATAGGACAAATTGTGATATTACATAATACGAGTAATGTTTTTGACATCAATTTCTACAGTGCTATTTGCGCAAGAAAGTTAAAAATAGGGACACAATAATGAACCAAAAGGGTGTATTATTGCATCCACCGTCATATCCATATCGCCACCACTTTGAAATTCTCGTATCGATACCGCGCTCGGTAAACGGCGGGTAGTCACTCTAGTCATGACTGACGAGTCACATTTTTTAAAGCTTTATTTAACTTGCATGGTATGTTTAAAGTATGTATGTTCGGGTGAAATCTTGCAACTCAATTTTGAAGCAGATATCGTCAACCGATTGAGCTGAAATTTTGCATACTTACTTAACTTTGATGACAATACAATAATATGGTACCATGGGGCTGATCTGATGATGGAGCCGGAAGGTGGCCATAGGAACTCTATAATAGAAAAAGCAATGCTACCGAGCTTGGGCTCTTAAGAATCGTCTCAGTGAGCATTTGATGGATATCCAAAGAAAAGTACAGTCGGCTATAAAAGCTTTCCACTAAAATGTCATTTTTGACAGAAACTTATTATCGGAGTAAAATGAGATAGTTTTTCAAAATAGCGTAGGTACGAGTGGCGACAAGTCGGACCGGAGTAAGGTCTTCGCACATTATAACAACTCAACGGCGACTCGATTCTATGCTAAATATTGAAATTTAAGCCCTATGTCATACTTACTAGGTTTAATTTCAAATAATGATATTAGTAGTGGACGACGAGTGGACGACGCGTCGTACATTTTTTGAATTTAATCCTAGTAAATATGACATAGGGCTTAAATTTCAATATTTGGCATAGAATCGAGTCGCCGTTGAGTTGTTATAATGTGCGAAGACCTGTAGGTAGTGTGGTGTTTAGTTGCGGAAGCTGCGGTTGGCCTTGAAGCCGCCGCCGCCGCCGCCGCCGCCGCCGGCCGGCGAGGTCTTGAGGAACAGCTCGATGTAGCGGTGCTCCATGTTGTTCTTGTCGCGCCGCATGGCCTGCCCGACACAGAGATCATATCGTCACCGAGGCCGGAAGTGAGACTTTGCCAGCTACGCGGGGAGAAAATCTCACTTACGAGCCCAAGGCGAGACGTTAAATCCATATCCATACTAATATTATAAATGCGAAAGTGTGTCTGTCTGTTTGTCTGTTACCTCTTCACGCTTAAACCGCTGAACCGATTTAGATGAAATTTGGTATGGAGATAGTTTGAGACCCGGGAAAGGACGATACTTTTCATCCCGAATAAATTTAGTGTTCCCGTGGGATGAGCGGGTAACACCGCGGGGCACAGCTAGTATTATAAATGCGAAAGTGTGTCTGTCTGTCTGTTACCTCTTCACGCTTAAACCGCTGAATCGATTTTGATGAAATTTGGCATAGAGATAGTTTAAGATCCGAGGAAGGACATAGGATAGTTTTCATCCTGGAAATTATACCTAAAAAGATTGAAAAGTGAGTGCACATTTCTGTTGGGGTGCGGTGACCCTGTAGGAAATGTAATTATTAGACCAAAAGCACAATTGCTTTTACATTTGCTTAGGCGCTTTTAATAATCCCTTTTATCAAGTTCCACGCGTACGTAGTCGCGGGCAAAAGCTAGTTTAATATAATTAGTAAAGCCCCACATCGCATATTTATGGCCCTCACCTTCGGTTTGGGCCATAAACACCTACGATCTAGGGCGTTCACTAATTCACCGCCCTAGGTATGTTACTGTACTATTACATGTTATAACTGTAATAACCAATGCGTCACGAAACTCCGACTAACCATTTTAAAGATTACATTTCAGAATAATAGATAGCAAACAAATTATATTGGAACAGTTGAGCACCATTCTTCGTCTCACAGACTCAAATCATTCACTAACCCTGCCGCCCATCGCCACATAAGCAAGTCGCACGTAAAGGCTCCATTATAATAATTTAAAACTCCCCAATTTTTTTGCTGACAGTACAATAAGGACCGCTACAAACGTTCGGAATTTTCGTTCAGTTTCGTCAGACCGAACGAAAGTCCCGAACGTCTGTGGCAACCCCACAGACAACCCCCACTAGACGGAGCATGTAAGGATAATGTAAGGCGACCCGCGCGCACCAACGATATGGTACGGCAGAACATTAAAGTATCAACACGGCGGCCAGCGTTTAGTTGCGTCCATGAATAGAATAGAATAGAATAGAATATCTTTATTTGTGCATAAAATGTGGTACAATAGGTGGTATACATTTAGAAGTTTCACACAATTTACCAGTATCTGGCATGCATCAACAAATTCAAAATTAACATTGTTACAACTTTAAATGTTAGAACAATAACAAAATACCAAAATCAACGGCAAGTAACTGAACAACAGTAGCTCTTCAAATGCAGCATGCCAAGCAGCCTATAACTGTCCAACGAAAACGTTTATTGCACAAAGAGACGTAGAATTATTTTTCACTATAATAGCTAAAGTACTCCTGAACAGAATAAAAACACTCCTGTATTAACCACTTTTTTAGTGCATTTTTAAACCTGCTTAGTGGCAGTTCTTTGACATTTTTGTGTAGTCTATTATATATACTAATTGACATACAATAGGAATTATGACTATATAGCTGAGTTTTTTTTTCCGGCATAACTAATTTGTCAGGAAACCTTGTATTAAAGTTGCATGTGTCCTTGACAGTTTTAAACAAGTGCGGGTGAGTCTTTACAAACAAACAAATTTCGTAAATGTACAGACAGGGCACAGTGAGTAATCCAAGTTCTTTAAACAATGGTCTACATGATGTCTCAACAGGCACATTACAAATAGCCCTAATACACTGTTTTTGTGCTACTAATGCTCTCTGAGCATGGGAGGAGTTGCCCCACAGGAGAATGCCGTACCTAAATAAAGAGCAGACATAACCATGATAAGCCTTGATGGCAACACTTTTTGTGCTTACTTTTGTTAGACGCCAGAGGGCATAAGCAAATGCATTAACTTTTCCGCAAATTTTATTAATATGTTCAGCCCAAGAGCATTGGTCGTCTATTGTAATCCCAAGAAACGTTGTTTGTTTACATTCTTTTATAGACTGCCCTTCAGAAGTCAAATTTAACGGGCATTTTTTGCCATTTTTGTTAATAAATTGTATAAATGTCGTTTTATTTAAATTAACATGTAGTCTGTTTTTATGTAACCAATTGATTATTTTAGAAATTGTGTCATTAATATCATTATTATATGTCATAACGTTTTTACATGGGATCACAACAGATAAATCATCTGCGAATAGTGTGCAATCCGATTCTGTTACATCTGGAAGATCATTGACATACAATAAAAATAATAGGGGCCCCAAGATACTCCCCTGTGGCACGCCAGCTATGATTGATTTTGTGGAGGACCTATAAGAGTTTATCGTTTTGTTAGAATCGATTTTGTTAAGTACAACAATTTGCGTCCTTGATTTTAGGTAGCTTTTAAGCCAGTCATTTACCAAACCTCTCAAACCATATTGTTCGCATTTTGCTAACAGTATATGATGGGCTACAAAGTCGAAAGCTTTGCTCATATCAAAGAACACCGCCGTAACTGGCTTGCTTTTGTCCGTGCATTTAAGGATACTGTTAGTTAAAGAGAACGTAGCTAGAGAGGTTGATTTACCTTTCTGGAAGCCAAATTGCTCCTTCTTTATTATTTTATGTTTATTAAGGAAAGAATTCAATCGAGCTTGGAAAGCTCGTTCAAATATTTTAGAAACCACAGGTATGAGCGATATCGGTCGATAATTTTCCAAGTTATCCCTACTGCCCCTTTTATAGATAGGTTTAACCAACGATATCTTTAGAGGTTCTGGAAAGGTACCTTCTTTGAACGAAAGATTAACTAGAAAACTCAATACTAATGCGATTTCAACCTTGCATGCTTTGATTATGTCAGTCTGTATGTCATCATAGCCAGTTGATTTAGTCAAACTGAGGGAATTTATGATTTTGATGATTTCTTGCTCATCCGTAGGGACTAAGAATAAACTATGATTAAGGGATTTTATAAATGAAATGTCAGGTGTGTGATTATTAGAATTAAACATGGTTAAATTTACATAATAATTATTGAAAGCATTTGCAATGTCAGTTGGATTAGTTAAAACTATATTATTAAACAATAACCTATCAATACTGGCATCGCTAGGACTATATCTGACTGCATCTTTGATGACATCCCACGATGCTTTGCATATGTTTTTGGACTGCATTATATGCTTAGAGTTAGACAACTTTTGTGCATGATGTATGCATCCTCTGAGCAGCTTCGAGTAGCTTTGGTATTTAGCTTTGGCATGACTACGAATTCCACCTTTATTAGTTTTATAGTAAGCGAAACGTAAGTGTCTCTTAGTGACTATGGATTTACTTATTCCACGTGAGAACCATTTCTTCTCTTTTGATCTTGCCGTAAATTTAATTCTTAAAACAGGGAAACATAAGTCATAGAAAAGCTTAAAAGTAACATAAAAGTTATCGAAAGCTATAGCCATATTTGTTTCATTGTAGACGTCAGACCAAGATAATGCACCAAGGCAAGCTCTGAATTTAGAAATATTTTCCGCACTATAATCTCTTTTCGAGCAATACCAAAATAAAGGTTGTTTTGTCCTATTATTATTAGATACAGTGAACTTTATACTTTGTGCTGTTTCGTGGTCGGATAGGCCTAATTTGTAAACAGCACTAGAGGCATCTGATATGTTAGAAAGTATCTGATCTAGGCATGCTTTTTGCCGGGTAGGAACACGAATATGTAGATTAAAATTATTATTCACTGTAATTCTTAAAAGTCTATTCGCATTCTCAGATGCCTTTAGTGTGTCAATATTTATATCCCCTGCTATAATTGTTCTGTATTTAGTTCTATTTTTTAACCTAGTTAGGAGCTGCTCCATTTTATGCAAAAACATTGTGCAATTATATGTTGGTGTTCTATACACACATATTATTATACATTTAACTGAAGGAATTTCCACACCACAAGCCTCGAATACACATTCCTCCGAGAACTCTTTTAGAAACTCTATTTCTTGAGCTTGGATACCATTTGCGCACAAAATACAGACTCCACCCCGTTTTTGGAGTTTCCTCGAAAAAACCGCTGCTATTTTGTATCCCGGTATACGTATATTGCCCTCGTTTCCTGATTTTACAAAAGTTTCACTAAAGCACAACACATCAAAGTTGATTTTTTTGCGGGCTAGTTGATCAAGCGTGACTTCTATTAATTCTGATTTGGAGATTAAACCTGCTATATTTTGATGCAAAACTGAAAAAGAATCTTTATCATTATTGGCCTCGAAATAAACTACGACTAATATTGGGATCTTGTGTGGTAACACTCGGACCTTTTGTAGCGAAATAGTCAGTGATACACATTTGTTTCATAATTTGATTAGATCCCGGAATTTTTACTTTTCCAGTCTGTTGGTTTATCCTTTTAGTTTCCGAGGATTGGCTGACCGTTTTACAATTTAATTTATTAAACGTCAGGTATCGCCTGCTGTAGTAGATAAAATCGACAGTGAAATTAAGTTTACAGCACAACTTAAATGTAAAACGAGGATCATTATAATCTAAGTCCTTCAAGTCTATAAATGTGGAATTTTCTGAATTTTTACAGTATAATCTTAGAGCGTTATTTAATTTTTCCTCGTTTAAGTGTATGCTTTTTTTAACTCCTAATATAATTTTATGTGGCTTGGGGTGTAGCTTTAGAAAACAATATAGCTCTGCGAGAAGTTTTATTGGGTTACTGTCAGATTCACCCACATTAATGACAATAACGTCGTCAGAGTTAACAATTTTAGCCTCTGATGATTCTAGTATCTCTGCACAACATGCATTTGGTTTAATAATGGAGCTAACAGTGTATTTTCCATATGGCGTCTTCTCTCTTGTTCGTCGTAATTCAGTCGCTAGTCCCTTGCATTGAGTCGCACCAAGGATATATATCTTGCTGTTTCCTTCCATAGCGAGCTGGTTGTGTTCATACTCAGATATGGGAATGGATGCATTTGACTGTATAATTGCTTCCTTGTTAATGCTTTCTTCAATATCCTTTTTCGTGTCCTGCTGTTCTTTAAGTCGTGTCTGCTCTTCTTCCCTGGTTGGCTTACTAATTTTGATGGATGGAGATTCTTTTACTTGTAAGTGTGGGTTAAATGTTTTCTCCAGACTCTCTGTATCTTTGTTCACTTTTGAGGTTGAGTTACAAATGATTTTCAATTTTTTTATTTGAAGGCTGCATTCCACTATCTGTTTCTTAAGGTTGTCGTTCTCTACTAGCAATTTAGTGTTATACTTATCTATCGTATCGAGCTTTTCTTGTAACTGTAAGATCTTATTATTTAGTACGTCTACCTCTTCTTTGTAGTTTATAGTTATGTCTGGACAACTTCTGTTCATAGTATCATTTTGGGGTATAAGTTTGTCAAAACTTTCTATATCTGACAAACATTCAAAAGAATTGTGAATTCGTACATTATATTTCCTTACAGTGACATTGTCTGGTGACGCGTGTTGTTGTTTAGGTTGTTCCTGTACAACATGAAGAGAAATTTCCTTGGTATTGTCATCCTGGATACTTGTACTTTGTTCGGTATTTACGGTTGTACGTGACGGTTGGCCGGAAGGGGACATTTCCTTGCCCTTGTTTAATTCGGTATTCGTAATTTGCTCCGTACTTTTGGGTGTGGTTTGGGTTGATAGTTGCACGGAACGTGTGGTTTCTTTACCTTTTGTGAATTGGGTACTAGTACTTGGCATCGTATTTACAGGTGATGGGGCACATCTTTTTTGTGTAATTGGCGTGCTAGTATTGTTTTGTGCCAATTTTGATTTCCTGCATTTTGTGCAGGACCACGCCGCTTTGCGTGATTTGTCCATTAGATCAAAAATCTTCTCATTGTTTGTGCAAGTCAAATCGAACGATAACTTGCAAATAGAACAAACAAGGTAATGTTTGTCTATGATTTTTTTCTTGCAGATAGCACAGCTGGGTTTAGATGACATAGTGGTTAATTTAAACAATTTCCCGTGTGAATCGTTTTGGAGCGGCCTCTGATAGAAGCGACCGCGCGAGTAGTGTTCAGTGGTTTTGGAACGCACCCTTTTAAGTTGTCAGTGTCACAGTGTCGCTGACCGCTTGTCGCAGTTGTCAAACTGAGGTTATGTATGATTACCGTGATTGTTTTTAATTCACATGAGCATAGAACACTGTTATTTTGAAATGTATCCCTGTGTGTGTGAAGATTTCGAAGTGCCGTTATTCTTCGATTTTGCCTTTGGATGTTATTTAAGTGAATATAGCTCACCAGGATGATCCAGTTCTTCAAAATGTCACCCGCTATCTAGCGTAAGTTTTTGCCGTCACTTTAGGTTATGTTTCGCATTCTAAACATTATTAAAAAGTATACAAAGAACAGCTGATCAAAACACGTCCACCTTTGACAGTTCTCACACACACCTCATGTTTATGAGGTCTCTCTACACCACTTAACACTACAATTTACCATGTTATTTATTTAATTTCTTTTTTCGTTGACGTACGCATGGATCATAAACAAGGACGCAACTAAACGGTGGCCGCCGTGTTGATACTTTAATGTTCTGCCGTACCATATCGTTGGTGCGCGCGGGTCGCCTTACATGCTCCGTCTAGTGGGGGTTGTCTGTAGCAGCTGAAATGGAGACAAGGAGACGAACCCGCATGGCGTCCTCCTGGCACTCGAACTCGACGTCGGCCTCGCCCGACGGCCGGCCGCTCTTGTCGTACAGGATGTTGATGTTCATGGGCCGGATCGGCTTGAAGAACTGTCACAACACAAACGGTTACTTTACTAAACTGTTCCACAGTAAACTATCTATATATGTATTTATATATTATGTATATCGTCGTCTAGTACCCATAGTACAAGCTTTGCTTAGTTTGGGACTAGGTCGATTTGTGTATGATTGTCCCTTAATATTTATTTATTATTTATTTATTTATTTAAACATTGTGTCCGAGTCACTTCAGATATATGGGTCAGGACCAAAAAGTTGGATGAAATTAAGTCGTAGTTAGCGAGGAATTAAAAACAATTGAAAAAGTTCCGTTGTGCGACAGAAAATAACGATACCATAAGGAACCTTAAAATAGAACATTAAGGTACGTTATTGAAAGGTTAACTGTCGTCGCACAACGGAGACTTAGACACAAATATTAATTGAGCGAGTTAAGGGTGAGTTAATGTTGCAAACTTTTTGGTCTTCACCCATATTCAGTAGACCGATAGAAACAGGTTGTCCCTGTTCTAGGTGGACTGGAGGAGGCCACGGGTAATGCGAAACTACCGCCACTTGCAATTTTTTTCTTATATGAAAGGTATCTGATATTTTTTTCAGAAATAGCTGGAATCTAGGAGCTAGCAAAACACTTTTAATAATTATTAAATAACTATATACAATTTGTTCACTGCAGTTTACCTAACTTTTCGGCAAATTTTTGGGGACAACTACAAAACGAAAAATTGTGTATAAAGTTTCATCAATATCAAAGGTGTTTTTCCAGCTCCCAGACTTGCGATTACTGGAAATAGATCTGATTTAGAAGATACATATAAGAAAAAGTCGGAAGTGGCGCTAGTTTCGCATTACCCATCGCCTTAATGTCCGCGTTCGGCTTCAAACTGATGAACCCGTTGTATTAGCATTATACATAATCATAATCGTGGATTTATGCATATTTTACAAAGAAAACTAGTCATGTCGTAGAAGTCTAATTTCACTCGACATGTTTCGAATCGGTTCGCGATTCATCATCAGGAGAGCCGATCAGTCGCGGCGGTAACCAATCGAACAGTGTTCGTAGGTATTTTAATGTTTAATGTAGTTTATGCAATTGTCACATAATGGGAAGGCTTAAAACACGAGTGTGGTTTAATGAAACAGGATCACACGATTGTTTTAAATGCATACATTACTTTGTTATCATAGATTTTATTTTTTGCAGTAATGAGATATTCAGTACCACTACAAGTAACTCCTAGTCTACTCCCATCTCATGGTGCATTAAATGGGACGACCGCGCACGCGGTGTCGGCATGACGTCATCATAAATCGTAATTAGTTATGAAATAATATCACTGATAACGCTCTCCATGGCCCGCCGCTCATGCATAGTAAAGTAATGTAGGTCTACCTGTAGTATCTGCACTTGTTATAGTAATGTAATAATTTGTTCGTTTGCCTATATTTCGATGTTTAGTTTTCGTTCTCATTTGCTCAAAGGTTAATCGGATGAGATTTCTTACAGGGATAAGTTTTTCTTTGTACACATGTATGTTTGTGAGTTTTTGTCAATATTGTTTCCATGTGCAACGAGTGTTTACATACACACATAAATGATATAAGTGTAAATAAAAATGTGAGTTGAGTCGGTTATAAACATAAAGAGGTTCGATGTCATATCTGATCTGATATCGAGCCTTTTAAATTAAGAGTCCGCAGCAAGCTCGATTCTTCATACAAACGTAGTTACGTCCTTATTTTAATATAACATGTCACATTATCATGAAATTCTCTAAATATAATGAGATAAGATATATCTAGGGCTAAAACTAGTTTATGACTCTTGAAATGTTAATAGAAAGAAAATAGAGCGAGTACAAGTTTTGCATTTTTAGACCCCAGAAAGTTGTTCAGTTTGGCGGCATACTACGACCAAAATATAGTTTAGATTGAAGTCAAAACCTATTTCCGGTGTCGATTAAACTATGCAGTTTGATAAGAAAAAAGATTTATCAAAATTGATCTCGTAGTTTTAAAATGAGAGCGTAACTACGAAAACCTTAAAATAAATTACAAAAAATTGTTGCGAAACTGCAGCGAATTACTCTAGCGCGGGGAACGGTCCGGGGGGGCGGCGGTAAGCACCGCCCTTATCATAGCTACTCCTAGCCAGCCTCGCGCAACTCTCAAGGTAAAAAACGAACGACAACGGCTATATGAAACGGGGGTGAATTTTTACCTATCTAAGTTTGAAAGAACGTTGAAACCTACAAAGCATTAGATAATTGGCGACAATCGAATTTAGGCGGGTTGTACTTCAGCCGCCATTTTTGTCCGCCATGCCATATTAGTTGACGTTTCTCTTTTGTTGTGTTGTCTGGTTTTGTCAAGGTTCTGCGATCTTTTCAAATAATTCAAATTTCACAAATAATCTAATAATTTGCATTCTTTGGGTGTAGTGGTCGTCTAGAAGGTACACAAGACAATCACAATTGCAAAAATGAGTGGATTGAAAAGGAAAAAGTGCGAAATATGCAGAATGAAAACGTGTCGAATGGACGGTCAAAAAAGACTATTCATGGCAAGATTTCCACCGGACGAAGATCGGTAAGTAAAAAATATAATTAATTACTGCGTGTTATAACCATGTTAATCGCAAGTTTCATTGAAAACTTGGTATTTCGGGTAAAATAATACATACCCTTATACGTATGTAAACAATAGTGCTGTATGTAAGTTTTATCGATAATTTTCATTTGAAGTGAAAAATACCTGGGTAAATACGGAATATCTTTCTTCAAGCAAAAGCCACTACTTTTTATGCCAGTTTGAGTTAGATTTTGGTCACAGAAATATTTTACGAAAAATCTTCAATGGACTATGAATGGTACGGTTTCATCTGGACAAACAGATTCATTTTACTCTGTAATTTTCTGTTTACCCTGTATTATTTGTGTTGCAGAACTTCCAACCTGGAGCACAGACTGGAGTGATGAAACGGCTTTTTTCGTCTATGTTTATCAGCAAGCCAAGCAAAGTTTGAACGAAATAAAATTATTTGCACACTTTTGTTTTTTTTTATGAAGTCAGTAACCTAAAGTAAACCAAATGTTTACATTGAAGCGAAATATTTAATGATTTAAATTACCGGAAAGCCGTTGGAGACGCGGGTGCGAATGCGAACCCCGCCTGAACCATTTTTTTTAAATACCGATATCGATATCGATAATTCGATAATTTGTGTAACATGTGACATCCCTATTTTGTTCTTGATGTTGGCATTATGTCATGAGTTGACACTGACACTGATATTGTTTGCGGCTTCATATTGGCAGTATGTTTCGTATGGCACTCCCGTCTCTTAAAACGTAGTGATTACATACTCTTTGCTCCTAGCGCGCTCTCGCTTTACTGCTAGCGCCCTGTCTTCCTCTAGGTGAAACAACAACATTTTAAAGCGTAAGCGCGCGATCTCAACGCGGAGTTGAGCGGACCTTGCTGCGGACTCTTAAGATAAGAAAAGTATCAGGATGTCATTTCAATCAAAATGACAATTTACGTATATTATGAAAATTATTTCAAAATAAACATGTAAATACACGTTTTAATATGTTTATTTTTTTTCATTTGAAAATGTGGAGAAATAAGTAATATTTATTTATGTCGATGAAATTTAGATGTTGACAGTAACATCGATATATTTCTTTGTCGATAAAATATTTTGCTACGTCACTTTCGTATAGGTGCCCCGAGTTATCCTAGGTATGGTTATAATGTGTGGCTGGTGGTCATGCTCACGTAGGCGATGTCCTGCGGCGAGGCCTTGAAGGGCAGCCCGCGCATGTGCACGCAGAACCCGCCGCCGCCGCCGCCGCGCCGGAACCCGCCGCCGAACCCGCCGCCGCCGCCGCCCGAGAAGTTGTCGCCTGCCGACACCACATACACTTACTCGTGGTGTAATCACATTATCGGTACCAAAAAACGTCCAATCGATCACGAATAAGCATAGATCCCTCACTTGGAACATGAGACCAACACGCCACCTGTGCAACTGACAACGAGTGGATAAGAGGGTGTACTTCCTTTTCGCCGAATTATGTTTCGCAAACGTTTCATTTTGCAAAAGTTTCATTTCGCCAAAAGCATTTTTCACTGAAACTGTAAACTATTTCAGATTGTTGTAAATATCATCCTTTAGGTTAGGTTAGGTTAGGTTTGTTTTATAACAATTCGAAATAGTTTACAGTTTCAGTGAAATTGCTTTTGGCGAAATGAAACTTTTGCGAAATGAAACGTTTGACGAAATGTAATTCGGCGAAAAGGCAGAGAACCGGATAAGAGACGTGTGACTAGCCTTACACAGTCTGACTCCCAATCTGAATTCAGATTATTTATTCAGAACACACGGTATTGCATACAATTTAACTGTTCCCCACACTCATTCTGATCTTTTCAGATTATTTTCTCAGATTGATCTGTCAGAAAGATATTGACGTGCGTTCTGAATTCAGAGTATGAAAATTCAGATTATGAATTCCGAACGCACCAGTTTCTATACAATTAGTACGGACGAGCACACACATACTGGATTCAGATTATGAATCTCAGTTGCTATTGCAGACTGATCGATCGGAATTTTTGAGACAGACACACCGATCAATCGGAATTTTTAAAACATGTGTGAGGCAAGGCACCGAAATTCAGGCTATGAAGTCAGATTGGGATTCAGACTGTGTAAGGCCAGCCTAAGGGTGTGGTATCTCTGCAGGTTGAAGTAGCCAGTCGTAATTACCTCTGAAGCCGCCGCCGCGGCCGCGCTGCGGGCGGCCGCCGAAGCGGTCGTTGCGGTCGTAGGGCGCCGCGCGGTAGCCGCGCGTGGAGCGGAACCCGCCCTCCATCCGCGCGCCGTACGCGCGCACCTCGTCCGCCGAGCTCATGAACACCTCTATGTATCTGCAACGAAACGATACATCACTTCCTGACCACTCACTAGGTGCGCCTTCGGATCCCTCCAACTGCTACGCGAGAAAATTGTACATGTTTATTTGGCACTGTGTCAATTTTACAAGAGGAGTTCTAAAGGACCGACAATACCGACGCCGGATGTTTTTTTTTTTTTTATCTAGCCTATAGGACTGTCCCACTGCTGGGCAAAGGCCTCTCCCTTTAACTATGTTCACCGGATGATGAACATAGTTATATTTACTCGAGCCATGTTTAAACTGTAAACGTGTCAGATTTTCTCGTTTCTGTTCATTATTTCAACTATAGCTTACAGATATGTTGTATTCCATTATTTAAAAATTGTATTCGTTTTGTTTTCTTTTGTCAACTTTTATGGGTGTGAAATAAAGTATTAATGAATTTATTTATCAACGTCCAACCGAAATGGACGAAATGTAAGCTACAAAATTACTATAAAAATTCATTGCATACTTGTCGCAAAATGCATCTTTTTCTAAAGTTAATAATAGTTACTATGAAAGTTCGCGCAAAAGATGGGTAACTAATACAAGTTATAAAAGACAATTTTCTTTCGTGGCGCTTGTATGTAGTGTCCGACTGTACAGGTAATCTTAGACAGAGTTTTTAACCTTTTGAACTCCAAGGCATGAAACAAACCGTACACCAGCAAAAAAATAAAGAAGTGCTCCAAAAACGACAGGGATTGAAATACGACGTTTTTGAGCATTCAAATTTATACGTCATTTGATTCCTTGATATGATTACTGTGACGTTCAAAAGGTTAATTTGACAATGATTATTTTTTGATTACGTACATAAGTAGCGGCTGGGGTCTTGAGTGCCGACCTTGAATAATGTATAGGTAGTCAACGAATGAAAAAAAAGACGAGATTAGCACTAGCAGATCTACTACTAAAGTCATATAGGACTGCCGCCTTTGCGTGAGGTACAAATTCAAATTGTATCAAGCTTTCTACGATAGATCCTGGGAACGGTGAGGATGAGGATGTAATGTTCACAATCCGAAATTATACAGAAATTTAGGAGTCGGTCTGAAACGACGAACTATACGATGGTTCGAAGTCCATCGTCTCGGCTGGCGCGGCCAAGTGAGAGATGAAGGTGGGTAAGTGTAGTATCATCTAGCATCATTCATCACACGAATATTTGCCCTTGCCGGGACTCGAACCCAGGACCGCCGGCTCAGTAGGCGGCTGCACTACCACATTGCCGCGTCCTTAGTCACATTTGGAATATTATAGACGATCAAACGAACTTAACAAGTGAAGTTCGATCGATATTATATGAGTACGCTTCATTCGAAGATATAAAGACAACAAGGTAGTACTTTTAATGTACTGGCAACTTCGCACTTGTAGGTAATAAGAAAAAAATATGAATTTCCGTTTCCTGCGGGCATCCACCCATGCGCTGCTGGGGTGGCGCGTCCTCATTAGTTTAGAGAAAATGTGGATGTCCACAGTACAAAATTTTTGTTTGGGTAACAGGGTGGGAGGGACCTTATATCTTCGAATGAAGCGTACTCATATAATATCGATCGAACTTCACTTGTTAAGTTCGTTTGATCGTCTATTATATTTCGTCGCTTCATTCTTCAGATATAAAGACAACAAGGTAGATGTTTAGAGATAAAAATTTTGTGATTCAAAAGAAATAAAAATAAACCGATAAGGTGAAAAAATATGTATGTTTTTTATTTTCATAGTTGTATTATGACATTTAATTGATACATAAATCATGTCGATCAAAATACAAGATACAATTTTTATATAACATTTATATATCTTAAACATGGTAACCATGGAATCATTTTTAACCCTAATGCGTATTATGGCTCAAAATAGAATTAGCAAAACTAACTTCGTTTTGTTTTATAGGTCGATGATAGAACTTTGCGAATGTTTGAGATGAGCTAGACCAGCCAGCAGCTTTCCTGATGGTGTCCAGGGAAATACCAGAAGCATGTGCAGTAGACGTGGCAGCATGCCTAGTGCTGTGTGCACTGAATCTAGTCACGTCTACGCCGCTCGAACCTAGCACCTGCTTAATCCACCTGCTGATAGATTGAGCAGAGGCTGGTTTGTGTGGTTTCTGGTATGTCAATATGAGTTTATTATCTGTTGACACAGGTCTTAGGTTACGTGTTACGGATATATAATCTTCTAAAGTCGCAGCCGGACATATGGCGCTATTTTCCTTAAAGTAAGGTAGGTAGAGCACTGGTTGTTCACGTCCCTGTGCAGACGTTTTAATGACATCCGTAATACCAATTTCGATACCATTTAGGCCAGTAACTATATTTTGTAGCTTAATAAGGGAAAGTGTTTGCACTCTGTGTGCAGTACACAGTGCTAAGAGAACAACCAATTTTTTTGTAATTTTCTCAATTGATAATTTTTTATTAGGTATCCATTTTTCTATATAATTGAGAACCAATTGTGGATCCCAGGTGCTAGAATATTTCGGTAAAGCTGGCCTCGATTTGTAAACGCCCTTAAGTAGTCGCTTAATTAGAAAATTAGAACTTAGATCGATACTTAACAATAGTGATAATGCTGAGCGGTGATTGTTCAGAGAACCATAGGTGTCCCCGTTACTATATCGTTCTGTCAGGAAAAGCATTACATCGGAAGATTTAGCTATATAGGGATTTAATTTATGAGCCCGACAGAACTGCCACCACGATTTATAGGTTACCCCATACTGCGATAGGGTGTTTTTAGAGAGTGAGCCGATCATTATGTCTAGTGCCATATCTGGTGTTCCTTTTGCTGAGAACGCCTTCCTGAGAGTACTGCGGCACCCAGCGTAAACTGTGTCTTCGAGTGGTGCGGAGTCCTGGAAGAGGACGAGTGAAAATTAGGTGTAAAGTATATTATATTCGACCGCAGTATACTTTTCAGCAGAGGGAACCAGGGTTGAGATGGCCATATTGGAAAAACCAAAATGCCTTCAGCCTTGTCATTGATAATTTTTTGAATGCATTTCAAAATGAGTGAGCATGGTGGAAATGCGTAAAAATGTAAGTATTTCCAGTTTAACGTGAATGCGTCTACAGTGAAGGCGTCTGGGTCTGGTTTCCAGGCGACGTACGTTTTACATTTTGCATTGGTGCGAGAAGCAAAAAGATCTATTTTCGGCTCACCAAAAGCTACTACTAGTTTTTGGAATTCTGATTTTGTTAACTGCCATTCTATGTCAGGATTCAATCTTCGCGACTCTTGGTCAGCTTCGACATTATCTTTTGTATTGATATATGATGCAAAGAGCCATATTTCTCGCTCTTCGCACCATTGCCAAATAGTCTTTGTTAAATTGGTCAAGTGAGGGAAACGAATGCCACCCATTCGATTTACATAACTAATTGCTGTCGTGTTGTCGACTCGTAGCAATATATTGCATTTTCGTTTATCGCGGCCAAAGCATTTAAGTCCGAGGAAGACGGCAAGTAATTCGAGATAATTTATATGTGAATTACGTTCGCTATCCTTCCATCCGCCACCGACACGAGTATCGTTGCTAAAAGCGCCCCAGCCAGTTTTGGAGGCGTCTGTAAAAATTTCGAGGTGGAAATTATATGTTATAAGCGGATTAAATGTAGATAGTATGTTATTGGTCTGCGGTGTGTGTGGTCCCAGCTGATCCACATATGTGATGCAACAAACAATAGAACAATAGAAAATTCCTTTAACCTTGAATTGTATAACGACACGTGTAACCTCTTAGGAATGTCGAACCATATATGGAAATGACCTTAAGGAAAATCAGTATAAAAGGATTGGAAATTATTTAATAAATGTTCATTCTAACACCGAGCTTCGTCGTATTATTATCCCCGTGCTACCACACTTCATGGCGACCCTGCCAGTGGGGCTGCTCGACGCAACCCAACGCTTCGAGGCAGCCCCAGCTGTGAACACAGCATAACGGCCGCCCGACCCAGCTGCGGGCACAGTATAGAGGCCGACCCAGCTCGTCTCAGCATACCAGCCAGCCTGCCACCCGGAACCAGCACAACCAAGTGCCACCCGAAAAAGAAAAATTTTGAAGCAAAAGAAGACCTATGCAGAGGACGGCATCCCCGATTAAAACGGGCCCTCCAACGACGCCAAGTCAGCTTCAACGACAGAGTCACGATCACGTGACGTCAGCGGGACATTTTGAGCGGCTAGCCAGAGGCAGCGACAGCAGGCCGGCGCAGAGCGTCCAGCAGCAGGTACCAGCACCACCAGCACCAGCACCACCAAAACAACCCTGGACTAGGACTGGAGGTACAACTTTACTGTAGAATAACGTTACTGTTATTATCATCATATTTTTATAAGATTAATTATGTAGGATATAAATAGAATATTATAAGTAGGTCAGTTGATGTGTAAACATAATGACCAGCCTGCCTCCAGATAATGAATGAAATGCGCAGCTGTAATAACAATAACTAATAACGTGTCAAGTTGCGCGACAAAAACATAATATTCGCGCAGTACAAAGACTTAATGAATTTTAAATTATAATTTTTTTTTATGTGTTGATTTGTTTTGCATTAATTATAACACACTCTTATGTACTTTAAAGGGTTTTGAGAATGAGTTTATTTTTTCTGATGACCTGTCGTCATCAGCGGTGACCCGAGAGAGGCGCCCCTCAGCTGATAAGCATGCATACATAAAAAGGTACAAGACAGGCAGGGATACCCTGCAGGGATACAAAGTATACCCTTAACTGTAATATGTACAAAAAATGTACAAGGTCGGCAAGCCACTAAAAAGTGTTGTATTCCGAACCAGTAAAGTGAAGCCAAAGTGCACACTATTTACCTTACGTATTTACCTTATAAATGTTGCAAAAGAGAGGAAGAATAAAAAAAAAAAACTCAAGGACGAAGACATGAAAAGTATTTAAAAACCCTAATTGACGCATTACACAAAAATAATGCAAAAATTAAAAATGAGTGTTATTAAATTTAAAAAACTTATACTGTGTTAAAATTTTACTCGAGAACTATATTGTATTAATTACAATTAATAACATTAAATGATAATTAATCAAGAAAATGTGTTTAAAATAAGTAAATAACAAATAGATTAGTTTTATATTCGTAAAATAACGATAAGAAGTTATACAATTAAATTTAAGCCAAGTTATTAAAATAAGTATTAGGTAATAAGATTCTATTAACGATTCAAAATCGTCAAGGATCACCGTCCGTTAATTTACTTATTCGGAATGACAAATCCATCGAGCCGACTCACAAAGTTCCGTTTGTGTCTAGAAGAATACGATTTTACAGTAGAATACTTGAAAGGAAAAGATAATGCAGCTGCAGACGCGTTATCTAGGATAGAAATTACTAGTGAAGAACTCAAAAGTATGACAAAGCAAGTAATATCAGTAATGACTAGAGCACAAACGAAACGAATGGAAGAGCAAAAACGACAAAATGGCTCAGAAAATAAGGTTTCTCACCAAGACGGGTCTGATCAACCAAAAATGGTAGAACTCCTTAAAAAACCAGAGAACTTACCAGAGTTAAGTTTCGATAAAAGAGACTATTATAGAATACTCAAAGAAAAAGATTACGTCACAAGTCAGAATGACGGAATCGTTTACTCGCCATCCTTGGCGACACTGTGTGTCACGCCCGAGACGCTATCACGAACGGAACGAGATTCCCTCGCGAGCGAATTAGGTACTTTTTGCAAGGCACTACAGTTGAAAGAAATATGCATACTCTATACCAATGACACCAAGAGTATGATTACAGAGCTAGCTCAGAGTATAAATAAATATGATACAGGGTCCGGACCCCGATTATGTATAATTAAAGGTGTCACAAAAATAACAAATAAAGATGACAGACGTGTCATCCTAAATGATTTCCATTTATTACCTACCAGTGGGCATGCAGGCATTCGAAGAATGACCAATAACGTGAAACGTTACTACTACTGGCCAGGAATGGATAATGACATTATGGAATTTGTAAAAAGATGTAATCAATGTCAAAAACAAAAATTCCATCAACATGTGAAACAGCCACTATGTATAACTAGTACGGCTACATCGTCGTTCGATAAAATCTTTTTAGATTTATGCGGACCACTAGCTAAGGAAGAAAATGATTATTGCTATATACTTACGTTGCAGTGCGAACTCACGAAGTATGTAGAAGCTTACCCGCTTCCAAATAAGGAAACGAACACAGTAGCAAAAGCGTTAGTTGATTATTTTATTTTGCGATATGGAATTCCTAAGGAAATCGGAACAGACCGGGGAAGTGAATTCATTTCATCAACTATGCGCGAAATATGTAATATTTTAGGTGTAAAACAATTGCAATCAACTGCTTACCACCATGAAAGTCTTGGTTCCTTAGAAAATTCACATAAAGCTTTAGGAGCATTTTTAAGGATACAAACAAATAACCAAGCTCATCTGTGGTCAGATTGGTTACAATATTGGTGTTTTTCGTATAATACGACAGTGCATTCAGCAACTAAGTATACACCATATGAACTAGTATTTGGTAAATTATGTAACATACCAAGTAATATTATTAAACAGGTAGAGCCAATATATAATTATGACTCTTATCCTATAGAATTTAAGTATAGATTACAAAAATCCCAAGAGGATGCTAGAAATAATTTAATTAAAACTAAAATTAATAGAAAAATAAGTTATGATTTAAAAATTAACCCTATAAACTATAATATAGGAGATTTAATATTAGTCCGAAAGGAAGATAGAAATAAGATGGACCCAGTGTATAAGGGACCTTATACTGTAATTTTAGATCTAGGAACCAATGTAAAAATATTAGTTTCAGGTAAAGAGCACATTGTGCACAAAAATAGAACAAAACCTTACTATGCATAAATTAATATAATTAAAATATATAGCAAGGTATGAATGATCCACCCAAATAAGGAGCCACCTCCATCAATATGAAAGTATCAATGAACCAATTGTAAACAAGCATCATATTACTTCCACAACCATATAGAGATCAGATAACGTAAACATGTAATGTAAGTAGCATTAAGATAATTTAAGAATCACTATGTATACCATAGCTATAAGTAGTTTAAGTATTATGTAAGCCAAAAACAGTTGCATTTTAATTACTATTTTTGTCTCAAAAATGAGGGGAGAGATGCGGTGTGTGTGGTCCCAGCTGATCCACATATGTGATGCAACAAACAATAGAACAATAGAAAATTCCTTTAACCTTGAATTGTATAACGACACGTGTAACCTCTTAGGAATGTCGAACCATATATGGAAATGACCTTAAGGAAAATCAGTATAAAAGGATTGGAAATTATTTAATAAATGTTCATTCTAACACCGAGCTTCGTCGTATTATTATCCCCGTGCTACCACACTTCAGGTCCACCAATGCAAGTCAGGTAAAATTACTTTGGACAACTTTATTCTTGTATCGTAGCTCTGATATTTCGTAAGAGCGAGAAATTTGTGTCGTTCAAGAGTCTTTGTGTATAGCCAGCCGTATCTTACAGCTGGGCAAGCAGATGTCAGAACGCCTATCAAGTGGGCCAGGTCTTTTATCGTACACTGCCGCAAACGAGAAAACTTCTGTACCAAATGCAATATATTGTTACGTTTGTCTGACGGAAGCGATAACGACATGTCGATTGAGTTATACATGAAACCCAAGAATTTGCAATTCTGGACTGGTATTGGGCAGCTTTTCTCATAGTTAACTACGAAGCCAAGACAGTTTAGCAGTCTAAGTGTTTCATTAACATTACGTGAACACTCCTCAAAGGTATCACCGATACACAGTACGTCATCTAGGTATACAACAGACTTGTAGCCACGGCTCCTTAGATGCGTTACCACCTCTTTCATGATCTTTGTAAAGGTTCGTGGAGCTGAAGACAAACCATACGGTAATGCTGTGAACTCGTATGTCAAATTTTCAAAACGAAATCTAAGATATTTTCGATGAGATATAGCTATAGGTACAAGCAGGTATGCTTCTTTTAAATCTAGAGTGGCCATAAATCCATTAGAGGGTATCATTTTTGACGCCGTTCTATAATCTTCCATTTTAAAATGGTCTTTAACAACATACTTGTTTAGACGTTTAAGGTTAAGTATAAATCTATGGCCCCCGCTAGATTTTTGTGTCAAAAAAATACTAGATATAAATTCATCTGATCGAGGTTCACATTCTGAAATCGCGCCAAGTTCTAGTAGGTTATTGATAGCTTCTGCCATATCTCGTTTTTCTTTAACTGAAAAACAATTACGTGGAGGATTATTTTGTACCACTTTCTTGGCAAAAGGTATACGATAACCATAACGAATCCAATCTAGGATAATAGGGTTGTTAGTAATACCTAACCAACAATTATAATAAAGCTGCAATCTGCCGGCATGTACCTGGGTGGTTACTGCCGTGTCTTTGCACGTTTGCTGTTGGTGTTCGCAGTCGTGGAGCGCGTTGTCGTGGCTGGTTGTGCAGCGCCCGACGGGCGGCGATACGGGTACGGGTATGGCGTCGTCGTCCGGTAGGCCGAGGTGTGCCCCCCCCTGTTCGACGATGGGAATCGAGGAGGGGCCGGCCAGTTTCCCTGTTGACGGGGTCGAAGTCCTGAAGACGATGAGTTTGCCGTAGATGGTTTCGGAACGAGTGTCTTTTTGATTTGGAGTCCCTGCTTTTCGATTACTTTTGCAGCTTTGATTTTTTCTGATAATTTTTCTCCGAAAAGAGTTTTATCCCTCTCCTGATCCTGTATAACAGACAGGAACGCCTTGTCGAGACCTGGGGTTATCAGTTTAGTTCTTACTTGTGTCTCTACGAAGTGGAGGTCCGATAGGATTCGGCAACCATCAGACAAAATCTTGACAGCTTGCACCTTATCGTCGCTGGTCAGTAGTATATTCATTGCTTTATTGATGGCAGATATGCCCAAACCAAGTTGTTCCTGCTTGGCTTGTATTTTTTTATCACGAGACCTCACTGTCTCGGCAACGGCGGCGGATATCTCTGCGTTCAGTTTAGGTGCCCTTAATAACTTACAGTTGCCGGGAATACTGTATTCTTTCAAAAGTTGTTCTTTTGTTTCTTTTGGCATACCTTTTTTAAGGATTGGGAGCCACCGTTGTGCCAGTTTTCCATGAATGTCAGGGCCATAAACCGGGGTGTCGTCAGAAGGATCACCCAAGGCTTGTAACATCTCAGGAGCGAGTTCGAACTCAGGTACAGGCGTGGAAGTATTTTGTGTGTCATCGCCGGGCTCGGGAGCCACGTTCGGAGTCGCCTCTGATGTGGATATCGGTGCCAGGGTCGTGTCATTGTGTTCCTCAATTTTTTCTGCTCCGTTATCTAAAAAACCGTAAAATGAGGGTAGTTGGTAAAAAGGAATAAATTTTCGTTAAGTAAAATTACGCTTTGCGCGTGAAGTCATGATTATATTTTTTATAATTGGTAGTCACAGCGACCGCTGGATGACTTTAAAACCATCGTGCTGACCCACGGACAGCCTCCTGGCTATTTTTTACAGCGTCATGCTTGGCCATCGTGTTAACCCGCAGTTAACCTCCCAGCAAGCTTAAAGACGTCTATATATTCGACTTCTGTCTAATAAAAACACACAAAACTATTTGAAAGTATGTCACTTGAAGGCGTAACGTTCTTTTGTAAACTCACCAGAATTTTCCTCGGAATCAGACGACGATGAGTACACAATCACGCGACGAAACTTTTGTTGCTGCAACTTTTTAATTTTTTCATTATAATAATCGATTTTATCCGTTGCCTTTCTTTTTGACATCGTGAAACGTGTTCAAACTTGTGTTAGAAAGAAAAAGGGAAGCGTGCGTTCGTTGCCGCGCACAATAAAAGAATGAGGACGCGCCACCCCAGCAGCGCATGGGTGGATGCCCGCAGGAAACGGAAATTCATATTTTTTTCTTATTACCTACAAGTGCGAAGTTGCCAGTACATTAAAAGTACTACCTTGTTGTCTTTATATCTGAAGAATGAAGCGACGAAATATAATAAACTAAACTTTGATCGTTTGTGCAAACATCAGACAGAATCATCCATTGGTAACGCCAGCCGCGCCTACATGTTCATCCGTCATTGTAACCTACACATGAATACTCGTGATACCATCAAGGCCAGCGCTCAAGAACCGTAGCACGATCCAAAATCACTAAATTTATACAATGCAAAGTATTTCAAAAGTAAACATCCTTCATGTTTTACACAATCATAACGACGATAACATATACTGCTTAATAAGTAAGCGCCGCCATAGCCGTATCCTCCAAGCCCAGTACCACAGACTATAAACTGTAGCCCAGCTCCGTGTATCCCCCGGTGGCCGCGCGCCCCGCTCCCCTCCGCCCCGCGCCCCGCTCGTCCCACGCCCAAGTCGCCCAACCTTCGACAACTCAACAACCAATCACTTGTGCACCAAAATGCTACCGATCTGCGCATGACATTGTGGTGATTTAACGTTTTATATTGCTGCAAAACCTAAGGCAGAAGTCACAATAAAAAAAAACACGGAAAAATACACTTCCTCGCATTAGTCGTGAAAAGCACTATGTTTAGTCTTAGCTGAAAGTGCACTAGATGAACTGGTATTATCGAAGGCCTCCTCAGCGGGTCCTTCTTCGAAATTTACTCGTTCATATATTGCTTACTTTGCAGCCTCTACAACATTATTTAAACTACAACTATATTTATTTAAACTTTCTCTATTTTATCACATTAAAAACGTAATTACTCTTTCTTTTGTTATGATGACGTTCTTTTTAATAAAGAAATAAATACCACTTCTTAATTATGAAAATAAATTACCACAGCCAGCCCACAAAAATAATAGATCAAATGGAAATAAAATAAATTACACAAAAAGGAGGCTGCTTCATGTGTTAGTTTTATGTATCCAGAGTAGGTACTATGAGCTACAGAATTGCATGGCAGATTTATGAATGGACTCATTTATAAATTAGCAAAGCATTGTGCATCCCATGGTACAGTGCTATAACGTACCTACTCCTAACAACTCTTAGGTGGACTTGCAGCAATATATAACATATCAAGTTTGTTCAATTTAAGTAAGCCTGTCCAAAGAGGTTAGACAAGTTATGTGATCCAATCCAACAAAATCACCACAAAATGTCAATTGAAGGCAGCATTACAAGTGCAATAATTTAAACCAACTTTTTATATGCAATATATTATCCCATAACATTACTAATTTAATCTCCAGTAGACTGCTGTTGACCGCCTTGCTTTAAAGAATTAAACATTTCATTGTAGTTTTCGTAGTTTTTTGTCGTAATAACGCCCCATAATTTGTATTATCTGCAGACATACTTTCTATAAAAAAGTGGTGTGAACTGCATTCTGTAAAGCAAGGGATCGGCCACAGTAAGAGGGTCCCGTGAATAACCCACTACACCAATACTGTAGAACTGTCGTGGTTTGTGCCTTCGTTCGGGTGGGGAGTCATGCCACCGGCCTTACCCCTAGAGCATTTTAAGTCTGAAGCTATTGGAATCGTTATTGGATACAATTTGATATAATTTGAACTTAATTTTTCAAACCACACGGGCTTATATTTGGCAGATGCCCACTAGGCAATGATGCCAAGTTTTTTTGCCGATATCATATTGGTATGCATTCTAAATTTATCTATTACGTTACTCTTGACCGCACAAACAGATTATCCTGTCAGATTTTCGTGACACAAACGAGTGTTTATTTAATCATGTCTCGTATCACGGCGCATGGCCGAGGCAAGTACATTACTGTCAAATCATATCAGTGTCAATCTGTAATGTTAAAGCAGTTATTTTGGGTAAATAACTCGTGTTATACTCATTGTATTGTATCGTTGGCGCCAGCGATGCATGCAATGCAGAGTTAGTATTTGGCAGTAAGTAGCACCTTTTCGGATCGTATAGTTAACTAAAATAATCAGACTTTATGATTCCCGAAACCTTTTAACTTTCAAACTT
Source organism: Apotomis betuletana (assembly GCA_932273695.1). Lineage (NCBI taxonomy): Eukaryota > Metazoa > Arthropoda > Insecta > Lepidoptera > Tortricidae > Apotomis > Apotomis betuletana. Next base: position 35,632,083 of record OW026300.1, on the reverse strand, counting down.
ACATACAATTTAGCACGGGCAAAAATTTAATTACGTTGGACTATGGCCTCAGGCTTACCAGCATTTGTAGAAAAGACACATGAGCAGAATTTATAAATAAAATCACTTTGGTGGACCTTTAAATACAATTAAACCTAAATCCGCCTCTCATAACCCACTCCAGTTGAAGCAATGACTCGGTTCTCGCTCCGGTGATCTACTGATATTCTACTTCAGAAGGGGCGGCAGAAGCGATGAGTTCCCCGGGCACAAACCCGACAGTGTGAAACAACATTCCCCCCACCTGTGTCCTATTTTCTCCCTGTCCCTGGCCAGCGCCTCATCCGCGCTGGGCTTGTCTAGGAAGTGTACGAAGGCCTCGCCCGAGGCGCGCCCCGTTGCGTCCGATAGCAAATGCACCCCGTCAGTGGCGACGTTCAACCCTGAGCACCCACAGTGCAAATAAACATCAGGTTATATGCGTTCACTACGGTCAGGGGTGAAAAGGTTGCGTGTGGGATGTGTTTTCCTATCCGTTTAGCACAACTTTGTCTAACATTTTAATTGCAAGCTTCCTAACTTTCTCACAATTCTTTCAATGATCTCAACTTTTCCACTTTACCAAAGCTCAACAAAACATTCATTGTGAAAATAATAAAAGCGTATAACAATAGTTTCTCATCTATTAAGTTGCTTTTAGATTATGGTACAGTGAATGACTTAGGAAACTGAAACGAGTTAGGGAATAAGAAATCGATGAGCGAAATATAGTTGATGGTTTAAGAAAGTGGACCAGCTAGAGCTAGAGGAGAGGTGGATGCAATAGGATGTCGAAATATATGACATTAGCGGTCACAAGTATACAGCGAAAAGTAGTCATTTATCAATTTGACTACATATAGCATGTCCAATTGGTATGTAAATAGCAAGAATATGCAATGAATATGAAATAGTTTGTATCGAATTAACTACACTTAGACTTACTCTATCAGAAATTACCTTTACATTTCTATATTCCTAAGGAGCAGAAAACGCTCCATACAAAAAAAATATCATCAACGAGTATAAGAGTGCATTTAAGTATACGGTTACTATAAAATTATTGTTTTGTTGATTTATAAGGATTCTGAAAGCAATTTCAAAATCACTTTTGGAAAAACAAAACAAACATTAAACTTGCATATCTTTGAAGTCTCATATTTCGACGTCCTTTTTTTGTTTCGTATTTTATCACGTATTTGTAGATTTCAACATCACTCATTATCCCTATTGCATTTTATGCAAAAACCACATAATTATGAAAAGAAATTGTGTCGATGTTTATTTTCGAAACCTTTTCACCCCTACCCCAGCTTATAGGAGTTACCCCCACAATTTAAATTTTCGATGTTTGTAGTAATTTTCCCAATTTAGTTGTGTTCCCAATTCATCTCTATTCTCAAGGCAAAATCTGACATACTATGCTACTTTACGTGATGTAGTCTGTAATTGATATTTTGTGATATTTCCATGTCCAAGGAATGGCAAAATAAGGAATTAAACAAATTCAGAACATAACCCATTAGTAAAATTACAATTACACAAAAAATAAGAGTTCAATTTGAAGAATTCAGCAAGAGATACATTTAAACATACCATCAAAGAACTGGACTATTTCTTCCTTGGAGCAGCCGAAGGGCAGGCCCCGGAGCTTGACGATGCCCATGTCATCAGTGACATTGGGGAGGCTACCAAAGCCGTTTTCGCTCTGCCGCATGGCATTCAGCGCCCATTCCATATCTTGCCGGTCAGTGGAAAACACTGAAAATTATTTATTAATTGGTTATGGGATACTTCTTTTCAGAGCTATTTCTTGTATAAACAAACCACATTCATACAGTAACTGTTAGAATCATGGAGCTACTACTGCTTCAAAAATATGACAATTGAAGAAAGATAATGTATGAGATGCTACTTTACGGTGTGGTATTAATTTCTTTACCTTCAATGTACCTCTTCCCCATGTTTTCCTTGTCCTTCTTGAGGGCCTCATCAACATCTGCAGCAGTTTCGACTTCCACAAAACACTCCCCCGAGGGCCGGCCTGGCCGCACTTCTGTGAGATGAACACCTGTGGAACAATTACCACCTTTAACATATTCACTCCCTTAGCTTTCTTTTTTTTTTTTTTCAACCACCTGACAACAGTTAGAAGTTCATTCCATTACAAAAAAGTGTATGTTATTGGATCTCATAAATATTGTTGAGGTTCTTTCATCATCATCATCATAATTACCACATTTAACATATTCACTCCCTTAGCTTAATTTCAACCAACTGACAACAGTTAGAAGTTCATTCCATTACAAAAAAGTGTATGTTATTGGATCTCATAAATATTGTTGAGGTTCTTTCATCATCATCATCATCTTATATTTAAGAGCTAGGCTCTTGTCAGTGGAGTAATTTTGACGTGACAACGTCTTAATTTAGGTTGCGCTCGGAGTCACTCATGAAAAAATGTAACGCCCGCCGCTCACGGTTGATGAGTGAGAGAGACAAAATATATTTCTATAGTTAAAATTTGTGCAATTCTTATTTTCATTCATCGAGCATTACTGTAACAAGAGGGAAGAGGGCGGAAGAGGGAAGAGGGAAGAGGGCGGAAGAGGGAAGAGGGAAGAGGGAAGAGGAACAAAATATATTTCTATAGTTAAAATTTGTGCAATTCTTATTTTCATTCATTGTTCCTATTGTGCAATTTAATAATATTCATATCAATAAATATTCTACCGAGAATAAGACGTTGTCACGTAAAATCTTCCTTCGCCCGTAAAACCGACTTTACAGGCAACCATTTTTTTAGCTTATTCTACATTCCGCTTTTTCTTTTACTTCTTTATACAATGATACATTTATTGAGGTTGTTTCAGTCAGGGAAAACATGTTTAGGTATATTTAGTTTAGTTACCAGAGTAGTACCAGAATCCGTGATTAGTGCACCCTCAGTGAACTCTTTCAAAAATAGACTAGACAAACATTTACAAACACAGAACACAATGTGCATTAAATAAATAAATAAATATTTGCTTCTCTTGTTAGGCAACTGTGCCTTTAAAAGTTTTTCCAACTTCTTGTACCAGAAGTAAAAGTATATTAGGGCTGGATAACTAAAACGAACAGTATTTTAGAATACTCAATAGTATTAAATTTATTTGTCACTCTGAATCACTGAACTTTTAACAGTACTAAAAAATATATATGGCTTCCAATATCAACAGTCATAAAAGCAGAAGCTAGCAAACCCTAGCTCTCATTAGGATGATATCTTAGTATTCTGCCAAACAAAGGTTGGGGTATAGCAAAGGGGGCCCTATTTTTAGGACTTAATTTACGACCAAAAATTTTTTTTCCGTTTTTTTAGGCTTAAATTAGATTGAATCTTGTATATTACGCTAAAATAAGCATATTTTATTCTTTAAACTTTTTCTCTCGGATCGATATTTACCGAGATATTGGGGTTCAAAGGGGCGCGGGACTTAGATTACTTAAATTTTTGATTGTGGTATTTATTTATTTATTTATTTATTTTATTTATTTATTCTTTACATTATGGTATGTCATTATAACACTTATTTTTTATGATGCTATCGTATAGATGACGCTAAAATAAGCATGTTTTGTATGGGCAACTTTTCTCTAAACTTAATAATTACCGAGATATTGAGGTTTTAAGGTAAAACTACTTGCTGAAAATGGGCCTTGCCAAATACTGACTTGCACACTAATTAACCTCGCACTGCACACTAAGATCCGACTTGGCCGGGTTAGGTTAGGTTAGTTTTTTTTTTTTATATCCCGTAAAACAGTTTTGCAAATACATATTCGAACGACCTTAAAATCTAATTTAAGCCTGAAAATGCGAAAAATTTAAAGATTTTTTTATAATCCCTTTATATCGGTAAATATTACTCTGAGTGAAAAAGTTTGAAGAACAAAATTATGTTTTTTTTAGCGTAATCTACAAGATTCAATCTAATTTAAGCCCAAAAACAGCAAAAAAAAAAAAACAATTAAAATTTTTCTAAGTCCTAAAAATAGGGCCCCCTTTGCTATACTCTGACCCAAACAAATGTGAACAGTATACATATGTCTTATTTATTTATTTTGCCATCCAAGTTAGACGTTGGAGAACTGAGGAGTAAAATTAGACATTACATAGAAACAGAAAAATAATGTTCCCCGCTATTAGTTAAATTTACATAGTTCTCCGGTGATGCGATAGAATATAAAGAATGACATTAGACAAAGATGAATCAATAATTGCAACTTGCTAATTAAACTTTTCAACATTAATTGGATAAATAAATCTTTACAATAGTTAGTACTAAATTTGGTTACTCGCCTTCTTTTCCATTCAATACGTTGACGCCGTTAAGGAAATCGAGGACGTCTTCAACGGTCGTGGAGAAAGGCAAGCCCCTCAGCTTCACGATGTTGCCCCCGTCGCCGGAACCCAACATTTTCGACACTTACTGATAAACAGTTCGCTATTATATAAAAAAGTTGTTAATCAAGTACTATTGGTAATAAAGACGCAAGTGAAATTTAATTTTAGCAAACTTCGGCGTCGTCCGCCATCACAGCATGACAGCACGCTTGCGTGAAGTGTGAAACAAAACGAAACGTCACTTGAATAGTGAGGTGAGTGAATACAATTAAATAATTTCCTAAAAACATCGATAAAAAACTTTATAATAGCTGAAAATCATATATGAATTCAGTGACACGTATAGAGATAACTCTATCTCACTCATTGCTCTCGCTCCTCTCGTCGCAGACTAATTTAGGATCGTGTAATAGCTACATTAAGGACAATGAACGTGGCATTTCGACATCATTATTTATTACATACCACTGTCTGCTCTATTTCCTTTATTCTCAATTCATATAATATAGCATATTAGCATATATAAAATATAATTTATTTCGTATAAACTTTTCATACAGTCCATCTGTCTATTGCACGTTCGAAATGACAAAAAGGAGGGAGAGATGTTACTGTCAATAACTATGACAAAAGTCACCAGTGCCCACCGTCACCATTTATTATAGTGTAAGAAACAGTAACTATAGATATCGAGTGATTCGATGGACGTTGTGTTCTCGAAGAGTGATTTTAACCTATTGACCGCCAAGCGGTCTAGCAATTAAACGTGCCACTGACGCCAGAGTTTAAAAAAAAGATGTGCCCCAAAATCAACAGGGATTGAAAAATACTTGTAGCGGTTAGAATTACAAAGTTTTTGATCATTGAAATTTGGGCGGCTGTGGCCGACGTCGCGTCAGGGGCACGATTTTTGTTGACGGCTACAGCCGACTGTGGCGGTCAAAAGGTTAATTATTATTTTAAGCATAAAGTAAAATGATATCAATGATTTATTTCTTCCCTCTTTACCCTTAGAAAGTTCACAAATAAATGTGAAGGATTATCTAATGCAACTTGCACTTTTCGCATTAGTTAAATCCATAGGCTTTATCTTTCTTTTCTACTATTTATTCTTAGATAATTAGATGGATGCTACCCTTTCTTCTTCTTTACCATGGTATCTGAACTCGTTATACTAATAACAATATAGGTGTATTAAAAAAAAAAATGGGCAAGTGCGAGTCCGACTCGCGCATGAAGGGTTCCGTATCCGTACCATAATCTATAACAAGTTTGTTGTATGGGAGCCCTCCTTAAATATTTATTTTATTTTATTTTTAGTATTTGTTGCTATAGCGGCAATAGAAATACATCATCTGTGAAAATTTCAACTGTCTAGCTATCACCGTTCTTGAGATACAGCCTGGTGACAGACGGACGGATGGACGGACGGACACCGAAGTCTCAGTAATAGGGTCCCGTTTTTACCCTTTGGGTACGGAACCCTAAAAACAAGTATCAATATTGTTTTATCGCGAGTTATATGCGGTGTTGCAACACGCTGTTTTTTTTAATTTGCCACTATTTTCTAGTTTCTACTTTTATTAGCCAGACTGTAGTAAAATAATCGATATCGATTATTTGTTTTTCTATTTACTATCTCTGTCGGATTGACCATAAACAAACATAAACATATTTTTATTAAGTATAAGTATTTATAATGTACAGCCCAATAATCCGCGTGAGTCCGGTTAATGTACGACCAAACAATGTACAGCCCAATAATTGGCGACCACTTTTTTGGACGCCAATTATTGGGATGTACAATGTATATTATTGCCCTGTCCAAATAGTGGCTTCACATCATTGCCTCGGACCGAGCTTGTACACCCTGATGATGCTCATCCCAATAATGCAAGACCCAATAATTCGAATCCATTTAGTAGACGCCGATTATTGGCCGCACATTATTGGCCCGTACCGATAATGCTCGACCCAGGAATGTACACCCCAATAATGTACAGCCCAATAATCCGCATCCATCATGGACGCCAATTATAGGGCTGTAAATTATTGGGTTGAGCATTATTTGGCTGTACATTAGTGGTCCCCCAAGAATGTTGACGATCCCATACTAGCGATTTGTATTTTTTGTTACAGCTGTCAATTGAAAACGAAACGAAGTAAAAAAAAAAAAACTTGTCTATGACAGCTAATGCTGCTCTGCTGGTGCTGCTGGCTGGTTTCAAGAAATTAATTATCTTCGCTTAGTGAAATCTGCTTTTTTCTGTTAATTCGCTTGTAATTCTAGATCTAGTCTGTAAACGCGAGTATTAACTCTGCGAAATGACGGTTGACGGTGACGATAAACCGGAGCGAGACCGCGTTTTCATGGACATAACGATTGGTGGCTTGCCGTCCGGTCGGATTGTTTTCGAGCTTTTCAACGATGTTGCACCTAAAACTGCGGAGAACTTCCGCGCTCTTTGTGCCGGGGATGCCGGCATCGGTAAAGTTACTGGGAAACCGCTTACGTATAAGGTTGGTGGTATAACTGAACTGTTCTGGAAATGCCTACTGCATGCGAACTCAAGAAGGTTACACTTCCTAGGAAACAAGATCTTTGGTATATGCATCGATATTTTTTTTAGGGAATGCTCTTCCATCGAGTGGTGAAGGACTTCATGATTCAAGGTGGCGACTTTACAAATGCTAATGGAACTGGTGGAGAATCCATTTATGGAGGCACCTTTGAAGGTATGCAACAATTCATACTAATATTATAAATGCGAAACTGTGTCTGTCTGTCTGTCTGTCTGTATGTCTGTCTGTCTGTTACCTCTTCACGCTTAAACCGCTGAACCGACTTAGATGAAATTTGGTATGGAGATAGTTTGAGAACTGGGAAAGGACATAGGATACTTTTCATCCCGAATAAATTTAGTGTTCCCGTGGGACGAGCGGGTAACACCGCGGGGCACAGCTAGTATCCCAAATGCGTGACTATGCCAGTCTAATGGTCGACATTGACAGGTGTAGTAAAATCAATGCAAGTGATACAGCTGAAGTAAATTTGGACCAATGAGTGTTAAATTTCAGATGAGAACTTTGAGCTGCTTCATGACCGACCTTACTTGTTGTCGATGGCGAACAGAGGCAAGGACACCAATGGCTCACAGTTCTTCATGTAAGTGCTAAGGCAAATGGTAAGGAAAGCTACTCAATTGTTGGTCAATGCTCTCATGGCTAAGGTCGTTTAAAGCTTTGTCTAATTATTAAATTGACTTGGAGATAAGGTGCTCTAGAATATGTTCGTATAAATGGTTTCCTGATTTCTTAAATAATGTAATAGACCTCAAATTATCAATTTAGGAATACCTAAAAAGTAACATGCAAATGGTAAGAATATTGACAACACCCACTCGCACTATACACATCACCAGAGTCCACTAGAGGAGCGGAATTTGTTTTAATTTGGTCCCTCTGAAGAGACCTAGTCAAGATAAGGTTAGCCACTGAACTCGATTAGACATCTAGCTGCAAAATTTGGTAAAAATTTTGCAGTATGCCTGAAAGTGAAAAATATATTCTGACGAAAAAATAATTAAGATAATTTGACCATGTGTATCATAAGTCTTTGGACTATTTATTGTGTTATTTTTCCAAAGTAGTTCATCAGAAAGCACTGATAGCAGTCAGGGCCACATGTAACTAGTTATATACAAGCAGCAGTTACCCAAAACCCTACATTGATGGTGTCATTGAACCAATTGCAGTCAGTTAATGGCATTATTTTCTGTATATTTTGCAACTGTTTTCCTACTATTTGGCATTAGCCCTTAGAATGTAATGCCATTCAGAGAACTGTCAACTATGCTGTCACTTTGTATGTGCATCTTGCAGGAATGCAATAACCCAAGAAGGCTGTATTGACATTGTGAGGCTAGGTGCACAGATAGTGTGATTACGTAGTAGCTCTTAATTCTGCGGGTCTGGGTGTTGCTGGTTGTGCATCGCTAGAAGCCTGGCCTGTGCTTGGAAGTGCTCACGCGCGCTTGTGTTGTAGAGGGCGCGACGCGGCTGGCGGCTGCGGGCCCGCACTCTCATTCTTGTTGTTATGTGTGTTGTAGAACCACACAGCCGGCACCACATCTCGACAAGTGAGTATCACACCTTCCTTATATGCTTCCACTGTATATTTCTTATAGATTTTTATTAATTTGACATTCATCAATGCAGTGCCAAATAATATTAATCTGATTTTTAAAATATCAAGGATCTCAGATATTATTCTGTTTTTGATGATATGGTAGTTTCAGTGCGCATGCATAGATTTTTATAAGGCATTATCATGGACTGATTATATTTTAATTTTATTGTGCTCCTTATTGTATCTGCTTCCTGAACTTGTGTCTCATTGCCTTCAGTGTCCACGTAGTGTTCGGAGAGGTGGTGAGCGGAGCGATGCTGGTGCGGCAGCTGGAGGCGCTGCCGGTGGACCGCAACGCGCGCCCGCTGCAGGACGCCGTCGTCGCCAACTGCGGGCAGCTCGTGCGGCTCAAGGGTGCGTGTGTCAGTACTGTCAGTGGCGTTCGGAGCGATGTCCGTCTGTCTGTCTGTCAGTTGGAACAACTGCAATATAATTTCATTATAACTGCAATGCCGCTTCTTGCAAAACTCCGGTTATCTATTTAGTTCAGTTTATCCATTGAGTAAATACACACATGAAGTTCTATTGCAGTTGTATTGCAGTTGCTTCAACTTTGCAGCTGGGTTGCAGTTGAAATGCTGTCCGTCTGTATCGGTTCTTAGGACAAACCAAATCGTTGGATCGCGATAATCAAAAAGATTCATCAAGTACTTCTTCTATTTCTGATTGTACCATAATAATATTCATAGTAGTTCTATTTGGAATAAAATCCGTGGTTCCAGATAGTTAGATCAGCCAGTCTATTTGAAAAAAAAAGTCCAACGTCGACTATCAAACTACTAGTAGGACTGGATGGAATAAAGGGTATAATCGATAAGTAATTACAGTTACTTTGGTGTTTACGACCTTTTTATAGAGCATGAAATCTTTCGTTTTAAGCCCGTCTATTGTGAAGGATGGGCAACTACGGAATCCTACACTGAGCGTGGCCCGACATGCTCTTGGCCGGTTTTTTAAGCATAGAAGTGAAGGGTATAGTGGTATGATGGTAATCCTGAGAATGACAATATGCTCTCCTGGCACTTAAATATATGATGAGATTAGGTACAGTTTTCAGAGTTCATGTTATCAATACTCAACTTTATTACAGCCAAAAAACGTAAAGAGAAGAAGAGCGAGGAGAGCGAGGCGGAGTCTGAGAAGTCACAGAAGAAGGAGAAGAAGAAGAAGAAGGAGAAGAAAGAGAAGAAGAAGAAACGGTAAGTATTTCTTTAGAATTACGTTTAATTAAATTAATTTTTATTTAGAGCAATAGTTTTACTAGCGTAAACCAAGTGTTTGTATTATGGCGAAAAATGAAAAAATATTGTGCTGGTTTCGTACCACGGTGTGTGCGACGCCATGGGAGAGCCGTTCAAATCTTAACAGTTCTGGACTTCAGATAACGTATTTAATAATGGGGATGACTGATATTATGATATTGATAAATAAAAATAGCTTGGTATTCTCATAATCATAATTCAATGAAACAATTTTTGTATTTCGACCGTTAACGCATTTTTTCTCGGCCAAAGTGGCAAATTAGTTTTTTTTTTTAATTGTTAGCAGCCGGCAGTCCACGTCCGCGGACGAGGGCGAGGTCACGGAGCCGTCGCACCCGCTCGTGCAGACCTCCAACATCGACCCGCGCGAGATACCCGACGTGCCCGCCAACCGGTTCCTCATGCGCGGCGGCAGGGCCGGCGACAGGGACAGGGAGAGGGTCGACCCCAGGAGGGACAGAGACAGGTATGTATCTAATGTGTCAGTCCACGTCCGCGGACGGTTCGAGTTTCCAGGACTTACGTTTTGGTAGCGGCGACGTGCTATATTTAAAAGAGCAAAAGCGCAACTCGAGTAGTCAGCGTGGAAATTGTAAAGTAGCAGTTACATACGACCGTCGACAGTTATTTTGTGTAACCTGTTAAAAAAAATACGTAAAAATCGTATCTGCTCAGCTTATAATTTATTTATCCATGTTACTTGATAAGTCAATACTGTTAACATTATATAATTATAAAATGGCCTCGTTTCAGTTTCAGCCGGTTTTTGATGTAAGTTCTTCTTTATGTAATCATTTGTATAAAGCGATTTATGGCTGCATAGGATTATTCGAGCCGCCAGCTCAGACCGCTTAGGCCTTTTTCATTATTAATAACATAATGCTTGGTATGGAAAGACGCTGTACGCTGCGTATAACGTCTAGGTCGTCGATCAAGGCCTTAGTGTTCGAAAGTGACTGAGGCCCAAATCAGCCGCTAATAAACTAACTGAGCATGGTGTATTGGTCCTTAATGTGACCAAATGATTGTTTTAGACGTTTTGAGCTGGATCAATCAAACTCGACGACTAAGTGATAAATCATTAGAAGATTAACCTTTACTTTCTAGCAATAGCCGTTACTCCATGTGGTTGTATGGTGGTCCGGTGTCAGTGGATTGAACTATTCGTGTGTGCGTGGTTGTAGGATGCGGTACCGCGAGCGCGACACCCACCAGGCCTACACGCGCAGCGGCAGGATCATCAAGGGGCGGGGCGTTTTCGTAAGTATTATCTATTGATGGTCCTTACTTTTGTCTATCTTCAATAGTACATTACTGCAGAGGCCGCGAAATAGGGTATTTATCCTTGTATCTCTAGACGGCCTCGCTCACACTTGGCCGTCTATAACTACTCGTCGCCGACGCGCGAAGCACTATACAATGTTTTTTTCAAACATGCAACGAAATGTAAAGAAAAATGCAAGATATAGGCGACGGGTAGTGCGAAACTAGCGCCACTTTCGATTTTTTTCTTATACCTTCATAATCTGATATTTTTTTAGAAATAGCTGAAGTTTAGGATATTTATTAAATCACTATATATACAATTTGTTCACTGTAGTTTACCTTACAAAACTTGTTCACGTCAAGAGCGGCCACAATAGTTTTGGGCAAGTTTTTAGAGACAACTAAAGAACTAGAAATTGTGTATAATGATATTAATGATTTAATAAACACTAAAAGTGTTTTTCCCGCTCCTAATATCTTGCAATCACTGAAAATTGATCTGGTTTGGAAGATATAATAAAAATTCGTAAGTGGCGCTAGTTTCGCATTACCCGTCCCCTGAAATGTAATAGTTATTCTCATCTTCTTCTCCTTCCATGGCTGTACCTAACTGTGTATCATTAGTAATGTACGTTGTATAAGTGATACGTGGCTATGTTGTTATGTGTGTGTCAGCGCTACCGCACGCCGTCCCGCTCGCGCTCGCGCTCTCGCTCGGTGACGCCGCCGCACTGGCGCCAGGCGCAGCGCCGCATCATCAAGCTGTCAGACTTCGAGGTAAGTGCCAGCGCTCTCCACTATATCGCTATGTCTTAGGTCACCTGTCACCTGTCACCAGCGGTTACTTTAAGTTACACGCACAATAAAACAATGCTGTTTATTACTTAATTACAGAATAAAGTGGTAATTAAAAACCTCCTCATTTTTTTTATCAATTTAAATTTAACACGGTTATTAGTACCATAAATGTGCTATATGGAGCTTCACGAAATACTGCCTGTATTTCAAAAAATCTCACAAGTACTATTTCCACCAAACGGCTCGCAACGGATCGGAACGGAAAGAGTTTTATGGTCTTTAAACTGTTTTTAAGTCTACATTACCAAGTTGCGCACAACAGCTTGACCGCGGGCGTCTTCCGCGACATGTGATCGTACAGTACGATTAAAATCAGTTAACGATTCGGCTTTTATCCCTCTCTCGCACGCTCTTATTAAAATCGCATAAGTACGAGCAAAATAGATATACAATCCGAATCGTTAACTGATTTTAATCGTATTGTAACCGAAAGTATGCTGCGACACGCGATCGGCTCCGTTCACTTGCGATCAGCCCCGTTCGCTTGTCGTCGTGTGCGATCGGAACCTTTCGGCTGTCGATGCCGATGGTTAATGGTTGATAGTTCAGTGAATAGAGACTAAAGTATTGGGGGTGTCAAATTTCCGGAAAATGAAAATTTTATAATTTTTTTATGTTAATTCTCTACAACGGGTTACCCTCATCTGGCAGAAACTTGTTTTACCGAAAGTAATATTTCGCATACTACTCATTTCGCAGAAATTGTCTACCGCTTAAACGGGAAATATATTTTGAAATGTTTTTGTGTATCCTGGTAGATTAGGATAGGTTAGGTTAGGTTTATTTTATAGCTTTTCAGCAAAATGTATGGTATCAGTAGAATAACAGTTATGCAAAACGAGCAATATGCGAAACGTTAGTTTCGGTAAAAGAAGTTTCTGCCAGATGAGGGTAAACCCTCTACAACATTGCCTAAGCTCTTTTCTATCTAAAATGCTCCTAAACGAAGGTATAAGTAAAAATATGAAATAATTTCCGGTTTTTTCAATATGGCGGCGGAGGCGGAAGAGGGGGAATTGTGCATTTTGCATTTTAATAATTTTGAATTTGAATTTAAACACTAACCATCCTAGACAACATATCAAGGATTCAAAACTTTACAAACGGTCCGGTGTTTATAAGGTAAAACCCCTTTATTCACTGGATTATGATGGATGGGTGCGGATACATTCGCAAGCAACGATCGTGTGCGTCGACATCCGGTCGGCCGCGAACGGCTGTTACCGCCCGATCGTATGCGTCGACATGCTGCACGACACGATCGGCTGTCGCAGCATCCGTTCGTATTCTTTCCGTTCCGATCCGTTGCGGGCCGTTTGGTGGAAATAGTGCTGTACGTACCGTACGGCCTAAGGTGACGTAATAGTAGGTACATTACGTACTTTGGGCGGTGAATTCGTGAATGTCCCAGATCGCAGGTGTTTGTGTGATCATATAAGTATGCGATCTGGAGCTTTACGAATAACTGTCCGTGGTTTGTCGAGTTTTATGTGGGCAGAAAATCCCACTTTTGGCCTAAAGAATATAAATGCTGGTCTATTGTGAGTCGTTAGTAATGAAGTTGTTGTTTGTAGCGCGTGGAGCACGAGCGCGCGGAGAGAGAGCAGCAGGAGGCGGCCGCGAGCAGGGCCGGCCGCGCCGACACCGAGCGCAGCCGCGAGCGTGAGTAGTGTTGTGTGGCGCGGGCAGCAGGAGCGCGCGGAGAGAGAGCAGCAGGAGGCGGCCGCGAGCAGGGCCGGCCGCGCCGACACCGAGCGCAGCCGCGAGCGTGAGTAGTGTTGTGTGGCGCGGGCAGCAGGAGCGCGCGGAGAGAGAGCAGCAGGAGGCGGCCGCGAGCAGGGCCGGCCGCGCCGACACCGAGCGCAGCCGCGAGCGTGAGTAGTGTTGTGTGGCGCGGGCAGCAGGAGCGCGCGGAGAGAGAGCAGCAGGAGGCGGCCGCGAGCAGGGCCGGCCGCGCCGACACCGAGCGCAGCCGCGAGCGTGAGTAGTGTTGTGTGGCGCGGGCAGCAGGAGCGCGCGGAGAGAGAGCAGCAGGAGGCGGCCGCGAGCAGGGCCGGCCGCGCCGACACCGAGCGCAGCCGCGAGCGTGAGTAGTGTTGTGTGGCGCGGGCAGCAGGAGCGCGCGGAGAGAGAGCAGCAGGAGGCGGCCGCGAGCAGGGCCGGCCGCGCCGACACCGAGCGCAGCCGCGAGCGTGAGTAGTGTTGTGTGGCGCGGGCAGCAGGAGCGCGCGGAGAGAGAGCAGCAGGAGGCGGCCGCGAGCAGGGCCGGCCGCGCCGACACCGAGCGCAGCCGCGAGCGTGAGTAGTGTTGTGTGGCGCGGGCAGCAGGAGCGCGCGGAGAGAGAGCAGCAGGAGGCGGCCGCGAGCAGGGCCGGCCGCGCCGACACCGAGCGCAGCCGCGAGCGTGAGTAGTGTTGTGTGGCGCGGGCAGCAGGAGCGCGCGGAGAGAGAGCAGCAGGAGGCGGCCGCGAGCAGGGCCGGCCGCGCCGACACCGAGCGCAGCCGCGAGCGTGAGTAGTGTTGTGTGGCGCGGGCAGCAGGAGCGCGCGGAGAGAGAGCAGCAGGAGGCGGCCGCGAGCAGGGCCGGCCGCGCCGACACCGAGCGCAGCCGCGAGCGTGAGTAGTGTTGTGTGGCGCGGGCAGCAGGAGCGCGCGGAGAGAGAGCAGCAGGAGGCGGCCGCGAGCAGGGCCGGCCGCGCCGACACCGAGCGCAGCCGCGAGCGTGAGTAGTGTTGTGTGGCGCGGGCAGCAGGAGCGCGCGGAGAGAGAGCAGCAGGAGGCGGCCGCGAGCAGGGCCGGCCGCGCCGACACCGAGCGCAGCCGCGAGCGTGAGTAGTGTTGTGTGGCGCGGGCAGCAGGAGCGCGCGGAGAGAGAGCAGCAGGAGGCGGCCGCGAGCAGGGCCGGCCGCGCCGACACCGAGCGCAGCCGCGAGCGTGAGTAGTGTTGTGTGGCGCGGGCAGCAGGAGCGCGCGGAGAGAGAGCAGCAGGAGGCGGCCGCGAGCAGGGCCGGCCGCGCCGACACCGAGCGCAGCCGCGAGCGTGAGTAGTGTTGTGTGGCGCGGGCAGCAGGAGCGCGCGGAGAGAGAGCAGCAGGAGGCGGCCGCGAGCAGGGCCGGCCGCGCCGACACCGAGCGCAGCCGCGAGCGTGAGTAGTGTTGTGTGGCGCGGGCAGCAGGAGCGCGCGGAGAGAGAGCAGCAGGAGGCGGCCGCGAGCAGGGCCGGCCGCGCCGACACCGAGCGCAGCCGCGAGCGTGAGTAGTGTTGTGTGGCGCGGGCAGCAGGAGCGCGCGGAGAGAGAGCAGCAGGAGGCGGCCGCGAGCAGGGCCGGCCGCGCCGACACCGAGCGCAGCCGCGAGCGTGAGTAGTGTTGTGTGGCGCGGGCAGCAGGAGCGCGCGGAGAGAGAGCAGCAGGAGGCGGCCGCGAGCAGGGCCGGCCGCGCCGACACCGAGCGCAGCCGCGAGCGTGAGTAGTGTTGTGTGGCGCGGGCAGCAGGAGCGCGCGGAGAGAGAGCAGCAGGAGGCGGCCGCGAGCAGGGCCGGCCGCGCCGACACCGAGCGCAGCCGCGAGCGTGAGTAGTGTTGTGTGGCGCGGGCAGCAGGAGCGCGCGGAGAGAGAGCAGCAGGAGGCGGCCGCGAGCAGGGCCGGCCGCGCCGACACCGAGCGCAGCCGCGAGCGTGAGTAGTGTTGTGTGGCGCGGGCAGCAGGAGCGCGCGGAGAGAGAGCAGCAGGAGGCGGCCGCGAGCAGGGCCGGCCGCGCCGACACCGAGCGCAGCCGCGAGCGTGAGTAGTGTTGTGTGGCGCGGGCAGCAGGAGCGCGCGGAGAGAGAGCAGCAGGAGGCGGCCGCGAGCAGGGCCGGCCGCGCCGACACCGAGCGCAGCCGCGAGCGTGAGTAGTGTTGTGTGGCGCGGGCAGCAGGAGCGCGCGGAGAGAGAGCAGCAGGAGGCGGCCGCGAGCAGGGCCGGCCGCGCCGACACCGAGCGCAGCCGCGAGCGTGAGTAGTGTTGTGTGGCGCGGGCAGCAGGAGCGCGCGGAGAGAGAGCAGCAGGAGGCGGCCGCGAGCAGGGCCGGCCGCGCCGACACCGAGCGCAGCCGCGAGCGTGAGTAGTGTTGTGTGGCGCGGGCAGCAGGAGCGCGCGGAGAGAGAGCAGCAGGAGGCGGCCGCGAGCAGGGCCGGCCGCGCCGACACCGAGCGCAGCCGCGAGCGTGAGTAGTGTTGTGTGGCGCGGGCAGCAGGAGCGCGCGGAGAGAGAGCAGCAGGAGGCGGCCGCGAGCAGGGCCGGCCGCGCCGACACCGAGCGCAGCCGCGAGCGTGAGTAGTGTTGTGTGGCGCGGGCAGCAGGAGCGCGCGGAGAGAGAGCAGCAGGAGGCGGCCGCGAGCAGGGCCGGCCGCGCCGACACCGAGCGCAGCCGCGAGCGTGAGTAGTGTTGTGTGGCGCGGGCAGCAGGAGCGCGCGGAGAGAGAGCAGCAGGAGGCGGCCGCGAGCAGGGCCGGCCGCGCCGACACCGAGCGCAGCCGCGAGCGTGAGTAGTGTTGTGTGGCGCGGGCAGCAGGAGCGCGCGGAGAGAGAGCAGCAGGAGGCGGCCGCGAGCAGGGCCGGCCGCGCCGACACCGAGCGCAGCCGCGAGCGTGAGTAGTGTTGTGTGGCGCGGGCAGCAGGAGCGCGCGGAGAGAGAGCAGCAGGAGGCGGCCGCGAGCAGGGCCGGCCGCGCCGACACCGAGCGCAGCCGCGAGCGTGAGTAGTGTTGTGTGGCGCGGGCAGCAGGAGCGCGCGGAGAGAGAGCAGCAGGAGGCGGCCGCGAGCAGGGCCGGCCGCGCCGACACCGAGCGCAGCCGCGAGCGTGAGTAGTGTTGTGTGGCGCGGGCAGCAGGAGCGCGCGGAGAGAGAGCAGCAGGAGGCGGCCGCGAGCAGGGCCGGCCGCGCCGACACCGAGCGCAGCCGCGAGCGTGAGTAGTGTTGTGTGGCGCGGGCAGCAGGAGCGCGCGGAGAGAGAGCAGCAGGAGGCGGCCGCGAGCAGGGCCGGCCGCGCCGACACCGAGCGCAGCCGCGAGCGTGAGTAGTGTTGTGTGGCGAGGGCAGCAGGAGCGCGCGGAGAGAGAGCAGCAGGAGGCGGCCGCGAGCAGGGCCGGCCGCGCCGACACCGAGCGCAGCCGCGAGCGTGAGTAGTGTTGTGTGGCGCGGGCAGCAGGAGCGCGCGGAGAGAGAGCAGCAGGAGGCGGCCGCGAGCAGGGCCGGCCGCGCCGACACCGAGCGCAGCCGCGAGCGTGAGTAGTGTTGTGTGGCGCGGGCAGCAGGAGCGCGCGGAGAGAGAGCAGCAGGAGGCGGCCGCGAGCAGGGCCGGCCGCGCCGACACCGAGCGCAGCCGCGAGCGTGAGTAGTGTTGTGTGGCGCGGGCAGCAGGAGCGCGCGGAGAGAGAGTGCAACTAGTGTTGGCCGTTTTGGGTGTATAGTTCGTGAGGTCTTAGATTGCGATTCGGATTTGGGTGAAAACTGAGAGGTTCCTATCTGGATCGCGAAAAAGCGAGTTACATGGGTATAAAAAGTGGATTGCATTCTGATAGCTCAGGCACTGAACACTGTCTTAGACACGTCAGCCACATAAATGGCAAGGCGTCCAGAGAGCCCGAATTCCACCGACTTTGGTTAACGCTAGCAGCCGATTTAATAAAAATTAATCCATCTCAAAAGCTTTTAGACAAGAAGTAAGCCAATTGAGTTCCGCTTTTATGGACATGCCACGGCTTTCGACGGCAAGCGGCGCGGCGAGCGGTTGAACGCGAGATGCGAGCGTGCGGCCAAACGAGTGAGCGAGACAAGTACCGCGCATCGCTGCCGCTCGCCGCAAAAACCAAAGTCGTGGCCGGGCCGTTAAAGCGGTTATTTTTCCACCACTGTACAGTTACCTATTCAGTGTTGCAATGTGATTGACCAGCACCTCTAGCACAACTGTGATACGCGACACTTTCTCGCGCGAGATATACTACTTGTCCCTTTCTGTACAGTACAGTGAGAGAGTGGCGGGTGATACTATGTCGCGCGACATGAGTCGCGAACCATAGTTGTGCTAGACGGGCGTTGCCGAGCTGTAGAGTGATGTATTGTTGTGTCGCAGGGGAGTCGGGCGGCACGCCGGAAGGCCCCTTCGAGGAGAAGGAGGAGGGCGAATGTGACACCACGCTAGGTTTGTAACTTACTACTAAATTAATACACATATAATAATATACATACACATTGAAACTAATTCTTTATTAACCGACTTCAAAAAAGGAGGAGGTTCTCAATTCGAACTTTTTTTTTTTTTTTTTTGTATGTTTGTTACTCGATATCTCCGAGAACCGTGAACCGATTTTCAATTATTTTTTTTATCGAAAGGGTATAACTCCGATTTGGTCCCGTTGGCACTAAGTCGGGATCTGATGATGGAATCTTGGAGAAATCGAGGGAACTCTTCAAATGTTATAGGGACATGTACGGCGCTTTCGGTAATTTATTGATAAAGTCAAGAATTTACATTCAGTAAATAGGATTTGGTGTAAGGAAACTGATGATGAACACACATACGAATCACTAAAAAGCAAAAAAAAAAAAAATTAACAAAAAAAAGAACCGACTTCAGTAAAACTAAAAAGCCAACAATAACCCGTTCAAGTACAGATTACATTTGACTCACCCTTCGAAGTCGGTGCCAAACCTCGCGTAAACTATAATATATAAATATAAGAACTGAGTGGTTTGGGATCGACTTCGAAGGGTGAGTCAAATGTAATCTGTACTTGAACGGGTTATTGTTGGCTTTTTTTTAGTTTTACTGAAGTCGGTTCTTTTTTTTGTTAAAAAAGTTTTTTTTTTTAAAGTCTATAAAAGCTCGTCACAATAATGTCATTTTTGACAGAAACTTATTCATATTTCAATGCGTTTTTTTAAACAATTTGCTCTATTTTGTTCGGAAGCCTTTACCGTCGGCATGTTGTCTGTTACAGAACGCTCCCGTCATGAGAGGATCGACTACAACGCTCTGGACTTCGAAGAGGACATCGAACATGACGGTACGTTTTGAATACATATACGTCATTACAAGATTTTATTTTGTTTCCCCTGCTCCGTTGTTTGTTATTATGATAATATAGAAATGCTATTAATCAATTATCGTGGTAATTTCCAGCATTTTATATTTTATCTACACTTGTCTACACACATAATGTTAAATTACTATTTAATACCAAATTCAGATACTAAAATTAGAGACGTTATTTCATAACATTACGATATCTCCGGCGCGGTGCTCTGAGATGAAATACGATACTCTTAAGGCGACCGCCCGCCGCCACGTTCATTCCTCTGCTCCGCGGAACTTACGGGCACGTACTGACTACTTCATATCTACGTAAAAAAATAAATATGATATTCATACTTACTAACTCGGGGCACGTTCATAGGGATTTGATATCGATAAAAAAATAGTCTGTATATAAAAAATATTGATTGTATACTTACTATGAAAACTATTTTAAAGTAGACGAATAATAGACGTTTTATTGTTTTTATAAAAAAAATATATATGTTGAATAACATTTAGATCTTGACAGTAACATCGATATATTTTTTGTCGATAAAATCTTTTGCTACATCATTTTAGTATCGGGGCCCCGAGTTAGCACAGGTATGATTGATATTGATGTTGATGAATATGTGTGTAGATAAAGTAGTGTATATAATTAGGTCTTAAAACTTTCGTTTGATCCCATTATGAAACTCGCCTTTGGCTCGTTTCATAAAAACCACACTCGTGCTTTAAGACCTCTTGTTATGGAACAGTAGCGTAAACTACTATTTGATGGTTAAATAAACAGTAATGTTATAAAACACACAGACGTGCCGGAGAAGTCGCACGGGCGGCGTGTGGAGCGGCCCCGCCAGCCGCGCTCGCCCCGCCAGCCGGGGCCCGAGTCGCGCGCCGCCATGCTCGCGCTGGCGCTCGGCGTCGACCCCAAGCACCCGCAGCGGTATGTGTGCTCGTGTATACTACTACATATCTAGAGCGTGTGGAGCGGCCCCGCCAGCCGCGCTCGCCCCGCCAGCCGGGGCCCGAGTCGCGCGCCGCCATGCTCGCGCTGGCGCTCGGCGTCGACCCCAAGCACCCGCAGCGGTATGTGTGCTCGTGTATACTACTACATATCTAGAGCGTGTGGAGCGGCCCCGCCAGCCGCGCTCGCCCCGCCAGCCGGGGCCCGAGTCGCGCGCCGCCATGCTCGCGCTGGCGCTCGGCGTCGACCCCAAGCACCCGCAGCGGTATGTGTGCTCGTGTATACTACTACATATCTAGAGCGTGTGGAGCGGCCCCGCCAGCCGCGCTCGCCCCGCCAGCCGGGGCCCGAGTCGCGCGCCGCCATGCTCGCGCTGGCGCTCGGCGTCGACCCCAAGCACCCGCAGCGGTATGTGTGCTCGTGTATACTACTACATATCTAGAGCGTGTGGAGCGGCCCCGCCAGCCGCGCTCGCCCCGCCAGCCGGGGCCCGAGTCGCGCGCCGCCATGCTCGCGCTGGCGCTCGGCGTCGACCCCAAGCACCCGCAGCGGTATGTGTGCTCGTGTATACTACTACATATCTAGAGCGTGTGGAGCGGCCCCGCCAGCCGCGCTCGCCCCGCCAGCCGGGGCCCGAGTCGCGCGCCGCCATGCTCGCGCTGGCGCTCGGCGTCGACCCCAAGCACCCGCAGCGGTATGTGTGCTCGTGTATACTACTACATATCTAGAGCGTGTGGAGCGGCCCCGCCAGCCGCGCTCGCCCCGCCAGCCGGGGCCCGAGTCGCGCGCCGCCATGCTCGCGCTGGCGCTCGGCGTCGACCCCAAGCACCCGCAGCGGTATGTGTGCTCGTGTATACTACTACATATCTAGAGCGTGTGGAGCGGCGCGCGCGCTCGCCCCGCCAGCCGCGCTCGCCCCGCCAGCCGGGGCCCGAGTCGCGCGCCGCCATGCTCGCGCTGGCGCTCGGCGTCGACCCCAAGCACCCGCAGCGGTATGTGTGCTCGTGTGTACTACTACATATCTAGAGCGTGTGGAGCGGCGCGCGCGCTCGCCCCGCCAGCCGCGCTCGCCCCGCCAGCCGGGGCCCGAGTCGCGCGCCGCCATGCTCGCGCTGGCGCTCGGCGTCGACCCCAAGCACCCGCAGCGGTATGTGTGCTCGTGTGTACTACTACATATCTAGAGCGTGTGGAGCGGCGCGCGCGCTCGCCCCGCCAGCCGCGCTCGCCCCGCCAGCCGGGGCCCGAGTCGCGCGCCGCCATGCTCGCGCTGGCGCTCGGCGTCGACCCCAAGCACCCGCAGCGGTATGTGTGCTCGTGTGTACTACTACATATCTAGAGCGTGTGGAGCGGCGCGCGCGCTCGCCCCGCCAGCCGCGCTCGCCCCGCCAGCCGGGGCCCGAGTCGCGCGCCGCCATGCTCGCGCTGGCGCTCGGCGTCGACCCCAAGCACCCGCAGCGGTATGTGTGCTCGTGTATACTACTACATATCTAGAGCGTGTGGAGCGGCGCGCGCGCTCGCCCCGCCAGCCGCGCTCGCCCCGCCAGCCGGGGCCCGAGTCGCGCGCCGCCATGCTCGCGCTGGCGCTCGGCGTCGACCCCAAGCACCCGCAGCGGTATGTGTGCTCGTGTGTACTACTACATATCTAGAGCGTGTGGAGCGGCGCGCGCGCTCGCCCCGCCAGCCGCGCTCGCCCCGCCAGCCGGGGCCCGAGTCGCGCGCCGCCATGCTCGCGCTGGCGCTCGGCGTCGACCCCAAGCACTCACAGCGGTATACTACTACATATCGTAACCGGAGTTTACAGTTTCTTGTCTTGCAGCGGGTGGAGGCGACACTGCCGACGCTGACACTTGACACTTCACTACCAGGTTAAAAAAATGAAACTACTCTAGAAACCGACAGAGCCCGCTAGGTGGGCGCACCTACACCCCGGACACCGCCAGAGCCCGCCGGGTGGGAGCTTTTATACTACAATCCGCCCGCGAGCCGGGCCGACAGCCGAGGAGCGGCTCCGAGCGTCCACCGGGCGCGGCGTTCCTCGGGAAAGTGTTAAGCGGGCGGGGTAATTTATTTTGCATATGGAGGTTACGGACTCGACACTTTCGATAAACTTACATAGTTTTCTGTATACACTTTTGTTTTATTACCATACCGAGAGGTCCTATCGTCCGTCTCGCGTAAACATGTGATCAAAAATATCCGAACCCTCTTCGCCGGAGAGACCGGTTCATATATCTTAAATATAATTTTTTCTCATAAAGGGTATAGCCGTGTTTGTATGGGGCATCGGCCCCAGAAGCCAAATCGATTGCCGTTTTGCTAATATATATTAGCCCAGATGTAAGATGCTATTTTACAAAAAAAATATTATTGAAAAATTTAAAGTGAAAATTTCACTACTTATAAGAATATTTGGAAATCCATTTTTTTTTTATAAATACATCTTTATTACCTACATAATGTGTATAAGCAAGGAAGATAAAAGGTAAGGAAGTATGATGTTCATAGTAAGGAGCGTACGCCGATAAAGATTTTATCGTCGGGGAACTAGATGCCGTCGTATGTATCAAAATGAATTAAAACGGCGTTTCAGTAGCGACATAAACGACATAGAACGGTGTTAATATTTGTCAACTTTTGCAGAGTTTTGTAAGTATCGTAATGTTATACCTTGTTGACAATAGATGGCGTTTCTACGTTGTGCTTTTACAATTTTTGATATGTTGAGAAGTTTTTTTCACTGAAGGTAATTTTTCGCTTTTAAGGCTTTTATGGTTGATTAAGTATTTATTATGGATGAAATATTTCAAGTCAAGCCTTTGAAGTTAGCCTGGCCATGTACTGGCCATAGTGCTATAGGTAAGTGTGCTATACTGTCAAATGATGTTTTGTCTCTTTCAGTTTGAATGTAACGTCATGAAAATGTCATTAGTTTTTGATTGATGCTTATTGCAATATAGTTTTGCTATTTTCGATTTACATTACGCTTAAGGGAGGTTTATTATCAAAATTTATGACTGGTTAGTAAATAGTTTTCAAATGACGATCCTAAACCTTCATTGTAAGAGCATTATTTTATTCTGACAAGGTTAGCATCACAAGATTGCTTAGTTTAAACAGTTTAAGAAAAGGCTTAAATAGCGTGCTGCCATGCTACTTTGATAGGTTCTATATTTTTAGGTAATGACATTTTATGCCAAAGCAAATACTAATTTTGGAAAGTATTGAAGTTTTGCATCTAAAGCGCTGAATTTTATGATTATATTATGGGCGTAATGCGAATTTGAATTTTCAGTTGAAATCATCTGTAATGCAATGAACCAGAATTAAAATCTCACTGGTATGATAGTAGAGGCATAACGCCAAAAGAAAGACGGAAGCGAAAGCTTTTAGAAATACATGCTGAAGAAAAAATTGATTTAAAGAAGACTCTATTCCTAGAGAAAACTCTATTCTTGGCGTGCTTAAAGTGTTGATTAAAGATTCCTAAAGTTTCTTTCAGTACGGAACACATGAGGGGCATTTTACGGTACAGAAGATTGAAATTGACAAGTCGGCGGTTATGGCTACCTATATAATTATAAGTATCGGCTTACGTCAAATTTAAGCAAAAATAATCGCGATTCAGCTATTTGTGTATGATGAAATGAAATATTTTGACCAAAGACCAATTTTATTGGAATAAAATGGGCTTAACTAGTATTTATAATTACTTCTTCATATTGAACTTTATAGTGTGCCGTATGTTGTTAAAGTGTGTTAAAATGGATGTGTTGATCATTGTTCATAATAAAGATATACAATAAAAATAAGTAGCAGAATGTATTATTTACTATTTAAGCCAGTATTAGTACTCGTAGTATTAATATACTCGGGTACTTATGTATCCCTACCTACCAACTTAGAATAGTTTAATGCAAAGGGTAATAATTATAAATATAGGTATACCTAATCTCTCGTACAAATTAGTCGTGTCAAACTCATTGCATAGTAGTCATTAGTCATTACTGCGCAATGAGTTCGCCATCTCTCTTTTTCCGTGAGATCAGGTAAACTTTTGATTACCTACTTATTTCAATGTAATAAGACGAACATAAATGGCCACGAATTTCTGAACGGGTTGTCGTATAGGTAGTTCTGGCTAATGTATGATATAATATAGATATGATATCATTGGAGCGCTAGGAAAGTACGGACGTACGTTTATGACTTATGACGTTGGCTGTACCTATTTAATAACCAGTCTTCTTGATTATTCGTGATTAAGAAATCAACACGAGTAGTTTCAGCGCCATCTAGTTAAGAACTATACAGATACCACGCTGTCTCTTTTTGGTATAACGCTCAGCGACAATGACATCTATTATGTGTTTTAATAAAACATTGCGCATCTACGTCTTATAATCAGCGCCATCTAGAAATAAGACGGTAATTGAGCTTTTTTCCGGAGTACGTTTTTTTGTATGAGGTTGTCAATCCTTATGTATGATCCTTGGTATAAGTTACAAAAAAATCTATTGAGTAGTTTAGATAAAAGAAAATAAAAACCAATTTTCGTTTTTTTTTATTTTCTCAAAAACCTGAAGTATTTCAGTGTCCTTTTTTTGTAAAATAGCATCTTACATCTGGGCTAATATATTAGCAAAACGGCAATCGATTTGGCTTCTGGGGCCGATGCCCCATACAAACACGGCTATACCCTTTATGACCTCAACCGTCCTCAATGAAAACATGATGCCGACATTGAATGTGGCCTCCTAGTTATTATGTTTGTACTCTCAGGGACATGAGCTCCCGTGGGGGCGGGCGGCGGCCGGGCCCCTCGTCGGCCGTGCAGGCGGCGCCGCGCGCGCGCCCGCAGCCGGCGCAGGCGCAGCCGCAGGCCGGCGGGCTGGGCGGCGGCGCGGGCGCAGGCGCGGGCCCCGGGGCCGCGCCCGGCGGGTACGACCCCTTCGGCATGCTGCGCAGCACCTTCCGCACCAACAAGGACAGGGACGACCGGAAGGACAAGAGGTGAGTCCGTCGCGCCGGTCGGTCGGCCGATTCCGATTCTGACCGACGTCGGCCGATCCGAGCTCTCTTTCATCGTTCTGACATAGAATCGTGTCCCATTTTAGGACCCCGGCCGCGTTCCCGATCGCAAAAAAAATTTACTCGCTCCGTCGAACCTAACGTTTTTCATTACCTCTAACCCTTTGACCGCCAAAGACGGCAAATCACGTCATCGGGAATTCGTGCCACTGACGCCAGCGACGTCAAAAATTTCGATGGTCAAAAACATGCTAATTCAAACCACTATCTGTGTTTTTCAATCTCTGTTGATTTTGGAGCACTTTTTTTTTTTGTTTGTCGTCGGTGGCACGCTGAATTGCTTTGCCGCTTGGCGCTCAAAGGGCTAACGATTAAAGATTTCCTTCCAGTGTCCCACTTTCCTTCGCCTGCGCCGCTTTTACTTTGCCGAAATTTATGAATATCGACCTTCGTAGGGACCCCTCGACTGACCCGGTTCCCCCTTCGATTACGAACTACGAATTCGAAGGAATCCCGAGCATAAATACGGCGTCAGTCTAAAAAAACTAGAAACCCTTTTTTACTTTATCGTACCCGGATAGATAGTATCCTCTACAGGAGGTGGCTACCCACCTCGTCTTCCCGAATACTAAACCTTTTAAATCGAATCACAGAAAAGAAGAAAAATCTGAAACCCGACGTGAACGCCATCAGGAGAAAGAGAAAGAAAAAGACAAAGAACGTGACAGAGAAAAGGAGCGAGACGGACCCAAAGAGAGGGAAGAGAGACGCGACAGGCCCAGAGGCGAGAAGGAAGAACGCGGTGACAAGTCGAGGGAAGAGCGCAGAGACAAGTCGAGGGAAGAGCGCAGAGACAAGTCGAGGGAAGAGCGCAGCGAGAGACGGTCTCGTTCCAAAGAGAGAGATAGAACCGTAGACCGCAGCGAGAGGAACAGAGATAGGTCAGACGACAAAGAGAGAAACAGAAAGGACAGTGAAAAAGATGACAGGAGACGCAGCGGATCCCGCGATAGAAATGACAAGAGCGACAGGAGAGACAGGAGACGGGACAGCAGGTCCGACGAGAGGGACAACAGGAAGGATGAGCGGGACAGCAGGAAGGATGAGAGGGACAGCAGGAAGGATGAGAGGGACAGCAGGAAGGATGAGAGGGACAGCAGGAAGGATGAGAGGCGGGCGAGGAGGGACACGGAGCGCAGCGCGACCCGCGAGGACGACCGGCAGAGGGACAAGAAGAAGCGCCGGTCGCGGTCGCCGACCGAGGACAGGTGAGGAGCTTGTTATTTATTTATTTAAATTTTATTTTAGGGCCTTATCACACTTGCGATTTGCGAGCGTATTTTCTATACAAATAAGCGACGCGGCGAACACGCTGCGCGATCGCCTTCATACAAAATACGCTCGCAAATCGCAAGTGTGATAAGGCCCTTAAAGATACGAAATACGCAGCACAAATTACAGTTTTATTGGAACAGATATGTGCTTAACATTGGCCAATTACGGATTTATATTTTACAGTCTTATCACTATTCACTAGCAAATAAAAACTAACATTACGGTAAGAGAAAGAGACCCATTCAGACAGTGTTTAACTAAGTAAATAAATTACTAGAGTAAAGTTAAATATACTTATGATAAAGAGAAAATAAAAATGTATTACCAGCCATTGAGGAACAAATATAAATACAGGGATTTGGAATTTGGAATGACGGGTGTTGTATTGATGTTTTGTCTTCATTTCTTATGCTTGCCCTTGACCTTAATACAGCTGCCTCCTTTTAGGATCCTCCGGAATTAAATTGATATTTGTTATTTCAATAATATATGGTTTCCACGGGAATGAGAGCAGTGACGTCTTTTTTATACATATTAAATTTATGAAACATGTAATGTCACAATATGAAAAAAAAAATTAAAAAGGCTAGCTGACCCGGCGAACTTTGTACTGCCTGAAAGTCGATAAATGTAGAGATAGCTTTTACTATTAATCCCACGGGAACGTGATAAAAAGTATCCTTTGTCCTTCTCCTGGTTCTAAGCTACCTCCCTACCAATTTTCAGCCAAATCAGTTCAGCCGTTCTTGAGTTATAACTAGTGTAACTAACATGACTTTCTTTTATATATATATAGAAGATGTAATGTCTCATTTTTTATGTCGGTACACCATTGATACAAAGATCTAAGCTTAAAGAAAAATGCCGGTAGACTCAGACATGTAAAAGTGCCCTTGTGGCCTACTTGCAGAATAAAGTTCATTATTTCATTATTATTATTTATTATTATTATTTCATTATTAATTGAAATGAGTTACCTGGTGGAAGAGACCGGCGCGTTAACCATTTCGCGAAAATCCAGAGGTACCGGGTTCGATTCCCGTGAAGTGTTTGGAGTGACGTAGGTAATAATGATACGAGGGGACTCGGTGTAATAATCCTCTTTATTGAATAATTTCCGATGCTTATATATACTAACTTTCCCTAAGGTCATTACCATATATGGTACAACATTCCAAAGGGCAATATATGTCGTATTACAAATGAAGGTTATAGATCAAGGTTGTGCTATAAAAGGAGTCTGTTAGTTTCATTGAATCACCTGTGTGGATCAGCTGGGAGCACACCGCACCCGGTCTCCACCAGGTAACTCATTTAATTTTTTCTTTAAGCTTTGATATTTGTATCAATGGTTTAATATTAAGTAATTCAATATTTCAAACAGATAAATCAAGTTTGATTCAGATTTATTAAAACGCAATGGTTTTAATTATATATTCCATTTTATTGCTTGCCTTGTTTCTTTGTAATTTATCTTCATAAGTTTTCAGTAGAAGGTAAACAGTTTGTATAATGCTTCACATTGATATAAGTTTTAATAACTTTAAATATTGTTTAGACGTCCAAAACCGCTTTCTGTCAGGTGAGCCGTAATGTCGTTTTTTTATTATACTTATAATCATAAATATAAGCCAAAAATAGTAAATTTCACATACTGACCAAATATGAAAATATCTATTTCACTTCTCTTGCTCTAAAAGTTCGACTTTATGCTGTGCGTAGGCGACATAAAATCGCTTTTTATGCTCTAGAGCATAAAGTAAAATCGTCGTCGAAGACCAAGGCGATCGGTCCAACAGCCACACGAAAAAGGTCCTTAACAAACAGTAAAAAAAAAAACATAAAACTTCATACAATAAACATGTACTTTGGCTGTTGGTATCTTTGCCTTGGTCTTAGAATAATAACAAAACAAAAGAGTATGTAATCACTACGTTTTAAGAGACGGGAGTGCCTTACAAAAAGCGTGAACTCGCATTAGTATGAAACGGGGGCGAAAACATACTGCCAATATGAAGCCGCAAACAATATCAGTGTCAGTGTCAATTCATGACATAATGCCAACATCAAGAACAAAATAGGGATGTCACATGTTACACAAATTATCGAATTATCGATATCGATATCTGTATTTAAAAAAAATGCTTCAGGTGGGGTTCGCATTCGCACCCGCGTCTCCAACGGCTTTCCGGTAATTTAAATCATTAAATATTTCGCTTCAATGTAAACATTTGGTTTACTTTAGGTTACTGACTTCATAAAAAAAAAACAAAAGTGTGCAAATAATTTTATTTCGTTCAAACTTTGCTTGGCTTGCTGATAAACATAGACGAAAAAAGCAGTTTCATCACTCCAGTCTGTGCTCCAGGTTGGAAGTTCTGCAACACAAATAATACAGGCTACACAGAAAATTACAGAGTAAAAATGTATCTGTTTGTCCAGATGAAACCGTACCATTCATAGTCCATTGAAGATTTTTCTTAAAATATTTCTGTGACCATAATCTAACTCAAACTGGCATAAAAAGTAGTGATAATAATGTCTTATCCTCTCATCCGAGACGGCTTTAACAGCTGTATTCAAGTGCACACTTTGTATAAGTACAAGTACACATACCAATAGGCTTTTGCTTGAAGAAAGATATTCCGTATTTACCCAGGTATAGGTCTATGGGCGACGGTAATCACTTCAAATGAAAATTATCGATAAAAATTACATACAGCACTATTGTTTACATACGTATAAGGGTATGTATTATTTTACCCGAAATACCAAGTTTTCAATGAAACTTACAATTAACATGGTTATAACACGCAGTAATTAATTATATTTTTTACTTACCTATCTTCGTCGGGTGGAAATCTTGCCATGAATAGTCTTTTTTGACCGTCCATTCGACACGTTTTCATTCTGCATATTTCGCACCTTTTCCTTTTCAATCCACTCATTTTTGCAATTGTGATTGTCTTGTGTACCTTCTAGACGACCACTACACCCAAAGAATGCAAATTATTAGATTATTTGTGAAATTTGAATTATTTGAAAAGATCGCAGAACCTTGACAGAACCAGACTACACAACAAAAGAGAAACGTCAACTAACATGGCATGGCGGACAAAAATGGCGGCTGAAGTACAACCCGCCTAAATTCGATTGTCGCCAATTATCTAATGCTTTGTAGGTTTCAACGTTCTTTCAAACTTAGATAGGTAAAAAATTCGCCTCCGTTTCATATAGCCGTTGTCGATCGTTTTTTACCTTGAGAGTTGCGCGAGGCTGAACAAAACGAAATAAAATAAAGATTTAAAACCCGTTCCAGACCTTCCGATCCGATCTGATTTATCGGAAGAAATCGGATAATGTGTAGTGTATAAGATCCTAACAATTGCACTACACATTATCCGATTTATTCCGGGTTTTAAATCTTTATTTTATTTTGTTTTGTTAGTATTCTAAGACCAAGGCAAAGATACCAACAGCCAAAGTACACAATAAAACTTCTTGAAATAAACTTGTAACTTTTATTTACTATCATTTATTACTTTTGAAACTATTACTTTAAATATTTCTCATTGAATTTTAATTAAATTTGTTTTTAAGTATACATGATATGTGCATATATGTTATTTACATGATACAGTTTCATTTCCTCGCAATCGAAGTGAAAAGTAGAGTGTGCAATTCGTCCATAAAACGCATTTTACGCTCGACTTTATATTCATATAAATATATATTATTATAAGGATAAACGTCTCGTGTAAAATGATGCGTTTTATGCACTTGTCGTACAATCTACTAGGTATCTATTGATTGTAAAAAATAATCTAATCAGTTTAGATAAACGGTAGAACTCACTATTACATATAAAAGTATCCCACGCTTCGATTAATATTTTAACAGGACCACCTTCGTATTTTGTATTCAGACTTTTTTATATACGTTAAATATCAGAGTGCAATCAATTTTTGCACCTTTCTAATTAAGTATAGTTATAGATTAAGACATAGCGTGTGAAAAAACATAAAGACGTGTCGACATTCCAGGAGCAAGTCGCCGTCGTCGCGGCGCGGAGGGCGGCGCGCGGAGGGGGCGGAGGGTGCGGAGGGGGCTCACAAGACGGTAAGGGCGGGGCCGCGTGGCGGAGATGCCACGTCTGTGCGCGACAGCGGCAGCGGCGTCTCGCTCCCTCGTGTGGCCGCCGCGCTCGGATCTCTCGCTCGACCGCTCGCCGCGCTGTTGGTCGCGCAAAGTCGTGGCATCTCCGATACGGGACGAGCACCGGTGGCACTAATACGCCGAGTTGTCGCCGCCGGCATAGTGTGAGCCTTTAACGACTAAATCTTGAAAATGATATCGTCGAGGATAGTGCAATACCGCGTAAATAACAGCTGTCGATAAAGTTCTTATTTCAATAAAGTACATTTATTTAAATATTGATTCGTATCTACCCTTGTTACTTACGCAGTATTGCACTATCCCCGACGATATGACAAGGTCGGTTTAAAATCGATATTATATTTATAAAATGTACTGATACAGGTGTCAGGATGACTTCATATAATATACAACGTGGGCCCTGCAACATAAGCAAAAAATTAAAACATTGATTTTACTCGTTAAACTGAACAACATTTGTTCAGCAACTTTAAAAAAAAAACAGTTTTCAAAATTTTATTATTTCAAACAAAGTAAATAGTATTTTCAATGTATGTCGTCCAACGTTGACATTCCCTGAGCATTGACATAGCTGTCACTCTACTAATATCGGACATTTCGCAATACATTGCTTCTTTGTCTAAACTTTATTCTACAAAATGTCATTTAATACACGTTATTTTCAGAAGTTGCTTAACAAATGTTGTTTAGTTTCAAGGGACGAATCTATGTTTTAATTTATTGCTCCTGTTACAGGGCCCACCCTTTATATCGACAGGGCCCTATAGCTGACTTACGTTTAGTTTACGCATATTACGTTATTAATTCAGTAAAAATTAAATGATCAAAATTTTTAATGAATGTTACATGGCTTGAGTTTGACCAATGAAGCTAAGTTACTATCAAGCGCGCCAAAAATATATTTGACAAATTGTAATGCAAATAATGGTGCGTTTTTATAATTCGAAAAATATTTGTTCATTATAGCATCCGCAAATAAAACAATTAACATTTGTGTTTTGTTCACAGCGAAAATTCAAAATATCGGTATATTATCTCAATTTTACTTGTATTTTGAAAGTTGCCTATACTCAAGCATTCCAATAGTATTAATATGACATGACCAACCTTCGTAGTCCAATTATCACATGAAACGAAGAAAAAAAGGATTTTGAATCAAAGATAGTCTGATAATTATATTGAATTCTAGTGGTATGGAACTCTCCGTGGCTGACTTACACTTGTCTGGTTTTTATTTCAAAATCTTGGACTGCACAATTATGCACTTCGCTTTTTACACATTAAATTTAACATAATCATTATATTTTCGATATATCACGTGTATATTCTTTGTTCATTCATTATTTTATATACCAACGCCCAATTGACAATATTTTTTTTTACCTTTTATCGATCTGGATAAAAAATGAAATATAACCACATTTTTAAATTTTAGAATATATCTCAATTTGTGATTGAAAAAATAACTTGAAAAGTTTCTCATTCTAAAAGAGCGTAGGCGACCAGTAATTAGTCACAGCGCCGAAAATCATACAGTCGGACAATTACTAAGGCGGATTTAGTATGGAAATTGTTTTGATTATATGGTACTTTTGTTCCATTGTTTCTATCGAATGACGTTCTCACGTGGGCCTTGGTATATGAAACGAAGTATAAAGGGGCTTCCAAATGGGCTATGTTTTGCTGCATTTGAGGTTGGCCATTATTTGCATCTCGCTCTAGCGTAGGGTGTCAGAGAAGGACGGCCATCGTTGCCGGCCACAAATTGCAGCAAGACCCGGCGTGTTCAGAAGCACCTTTAGAGCGCCAAGCGGCAAAGCAATTCACCGTGCCACTGACGCCAAATCAAAAAAAAAAAAAAGTGCTCCAAAATCAACAGGGATTGAAAAACACAGATAGTGGTTTGAATTAACATGTTTTTGACCATTGAAATTTTTTGACGTCAGTAGGCGTCGTTGGCGTCAGTGGCACGAATTCCCGATGACGTGATTTGCCGTCTTTGGCGGTCAAAGGGTTAACCGTGTCGTGTCGCACAGGAGGAGGAGCGCGACGAGGCGCGCAAGGAGCTGATGGAGATCGTGCGGCTCATCAAGTCGCGCCAGAAGGACCGCGAGTCCAGGGCCTTGGGTATGCGCCATTCCTTACTGAAACATATTTTATAAACAAATAAGAGGTTCAAAGGAGGTCGCTAAGGTGTAAACCCTTTCAAATAAACAATGCAAAGATCGACACACAGCATAAGGAGAAATTGGAAAGGTTGCTTGGGCGTCAGTGACGGAAAGGTTAACGCGCTGGATCGGCAATCCGGGTCGGATCGAGGCGCAGCTCGCGAGTGGCGCCGGCGCCGCTCCCCGCCCCCGGAGCGCTAAAATTTTTTTTTTTTCATATTATGACGAATATATTGATAATTTCAACCAACTTTTTGAAGTGAATAATACTATTTCCCGAGTTCTAGGTAGTAACGTAGCTATTTCATGCTTTTATTGCGTGCAATCGAAAATAAGTTGAAAAAACGAATTTTCCACGTGAATTTTGTCAATTTCGAGTAGTTTTTCGAACAAAAAGTATCAATGAAAAATTCAAACTGTATGTTTCAAATATGTACCAATAAATCCCAATAGCCTTGTTCTAGATACAATAACAGAAATTTAACATCAATAATATGTTAAGAAACATGTTTGATCATAGAGAAAAATGTCTAAACAATCAGCATTTTAAAAGGAATATGGCCTCTTAAGATGAAGAGCGACGAAACAAGTAGGGTGTTATGTTAGAATACAATGTGGGGTTTTGTTTTTCAAAATGTAAAATGGATAGTTACGGATTGATTATGTAACATTCGACATAGGATAGTTAATGGTGGTGGTTGTTGCAGAAGCGCAGAAGAAGCGGCGGTCGTCGGGGTCGTCGGGCGCGGAGCGCCGCAGCCGCGGCCGCAGCACCAGCCGGTAATGATTATCACTTTTTTCTATGAATTCTACTGCCAAATATTTGCATCTGCCGAAAATACAAAGCGCATTTTTCTTTTGCTTAATGGCACATTTTCATTGGTCTATAACTGGGTCGTTAGCCCGCATGCTGTGACTCCCGTCAGGCGGGCTGACGACCAGTGAAACTGTGCCTTTTGTTCAGCCCGTCCGAGGGTCCGCCGGAAGTCGGCGGCCACTCGGAATTCGAATCCCGTTCGAAGAATTTTTTTTATGCTCCGTAAATAAATATCTTTGATCTTAAAGTGGTCGTTTTGGCCCCTAAGATTTAAATGGGAAAGATAAAATATTTTTTATGAACTTGAAAGAAAAAGAGATGAAAGACAAAGCACAAACTTTTTGACTGTCTGATAGATCATTATATACAAATTAAAATAACGCCTAAGAAAACTCTGGGTCGACTATTTGCCCTGTCTAATCTGTTTACGACCCAAAATTCTTAGGTGTTTTCCTAGCTCTTTATTTAAATATGGAAAAACGCTTTAGAAAACTCTGGGTCGTCTAATTGCCCTGTCTAATCTGTTTTATATTCATAGGCGCTTTTTATCTTATAATTGTATTTGCCCATTATGTCATAGTTTGAATAATCAATAAGCTTGTGCATGGTGACAACAATTTTAATTTCAAATTAATTATTTAATTTTACATTGATTTCTCCCATTTGAAGTCCAAAGTAGATCGCTTGACACGTGGCTAAAAGCCATTTTGACACTCAAATATATTTTTGCTCGCTCATTTCGCCCTTCGTCCTCTTAATCACTTCGTGTCAAAATGGCTTATTTAACCTGTTGTCAAACAATCCAGTATTGTTTAGTTGTCACACAGACAACCCCCACTAGACGGAACATGTAAGGCACATGTAAGGCGACCCGCGCGCACCAACGATACGGTACGGCAGAACATTAAAGTATCAACACGGCGGCCACCGTTTAGTTGCTTCCATGTTTATGAGGTCTCTACACCACTGAACACTACAATTTACCATGTTATTTATTTAATTTATTTTTTCGTTGACGTACGCATGGATCATAAACATGGACGCAACTAAACGGTGGCCGCCGTGTTGATGCTTTAACGTTCTGCCGTACCATATCGTTCGCGCGCGGGTCGCCTTACATGCTCCGTCTATACTACGATTTCTAATTCAAGACCAAAAAAACTACCACTAGGTTGCCACTACAATAAAATATTTTTACAATAGTAAATTCCTTTTTCTTTTTTAAACACGCTAAGATAATTTATTTATTGGTAACTTTAACTCTATGTTTTAACAAAATAACTAGAAATATTTATTATTACATAATTACGAGAGGAAATAATAAAAACTTAAACATCGGAGATTTTTGGTACAAAATCTGGTATTGTACTTGTAACATTGTGCATTTGGTGCAAGCCTAGAAACAAACTCGGATGTCATTTAAATGTTGTCAATTTTGACAGTGACGTATCTGTCGTAGTTTTTTTGGTCTTGAATTAGAAATCCGAGTTTAGTGGGGGTTGTCTGTGAGTTGTCATAATGTGAGGTGTGGTGTGCAGCGCGCGCGCCGCGTCGCCGCGCCGGCGCCGGCGCTCGCGCAGCGCGCGCCGCTCGGCCGAGCGCTAGCGGCTCGTCGTGCGTCGAGCTCGTCCGCACCTGTCGAGGCGAGGGTAGTGTAGCAATACATGTAACAAACTCGTTCTGTAACACGAAGTAATAAACTTTTTGTTGCTACGATTTTAAAGGACGTTTCGCGATTTATTATTACTGACGCATTGGTACGATTTCCGATGTATCTGTTTGAGAAAACGTTACATCAATCTTGACACGGTATGTTGTGGTCGGCGTCGAATGTAAACGCCGCTCCACTCTGTGGCGCAGTTGATCGGGCAAAGTTGGCCGAAGTACGAGTTTCTGGAGCGAAAGTGCCTCTATACTAGCATATTCGCCCATCTTCGGTCAAATTTGCGAGAAGTGTAAGCCGAGGTAAGCGCCAAATGTACAATAGATAGAAAAGAAACGCGATTCACGTCACCACGACGCTACGTAGAACTTGAGTGGCGTCGACGCGCTGTCGATAAGAACTCTAATCAGCAACTCTTTGTGAAACGTGAAAACCCTCTGGTAGTATGAAGTTTATTTGATGATAGTGGCTTGTGACGTCATAAAATTAATAGTCAAAACAATCCTTTTTTTGTTTTTGTTTAATCAAAAATAGTATAATGTCCAAAAGTTAGTGATAGTTTATTTGGTTCAGTGTATTTTTGAACGTATGTTTAGTGGTTACAATGATACAATTTATTTTCACTACAGTCAAATACCGTATTAACGTATCGTAAAGTGACTAATATAACGCCTGGCGACAACCAAAACTCATTAGTTTCAATTCTCTTCAAAACCTCCTATCCAGTAAGTATATACGCGCTTTTTTTAAGTAGGTATTTGTTGCTTAGTGAGTTTGGTCGTCAACAGACGAAACATACTTTTAATTCTGGTATTTCTTAGGATTGTTAGTTAGGTTTTTTATAATAATAGCACTCGCTCGAGTAATAGTACATTACTGCAGAGGCCGCGAAATAGGGGATTATTGGCCGAGTAGTAATAGATGGCCGAGTGATAACGAGGCCATCTAGAGATACGAGGCCGACAATCCCTGTTCGCGCCGAGGCTTGTATAGTGCTTTTCTCAAATAAATCCAAGGAAATAATACAAATTTTCGACTTATATATTCATATAAAAACAAATTTATTTCAAATTTAATAAAAAAAAAACAAATTTATTTTTTTAAGCTGTTCGGGTCAATGTTTTTGCCACCAAATGTTAAGATGATTCTATTTATTAAAAAATGACAACACCTTATTAATTAGATATATTGTTATATTTTTTAATGATAAACGTGATTCCTTGTTTATTTTATTGAATATCTGATTTAATCTAATTGAATAATCTAGTTAAATATAAGAAATAAAACGTAAATATACATGCACAAACGATGTTTTTTTTTTTATTGGCAGTATGCCATAGATTATCAATAAAAGAAATAAACCCCACTGAAACAAAAGACAATCTCTTTGTTGGCTACGGCCAATAATGTTGTATGAAATTCCTTTATATCGTTCTAATTTGAAATTAGAATGAATCTTCAACAATTGCTATACAAAGACGTATTTCGCGTTCTATTACCACGATCATAAGAACGACATTTCCTTGGATGTTTGAGAAAAATGATGTGTTCTTTATCTTGATTTTTCGATGTTTTGTAACCACCGTGTTATATATGAAGTACGATTATACTACCTAAGGATAAATTAGTTCTTGTGTCATCCTAGGCTGTACTGTAAGTAATATTTACCGGTCGCGGGCAGGAAACCTCCCTTTCTGACACAGAAAGGTTTGAAAACATTAAACCGCATTTCTATCACTTTCCTAAGCCACTGTCAGAGCTATCCGTAGTTCGAAGCAACGCGCTCGAAGTGAACCTCTCGCTAGTTGGCAGTCCTACGAGGGTGGTTTGAGAAGTAACGACTTGAAAAAAAAAAAAAAACATTTTTCAAGTGTATTTTATTTTTCCACATAGTCCCCCCGAAGTTCGACGCACTTGCCCTAACGACTTCTCGATGCCTTCACGGAATTGCGTTTCTTCAAGGCCGTCGAAATATGCGTTTACTCATCGTTGAAGTTACATTTTTGCCCTGACAAAAAGTTTTTGAGCTTCGGGAATAGGTTGATAGTCCGAACGTGCCAAATCCGGCGAATAAGCGGGGTGAGGAAGCAGTTCAAATCGCAATTCCGTCAATTTGTCTGTAACGATACCCCTTGAATGCACCGGCGCGTTGTCATGGTGAAACATCACTTTTTCTTTGCCCTACCTGGCCGTTTCTCGGATATCGCAGCCTGTAATTGGTCCTAAAGTGATACATAGTATGCCCCAGTAACGGTTTTTCCCTTTGCAAGGTAGTCAATTAAGAGGCTTCCCTTGGCGTCCCAAAAGACAGACAAAAGACCTTTCAAGCAGACGGAACGGACTGTTGTTTTGTCTCCAGGGTATAATGATGAATCCAGGTTTCATCCATTGTAACAAAACGGCGAATAAACTCCGTTGGATTTCTTTCAAACACCTGCAGATGGTCAGCAAATGTTTGCATGCGAATACGCATTTGTTCTGGAGTGAGTAACCGCGGCACCCATCTTGCACAAAGCTATAATGTGCAATTCGTTGTGCAATATAAAATGCACCCGCTCGGTAGAGATGTTTGTGGCTCAGCTTATTGCGTATCTTCAATTTTCTGTCGTTTAAAACAAAATCATGGATTTTATCGACGATTTCGGGTAAAACCGCAGTTTGTGGGGGCTCCAGGACGAAGTGCATCTTCAATGCTGGTCCTGCCTCGCTTAAATTCATTAACCCAAAGTCGAACTGTTTCGTAGGGACGACACGAGCTATACCTAACGTAGGTAAAATCCTTTCATGCATTTCTTTCGCTGTTTCCTTCCACGAAATAAACTGAATTACACCACGAATTCCAATTTTCTCCACTTTGCCGCGTTACTCCGATCACTTTTGTTTTAACTACTATCAAATCTAAAATTCCCGCCGAAATTGACATGACGCCACAGATAAATTATCTTGAGTTACCCTTTGACCGCCACAGTCGGCTATGGCCGTCAACAAAAAATCGTGCCCCTGACGCCACGTCGGCCACAGCCGTCCAAATTTCAATGATCAAAAACTTTGTAATTCTAACCGCTACAAGTATTCTTCAATCCCTGTTGATTTTGGGGCACATCTTTTTTTTTTTACTCTGGCGTCAGTGGCACGGTGAATTGCTAGACCGCTTGGCGGTCAATAGGTTAAAATTTCTTAATCAAGTGCACAGATGACACTAACGCCATCTATCCGTATGTGAAACAAGTTACTTCTCAAACCGCCCTCGTACATGAGGCTCGTAGGAGTCGTCAGGTTTACGATTTGCGTTTATCTATTTAGTACACTATTACTGCTCTAGCTTTGTATTGTATTAATTTAATTAGTATTTATGTATTTTAATATTTCCTTGCTACTGACTGGTGGAGGCTTCCGGGCCGTCATAGTTATGTATAAATTAGATTATACTGAGTATTTTGCCTGCATTTGGTGCAATCTTAAATCTGTTTTAGTTATAGGTAATGGCTATATGACTTGACAAATATCTCAATAAAATGTATTTACATGAATTATTGCCTTTCTTTGCTATATCTGCGCATTTTCCCGTTTTATACCTACAGTATTGCAGAGACAAAACATTAAACGTCGAATAGCTTTTCGTTGCCAATAACCTGTATGCACATATTTCATGATTCATTCAGGCACACCTATATGACATTTTGCATATTATGAAAAATTGCAGTAAAAGTAGAAACAAACAAGTAAAAAAAAACTGTTCTTTTATTCACAAACGTCAAAAAATTGCTCGGCACCTGTTACGGTGTGACTGCATGTCTGTAATAAAAAAAAAGGAAGTATTTGATCCATGTTTCCCTGTTTAAATCTGACGACAATACTATAAATTTTTAGTATTGAATGTATTTTAATATTATTCTAATTAAATTCTTTATTCAAAAATAACACAAAATGTCAATAGGTACCTATAGTCACTTAACCTAACACAACCCAAATAAGTAGGTATTACTTAGGTATACTATAAATAAATAAATATTAAGGGACAATCTTACACAAATCGACCTAGTCCCAAACTAAGCAAAGCCTATTATGGGTACTAGACGACGATATATATAATATACAAATACATATATAGATCCTTCGACATCCATGACCCAGGAACAAATATTCGAGTTCATCACACAAGTATTTGCCATGGCCGGGATTCGAACCCAAGTCCGCCGGCTCAGTAGGCACCTGCACTACAAACCGAGCCAACCGCGTCGTCAGAATACAATATGACACTAACTGAAATTTTTTTTTGGGTCGTGTGACGTCCTGAGTTTCAGGGCGGGAGAAGATTCAATAAAATAGCGTGGGGTTTACTGGTGGGGTACTGTGGACCACGACCTGAGCCGCCCGCTCCCGTTGACGTCTGTCATAGTAATGGCGGCAGCGGGCAGGTGGCTTTATTATGTACCTAAAGATGTCTTTACCTGGTGATCAATCCAAATGGGTCAATAGGGAGAAGTCACCTTTGAGATATGGAAATATGTTGTTCTTAGGAAGTATGGCTTCGATTTTAGATTTAATAAAAATTGCTTTATTATTTTATAAATCTCATACATAACCCGGTCAAACCGCTGCCGCTGCTGTAAAGAATGTACAATAAAACATGCGATTACTTACATAATTTTAACCAGGTTCAATTCCCGGCTATGTATAAGATTATAAAAAAAAACTGAATGCAGTTTCATGACTCTGCACTCTGCAGCCACATGACTCCACAACAAGTTCCTATAGCAACCCATTTGATCCACATAACGGCCTGGTTAACTGTGTGGAAATAATGATTTATTATGTGTTCTTAGAAACCTCTTCACAATATTATTCTCTTTTTATAATTGATAGATTCAGGATAGATATATGTTATCAAAATAAGATGGCAATGTTGTCTATTATTCATGTTTTCACTGAATTGGATGGGTTCTTTATCGTGCGTAAGTAAATATCTGCCGAAATAACAAACCGCAAGGTCTTGTTATTTTTCCTTTGTGAAGGTTGTGTCTGGAGTAGACTTCGCGACTCACACGTGTCGCAGCGGCGCAGCGGCTCATTCGTCCCTGATATCGTCTATGATATTGTTACGTGAGGTTCGTGTACGATAGAAAAAGCGGTTACAAAGTAATCCACTCTTTAAAACACACAGTTTATTACAAAATTACACAATCACAACTCACACGAACTGTACTTAAAAACGGTAAACGCACTAATCACTTAAAAAAAATTCACTCCGACATCACTTTGTTCGCACTGTATCGTAGTTAAAACTTAACTACCGCTTGCCGGCCGTCGGCGCCCTTTTATACATCGAGGAATCACTACACTCTCGACCACTCCATGCGTTGTTCACATAAAGCGCGAATATTCCAGTAAGGTCCAGCTTGAGCGTCGGGAACATTTTCAGCCATTGATGTCTCTCTCATGGCGCAATCTCTGTCACTCCCTTTTCGAATGTTCCGAGTATAGTTATCTCTTTCTAATAGAGCTATCACTGAAATCGGATAATGTGTAGTGTAATAGATCCTAACAATTATACTACACATTATCCGATTTCTTCCGATAAATCGGATCGGATCGGGTAGGATCGGAAGGTCTGGACTGGAACGGGTTTTATGTTTAAAACTCCTTCAACGCGTGGCTGATTTCATCAGTCGATACAGTCTGCCTAATGAAGTATGTAAATACATCTATAACAAATAACATATAGGTACAAAGGCGAAAATATCCCTATAAGGGATCTCTTCCAGTTAACCTTTGAGCAATTGAGTGAGTACGAGAAGAAGATGGACAAACTAACACAGTGTACAAAAAGGTATTAAAAATAATAAGACTAATAAGTAGGTACCTACACTAATGATGAAGTATTACACATATAAACTAATAATACATACTTACATACATATATACATACCTATAGTCCTATATACATATATAATATAAGTAAATTAAATTATTATTAATAATTATACACATAAATATAAATACATTGTAGATGCAATTCACAAGTCATTGGAAAGCCATAACTTCTTAAGATTCGTCTTAAGCGACGCCACAGATGAAGACTTCCTAAGGGACAGTGGCAATTCGTTCCACAACTTCACAGCGCTTACTGTGAAAGATTTAGCGTAAGTAGTAAGTACGCGTCTTGTTAGACGGTAGGTACAGCCAGAGTGAGATTAGCAGACGACCGCAAGCGGTGACCACTGCCATCGGCCATATATTTAAACCTTTCACTGAGGTGAGGAGGTGAAGCAGGGTTGTAGACAACATTAAAAACATGTTATAGAGAAACTCCTGAAACAGCCTGAAATGACTTTTCAGTCTACTGAAAACGCTTTTAAAGCACTACAATTTACGTCTGAAGTTTTAATCGGCGTACCATCACATATCAAAATAAAATGGTCTGACAAGCAAGGACAATTTCACATGAAAAATTAAGCCATGGCATGGGTGAGATCTATGAATATGAATATTGTATTGTAAGTATGTAATATGAATATAGTGTCTACTGTCTATAACAATTACATCGACGTTTAAATAAACATTTATCGACTTAAAATACCATCACTAAGACCGCCGGGTTTTATTGCTCCTGTCCCGAACTTTATTGCGTTTGCTCAGTTTGGTTTGGGCAAGTATAGTCATATTCAAGCTGTAATGGGCGGTGCGCATCGGGGGACACATTTTGTGAACTAGCTATTCATGCTTTCTTGGAATGCTGATCATGGTGGGATTTTCATTGTTTCATCGAGATTTAGTCTAAAGAATTACAATTTACACACGTAAGTCCAGTCAGCGTCATAAACTTAGCAGCAGTGAGGTACCTATAGCTGCTAATAATATCATATCATATGTGACTAAGTAATACCTAAACGTATCAGTTTGTCGCTTACCGTAAGATCGATTTGACAGGTTATTGGTATAAACATGCAAACAAATTTCGTTCTTATGGTAAGCGAAAAAAAGGAGAACCAAAG
This sequence comes from Apotomis betuletana, assembly GCA_932273695.1. NCBI lineage: Eukaryota > Metazoa > Arthropoda > Insecta > Lepidoptera > Tortricidae > Apotomis > Apotomis betuletana. The sequence continues at coordinate 35,589,892 of OW026300.1, read as the reverse complement.
GATGGATACCCACCTACCTACTGGAAGGTAGGTACCTACACCTTCGTTCGCAAAAGAGAAAACGGTTTAATCCCGTTTTTGGTCTAGGCGACAGCCGGTGGTGCAGTCGGATGAAGAATTCCAAATGTTGTAGTTATGTGTATTCAATTTTAATAGCATTATTTATACCATTGCTTAAATGAGGGTTTAATGATGACTTGATGACCGACATGTGATGTCGAGAGTGTTTTAAACTTTTACTTTCTTTCTAGGTTATTAATATTTAGGTATTTGTAATTTTTCTAATGTGGCGGAACATTGTACCCACGAGTATGTGCGTATATGTATGTGTACTAAATTTCATGTGTAACGGTAGTAAAAATTGTTGTAAAAATAAACGATAACCAGTCAATATTTTGAAGCTTATAGGTTCGTTGATGTCGTTTATCAGTAAATTCACTAAAGGATTCTCTTTTTACGCAGAGTCGTCGTCTATTAGGTAGGGTTTCGTACCTAAAGGGTAAAATGGGACCTTATTATTAGTCCGTCCTGTCCTAGTTACTCCGTCTGTCCTTCTGTTACCAGGCTGTATCTCATGAACCGTGATGGTTAGCCATCATTCCTGTGGACAATTACAAAAGAAAAGCGTAGGTACCTACATGTAACTTACCTAATATATTTTTATTTATTGGCTTATGTAGATGACAGTTTGTGCATGCATCTTTGGATTTGGCGACAAAACTAGGGCTTAATGTCCCTAAATTATTGGTTTTACACAGGAAATAAGTATATTGCTAACTCATACCTAGTACCTAATAAAATCTGTATGACCTTTTTAGACATTTCGATTAAATAGACGACATGTGAACACTAGCGCCTGCTCACTGCCAATAAACCTCCAATAATTCGTTTTAAAACTATTAACTTTTTATTTATCGCTAATTTGTTTAGATCATCTGATGCAAAATGTTCAGTGAACGTCAGACGGCCTGTCAGTGGACAAGCGGAGCGGAGAAATTAACCAATCAGCCTGCGTCTTTGTGAAGCCCAAAAGAAGTGGATTTAAATCTGAGCAATGTGACTGGTCTATTTAACACATCTCCGCTCCGCTCCGGTTCTGTGGACAGGCAAACTAAGATCAGTTATGGCTGATTTAGACGATGCCAATTTTGAGACGCCTAAATTACGGCGCCAGTGATTACCGCACAGCACACCTCCGACCGTTTAGACAATGACTATGTTCAGCCGCCTAAATCTCGCCGCCAGTCGTGTTTACACAGTGCTTTTTTTCAGTACCAGTCATTAGTGGCAGCGAGAGACGCGGAGGGGGGGTCACTGGCGCCAAAAAATAGGCTCGTGTTCTATTCCGCGCCAGCGCTGGCATGCGGCGAAAAAATGGCGCGGAAAGTGTTTATACGGTGCCTTTTCGAGGCGCCGTAATTTAGGCGTCTCAAAATTGGCATCGTCTAAATCAGCCTTTACCTATGAAAATAAAAATGAGTGAAAACTAGGTAAAAGTACATGTTGAAATACCTACTAGGACACTTCAGTAGAAATAAATTACTCTCTAGTAAACAGTTCGGTTTCACAAGGGGACGTTCCACGACTGATGCAGCATCTGTACTTATTAAACACATTTATGACAGCTGGGAGGAATCTTGTGATGCAATTGGGATCTTCTGCGACCTTTCTATGGCATTCGACTGCGTTCATCCCGGAACACTCATTTTGAAATTAGAACATTATGGTCTGTCTTCAAATGCTTTATGCCTTATGTCGTCATATCTCAGTGATAAAATGCAAACAGTGGATCAAGGTTAACCGGAAATCAACCGACTATGTGGAAATGGCACACTAGATAAAGTACTTAAAAACTGGTTTAGGCTATACTAATAATCTTCTATTAAAGCTAAATGTGTTAGATTTGATTTACCGAATGTTACGGTGGTAGATTCTACTTTCTACTATATTACTAAATGATAATGTCAAAAGCATACAGTAGAGGACTATCTGACAGATAAAAATGCATGGCCTGAACCAGAAACCAAGTAACTGACTCCTTTTTAGATTGTTCCTGACTAGTTTAAAGAACAAAATTCTAATAAGAAAGCATATCAAACGTACATAAATTGTGATAAACCGTCATACTTTCTTGTAGTTTCTATTTTATTCTTACACTTTTCCTTATTTATATCTTAAAATATACTTTTAATAAGTTTTCTTTGAGAACTACGTATAGTTAAGTTCATTACCTACTGTAATAGTTAAATACTTATCTACCCAAAGGTTGTCTGCAAGAGATCGCTCTTTAGTGATAAGTGTCTGTTCTCTACCGTTATTATAACGTTAACGTTATCACTGCTCCTATTCCCATGCTATCAGTTTACGTTAACGTTTACGGTAACTATGGCGTTGCATACAAATGAGGTCCAAACTTAACGTGGCCGGGTTATACAAATCGAGGTTTCGTTCTCGTCTGTTTCCTCCTCCAAAACTTAATCTAGAACTAGAACTGAATAGGACTGAAAGTTCTTGTCTTACTAGGTATTACGATTTTTGCGCTTATAATTTATAAAAATTATGCGCCTACGCGTTTGTTTTTGGCCAAATTTCCGCTGCAAACGGACGCTTAGTACATAAATTCTATAACAATTTGAGCAAAAAACAAAACAGTCCGACGAGCTTACCTAATCTTTACGAAATTTAATTAGTTAAGCTTTGGAGGAGGAAACAGACGAGAACGAAATATCGATTAGTATGGAAACATTAGCCGTGGTCCATTTCCAGCAGCTAAGCGTGGCGACCGGAGACCAAGTAGAAACAGAGTTTTGGATTAAGTACTGTAAAACTACCCAACTATAGAACAATCATCCAACTATGGTCAAAAAAAAAAACTCGTTTATTTTTATCAAAATCCATATTCTATCAGTGATTTTATACGTTTTTATGGTGAATGTTTAGAAATAGTGAATAAGGCATTATTCTTAGGTATAACATTGGATAGTAATTTGCAATGGAGTCAAAATTAGACAATTTAGTAATGTTGATACAGCTCGCTTTAGTTTATCATAGTTATTTTCATAGTGTCATGTCATGTGATATTCTGGTTTGGGGCAAAGCAGCTGACATTCAGACTATATTTGTGCTACAAAAAAGAGCCATTCGTTATATAAGTATTTAATAACCTGAATTTTGGTGACTGACGTGACTTAAGAGACATTTTCAAAGATATAAACATCTTAACTGTAGCGTCCCAATATATTTATGAGAGTATAATGTACCTATGTTATTAAGAACCTAGATTAATTCACAAAAAATTCCGATGTCCACAATTTTAACACTAGAAATAAAATAAAAATAACAAAAAAAAGAACCGACATCAGTAAAACTAAAAAGCCAAAAATAACCCGTTCAAATACAGATTACATTTGACTCACCCTTTCAAGTCGATCCCAAACTACTCAGTTATTTTATTATATTTAGGGTAAACCGTCAATTATTGGCCACCGTTTAATAACTGGCCACCTCATATTAAAAATTAACTTTGTTCACCTACAAACAGAATTCATTTTAATATAACGTGGCTAGTTATTGAAGGGTGGCCAGTAATTAAAACCTTATAGTAAAATGAATCATATTTATAGGTAAACAGAGTTCATTCACCATCATTCATTTGCCATCACGGTGGCCAGTAATTGACGATTTACCCTATATTATAGTTTACGTGAGGTTTGGCACCGACTTCAAAGGGTGAGTCAAATGTAATCTGTACTTGAACGGGTTATTTTTGGCTTTTTAGTTTTACTAAAGTCGGTTCTTTTTTTTGTTAAAAAATATTTTTTTTTGCTTTTTAGTGATTCATATAAAATAATTATGGCGGGGTGATCAGGGGGGTCTTGAAGGCATGCATCTCGTTTGAATTATCTCCTAACTCCTAACCGTTAAGGAGTTGTACCTTACATCATCAGCTCAGCATTGGAAGATGATGACTACCATATGCAAATACTTAAATAGTTTTAGAAAATATATGAATAATATTATGAGTGCCTATAAAATTTCAGGAATTCCGTCGATTCCTCATGGATCTCGTCATCCGATCTTCACCAAAATTTTATGAGACCAACCTTGAAATGTCTATTCATGAATCTAAAAAGAATTTTCCAAATCGACTCATAAATGACGAAGTTCTGAGGTAACAAACATTAAAAAAAAATACAACCGAACTGAGAACCCCCTCCTTTTTTTGAAGTCGGTTAAAAATAAAATTGCTTTTACAAAGTTTCGTGTTCTTAAAGTATGTAAATCATTTTTAGGCCAATGTATTCATTTGTATAACAAGTTACCTGATCATGTTTTAAAATTAGCCTTTCCATCTCTCAAAAATTATTTCAAAAATCTCTAATGTCAAAAGCATACAGTAGAGGACTATCTGACAGATAAAAATGCATGGCCTGAACCAGAAACCAAGTAACTGACTCCTTTTTAGATTGTTCCTGACTAGTTTAAAGAACAAAATTCTAATAAGAAAGCATATCAAACGTACATAAATTGTGATAAACCGTCATACTTTCTTGTAGTTTCTATTTTATTCTTACACTTTTCCTTATTTATATCTTAAAATATACTTTTAATAAGTTTTCTTTGAGAACTACGTATAGTTAAGTTCATTACCTACTGTAATAGTTAAATACTTATCTACCCAAAGGTTGTCTGCAAGAGATCGCTCTTTAGTGATAAGAGTGTCTGTTCTCTACCGTTATTATAACGTTAACGTTATCACTGCTCCTAATATTCCCATGCTATCAGTTTACGTTAACGTTTACGGTAACTATGGCGTCGCATACAAATGAGGTCCAAACTTAACGTGGCCGGGTTATACAAATCGAGGTTTCGTTCTCGTCTGTTTCCTCCTCCAAAACTTAATCTAGAACTAGAACTGAATAGGACTGAAATGTTCTTGTCTTACTAGGTATTACGATTTTTGCGCTTATAATTTATAAAAATTATGCGCCTACGCGTTTGTTTTTGGCCAAATTTCTGCTGCAAACGGACGCTTAGTACATAAATTCTATAACAATTTGAGCAAAAAACAAAACAGTCCGACGAGCTTACCTAATCTTTACGAAATTTAATTAGTTAAGCTTTGGAGGAGGAAACAGACGAGAACGAAATATCGATTAGTATGGAAACATTAGCCGTGGTCCATTTCCAGCAGCTAAGCGTGGCGACCGGAGACCAAGTAGAAACAGAGTTTTGGATTAAGTACTGTAAAACTACCCAACTATAGAACAATCATCCAAATATGGTCAAAAAAAAAACTAGTTTATTTTTATCAAAATCCATATTCTATCAGTGATTTTATACGTTTTTATTTGAGTTTGTTTAATTATGTTTGGTAGTTTGGTAGCTGGACTATAGTTGGGTAGTTTTACGGTATTAAATAAAAATAAATTTGCCAAAACGAAACGAAAGTTATCAATATCGAACTATTAAAAAAGTTGCTATCTCTCCATACCTTAGTTTTGTTATTTGAATAATCGAAAAAAGGTGCTACAGCCTCCATAGAATTTACTTGTCAGTCATGCTACGTCCATAGGCCAAGTAGTATTTAGAAAATTGTCTCATGTCATGTTCACACATACACAGTGTATAGTGCCACAATCTTCACACACAGAGCACTCGGCCGCAGAAGCAGAAACACTGGAAATCGTATGGAATTTCAGCATTACTGTCATAGTTCCTAATTATGCCGTTTCACAGATAAGGTGATCGCCCTAATATATAGTAGTACAGCCCGGGCTTCTAAAAGTCCTACGCAAAACCCTTTTCAATTTTCTTTTCGATTAACCGCCCCTTCAACTTTCAACCCTTAATGTTTCGCGAAAATAAATAAAACCTAATTATAATTAGATGTCACACAGACCTGCCCCTGACCTGCCGCAACTGAAACCTGCTTGGCGCCGCAGCAAAGTTGGCTTCTGTGGGCTCTTTGCGAAGTTACAGTTAGTTATTAGGTACACAACACATATAACTAACTAGGTACATCATCCTAAACTTGATTAATATCCATGTAACGTATCAAGCATTCTAGGGTTTCATTGGCAAAGTAACAATGTGCCGGGTTAAATCAACTTAGTGCTTGACCCATATATGGTTCACGGCTGCCACGATTGTAAATAACAAATTAATTAATTAAACCCTAGTAAGTTTGGGAAGCTACATTAGCATTAGATAATTAATAATTTTGAGTTGTTATAAACCTATCATAAAACTTAATCGTGGCAATATAATACTAATTATGTGGATTCGTTAGTTAGGTAGGTATGTTATGACTAACTAAATGAACTGAGGTGCGCTGGCGGCAATAACATTAAATACCTACATATATAATATGTATGAAGATAATTCGGAAATGGGTGTATTTCCAGAAACGTCATGATCCTGAAATAATTGAAAACTGGCCAAGTGCGAGTCGGACTCGCACTTGGCGGTTCCGTACAAACACTAATCCTATCTTAACAGGCCGGGTTAAGGTAAGTTACGTTACGATATCTCTATACTAACAACATGTGAAAACAATATAAACCTAAATAACAGACTAGAATCAATACTTGATAAAACTAACAACTGGCTTAGCGAACAAACCCTAGAAATAAACTTCACAAAAACTAAAATAATAGTACTTGTTTTTTTTTTTGGTATGGGTAGGTATACCAAAAAAAAAAGCTTTGGAAAAAGACTTTCGCTATAAAAATAAAAAGTTAGAGGTAGTTAAATACATTTTCACTAGGTACTCGGCTTCATCATAGATACGCATGTCAACTGAAAAAAACTCAAAAAACATATTGAAAACATAAAAACAAAAATATCATCATATGTATATGCACTCCGAGAGATAAAAAAATCTACTGACAAGAAAACTGCACTCGCCACCTATTATGCTTATGCTAATGCATGGTTCAGTTACGGTATAATCCTTTGGGGCAATAGCACAGACGTACCATCTCTATTTACTCTACAGAAAAAACTTATTCGCATATTAGTAAATATTGATAACACAGACAGTTGCAAACCCCATTTCCTAAGGAAACTAAGAAATTAAAGTTTAACATAAAATACGTAAGTTTAACAACACATAAGTCGTCTTCTCTTCACGATTTTGCTGTGCCCAACAGGGTCCACAATTAAGTTCACCATCATGCACAACTAGAACTTAAGTTCATCTAGTATCCTGTAAACTAACATTGTGGAATGCAATAAATGATTGAGTATTGAATTTTGCACCTGGTATGTATGGCGCCAGATAAAAATTTGGTGGAAAGTTAACGCAACCAATCACGTTTGTTGTATTTATTTTATTCTGTATTTAGTAGGTACCTACTTGTTGTTATAGCGGCAACAGAAATACATCATTTGTGAAAATTTCAACTGTCTAGCAATCACGGGTGATAGACTGACGGACAGTGGAGTTTTAGTTCGCGTCCCATTTTTTATTACCCTTTGAGTTAGATCCGCGCACGAGTAGTTCAGTACCATAAAAAAGTTAACAGTTGTTGTTATAGATGTCAAAGTAATAATTATAATATACTATTTTCAAGTTTCTACCTACTACAGTTGGAAAGATAAAAATACTGTGTCAGACGGACGGACGGATGAAGAGAAAGCAGAGGCTTTTGTAATAGGGTTCGTTATCCTTTCGCTACGGAACCCTAAAAATTACCACAGAGGTAAAGTTAACTACAGAAACTAGCCTAAGCGAGCACACACAGACAATGGCGAAGCGTGACTCAAGGCTGGCAGGCGGGCGTGTGCGGAGAAAACACCGGCGCACTTTCTCACAGCCCTGCCCTAATGCGACTCCGCAGCTCTATACTGGGAAAACCTTAGAATAAATACGCCTAGGGCTGCCATCTCTAAATGCGCCGAACCCGGACAAAGACTTAAAAAACCCGGACATTTGACTTAAATCTCATTTTTTCCCCGGACGTATCCGAAGATAATATTATTAAACAAACAATCGCTTTATTTTTCATTCACATAAAAAGTCACTTTTTGAAATTTTTTAACAAAATAAAGAACCGACTTCAGTAAAACTAAAAAAGCCAACAATAACCCGTTCAAACTGTACAGATTACATTTGACTCACCCTTCGAAGTCGATCCCAAACCAGTTCTTATATTTATATGTATATTATAGTTTACGCGAGGTTTGGCACCGACTTCGAAGGGTGAGTCAAATGTAATCTGTACTTGAACGGGTTATTGTTATTGTTGGCTTTTTTAGTTTTACTGAAGTCGGTTCTTTTTTTTGTTAAAAATTTTTTTTTTTGCTTTTTAGTTATTCGTATGTGTTCATCATCAGTTTCCTTACACCAAATTCTATTTACTGAATGTAAATTCTTGACCTTATCAATAAATTACCGAAAGCGCCGTACATGTCCCTATAACATTTGAAGAGTTCCCTCGATTTCTCCAAGATTCCATTATCAGATCCCGACTTAGTGCCAACGGGACCAACTCGGAGTTATACCCTTTTGATTAAAAAAAATAATTGAAAATCGGTTCACGGTTCTCGGAGATATCGAGTAACAAACAAACAAAAAAAAAAAAGAAAAAAAATTAGTTCGAATTGAGAACCTCCGCCTTTTTTGAAGTCGGTTAAAAACCCCCGGACGGTCTCCAAACCAGGACAAATCCGGGGAAACCCGGACGGACGGCAGCCCCGAACACGCCTAGCACGAGTCTTCACACAACAGACTCGCGAGTCGCGAAAGATGAAGCAACTTTTGGTTTTATGTGCGCGCGTCTACAATCATAGAGACGTGTTGCTCGTGAGCTTGACGTTGTGACAGATGCGCACGCGGACGAAACTGAGCCCGCGGCTACCAAAACTGGCTTCACTTTCACGCGCTGACTAGGTATCTAGGCGTATTCTAAGGGGTCCTTATACACGTACCATGTGCCCAGAATAAGTTATAGAGTTCTTTGGTACAACTGCACCCGACCGGGAATTATAGGATGTAGCGACAACATTTCATGGCCCCAGCCACTGATGTGAGGGATTTATAGCTATATTTTTAGGGTTCCGTACCCAAAGGGGACCCTATTACTAAGACTCCGCTGTCTGTCCGTCTGTCACCAGGCTGTATCTCATGAACCGTGATTTAGTTAGATAGTTGAAATTTTCACAGATGATGTATTTCTAAAATAAATTTTTGAGGGGGTTCCATACAACAAACGTGATCGGTTGCGTTAACTTTGCACCTCATTTGTATTCGGCGCATACATGCTAAGGTGCAAACTTAACTTAACCCGGCCAGTTAAGATGGGATAAGTATTTGCACGGAAACCTCGGTGCGCGAGTCTAATTCGCACTTGGCCGGTTTTTTATTAGGGTTCCGTAGTCAACTAGGAACCCTTATAGTTTCGCCATGTCCGTCTGTCCGTCCGCGGCTTAGCTCCGCCGTTTTAGAGTTATCGCAAAAAAAAAAAACTTTAAAATGAAGTAAGTGCCGCGCGGTGTCCTTATACTTCGAACGTTACACATATTAGTTAAGTGCCATACTGTATTCAAACATTTCGCTCAATCCGGCGCGTATAATCGATAACTTCCAGAAGGTAATAAGTAATTACAGTTACTTCGGCGTTTACGACCTTTTTATCATCATCATCATCATCATCATCAGCCAAAAGACGTCCACTGCTGGACATAGGCCTCCCCCAGAGAACGCCACCATGACCGGTCCTGCGCCTCCCGCATCCAGCGGACTCCAGCGACCTTCACCAGGTCATCAGTCCACCTTGTGGGGGGCCTACCCACGCTGCGTCGTCCGGTGCGTGGTCGCCACTCAAGAACTCGATGGCCCCAGCGGCCGTCGGTTTTACGAGCGATGTGCCCTGCCCATTGCCACTTAAGTTTTGCTATCCTTCGGGCTATGTCGGTTACTCTGGTTCTTCTGCGGATCTCTTCGTTTCTGGTTCGATCTCGCAAAGAAACTCCGAGCATAGCCCTCTCCATTGCTCTCTGAGTGACTTTGAGCCTTCTTATAAGGCTCATCGTGAGCGACCACGTTTCAGTTCCGTATGTCATCACTGGCAACACACATTGTTCAAAGACTTTTGTCTTGAGACACTGCGGGATATTGGAGGAAAAGATAGTACGTAGCCTCCCAAACGCTGCCCAGCCAAGTCGGATTCGACGATTGACCTCTTTCTCGAAGTTGGACCTACCTAACTGGACAGTTTGTCCAAGTTATACATAGTTGTCCACAACTTCGAGCGTAGAGTCTCCAATTTTTACCGGTCGTGGTTGAACACGGGCATTAAACATGATTTTTGTTTTCTCCATGTTCATCCTTAGACCAACTCGCTCAGAGGCTCTACCGAGATCTTCGAGCATCGTACTTAGGTCCTCCACGGTCTCAGCCATGACTACTATGTCATCGGCGAATCGTAGGTGAGTGATGTACTCGCCGTTGATGTTAATGCCTAGCCCTACCCAGTCCAGAGTCTTGAAAACATCTTCCAGTGCAGCGGTAAACAGTTTAGGAGAGATCACATCTCCTTGCCTGACTCCCCGCTGCAGTGGTATGGGTTTCGAGTTCTGGTCCTGGAGTCGGACTGACATAGTGGCGTTCTCGTATAAACACTTCAACACTTCGATATACCGGTAGTCAACTTGGCACCGTTGGAGAGACTGTAGTACAGCCCAGGTTTCAATCGAGTCGAAGGCTTTCTCGTAGTCCACAAATCCTAAGCAAAGGGGCAGGTTATACTCTTCGGTCTTCTGTATAACCTGTCGGAGCGTGTGTATGTGGTCTAGAGTGCTAAAGCCTTTTCGGAAACCGGCTTGTTCGGGAGGCTGGAAGTCGTCGAGCCTGCGTGTTAGACGATTTGTAACGACTCTCGAAAACAACTTGTAGACATGGCTCAGAAGTGAGATGGGTCTGTAATTCTTCAACAAGGTATTATCGCCCTTCTTGAAGAAGAGCACCACAATACTTCTGTTCCATGCCTTAGGCGTTCTCCCTTCCAGTATGACGGAATCAAACAACTTCTGAAGAGCTTTAAGGATCGGTTTTCCACCTGCCTTCAAAAGCTCGGCTGTGATTCCGTCGTCACCAGGTGCCTTATTGTGTTTAAGCTGTTTGAGAGCCGTCGCAATCTCGTACTGGCTGACGTCCGGGATGTCTTCGGTATAGTGCCGGGCTAATCTAGATCTAGGATCGGTATCTAGATCGGGGTCGGGTTGGCGTGTTGACGTGTACAGCTGCCCATAGAAACTCTCTATCTCCCTCAAAAGTTCTGGTCTAGAGGAAACAAGTCTACCATTCTCCGTCCTTAATTTTGCGAGCTGGCTCTGCCCAATAGACAGATCTTTAGCAAAGACTTTGGAGCCCTTGTTTCGCTCAATTGCTTCTTCAATACGATTAGTATTGAATCGGCGTATGTCACGAGTGAGGGCCTTGGAGATCCGTCTATTGAGCTGGCTATATAAGGTCGCGTCACCAGAGGATTGTAGTCTCATTTCGTTCCTTTCCTTCATAAGCTTAAGAGTAGAGTCAGAGAGCTTTTTGGTTTTGTTCGTTCGTCGAGCCTTGAAAAAACTTATTAGACCCAACGGAATGGACAGCTTCCACAAACCCGTCGTTATATTCGTCCATGTCGCTACCTAGGCAATCGAAACGATTTTGGAGTTCGAGCTGAAAACTGTCGGGGTTTTGGATTTGGATTGGTGCTGGCCGGAGCGTAGACTTCATCAATCGAGAGCGCTCTAACTGGACGTTTATATTCAAAGTGCCTCTTACTAGACGGTGATCGCTACCGGTTTTGACCGCATTGATCACAGAGACGTCATTAAATATATGCCTCCTCGTCGACATGATGAAGTCAATCTCATTTTTTGTTGCACTGTCGGGACTCATCCAGGTCCACTTCCTGTGCTCTCGCTTCCTGAAGAAGGAATTCATCATATAGAGTCCTTCCTTCTCCATGAAACCGGCCAGTCGGTGGCCCCGATAGTTCCGACATCCAACTCCAAATTGCCCCATTAGCTGCTCCCCATCGTCTCTCTTACCCAGCTTCGCGTTGAAGTCCCCCATGACAACGGTGAAGTAGGTTTTTGAGCTATGTATGGCTTTTGTTACATCCTCATACATAGACTCTACCTCATCGTCGGAATGTGCCGAGGTCGGAGCGTAGACCTGTATGACCTTCAGCAAGTATCGCTTAGATACTCTGAGTATAAGCAGATACACTACCCTATTCGACACACTCTCAATCTTCACCACGTTGTTCACGAGGCACTTATGGACGAGAAACCCAACACCTCCCTGGGACAGTTGATCGCCCTCCCGGAAATAGAGTAGGTTACCGGATTTGAGGGTTATCGTGTCCTCTCCCTCTCTTCGGACTTCTGATAATCCTATAATATCCCAACGTAACCTGCTCAATCCTTCCTCCAGTTCCGCTACCTTTTCGTCGGTCCGCAGTGTGCGGGTGTTATATGTTGCCAGGGCCAGGGGTCGTCGATGGTGGTAGCCGGATCTTTCACGGAGATTCTTAGCACCCCTGACCCCGCCAGTACCCTGACCGCTACCGTAGCCAGAGTACCGGGGGTCGCCGTAACTCGGGGCCGTGGCTTGGTTGTATTTGTTCATGGGGGGGGGGGGGGGGGGGGGGGGGGGAAATGCCGTAATCGCCACGCTTGGCGTGCGGGTTGGCGATCGCAGTAATTTTGCACCGTTCTAAGAGAATGCTGCTGCCCATCCTACGGCGGTCTTGGACGTAGTTTTAGGACATACCCGGGTCCGGGACCTTTTTATAGAGCTTGATATCTTTCTCGTAATTTAAATTCCGTCTATTGTGAAGGATGGGCAACTACGGAACCCTACACTGAGCGTGGCCCGACATGCTCTTGTCTATGGGTTATTTATTACTTTATGTAGCTGTTGATACTTTCCAAGAATAAAAGTTCTCTAAAACTTAAAAATATATTTCTCGACAAAGAAAAACATCTCAACATTAACGCAGACGGTTACCTAGTGTACTAAATAGTCACAAGAATAATCATAATAAAATAACATTAATAACATGAATAACTACAGAGATTGCAAAGCAATCAAATTTGCAACAAGTGGATAAAAAATATGTTTGTACGTGATGGCCGTATCTATACAATTGTTATTATCTACGTAAACAACTTCGTGCTGTTTGAATTAATTAACTGCGTAGCGTCGTACATAAGTATTTATCAATTATTTTTATGAGGTACACGATCAGCTTCTAGAATATACAATAAACGTTTAATTACACCCCTTATTGCTACCTACTAGTACATCCCTTTACCATCCTTTAAATATATAACCATCTTATTAGTTAATGTTACAACGCCTTTAACGTCGTGATAGAGCTGAATACGATATGATTAGGTCCAGAACCCTACCAAGCTCAAGATGTAAGTGGATATTGGTTTGATACAGTTTTTCAGCTCCTCTCGCATCGCAGAGGCTTTAAAGGGTGTCATACCTACTTCTACAAGTAAAATAGGAACCTTTAAGGGAGACCATACACTAGCGTCTTTGGACGGCGGCGTCCTGCCAGCACCCACGCAACGTTCGCGCAGCGTTGACGAAACGTATCTGTCTCTTAATCACCATTACCTCTGTCCGTACACTAAAATTTCAGGAACGCGTGAATGAATCGAATTGTAATTGATATACATTAATTAGATTTACTTATTGCGTTGATGGAACCAGAAATCAATTCCACGTTACGTCAATGTGACGCATATACGTTTTGTTGTACACCCATCCCGCACCAATATTGTCTCTGTTTGGTCTTTTGGTTGATTGGTAGAGAATACCTCATGGCATTAAGTCCGCCATTTTTGCTTATTTGTAATGTGCAATAAATTTAAAAGTACATTGCATACTTGGGGCGGTGAATTCGTCAATGTCTTAGATAGCAGGTGTTTGTTCCCATAAATATGCGATCTGGGGCTTTATGAATTACCGCCCGTGGTTTGTCTAAAGGTTACGTCTTGCCTTGGCCAGGTAGTGAGATTACAGATTATCTTCCCGCGTAGCGAGCAGAAAATCCCACTAAACAGCCTAGAGTGACGAAATATATAAATAGTTAGGTACAATGCCATTCATTCAACGGTCGGACAACTCAAATTACTCCCACTTTAATCCCTTGAACATAAGAAATGGACGAGCGAACAAACACCGAATTGACGTCATCAATCACGCAGAAGCAGATACATTTAACTCGTTTCAAAACAAACTTTTATTTCCCCTCTTTTGCATCCACTTTACATTTGGCGCGGGTGGCGCAAGCCGGCTTGCACTAGGTCAGTTCTTCATTTTACTACGTAATTTTGCTCCAAATCTCGCGAAATCGCGACCTACCGCATGCGCGGAGACAGATGTGTGGATGTCAAGAAGTGGGCCACCGAGGCTCGGGTTGCGATTTAAGACGGCTCCCGACACGTAAAAATGCTTATGCCATCAACGGTAACCGGCGAAGCACTCTGACAAGCGATCCGCCGTGCGTGCGACTCATGCTCATGCCAGTCAAATCGAACGTCAATGACGAGCACTGCTCGATCGTATCGGCCGATGTCATCGACTTGACTTGCATCTCACGCCGCGGATGCAGTGCGCGTGCTTAAAAGCGGAAGTATAATGCGATTATCGATTGCTATGACAGAAATTGCGTTGAATGGAAGGCGCGCGCGGGGTCCGGCGGGGGGCCGGCCCTCGCCGCTCGCCTCGCCGCCGCCGCCGCCGCCAGTGCGCCTTACGACGCGGGCTGCGACGCGCGTCTCACGCAGCCCGCCCCCGAAGTATCCGAGTGCAGTGCAAATGCTTGTGTTTATATGGCGCTCATGTTACTACAAGTACTGGTGTTGGGTGTGTTCGCGGCAGCGGCCGATGGTTAGTGTTCTGTGCTCGCGGCCCACGTGCCGGCCCGGGATGTGTTTACGGCGGGCGACGCATGCGCCCGGATTGTTTGCGTCGTTCGGGTCAAACACCTAACCTACAAAGCCTACCTATATACTCATTAGAGGCTGCCAAGTAAGTCTAGTGGCACGGGACGGGCGCTGGCTGGCGAGGAGGCGTGCGGCGAGGACTCCGCGCCGTGGCCGGACTACATACCTCGTCCTTCCTCGTCTCGTTTTCGTCTTCCACTCGTGCTGAGCTCGGTTGCGAATGGGAATGGTCATTAGATGATCCGGCAAGTCCCCAGGATTGCATTCCGCAGCAGTTAGTCGCGGCGCATGTCCTACGCTCAAGGTCTACCTGGTTTTTTGTCGGAAGCGCTCCACGCTTCTTAAGAAGATGCCTTGACCGTCTGATTGGAACACTTTATTAAATTCGTGGATCTGTTATGATTTGATTATAACTCGAGATTCCGTTCGTGTTAGTGCGAGTATTCAGTCTCTCAAAACACCGTAGCCTGTTTATTTATCGATGACATTTTTTGTGTTCACTACCGGTTCTTTATGGAAATGTAATCTAATAGGTAGTCTTGGTTGTCTACGCCTTCGCCTATGTTTATACGTTTTCAAGTCTGTAATGTAACTGTTTACATTGAGACATGGACTAGGTAAGTCTGCTTAGTGATGAATGCTGTGAAATAAGTATGTAAATTCGTTTCCAATTGGAACCTAATCAGCTTTTAAGTAGCTAGTTATTGTGTTGTGTACTCATAACGGCAAAGCTTGTAAAATAATTCACTAATGACTAATCATGCATAATAGTGATCCATTAATGGCAATTTAATGCCGTATATATTCTATAGGAAGTATATCTGTCATTACGGGCACTCATTGACGCAAGTACCACGTAGACTGGTACCTAAGAACTCTCAGAAGTTAAAACCTCTGTTATAAACTTTTGTAGTTAATACAGACCCAGAAGTCTGATTCGGCGAAAAGTATCGTTTCACTATGGGTATATTGACGACCGACGATGTTATTATCAACTGTACCCCTCGCCCGTCAAAGCACACATGGATTCCTTATAATACTTTGTGCCACTTTTGTGACACTTCCTTGACAACTTACTCTATCTACAAAACCTAAATAGAGTTGGATGGTATGGGTAATGCTAAAAGCATTTTATATTATACGCGTTTGCTGATAGATGCAGCTGTCCAAAGTGTCCCATGTTGCATTGAAGGTGTGGAATTTCTGGTTTACATTATTTTGAATAAGAGGCAATTTTGCCAGACTGTCAAATGGTCAACATGGACAATACATTCGTAGCTTTTAATAACTGAAAGAGCACGGTGAAATCGGTTTTAATTGTGAAATCTTCTAAGCTTAACTAACGTAAGTAGTATATATACATAGTGTTATGGCTAACATATCTGAAATAAAGGCATGAATTCATTGCTTTGCTTAGCTTTGACTACAAATAGTACATTCAATAGGAACGTCGCTTGTTGTCGCTGTTGGAGGCTGTAACTGCCACTGAGGTCTAATACCGGGATTCATAGTAATGAAGGAAATTCATAGTACGTACCTAATATGCTGTTTTTCTTGCTCTCTGCTTAACAATACCGAAATCAATAAGACAGTTTGATGTGAATCAAATTTCGAACTTAGGAGTAGCTCCCAGATCAAGTAAAAATATAGAATTGAGGACCCTCTTCTCAGCCATGTGCAACACGACATCATATTGCAAGAAATGCAATGTCGTGGCATATTTGTGGGAACGGGGTTTCCTTGATGTATTTTGAATGGTTGACACCATTCTTTCTGGTCGTCTCACTTTTGTAAGAGACTGACTTAATTGACTATCGTTTGAGATGCATTTTTTATAAAATGGTTTGTAATAAGTGGCGACCGGCGAAGAGAAGAGAAGAAGTGGAGGCTAGGCCTAGCCTTATCACACTTAGGTTGAAAGAACTCATCCTACCCTATATTACAATCGGACACCTCAACTGTGAAAGTTGTTGTCGAGAAGGAGATATCTCGTCATTGCTTATTCTGTTAATAAGATACGCTAAGTTTTTATTAAAATTGAGCGCGTCTCGCCAATAAACGTTACAGTTTGGCGAGAAATTACTTAAATTTGTATTTTATGTATGTTTTTTGTTGGTAAATAAAAAAAAAAAAAGAAAAACGCGATTCGCGAGCGAATTTTGTATGAAGGCGATCAAGCAGCGAGTTCGCCGCAGCGCATATTTGTATAGAAAACTCGCTCGCATCAGGCAAGTGTGATAAGGCCCTAAGGGTTAGATTAAAAGGCTAAACTTAATTGTACTGTGACAACGGGTCCAGCTTCGTCGGTGACGAGAAGTCGTTCCTCTTCACCATAGCTCCCAAGATGAGGATCCACACATCGTCGGGGTTCAATAACCATTATTAGTACTTGAATCATCACACGAGGACACTACCAAATGGTCTGGTATCGTAAAAAGTACAATCTTCCATGGTTGCTTATAATTGATATCGTTTTTGTCGTCTTCTTTCCTTTAAGTGTCACGCTTTTGCAGCAGAGCCATTAGCCCATTTACAAACTGCACTTATCTTCCTGCTACTTATATTTTCTTCGGGGCTGCGTCGAATGGGGGAAGTGGGTCACAGCATTCGCAAAGTCGCATTCGCAGCGTGGGAAGGCCCCCAACAAGGTGGACCGACAACCTGGATAGGATCACGGGCAGTAATTGGATGAGGGCGCATGATCGATCCTTGTGGAGAACTTTGGGGAAAGGCCTTTGTCCAGCAGTGGACGTCTATCATCTGATATCATGATGATGATGATTCGCAAAGTTGGTATTTCTGTGTAACTACTAACGAGACCTAATTAAATAATTCCTACATTTCTCAATAATCAGGAGATTAGTCTAATTCCCGGGCGGGACGTATCTCAAAGGCACCTAATAGCACTAACCTTTAACATTATTTACGTCCTTAAATCTCATTAAGTGAATCACTAGTTCACAACCAAGAATTATTAGGTTGAAATAACTCGTTTGAAATGTAGCCGAGTGTATCGAGTCCCTGGAAGCTGAAATTGGATGAAAATTGACACAAAAGTGCGCAGTTAGTGCTCGAAAAACGCCCTAATAAGATCTTAATTACTGTTACATAGAAAATATTTTATTTGATTTTTCGACAAGTATAGTTAAATATTATTAAAATAAGATTAGCAAAATAGACAATCGTCTTTGGAAGTCACATGCTGGCGCGCTCTTCACCATTATTATTATGCGATTGCAGTAAGAGCAGATTAGTTAAAGATCAGATAGCAAAATAGGTACCCGCCGATGTCTGGATACGGATTCCGATTTTAAACTTGATATTTGAGGTATTAAAATTGCTTAAGAATATACTAAACAGTGGTCCGGAATAAAATTCACCGTCACTCTCGGACCTATTACAGTCATGTGGGGCAAGTGTACGCCCGTGGGTGTAAACCCATGTATTTCAGTCCAAAATTAAGGTTAGCACACACTTACACACTGCGTACACTTGCCGCACGTGACCCTACGTGTCCTATATATTATTAATATTTGTGAAACACATCAACAACCTGATGCAATCCATACCATCCGCATCTTAATGGAAGCCTACAGGGATCACAAGCAAGATTTACACATGGTATTTATAGATCTTGAAAAATCTTTCAACCGTATCCCAAGAGCGCTGATTTGGCAAGCACTGCGTGCATAGAAGTCCCTGAGTGCTATATAGATATGATAGCTGACATGTATAGAAACGTTACAACAAAGGTATGATGCCCGGCTGGAACCGGCAGTGAATTCCGCGTTAATTTTGGTGTTCACCAAGGATCAGCCCTCAGTCCCTTACTATTATAACATCGTGATGGTCCTCACGCCAGATATTCAGAAGCTGGCTCCCTGGAACATACTCTAGCTAGACGGTGATGTCCTTCTTGATGAAGATCCAGTGGTTCAACAACAAACGCCAGAGATGTGGCGGCTTAGCATAGAAAAAGCGGGATTAAGGATTAGTAGAGAAAAGAGTACATGAACTGCACTGCAATTTTGCCTATAATAACAACGCACAACATGCTATCCACTTTCGAAGAACTATAATTAAAACAGTAGAAAATTTTAAGGATTTAGGCAGAAGTTATATCTAACGATGGCAACGTTGATAAAAATATCGTACACCGAATGAACACAGGCTGGCAAAGTGGAGAGCTATCAGGTGTACTCTGCGATCCAAGAATGCCCGTACGTAAAAAAGGAAAGGTATATAAAACCGCAGTTAGACCCGCCATGACATACCTATGGCGCGGAATGCTGGCCTCTCAAGAAGCAGCAGTCTGACAAACTACACGTCGCTGAGATGAGAATGCTTAGGTGGTCTGGCGGAGTAACTCTTTTGGAAAAAGTGTCCAACCATTACGCCAGAGGCACATTTAAAGTTAGACCCGCACAGATAACCTGATGGAGGCAAGACTCCGATGGTATGGCCATGTCATGAGGAGGCCAGAAGGCCACATAACCAGAAAAGTGCTCGATTGTAAAACTGGACCTAGAAATCGTCCGTCCCGACAACGACCCCGTCTTACATGGATGTCGTTAATCAAGAAAGATCCCGAAAATAGTGGAAACATAGACCCAACGACGACCCAGAACCAACATCTCTGGAGACGACAAATTAGGAGAGCCGACCCCAACTAAAAATGGGACAAGGCCAGATGAAGAAGAAGAAGAAGACATCATGGTCTAATTCAGGAAACAAACTACGCATTTGAGGTGACTTATACTAATACATGAAAGTACCTGCATAATGCATAATGAATGACGCGAGGAAAGACCACACACAGGTTATTGCAATATGCAATCCTATCCAATCAGAAACCCCATTCAGGTAGATTCAGCGGCTCAAGTTCAGCGCAAATGGCTATCCTTGACATTCACCTCACTTAGCTCTGTTTGCTATTGTACGTAACAGATGACAGGACATTCGCATAACAGCCGGTAACACGAGCCGCCGACTAAGTGTTCCATTGTTTTTCTACTCGGGAAACTCGTGCTATCTAGCTTATTTTATCTTAATGTGGAGGCGAAAATACTTCATCGGGACGTGGGAAGTAATTCAAGAACTTGAATGAGAAATGAATTATGGCTCGGAGGCCTATTTACAGTTTCCGTATAGCTGAAGATGGAATTATTTCAGACATGCAGAATTTTTGTTCACATTTACTTAACGGATTTCGAATACCATTAGCACTTGTTTGTGTCTGTATTGGTCTGCCTTTGCAAAGGGATAACGAAAGTTTACAGTACTAATTTACATTTGTAAACCTATAGATTAGCTAAGTAGCTTTTGGATATGTTGCCCAGTAGGTACCCTGGTAACTTTTTGACGAATAGTTTTCTGCGTTGGATTAAATGGTATTTTAATGCCTGTGATAATTATGATGTTCGCAAATTCCTGATGATCTGTGATGCATTCGTTTGTATTAAAAGCCGACACTAGTTTTCTGTGTATATTGAACATTTAGATTCGAATCAATCAATCTCTCCTCGTAGATAATGACGACTGACATTTGTATACTGGCAACCCAAACATTTGCAATGGAAACGTAACGTTATGGCGTGATAAAAATTGTGTCAGAAATAAAGGAGACAAAGGCATTTTAATTGCAACTGCCAACCTCAATTAGATCCAGAGTAAACTCATTCACACACCGGAGATGTTTTCATTAATATTCGCAGCAAACCTCAATTATTGCTCGGGTACGTAGGGGCGTATCAATTATTTATCTATCCATGTTCCATGTTTTAAATATCTCCCTGTTGGCGTATGTGTGTATTTAGCAATCTATGAAAGATTGTTAAGTTCTGAAAGTACTGAATAACATTTTGAGGTCGTCATCGTCAACATGTAGCTCGATTCCAATTTCCAAAACAACAACGAGTAACATGCATACATGCATATATGAATCTGTCTTGTATTGGTAATCGGTCTGAGCGTGGGCTCAGGTTGATAGTTACTAATAATTGTTGTTTGTCATTTTATTATGCCTATACAACATATACATAATATATCAATATATTGTTTCAAAAAAATAATAAACTATAACACACCTAATTCGTGGTTTGAATAACCTATTAAACTAGTAATATACACAGCGCTCCGGTCGATTAATTGTACATTTGAAAATATAAATAAAACATATACTTGTATGTATAAACTTTACACAAAGACCAAGCAAGGTATACGAAGCAAATTTTACAAATTAAAAGGAAACAAGTCCAAAGGGACAGAAAACAATACAGACAAGAGCAAAAAGGTCTTAAATAAATATTTCCTCATAAAACCGGAGCAGAGATCATTTCGAAATACCTTAGTACCTATTGAAATAAATCATTGGCACTCCAAACGCCGCTAAAGATCATGCCTAGAACTACCTAAACCAGTTTTCGCCGCGCAGTTTCATTAACGTTTGTCGCTTTAGATAATTCAATGAAACAGACAACGGGGACTCGTACAATTAAGCAAAGTCGCGCTAATCGCTTGCTCATCACCTACGGTTTTCTGCGTTTGCCAAAAAGAGGCCACACTTATTTTTTACTTGTGTCCGGTAAAAAGCGTGTGATTATAGACTATAATCAAGGTCACACGGAGCTTGCTAATAGATTGTGGACTCGCGCGCTTGGCTCGTTGCTCGGTGGACGAGGCTGCGACTATTGTGTAGGGTTTTGCGTTGTTTTGTTTTTGAGCGGCCATTTTGTTTTAGAAGGGATGGGATGGGAGCGTTTCAATGCTGTCGACCTTTCTGCGCAGGCATTAGATTTAGTTTGAACCGTTTTACCTGAAATTTGGTATGAGCATTTAAATCACTAAGTATGTACCTGAGTACATAGAACTTGCAATTCTTGCAAAGCATCGGATTATTCAAAGAATTATAAACTTGCATCATTCGTTGTTTTAGTTACCTATAGGTTGAGAAGACATTTTATTGTAACGAAAGTTTGATCTGAATATTTAGGTATCAATAACAACCTTAACATTTCCAATGCAATGAACTGAGTGTTTCTTTTAATAGAAAAAGTGTCTCCGAATGTGATCCATAACGATAGAATCGGATGTCCGAGGGAATTGGTGGGCAGTGTGTCCGTCACGAGGAGGCAATCATATTATAAGTAGGTAATAGCCATACCATAGAACGACTCGGCATCCGAAGATTCGATTGGCTTCGTACAAGCCATGCGATACTGGATTTATGTAACAATCCCAACTTGGAGAAAAAACTTGTGGCGTAAGCCTGACATATTTAAATATGTACGACTGTACGTGGCAGCGAGCCAACGTTGCCAATATTTAGGAAAGGGTGCCTCCACTAAATTGATGAATGTACGAAATAGGATGTATGTATGTATGTGGGTACGGAATGACCACGAGCAGTCTTTCATGTCATGGCCCGAAACCGCCCGAGCATCTCGATTCATTAGCTTGTGTGATCAATGACTTCAGAGTTGGCTCCTATACGCTGGAGACGTACCGAAACGAAACGATCTTCGTCGTTTATAATGTCGTAAAGCCGGGAAAAGAATGCGAGTCCTTGAATGCTGTAATGGTTCAATATTTAAACGTTTATTGTTACCGAAATCTCATGGGCAAATTCCTCCGCTCGATAATCAAATCGATACTAAATAAACCTGGTGGAAATCAGAGTAGCGTAGTGGTGCGGGGCGGGGGCGCGGCAGGCGGAGGAGGCCTGGGAGGGGAGGGGGGGGGGGGGGGGGGGGGGGGGCAGGCACCGCGTGCGCCGCAAGGTCAGGGGCCCCTGTGCGCGCACTTGGCCGCAAACCTTCGTACTACGCGCAGGCGCGACTATTGACCAAAAGTGGTATTGTAGGATTCACAAGCCCGCTCTGTTGTTAGCGTCTCGAATGTTTAGGTTCGGAGGTACCCGTAGGTACGCGCCGTATTTATATCTTTACGATTTGTTTTCGCTGACATCACTCGTAGCGGACGGATCTAGTGCCGGACCGGGCCTGTGTCGCTCGGGTGGTAGGACACCTGCTGGCACTAAAAACGGCCGAATAAGCCTAGCTGGTTCCGACGCGTCTAGTTATGTTCGTGAAAAAATGGCGCAAAAACTGTGGATGCCGCGTACGCGGCGTGAGAAATATCTAACTCATTTCCTAAGGTTTAAGCAATTAATAATTGCAAACGAGTTCGTCTCCCGTCCCGCTCTGGCTCGACGATGGCGGTTCGCGGAATAGGCAATTACTTACATTTTGTAGATTTCGTATTGGAATTTGATGTCTGCGCTGTAGTAGGTCCCACTAGTGGGAACTCAGAGCCTGGGCCGGATCACAACGCTTCAAGTTTTAAACATTTTAAAAATTTTTAGACGGCCTAATAAATTATATTTACTTAGATTGATGTTTTTTGCAAGTGATCGGCTGCATATTTCTGACATAAATTGGACGTTGGGCGCATTAGTAGAGTAATTTTTCTTTCAATTTTATATTTTGCGCATCGATTAAATACACTTATTTAAACCGAAAAGATTACATAAACTGCTCCTGGTAGTCGCCCTAAAATGATGAATAGTATTCTAATTCCTTTTTTTATTACCAGTTCAACCAGTTGAGACCCCGGTTCAATAAAATAGTATTGAAGTGTACAAAATGTAAGCTATAATGCGACCAACTTATCTGTGCAACGGCGAAATTAGGAACTATGACTGTCGTGCTGAAATTTCATACGATTGTCAGTGTCTGCGTTCGAGTGCTCTGTGCGCGAAGATTGTGGCGACATCCTTCAGTTCACAGTAAAGTTGGTCGCACTGTAGCGTTTTATTTAATGTGAAGGCATTCCTCTCGTTCGTTTAGGTTTCTGAACGTGATAAGATAAGAAGTGAAAAATTGCTTCCGAACGTGACTTTTAGTTCTGTTCTGGTTGATCCTTCCAAAATTTATCTAAAGATTATGATGTCGTTTTGGAGAAGAAATTGGGCCATAGACGATGGTGACTTCAGTATTAGCTCTAAAAAGTGGTCATGTTCCTTAAATTTCAGCTTGAATAACTAATATACGGAAATTTATATTAAAGCAACCTACCTCGTTTGACAGGATTGAAATGTAATAGCTGCTTATCTGATAGGTACCGAAAAACATTAGACAAAGACGACAAAGTACATAATATTAAATGAGACAAACTCTGACTAAACTTACAGGAACAAAAGAAGCATTTTTACGATAAAAAGTATACAGATCTATGAATAACCCAAAACATGTGTTTAGTACAGAACCCTCATTGGAACAATATCAAAGAGAATAATATAATATATGATTGCGCGAGATTATAATTCGTTGTCCTATTTGGGAGTAGGTATTTATTGTGAACGCGCAGTTTCTGTTTATCTGTTGGGGAAATAAATGCGAGTGCGGATCAACCGCCGAGGTCGGGTCGGTTCTAGGAAATAATAGGTTGCAAATCTCCTGGAGCTACTGAAAAATAAGGAAAACGGGTGTAAAGCATAATTGAGGCCTACTCATGACTGATTTCATTAATTAACGTATAAACATTATAATTGCTAAACTAACTTTATCCTATTTGTTACCTATTCACAAAGAAAACGGGTTTAAATCATAACTGACGCCTACTCATGACTGATTTAATTAGTTAATGTATAAACATTATAATTGCCAAACTCTATTCTATTTGTTACCTTTTCACGGTGTGTAGTTTCTGCTGACATCACTCGGAACGGACGGACTTGTGTAGCAGGGACCGGGCCCTGTCCTGTATCGTCCGGGTCCGGGTGGTACTGGTAGGGCACCTGCTGCTGGGACGATTTTGATGAAACATGCATAAAGGTAAGATTACCTTTGGATGCTACGTAAGAACCTGCTCGAACAAGAGCTCGAATAGTGTCCATCATCCTATGCAATAGACATTTCATCGTATTTATTATATTATATATACACTTGTATCTTAGATGCTCTCCGAATGATTAATTTTCTACTCTGCACCCACTTGAAGCATCTCTGTTCGGCCCTATGGTTGACTGGTAGAGAATGCCATTAGGCATTAAGTTCGCCATTTGTACTGACTTTTGTTTTGTGCAATAAAGTTTAAATAAATAAATTACCTAAACTCTACGGATGAACATAGGATACATTATTTTTGAGTTCTCTCATCATGACTGTCATCATCATTTACTACATTTAAAATCTCCGTCTATACATTAAACCGTGAAATTATCAGTTTAAAAACAGACTTTCAAACTAAATTCACAAATACTATAAACCACGATGGTTGTAATTCGTTTAATAATGCATTAGCTAGATCCTTAATGGCTCGCTCGTTCTACATGTACCGTTCCAGTTCCAGCATCTCGCGCCGCCGCCTTAACCAAAAGAAAAAAAAGTTACAATAGAAAGATAATGTAATGCAGTTTTGTTGTGTCCGATTTATCGACACTATCGATAAGTCCACACCGTCATCCATCAATCTGATCTGCCTCGACTTGCAAATGTAATAAAAGCAGATTCCCTCCGTAAACAGTCTCTCTGGCGCCTTTATTAGCTCCCGATTGTTTGTCTGCATGTAACAACAGCGGAAATTAAAATGTTGTTCAAACTTTAATTAATTCTTCTCGAACAACAGGATGTGGCTGGGACTTGAGCCCTGACACGTGGAGCTGGAGCCACAGAGAGAGGAGAACAATCATCACTATACTCTAAACTACAATCAAATTCCATCAAACGCACCACAGTGTTGCCATTACAATTGAACAGTTCAATAATATTATATTATCTTCTGGAAAAATTCATTCGAATCGAATTCATAAATGTTAAATTAAAACTATTTTGTGGTAGAAACATTCAAATTGCAACGAAAACACTTCAGATTTCAGCAACATTTATTCTTCGTAGTAGTCTTAAAGACAGAACAATGGATAAAAATCAAGTTCGACTATTCAGTGGGATCACCGGCTAGTAATGAAATAAATATGGATATATGAATCGACGGCAAAAAAAGCGGAAACGATGTAAACGCCAATGAATTTCCTTGGCGTTTACAGTTTTTCCGTTTTTTGCCGTCGGGATGCTTATTCCTCACGTAAATCTCAAGATAATGCTTGTTTTTTCACTTGTAGCGGGCTAATTATATTTTTATCACATAAAAAGGCTGTTTACATCTAAAACGTTGCTGCACTGAGATGCCATTGTGTCATTGATATTGCTTGGTAGATAATTTAATTATGAAGAACACTATACATTTTAAAATTTACCACTCGAGTAAGCTGAAGCATCGAAAGGAAGAGTAATCTATGTAATGTAACTATTCCGCAACTTTTTCTCTCGTTTGTATAAATAATAAGTTGAAACCTCGATACCCGTTGTTAGAATCAATTAAAGATATATGTTACTGTAAATGATAGGTTCAGCCATTGTAAAGTATAGATACATTTTATAAATACGAGTAGAAACGAGTTGAAGTATTTGAATATAAAAATTCATATAATAAAAATATATCATTGATTTCGAGTAACTTTTACAGACTTATAGATTTGGCTAGTATGTACTGATATATACCTATGTTAATATTTGCGTCTTTCAATACATATTATATTAGAGTTATGCCTCTAGAAAAGCATCTAAGGCTATACATATATACATAATCAATGCTCGTGCTCATCATATAATTATTTGGTGTACCAGGACCGCTGGCTTGTATCTTCGTAGTCTCTTCTTTTAAGCCAATACCGTCGTGGATAACGATAACGAATTAAACCTGACTAAAACCAAACTAACCAAATGTACAAGTATTAACGCTAAACCCACCATACCAAGAGATCTGCATCATTGCTGGCAATGAAACGGTGTATTCCGAAGGGCTTGAATCTTTTGTCATTAAACAAAGCGCTTTTTGCACATCCTCTCAAGTCCATTTAACCAGTCTCTAATAAACTAAGCAGAAATAAGGTCGAAGTACCAGATTCGCCACTAAGGGCCAAGCCGGCCCATCTGCCCCACTGCTAGTGATGCGACACGCATACACAATGCTATTATATCGTTTTTTATTGAGATTAAGATCATTTATGGTAGCTGTACATATCTATTATTAGTTAGTTATTTTTGTAACCGATTCACTCTCGGTAAACTGGTGAGCCGGACCTTTTGAAGGGCTCTTAATACCAAGCCTGTAAAAACATAGAAGATTATTCAGTTTCGAATATAGGACGTATGCACATTATTGCCATATGAAAGCTGATTGTAGCGCCACTATCTCTGGGCAGGACTGACACTTGTTAGGCTATACTGACCTACTATTACTGACCGAGTTCAAAAAGGCGGTTTGTAGGATTATCTTCGTTAATGTCTGCCGCATATTTAATGCAATTTAAAAGAAATAATTAGGACAAATCATCGACAGATCGCGAAACCCTCTGTGGCTCGATTCCTGCCGCGGCCTTGGGCGGCGAGGCCCTATTGCCACCGAACTAGTCTTTTTGCTCTCCTAATGCAAACGAGTTCGGAACAACGCCGTCTATGACCATTGTCGGCTTTCCGATCGACGGAGACATGGGATTTCCTTTGTGATCGACTGATCGTTAATAATATTATTAAAACGACTGATCGTTCATATTTTAGGAAAACGTTTTTCTAATGGGGCGAGGTACATAATCGTTGGCTACAAGGCATATGTAATGAGTTGCCTTATACCTATCAAAACTCTTTCATTTTGCTTCGGCAACTGGATGCGACGTTGCTTTAGGTCTACGTCAAAAATATAACATCTATGATGGTCCAAGTGTTGGAAGACTTGGAAGTCTGTAAGTTTGTAACAGCATAACAATCTGTTTTCGATTGTGATAGATAACTGATGATAATCATCTTCATTAACTTGCCTCCTGTGTTCAATAGTGCAGTGAGAATATTGTAAGGAAACCTGATAGTTTGAGAAAGTTGATGTAAATGTACAGAATCCGTCAAGTTTACTGAATTTTAATAATTCTAATTTCGTTCAGTCCGTATACTTATTAGAATCCAGTAAGCGGTTCAACAGGCTTAGTCCCTTGAACTAACCTTGCTACTCCTGCTCTTGACATGTTTCCTTGATACGTCATTTGGAAACATCTCTTGATAGGATCTTTTAAATTCGCCCCAAGCGTAAGGAGCTCGAATTCATTCTCATCCGATTACGACTAAGCAAAGAGGGCGATGTTTATTGTGTATTGATAGACGTCGAATTGTGTTCTGATTTTATCAAGTTCCACTTCAATATAAACGATCTTGCAAAGAAGAATTTCGAATTTATGACAGTATCGAAGGGGACCTACTGGCAATGGTAATTATGTCCTTACGGTTTTATACTTAGAAAACCATTTATTTTGATTTCATCATGTTTGTTATGATTTCTGAATATTCATTGAATATACATTGTGTTCATTTAGATTTGATCTTGTATCTGATTTATAGCACGTATTGATGATAATGATAAGTTCTTTAATGTTCGGTGTCCTTTGTACTGTCAATGTATTATATGTATAACTGAATATAATTTTCATTGAAAACTTCCTTCATTCTCGGTAGCGTAGGTATAGTTAGGTGGTCTGAAAGCCCAAAAACATCGATCAGTACCGGCGTTTTTTTCTTATAACAGTTTTTTTTATTTTGTTTTAAATAAGACATAAAAACCGGTTAGGAATTATACTTTTTCCACACACCCCAAGTGCACGTCAAGACATATAATGCCTCGATACTTCAATAGACAAAACTCAGCTAAACAACAACAAACGCAAGGAAGCACTGACAATAACCCTTAGGAAGGGTTGCCTGCCCCTGTCTAGATCTTTATACTTTATCTGAAGGGACGTTGTGGAAGGTCAGGCCCTTTATAGCGAAGGGTCCAGTGCAGCTATAGTGGTACACATATGTACCTATACTACTTATTGTGGTGGTGTTGAACTCGCTCGGCTTGTTTGCATAATTTTTAGGGTTCAAATTTTATGAAGTTGTGTGTCTAAATGTTTCGAAATTCTGTTAGCCATTCATTTAATAAATCTTGTTTCAGTTCATCATCTGCAAAATATTGTGCAATTTGCAAACAATATGAAATATTGTATTGAAATTTGATGATTGTGACCAGTGCAGATGTTTCTGTATTTGTAATAAGCACGAAACACAGCCGTCTTTAGTTGCGAATCGCAATATTCAAATAAATTGTCTCTATGATTATCACTTGAGTTCTTTTAATGTAATATGTTATACAAATTTTAGTATTTTTGCTGTTTTTACTCAATCTACATAAAGACACACAAAAAGTCTTTGTTTAGCTTAGCATATAATATACATGCTATGCTCTCCTTTACTTGCATAAATATCCGTACCCTAATGTATCTTCATTGTTTTAATTCGCTTACCGTAATTTACATATATCCAAAGGGTTTGTCAACTCTACACAAGACAGGCGGATTTTAATTATGAATTCAAGAGTGAAAACCATTTTTTTATCTATCTACGTTTTATTGCTACTTAAAAGGATTTATTACCGTTTATGCCCCTATTTGATACAAGATGAATGATACAAGGAAAAATATATAACTTAATTATCTGACGCAGAAACCACAATGAAACCAATATGTACGAGTCATCAGTTTGACGAAAACGGTATGTGGTGTGCGTGTGCGTTATGGCAAACTCATGCTATCTAGATATGTCGGTAACATAGGTACTGTAGGTCTTACAGACCTTTGTGGGTGCAGAGGTTCTACGCAAGTCTGAGGCCGAACGTGCGGTTTTGTGGAAAACAAGTAACTGACGGATAAAATGGAAGTCTCCTAAATTAGCGGCAGATGAAAAATGTAAACAGCATTGTAGGGTTGTTCCGAAATGTGTCCATAAGTAACCACGTGGAGCCGTACATTTGTTATGGAAGGGCGTGGCTGGTGAGTCAACACTCAACAGGACCGGGGCCCATTAGCGGGCGCAGCACATGCGTAATACGTGCGTGCGACTATTGCTACTGTTTGCCGAATACGATTCAAAACACCCGGCGAAAATACGAGAGTTGTGATGACATATGCAATTGCGTGTGAAAAAGAAACCTTAATAGTATTTGATAACAGTGATAACGAGGATAAATCCTCGAAAATCATCTGCTCACCGGGGACAGATCGGTCTCATTTCGTTTTTGACAAGACCACCAACCGCGCATTGAATTTTTCGAAGACATGTGAGTTCCTTTGAGAATTGCCATAAGAACTTGCCCAAAAATCTACTACTAAGATATGAAAATGTGTATTTTTTTTTTTTTTTTATGTCATAGGGGGCAAACGAGCAAACGTATCGCCTGATGGAAAGCGATTACCGTCGCCCATAAACACCTGCAACACCAGAGGAGTCACAAGTGCTTGCCTACCCGGAGGACGAAGATGGAATGCCTCTATGCTAGTAATTTCACCGGCTATCTTACCCCCACACCGGAACACAACAACATGAAGCAATATGCGAACAAATTTAGTGGATGAACAAGCGACGTCGGGTGAGGCTGGTTGTATTGTGACATTGACATGTGACAATTTCCTAGTCGGTGACAAGTTGACAACTGACAACGTTTACGTTTGCTATTACTAAAATCTGAAAAAAAATGTTTGTATATTTAATTTTTTACACACAATATGTGCAAGCCACTTGACCGTCCGACGATAGCATAGTACCTATCCAAAACCAATATGCTCCTAACCGTCCGCGGATACCTTACTATCCAAGATTGGAAGACGGAACAGTTGATTATAGTGGCATCTAGTGGAATGATTCGGCATTATTTACTAATTATCTTGATGCAACAACGTAGCCTAACCAAATAGTTTGCTGTAAAAAATATAGATGGCAGTGTAGTTACGCTAGTTTTGTAGAAAGTTGAGGACGCGCAGCGCGGGGCGTGCGTCGCTAAAAAAACCCGGACGGTTGACAGGAAAATAGTCTCGCGGGCTGGACGGTCAAGCAAGTGGGAAAAGTAAAATGTTTTTATTAATTTGTCTTCGAATAATTACGATACAGGACTACGATTTCACCCAGTATAAAAGGATTAAAAATCCTTTTCCCCTTCCCAGTAGTCAGCTCACCTCTAGGTGAACTGACTAACGATCTATCGTCAGATATCCTACGCGGGATGAAAAATTGTTCCTTCCTCCTTCGGCGTTGGTTTGTGCTCTAGAGGCTCGTCGCCGTAGAAAAATGACTTATCACACATGTATATGCGACTACAATACGGTACCTACATATATGATACAGCTCAAATCTGCTACTCTTTACGAAATGTCAAAAACTATCTGTTATTATAAAGATACTGGCTCGTGAAGTCAGAAAAATCTGTAGTCAAGACACGTCTTGTTTTTAGTTTTTGTCCATTAAACATAGTATAATGTCCAAAAGTTAGTGGTAGGTACCTACCTAGTTTATTTGGTTCCGTGTACTTATAGTTAGTGGTTTTAATAATACAATTTTTTTCACTACAGTCAAATATCGTATTATATTAACCGGGTATCAATTTCACAACTGAAAGGTTGTCTGGAATAGATTACATTTTAGCGATAAGACCGCCTGTTGTCTACCGCTATTTACTACCGCTATAAACTTTTATTTGTGTGCAATAAGGTATTGTGGTTGTTGTTATACAGCTGTGTTTTTTAACTGTTTCTCTGCCTGCTGTTGCTTTCATACTATTTTCTCAAATGGGTAAGGTACTTACGATTTTTACTTCTAAAGTACTCAAGAGCTTGATTTGCTGAGGTTTTCATACTCCTCCAGTTGGCAAGGACCTTAGTGATCGACAATAATTCATGATAATTAAGACTACACTGAGAAGGAATTAAGAAACCTATGTCCAGCCGAAAAACACATTTCGACTCTCGAAGATATGTTGTTTTTAAGAAAAAGTTATCGGTCAATGTCGAAATTTATGAGACTGCTATCGCTTATCTATAAAAATAATTGTCAATCTATGGAGTGAGATTTTATATCAGCCATAAAATATTTAATAAATAACAAGTTATAAATACTTTATCGATAAATAAACCGTTGTCGGTAAAAGCCGGACGTAGATAAGAACCGAAAATCATAAATAGACTATCAGAAATGGTCCCGACAATCACGCGAATATTTCTATTAATATTATCATATATATATGTGTGTCTAAAGTTAGGACACTTATCGACTTTGCCAAAGTGATTTTTAGCGACATCGCTAGTGATTGTGTTTGCAACAAACAAACGAGGAAAAAATGTATGGGTGTCGTAGAAATACGAGAAGTTAAATATTTAATTTTAATTTAATTTAAAGCGATGGGATCGTAGGCGCTCGTCGTCATGGGTCGGCGTCAGCTATCTTGGACGATGTCACCGGAGATCGCCAAAAGCGGGATCACTGACGTAATGTGGAATGAGCTCCTGTGTCGTTTTAAAATAAAAACAAACTAGGCACGTTTTATAAACCGATTCCTCTGAGCCCCAAGGAATCGACAAGTAGGTACGGAGTGTGTACGGAGTAATATAAAATGAATTATTTTTCAGTCTATGATGTAGAGATATCGTATTTTGAAAGTTACCCCCTATCAAACAAAAGTATGTATGTACCTATGTATGTAAACACTTTATTGTACATAAAAACAAGAAAAACACATTACAAAGGAATAAGCATGTACAAAGGCGAACTTATGAACTTAAGTATGTATTACATGTACCTCCTATAAAGAGACTTGTAGGAATTTTTAGACGTCATATATGCACGTACACATAATATCTATAGTCTGCCGCTAATCATCGAACAAACTAAACCCGAAACTTGGTGTGTGTTTTTAGCTTTGTACTTTTATTAATAATATGTACCTATAGGTATGCTATTTTCAACCCTAAACAGATATTTGCATAAAAATAACCCCTAACCCGAGCAACTCAAACTTTTTTGTGTCAAGAACTCTTAGATATTTCACATTCTGCCTTAACACCGCGTCACATACCAATAGAAAAACTACAAAAATGCGACTGGTTACTATTATACACCTGTAGCCTGAACTGTTGTTATTTACAAACCTAATCAGATACCTACACCTGCTTACTTCATCTCCCGTTCAAAATTAGCCCCTAAACCAAGACACAGAATCGACTCGAAACAAAATACACATTTGTATCGAGAACTCAAAACAAACTCCACCGTCTGCCGTAACGCCGCGTAACATATACCAACGGAAAAACCAGAAAAACCCAGCGGCCGCGGCGAGCGACTGTGAGCCTTGCGCCGCGGCGCTAGGGCCTGGGGCGGTGCGCAGGCGGCGTGGCGTACGCGCGCGTCGCGCAGCGATTCACGCGCGGGCCCGCGGGCCCCGGGC
This sequence comes from Apotomis betuletana, assembly GCA_932273695.1. Lineage (NCBI taxonomy): Eukaryota > Metazoa > Arthropoda > Insecta > Lepidoptera > Tortricidae > Apotomis > Apotomis betuletana. The sequence continues at coordinate 35,556,565 of OW026300.1, read as the reverse complement.
ACTGACCTCGCCAAAGATTAGTTAATACACATTAGACGATTTTAGGGAATGCAAACCGGTAATATTTTCTAACTTGGTAATTTACCGGTAATCCGGTAAATTCTCTACAAATAATTACCAGTTTGCATTCCCTAGACGATTTGCGAGTCGACACTACGGCATTAAGAGGAAATACCACTGCCAATTTTTCCATTCAAATCGAGGTTTGACGTTCTCGTCTGTTTTCTCCTCCAAGGCTTACCTATCATAAAGAAATTTTAGGAAATGAATGTTAAGCTTTATGTGATCTATTTGTTGGCAGAAATGTGAACTCATAGCTTATCTGATTACTTTGTCAATCTGTATGGATTTATATATATATATATATATTTATATATTTGTATATATCCTATAGGAATATGTATTTATTATAAGTATACATATATCTTTTGAAAATTGTTTTAAGTTAGTTGCACCGCCCACAATTTGTCTGCTTAGCCCAATGGTTGACTGGTAGAAAATGCCCTATGGCATTAAGTCCGCCTTTTGTACAATAAGTTTTAACTTTGTGCAATAAACTTCTTTTGTGCAATAAACTTCTTTTGTGCAATAAAGATTAAATAAATAAATATAAGAAAATGTTTTAATTTGCGCAAAAATGGAAACGGTGTTCTCAATTGACATTCGATTGGTGGGAGGGACGTGGGACTCACTGACACTACTTTTTGACTCAATGTATAGTAGAGGCTTAGGGAAGAATAGTAATAGCAATGGTTATATGGATTACCTGAAATGATCAAATTGAATACGGCAGCTAACTTATTCATATAATAAACAATATAGAATGATTTTAGGATAAAGCTCATTCCGGTGTTTTGTGTGCACTAGATACCGGACGGCGATATCGTCCGGAAATAACCGGAGATCGAATAACGTTGAAAATTGACAAGTTGACGTGATTATTTTGAATGTCGAAGTGATGATCGAAATAATATTGTGCAGATATAACGAGTTGAAGTTTTTAACAAAAATTGCAACTCTTTTACGAAGACTGTGTAAGTATTTGTGTCTTATGCTGACAAACGTGCTTTTAACCGAGCTTTTAGCTTTAAATTGGTAATTGAACCGGTTATACAAATATATTTTAATTAGCTTCGTCTACGTAAAGCAATTTGTGACTAATTTTCGTCATTGAAGAAGCATAATGCCAGTCGTTACTTAGGACAAAAATAACCTAAATTGATACAAAATAAAAACTGAATTCGTTTTTTCAAGGGGGTTATTTTTCCAATTTAAAAATGCTCGCATTGTACTTAATTCAATAAGCCTCCCCAAGACGTCTGCCCTCAAACTTTATTGATTTCGCATCCACGTGTATTTGGCAATGATGGGCCATAATAGCCATCTTTATGGCTGTTATACTGTCGGTACCTAGGTGTCTATCTCTACTTGTACTTATGTGGGCTTCCACGACGGACGGACAACGTGGTTGGCGCAGTTTGTAGACACCTGCCTACTGAGCCGGCGGTCCTGGGTTCGAATCCCGGCCGGGGCAAATATTTGTGTGATGAACTCGAATATTTGTTCCTGGGTTATGGATGTCATCTTTATATATATTTTTATATTATGTATATATATATCGACATCTAGCACCCATAGTACAAGCTTTGCTTAGTTTGGGACTAGGTCGACTTGTGTATGATTGTCCCTTAATATTTATTTATTATGGGGACATTACTTTGGAGTTTTGAGTCCAAAACAATCTCGATGGCACTTTGAGATCTTCCTTGAATAGTATTTTGAACTTTCATGATTTCACATATTTATTTGCTATTAGATAATAACTAATTGTGATCTGACTTTGTTTTATGTGTTTTGTATTTCTTTCTTGTTAATGTATTGGTATGGCAAGAAAATTGTAATATAGCAATCGTGTATAAATATAAGTATATTATGTTTAGGAATTACTCCGTAGAGTCGTTTTCGAATCATAACAAATGTTCATATAGGTAACTATAATGGGTACACTACAAAACTCCGACATTTTATTGGTCCGAATGCATCACTATTCCGAATTTTCATAATTCCGAAAACCATGTTCTGGTGAAATTATTTGACTTTTTTTGGGATAACATATATATAACCCTAAACCTAACCTAATTAAATTGTGTCACATACCATCCACAGCAAATATCATCGTTTGGCGTGATAGCGCTTTCGGTATTATGAAAATTCGGAATTATGATGGATTCGGATAAATGAAACTTCGGAATTTTTGGGTGTTCTGCCGTGTAAAAATATAGGTACGCTCTATTTCGTAAATGAACGTCTAAATACTAAAAACCCTGGCAAGTGAGAAGAATCCCCCTGTGTAGTTGAGCATCAGTCATATATGATAGAGTTTCAGTGATAACGTGGTGTTAATGGCTTTTAGTATAAAGTTCTTTAATTATTTATTTAAGTACTGGTTACAATTAAATTGGCATACGCTAATAAATATTGAATTTGAATAGTTACTATAAAAATAAGAATAAACTATATTTTTAATAAAAAAAATATAGTTAAAACTAAAGGTCTTTGTTACACACTCTTTATAACAAAGACGTTTCTAGATGAAACTTTTCGGGACGAACCGAACCACCCTTCGGCCGTTATGTATAGGTGAACCGTAAATGAACAGCGGACCTATAATGTTTGCGTTTATTATGCGATAAAATGACAAAGCACCGTCACCAAATTGTGTATGATAGTCCCAATGTGTCCAATAATAATATTAATGTATTTTTCGCATGACATGACAATTATAAGTCCTCTGGTACTTATATAGTAAAGTAGTTTAAGCAGCCTATCACCGGCGGGAAAAATGACTTTTTCGCTGTGCGCGCGGGCCGGGCTGTCGCGTCTGCGCTGCGCCCCGTCTCTGCCGAAACGTCATGTTCGTAAACGTTGGGAAGTATTTTTTCTGGCATCTTACGCACAGCGCTAGGCCGAGTGACCTTGTGCCGTGTGCTATTCTCTAACGCGCCTCGGCCGCGGCCGGCGGTGCTGTTCCGTTTGCACGCACAACTTCACTTATGCGTAAGAGAAGGAGCGGCGTACGCGTCAAGGTGTCGACGGATGTGTTTCTCGGAGGATAGTACCGGTGTTAGTTTGGTAAATTAGGAAGTAGGCGATGGCGTGGTGGGGTCACGGTGGGTGCGTGTTTTCGATTCGGGCGGGTTGAGAGGCTCGCAGAAGGGCGCGCGATAACGCGGCTATTCTCACGGAAGCGACGTATTTTGCGGTGACCACGACGGGACTAGAAAAAGCTGGTGGTTTTGGCATTTTGTCGCTGTAGGTACTGGGACAATATGACAGACAACAGAGACAAAGGCGTTAAAATATGCAGACTTTTCCCTATTGGGTTTGTTATATTTATATAATCTAAGAGGCTGTTTATCTCACAATCGAGATGTTTCGTTGAAACTGGAATTCTGTCTCTGAAGTTTACAATTCATAATGGTGGTAGCCACCGATATTATTCGCGACTGGCGCCTAAAATGAAATAAATTATGAATATAAAAGTATTACTAGTCATACAATCGTTGGCAGTTAGTATTGAAGCAACATATTAGTGCCTAGGGAAATAGGTCTCCGAATTGACTGCTAACGTATTTCAAACTTATGTATTGCAAGTAATTCTACTAGCCAAACAGCTTTAAGCCCCGTTGAAAATGAAAAGAAAAATTGGGTAGCTACTACACAGTTATTAGCGTGTAGTGTATCTGTATGCCTATGTAGTTGCAATGTTGATACTTAAGGGAAAGCAGGTAGAATTCATACAAGTTTTACCCTCCTCCTTAGTCGGTCTCATGTGTTGAGGATCGAGACTGCCGTGATGTGCCGTTTCAGAAAATTTCCGGAAACTTCCTCATTTTATATGGGAAATGTTCTCGGGAACTTGCACTCCATAGAAATCGGGAATATATAATATCTCTCATCGTGACCCCGTCTATCCATTTGTCGCCAACGCACTCGATCCTGATGCGCCAGCCTGAAGGCCTCATGAATGGCATCTTGACTGCCTTCAGTAGTAAGTCCGTCCAGCGCGTTGGTCTCTTGCCCTGCCTCTTGCCAGTTACAAGCAGTCGCTCGATGGAGTTTCAGGGTTTTCCTCTAAGGCTAGTACAAAAAAATAAATAATAGAACTGCATGGCACTGGTACCAAATGAGGCAATTGCCTAATGACTAGTCGTAAGTGTGCCATTAAAAAGCGTTATCATGCATACTAGTTGTACAGTCAGCAGCATAAGTATGTGCACAAACATATATATCTACACACGGACTCTATCTAGAGAATAAGGGTTGTACATGCTTGGCTAGTTTTGCTGCTGACTATACCGGGTAGTCATCATCACCCAAAGCATGTCGGCAAGCACATTCGCTCGTTAAATTTGTTAAGGAGAAGATATTATTTTAATTTCGCCGAATATGGACGAATATGAAACCAGCCAAACCGTGGAAATCTATCTACACAATAATCGTATACATTTGTGTTATCATTATGACAAGCGTTCGAACGAGCACTAATGTCCTAAAACTTACATTCGCTGTATGTACAGTCGAGTTCATTTACATCTACACACTTACGAGAACAAAAATATCTGAACACGACCCGATTGTCAGGAGCATAAAATCGTGTTCAGATATTTATGTTCTCGTAAGTGTGTAGATGTAAATGAACTCGACTGTACAGCCTCGTCCCCGTTTCCGACGGCGTTAGCTTCCAAACAATCAGACAGTTTTCAATTGTATAAATAATTCCAAATCGAAGGACATGTTCGGAAACACAGCATTAGCATCTAAAACGGTTCTTTGTTGGGATTAGTGTTGTATTACGGAGTTGGATCGAAAAATGGTGATTTAAAGTATTTGTAGTATTAATATTGGGTAAATACTTGGAATCCTGCGTCAGATAATAGAATTATCTAACTTACGTGGCCTATATCCTAGCTTATTACAACTGACAGCTATAGAATTTAGTAAAATGAAGATCACTTTATTGTTAGAAGCAGCTTTAATTCCAATACCTCACTAATTTGGTCTTGAAATCAAGTTTTTTCTTAGGTACCCACTCAGTACCGGACGTCAGTCCTTCCTACATTAGGTAAGTATAAATAAGTACCTAATAGGGTTTAGCATCCCTGAAAAAATAGCCCCCACGTGGTTTACAAAAAAAATAATCGCCCACATCTTAGAGATAGTCTTTCGCAAAGAAACTTGCGTGTAAAGTTCTCAAATTATAATTGTTACTTTTAAATCCGAAGATAAATATTAACCTAAATACATAGCTTACGGATTCAGCTTGACAGGGGCATATAAATCGGGACATAATCGTGTTCAAAAGGTGTTTAACAAAATTTAAGGGGGTCTTCATTAAGTAGGTCGTTATTGTACAGTCGCCATCAGATATATCGCAGCATATAAGGCAATATATCTGATGATGACTGTACAGTCTGTACCTAATGTCCTAAGTCCTAATCGTGTTATGGTCTTACAGCATAAAGCCCTTTTCATTTTAAAACCCGCTGTCGAGATGTAGTTTACGCGGCGGCGGTAGGTAGAGGCTTACTTAATACGTGACGTAGGTACCTAAACTATAAATACCATGTATGAGAAGGAAACACCTCCAGCAAGCGGCTCGGTCGATTCGCCTTGACCCAGCGGTTAAATCTCATCGATTGACATGCGACATTCGACGAAATGTCGTGCCACCGAATACTCGAAATAGAACAGGACAGCTACTTCATGACTTCTTTCACGGCTGCTGAATGTATTCACTGGGTGTACCCAGTCACGAAATATCCAACTTGGTACTTTTTTCTAGTCAGTATACCTACTAACTACCGGAACTGCGTATCCATATATATATATTTTTTTTACAATCATACACAAATATATATATATTTTAAAAGAGAATTCATTGAAACCCAAGTTTAAACCCTTGAGACTAGAAAGGTGATAGTCTTGCTTACTGTTTCTCTTTTATCATTCCCTTACGGGTGAAGACCAAAAAGTTTGCAACGTTAACTCACCCTTAACTCACTCAATTAATATATACAAAAAATATATGTATATAATATATGGATAATATATGGAAAAATATATGGATATTTGTGTCAAAGTCTCCATTGTGCGACAACAGTTAAACTTTCAATAAGTACCTTAATGTTCTATTTTAAGGTTCCTTATTGTATCGTTATTTTTTGTCGCACAACGGAACTTTTTCAATTGTTTTTAATTCTTCGCTAACTACGACTTAATTTCATCCAACTTTTTGGTCCTGACCCTTACCCTTATCGCGTTTATTTAGGAGCGGTGACGCCACAGCATGTTTTTTTCCTCCATTCTTCCCTATTACTCGTCATCTCGTCGTTTGCTGCCTTCTTATTAATATCATCTTTCACAACATCCATCTATCTTTTCTATGGTTTTCCTCTTTTTCTATATACGTCCACATTCATGCTTAACGCATTTCTGGTTGCGTGGCTTTCCTCTCTTCGCATCACGTGGCGGTTAGCTTGGAGCTTCTCCCTAATTGGTGCTACTTTCAGACTTCCATACATACTCATTTCTTATTCTGTCTATAATGTTTCTCTTTATGATGTAGAAACTGAATAACGGTGGCTCTACTTGAAAAGAACAGTTCTGTCTGACATATTCATTATTTCATCAATTTCAAACCTTTGAAAGAGGAGCTGCAATTTCGTTAAGGACTTCTTTGGCGTGCGAACACAACAGAAGGCCATAAAATGTAAACCTATAAAACTTTATCTATTTAGTCACACAAGGCCACGGTCACTATCCCTTTTCTTTTATTATTATTACAGAACTCATGTAATGGTAACTGACAAAATTAATAAGTATGCAGGCAAATAAATAGAAAAACCATGGATGATGAGAAATCTGAATCACGTTAATTGCTTACGAATAATTTTATCCCAATTTAGTAAAGTTTGATAATGCCTATTGAGCCCACCACGAAAATTTAAATGAAAAACCCTCAATATTGGAATTTGAGACGGCTTTTTCCAAAATCATGCATACTTCCATAACCGTCGAGCTGTTGTCAGTACGCACAGGTTCTTTTGACAGCATACCAATGCTGTTTCTATTGTTTCTGGTAGGTACCGAAACCTTAGTACTTGCGAGATATCTAATTACTTAATTAATGGAGTACGAGGCCAGTGTAGTTAAAATCTTGATTATATTGAAAATGCATCTTTGTTGGGTGAGATATCGACGTCACTTCTATGGAACCGACCCATGGCACGCGCTATTTCTTAAATAAATAGCAAAAACTAGTTTGTCAAAAAAAGTTGCTAACTTTTCATTCAATAATTTTAGTAATGGAGTCAAATTATCTTAGTTGAATGATAGATATGGAATCACTACATAGTATAAAACAAAGTCACTTCCTGTTTGACAGTCCCTATGTATGCTTAGATCTTTAAAACTGCGCAACGGATATTGATGCGTTTTTTTTAAATAGATAGAGTGATTCAAGATGAAGGTTTATATGTATAATACATGCATAATTAACTACTGGTTTCATGTCTAATTATTTCGCCGTTCAGGGATGCCGTCTCTGGAATTCACTCCCTCTCTCGATCAGACAAGCCCCATGCAAGGTAGCTTTCAAGTGTAGGTATGCTGCGTAAGCTTATGTGGAACAAGAGTCCGAATAGTTCATCCATCATCCCATGTGGTAGACTTCCGTATATAATTATTTGTATTCATTATTTATATATATATATTTATAGTGTGTAAATATACGTATGTATCTTTGTATATTCAGTAGGTAACCATATTAAGTATTTACTTGTACCACACTTGTACCCTAGATGCTCTCTATACAATTAGATTTCCGATTTGCACCAACTTCTAGTATCTCTGTTTGGCCCTATGGTTGTCTGGTAGAGAATGCCATTTGGCATTAAGTCTGCCATTTGTACTGACTTTTGTTTTGTGCAATAAAGTTTAAATAAATAAATTAGATAAATAATAAATAAATAAATAATTTATCAGCATTGCACCCGTGCGAAGCTGGGGCGGGTCGCTAGTAAATTATAAACATCAAACATCTTCAGGTTATCAGGTGTATTTTTACACCTAGGTATATTAAACTATTATATTTAATTGTGAAAATGGTACTTTCTTTAATCAAAATCCAACATGAAAATTATAATCATAAAATCCGATTTTCAAGTTTTGCGTACAAAGAAATTTAGAAAGTAATTTTCCCTCGGACAAAAGCTAAGAAAACAGTGGAACCGCACAATACCCGCTGAATCACTGAAGAAGCCTCGCGCGTGTGCGCAAATGAAGTGTTCCATTAATCGGAAACCTTTCACAGAAACACTGGAGATTATAATGAAAATTACACTGAGTGCCGATGCTAACAAACCGATAAATCTACAGTCAGCAAAACCGTGGGAACTGCGGGATGAAATTTGTTTTCGTCCAATTCAAATTCATCTTTTCTCCTATAGTTTTTTTTACAGGTTTGAAATTGAATCCACTAGTTTCAGACAGTAAGCAGAAAAAGAAATGAGACTGTATAAGAAAAATAGGTAGGTACCTACAACTCTTATTATAATAACACGCATTGATTCGGGAATGATTGTTAATGACGCTCAACATCTCAATCTATCGCTAGATGGCAAGGCTGAGATACAGGAGGTACCAAATATAAATGCTAGCAGGCCCTCTCTGCTGCCTCCTAAATACCAACGGTAGGTTGGGCCCTGCCTCTATTAAGATCTGGCATCTTTGTCGAGGCATACCGGCACACAAGTTTAGGCTTTTCATAATACACTTATGTTGTGTATTGGAAATGTATGTATAGGTATATCATTTGGTACCTTTTAAAAATTTTACTTAGGTATTTAATTTTATTTACTTAATTAGTCACTGAATGTCATCGGGTCCATTACAAAGGAATTTGAAACGATTAAATAGAATAAAAATAACTTTGCGTGATTTTTTTTTTTATTATTTATCGGTGATTTTTAACAGCTGTCTTACAGGACAGCGCAGGGTACAATGAGATTAGGTAAATTTTATCCAGTTAAAGTTTCTGCACGTCTAGTATAACCAGGCGGGGCGCACTCCGCGATTAACGTTCCCCGCTACAAGTACTTGCCGGTCGCCGTATCAGTACGGCATATTCAGTGGCTGCCACGCTCTGTCATGGAACGCACGCGCGTGCTGTCACGCTAATATTCCGATTTACGTCGCAATAAGTGAACGTGCCGCATTTGTCTTTTTATACTAGTGTTTAAATGAATAAAAAGATAGCTAAAATATTATTGCATCGTAGCGGGATGTAGGAGTTTGCTCGAATTCGGATATATAATATATACGCCATTAAATTGAACAGCCACCAATTTAAAGACGGCAAAACAGTTTTTAGAAGTTAACCACTTGTAATGTGTCATGTGTACACCTATATTATTGTGCGTTATTATTTTATTATCGTCCTTTGTAAATTAAATCAGTCATTTTTTTATTACTCCATCGCCCCACCACGTCGTACTATCGCTATTTTTCTATTTGTGACGCTGCATTATTCTTTTTTATAAGTATTATTATAGTGTTTAAAAATACAAAAAAACAAGATTTGTATTGCAGTGGTTAGCAGCAACGCCAGTAAAATGTGGCCTGATGGTCGAGTCAATTTGTGTAAATTTTGAAATTTATTATTTTGTAGTTAAATCAATAATTAAATAATATTTATAATGTATAAATAATATAATTTGCTCTCTATATTGAATGTAAGAAATAAATGGACAATACATTATTATTTTATTTAATCGTTGATAACCCTCGCTAGCGTCGACGCGGCAAGTGATCCAATTCAATTTCACCGTTATTACTCAGCCTCAACGTTCTGTTTGGCTTGCGCTGGAGACGATGACTTTAGAAGGGCCATAAATCATATTTTTTTGGCTAAAAAAAGTGGCTTTTGTAAAGATCAAAGTAGTGTGCCTTCTGTACTTGTACTATTATCTATTCTGTGGTACCTATAACTGTGACACACGACCCATTGTCGCGCCACAAAACCTACCTGTCACTTTCATTTCAATATCGTGCGAGCAAGACAGGTGACGCTAGAGTATTTGGTTTGCTAGAGTATTTGGTTTGTTTGTGAGTATGAGACAAGTGGTATGGAAAGTCGTAAAGTAGTAGGTACCTAAGAATCACAGAGATTCGTATACGTTTGAGATACAAGCGTTCGATACTGTGGTTCGGTGCTGTTGATGCCAACCAAATAACTTGCAACTCGGCGAGGCTCGAGAAGACTTTCCTCGAGTCTCGTGGAGTTCTCGCTCACGAGATGTTCGCGATAATTGTGCCATGTTGCGGCGAGTTGTTGTGAACACGGGTCTGACGCAACATCCTCCGTTTTCCGGGCACGTTTTTAACACAGCCCCTTTAAAACCAAGTTAAGCCACTGAAATGTCACCGCACATATTACCTTTTATTACTATGGCCGTGGATATCCGCAGATGGCATTATCATTACCATAACCCCTAACGGCTAAAATATGCCTTATCTTTAATGTAAGAAAGTCTAATTTGACGCAGTGTGGGAAAACCTTATTGCGGATCGTGTGGTGGGCGTGTGCAAGCCGAAGTGAGTCTTCAGTGTTGTGTTGTGGGTTGTAAGCCGGTTGGAGGTGGGAGATAGTTAGGGTCGCGTGGTCATTCAGAGGTAGTTAGGATAGGGTTGCTGCAAATAGATAGGAATGGCATTAACTGTAGGAAATCCGATACTCGATGCTAACTATATGCCGTCCAACTTAACACAAACCTTAAGCAATGTACATTATTACGACTGAAGACTATTGAATCGACTGCTATTGGTAAAACATTACAATAATTCAATTCGGTGTCTTCGTTTTTGAAGTCTTTGATTCATTCTTGTATGTGGATTGACTCTACAGTCAATCCTTATTTACAGTAATTTAAATAAAAATATCTAATAAAAAAAAATTCAACGGATTATATATCGCGTATATTAATTATTTGAGCCTCCCTGGCATGTATGAACACCTTTATTTTAAATAATTATTTATAAAATGGGTGGTTTGCACAAATGTAACTTTGACAGAAAAAAATTGTGTTTTTCTCAGTCAACCTTTGACAGCGGTATCTGTAAAGGTACCGAAACGTCAGGGTGGCTCAAATAATTAATATACGCGATACAATCCGTTTAAATTGCTTTATTTAAATGTGTGACAGTCGCGGAAACCGAAGAAAATATTAAAAATATCTTTTTAGGGTTCCGTACCCAAAGGGTAAAAACGGGACCCTATTACTGAGACTTCGCTGTCCGTCCGTCCGTCCGTCTGTCACCAGGCTGTATCTCAACAACGGTGATAGCTAGACAGTTAAAATTTTCACAGATGATGTATTTCTATTTTCTATTGCCGCTATAACAACAAATACTAAAAATAAAATAAAATAAATATTTAAGGGGGGCTCCCATACAACAAACTTGTTATACATTATATATATGTATAGGTACGGAACCCTTCATGCGCGAGTCGGGCTCGCACTTGCCCAATTTTTTTTTATATAACAACATATTGCCTTTATATCCGCAACAATAAACATATACCTAATACGTTGTCTTATCTGTATACTGACTTAGAAAGGGTTTTGGGAGTCAGTTGAAAGGCAATTACGGCTCGGTATCAGTTCCGGGAAATATGAATCAACTCCGCGTGCGCGTGCGCTTCTCGCGGGCGATGTGTGGAGGTTCTGAGGTCAGGGCGGATCTGACAAGCGGGAACGAACCATCCAGACCTGGGGTCGACATTTACGCATCATCACTCATCATCATCACTGATTAAATCGCGATGCTTGCGATTCGAGGTGCATAAAGTGACATCTCACGTTACTACCCGGTCAAGTTAAGTTGGCGCCTAGTGTCTAGGGCGTCTTCTTTTATATATATAAAAGGCGTGAACTTAATGCGACCGGGTTGGCCAAAAGACGCCACTTAGAAGATCTCGCCGGGATATCAGAGATAAATGTACATGGAAGTAGGGCCCTACATTTAGTTTTCAAATCAAAGAATCTTATATCTTCCCAACGGTAGAAGTCAACTATAATACTAGGGAAGAAATATGTATATCTTCCCAACGGAAGAAGACAACAATAATACTATGGAAGCAATATAGTGACTTTCATATCAGTGTCTAACAGGAAACATCTCACCCCGCGTTCCCATTCGCCCCCGCACGTGGCAGGCTAAATATTCAAATAAAGACGTCAAAGTATGACTTTGTTCCAAATACGCTCGGAAATTGCTTAAGTGAGTTATTCTTGGCTATATTCATCGTAATAGGCTGTGTTTCGGGAAGTTTGCTTCTTGTATCGAATATTTTTAGACGCCCACCTGGCGAAAATACTAGGCTGTGTTGTTTAGCGATTCTCTACCAAGGACGACATTATTTGTAATAGTATCAATTTTATTTAAATTTCTGCAGTCATTGTTTTACAAACCCATGCTTTCATCTTTCAAGTGAACAACAAAATAGGACCGATTTAAATTAAACTACCTAACATTGGACTAAAAAAATATGAAGACTACTTAAATTATTTACTTACCAGAAATGTATTCCAACCTAACTCACAATAAAATCAAAATTCAAATAAGTCGAATTGGGCTCCCCTTTTTGCTTACCATGAAGCGAAATGGAGCTATTTATGTTGTGCCAATATAAAAAAGTAGGTACTTATACTTTAGAAAGTTGATTCCAGCTAAAATGTACCGGACAACTGTTTTGGACTGTCGTTATGATAAAGTGCACACTGCACTCTATGTACCGATTGCAAGGCCTCTTGGTAAGGAGTGAAATAAAGGGCAAAGATCAGAAAGTAAACCGGCTCCCGCGCCGAAACCCTTCGTCCACCTTTCTAATCCTAACCCGGAATACACCAATAATTAACAGTCATCGCTAAATTGGACTCCGCGAATTTTCAGGATTTTTTTATCTATAAATAGGTAATGAAAGAATAAACCGAAATAGAATTTTGGTCAGATTTGATCAATAATATCATCTTGCTAGTACCTACCTGTGAGTTATTATTTTATTAATTAATTAACGCCTAGTACCTACCACTATCTTAACATTTATTAATTATATAATACTAATGAATTATTTATAAAACAGGGTTTTTTGAATATTTTATTTTGCTTCAAATGTTTAATATTTGTATTGTAATTTCGTAATTTATTTCGTAAGGAAATCACAGCTTTGTATTGTAATATTATGTATACCGACCGATAGTGTGATTTCTAAAATATGTTTTTTTTTTGTTGTATATTTTGTAATTGGATCATCTAGTGAAATCACTAGATAGTATTAAAACAAAGTCGCTTCCTGCTCTCTGTCTGTCCCTATGTATGCTTAGATCTTAAAAACTACGCAACGGATTTTGATGTGTTTCTTTTTTGATACCTAATATTTGATTTCAATGTGGTTCTCTTATGAGGGACGTGTAGTTTTCAGTATATGTCATAACAAAATATAGTCATAACGATAAGATGTCTTTCTTCTCGTGACGGAACCCGCGTCACGTCGGCGAGAGGCGCCTGCCAATTATCTTGTTCCGGACCACCGCGCCGATGTCGCAGGCACTCGCAGCTCGCTAAATGTACCGTTCGAGAAATTCCCAATTAACCAATTAAAACAGAAACAGAGGAGGGCACCGATCTCATTATGAAAGAACAATACATGACGGCGAGATGACGGAGCGCCCGGCGGATATATCTCGCGGCTAACGGGCGAGTAGCACGCGAATACTCTTCTGGTTGTTGCTCTGCAAGCTTTACACTACTCGAAGTCGACCGAGGTTAGGCGAATATAGTGTGGACAGGCTCCGGTGCAGGAAGTAAGGCCATGTTCAGATGACAAGCGCTCAACGCGCGTTCTCAAAACGCGCGTTTACAACTAGGTACATACATTTTGTTCTGGCCGTACATATGCCAATGCGCTTTTTTGTATGGAGTTATAAACGCGCGTTGAGCGCTTGTCATCTGAACATGACCTAATACTTCGGTCAACGGGACTCTGTCGACTTCACAAGTAGTGTAGGGTCCTAGTTACAACGATATAGATTTGTGGAGTCGTATGTGTATTCGGTATTTAAGTAATAACAACAAATCGGTTCGTGACTAGAGTCCTATTTACGATATTACGGGTCCCCAGACGCGTTACAGCCCGTTACTTCAACAAACAACTTGGTAAAACGTTCGGGGAAAAATAAATAAGACCCATTTACCAGTACGCACTTGTACACAAGTGACATGGAACTTATGGCATTTTTTTAAATATGGAACGTTGAATTTATCTACGGACACATTAAATATTATGACCAGCCCGTCTAGCACAACTATTCATCGCGACTCTTGTCGTTCGACATAGCGCTACCCGTCACCCTCTCACATTACTGCATAGAAAGAGACAGGCAATTATCTCGCGCGAGAAATAGTCGCTTTTGACAATTGTGCTAGAAGTGCAGAAGCTCCTAAGAAACTTTTCTGCGCTGGAGATTAATTTGTGTGTCACCGCTTTAATTTCTGAAGTCTCGTAGCACATAAATTGTTTGCCGATGTGATATTTACCTCCCCGATTAGTGTTAGACCAGCAAACCAGAAAATAAGGGTCAAACATCACAGGCCCGTGTCGTCATTATAAGATTTCTCGGAATCGCTGTTTAGTTTCGTCTCAGTACCTATATAACTGGCACACGGGACACAGGGAAAACGTGTACCTAATTACCCCGCAAACTAGACTAGATAGTGTGTTGTAGGAAAATAGTGCCTTACTTTTCATAAAAAATATACTGGCGTTGGTGTTGGTAGGCTAGGTACGGTACTCGAGTACCAATCAAATGATTACTCTTTTTAAAGATTATTAATTCGGAAGCACTTGCAATATGCACATGTGCATAAGCACGGCATACAATATAAGTACCTGCGCTATTTAAGTATTACGTTACGTAAACTTATTACGTTTACTTGCAATAGTTTCAGTTTCAAAGCGGAAACTTAAAAGCAGTAGTTTCCCGCATACGCAACAAATTTAGCGAAACCGCAATCTTTTTATAAAAACTGGCTGAAGAGGCAATCGAAATAAGTGCTCTCGGGTTTTCCGTCATGGCGTCCCGTCAAAAGGTCGTCGACCCCGCTGCAGCTCATTCATACCTTGGGCGGTAGATTTTGCAATAAATATACTTGGCTTTCATAAATATGGCTGTTTCATTATTCATTCACGGCAAGCTAAAATGGCGGCGTTTTCCGCGGTTGTGATTCATTGTTTGATTGTTCGGGTGTTGACGATGTTGAATAAAGTTCCATTTTTTAAAAATTAAAGTGCTTCGTGGACCGTTACGTTATTATAACTTTAATGATTATACATATGACAATGATACGATATTTATTCTTATTATATGAGTTCTATTATACTCCACTAAAGTCGCTATTTTAACGTGGCATTTTGCGGTTTCGGCACAGTGGCGCCCTAGCCTGAAAGATTAGCAGACTGCCCATCTATACTCAATACTTTATTGCCCATAGTGATTTTTCTGATGGCAATGTTACAAATATGAGAGCGAAGCAATTCGTGAGATACTTACGTATAGGTATATAATTTAACATAAAAAGAACTCAATATAAGGAGGACATGGTATACAAATCTACCTATTTGTACAAAAATTAGAAGTTTAAAATTATAAATAATCGAATGGCGCACTTTAAAAACAATTTTATTAATAAACTTAATGAGCTGTCCAACCTTATTTAATGGAACGGTAATTAAAAACATTACAAGGTATCGGTGAACTGCTAGAAAGTAACTTCATTTATCAGTCATCACAGATGACAGAATGTCCGCACGCCTGTTGACATGGAACTTATGTATTTTTTTAAATATGGAACATTAAGGTTTCTACTCTTGGCAAGAAAGTCACGCTGTTAAGACTTCAACAAATATTATGAAACCGGCTTTACGGAAAGTACAAATTTAATACTAGTAATAGAAGAAAGTTTGCACTGGAAGTTTATATCTCATGACTGGTAGCTAACTTTCGCAATAATACGAATAGTAATGCGTAGATTTGTAGTATTGAGTAGGGCAACATCATACTTTGTCGCGACCAGTAGGACTAGTAACCTTTACAGGCGACACAAAAACTGCTGCCTAGTGCCTAGTGCACCTAGATAACAGTGAAAGTGGGGGTCGGCGCATGCGCAATCGAAAGCTTAAGTTTTTATTCTAGTATTCGTTTGCGACTTCGTTCAGGAATAGTCTGGGAAATGGCGATGATCGTTTTCTAAGCAGCTTATACATGCAATAGTTAGTCTATATCCATCATGATTCTTGAATATGGAAAGCTTTATTTGTCTTTTTTTTATGATAGTACTTATATATGTAGGTAAATTATGTAAGGTCAGTTTAAAAAGTTGATAATTTTACTACTGGCATATGTGTGCTTATGTTAGTCATACTAAGTTTTGTCAACTGCTTTTGTTGATGACTGTTGCAGAACTACAATACAATATAGTAGTATTGTCAATATGTTTAGAAATGAACATAAGTAAATAAAAGAAGTAGGTGCTAGTGCTAATAATTAATTTCTATTTTCGCCCAGCACGACGGTGCAAATGTGATTCACTTTTTAGCTCTACAATACCCATAATTAGTTAGGTATAATTAGTTAGGTAAATAAACTAAACTAAAATGTAATTATAATTGTCTTGACATAATACTGTACAGTAAATGTAGATATTTATTCACTAGGTGTAAGCCGAATGCCATGCTTAGTCTGTCGTACGGCATGGCGCCGCGGGCACTACGCAACAAACAATGTCAATCTTGTGGTGACATTGTTTATTTTATACTGAGTAGACTTGTAAATATATATAAAAACGTTTGTTTTTAACATTTTGTCCAGGAACTATTTAAATATTAATAAATTTGCACTACACAACTATTACAAATTACACTGAAATTATTAATTAAACGTAATCTACAATTACGCCGTTTAAATAAATACCTGTATTAACTAATTATGGTCTAAATCTAATTGATATTTGATACTCAAAATCTTAGAAATCCGCCATCGGAAAGAAAAGGTTTGGATTGTTCAGAATTGGGCGACTGAAGTCCGCTCTCGTTTATGACACAGGCCCGATTCATATCGAATAAAAACGCCCTTTAAACCGTTTAAAGCTGCGTTGGGCGGTTATTTGTAATGATAATTTAATTATTTATTACCATAATTACTCAAATCACAAATTTTCCTTGTATTAACAGCGTATTTAGTTTATCACAAATTGCATAAGTTAATTACAGTCACAATGCAATTAAACTTATCATCATTATCATGAATATAAAATTAGACTATCAAAGTGTACTTAACACCTTATCATTTATTAACCAATCCGAAAGATTACAAGCTGGCGCCATGCACCGCGCCGTGGCGTATCTGACAACATAAATAATAAACAATTTTCCTGCGTTGATGCCCTAAGGTTGATTGGTGAAAACATGTTCTCTTTTTGTGAAATAAAGATTAAATAAATAAACAAATTTAATGATTTACAAAAAATGCGACACGCGACATTCAATACACTATTTATAACATTAAATTTTTTGTTACTCATCTCATAAAAGTTATAAAATACAAAATTGCAAGCAGAATTTAGGAGCGAGACATAAAATCAAAACAATACAATTAAAATATATATATATATATATATATATATATATATATGTATGCAATGTTATTCTATTGCACTACCTATATGCCATGGACACTATTGCATGGGGATTTGGGGAAGGTATCCATCGGCCCACACAACAAAATAAGTGATGTTCATGTTGAGCTGTTGAGAGCTCGAATATGTCAGCCGCGTTACATAAGGATTTATCTACACCTGGATAAGCCCTCGGAATGACGCTCAATAACTGAAGGCCACGGTGCCTTTGAACATACAGTATATTGACTGACACTTGTAAGTTTTATGCGTGACTGAATTTTCTAACATAATTTTCTGTTATTAAACAAGCAATGACAAACCATGCCGAAAATACCCGGATAAAGTTCAAATTTTCGCTTCTTCCAAAACTACCCTACCCTAGGCTTATTTAGAACGACCAAGTTACCACTCTTCTACAACAATCCAACCCTAGTCAACGTACCTTACATATTTTACTTGTGTATATATGGATTCTACGCCTTTCAGAGTCGCCCAATTGACAAAAAACGGCTCGGTAAGCCGCCAAAAGGCACGCCTTTGAGACGGGAATCAATGTGGGACGCCAGTGTTAAGTGCCACTCGTGCGTACGCGCGCGGCTCACTGGCGAGCGGCGACACACGTTACCATCACTCTGCCAAACTACTATCACGCTACAACTGAAAAATTAAGCCCAATTTCACTATACCCTATTAGTTATTAAAAGCGGATTATGTCCGTTCATTAGTGATTGTAATTACGTCCATACGTACTTAATAGGCAGCGGTAAAGTAGAAGGTCAGTTAACTAATGGTTGTTAGGTATATTATATCCTTTTGCAAACACCTTGTTTCTCTTAAACCTACTTGATGCGATTAAGAAACAGTAACGAGTAAACCAATAATTCTTCTCTAGTTTTATGCGGTCCCCTAAATATCAAAGTAAATTCATTATAATTTTTCAACTGGAGGAGAAGCGGTTTGTTTTAGGACAGATGATTTTACATTTTGGGAATTTATTACCATTATAATGTTTCTCTTAAAAAAGTTTCATAGACTTTAAAAATGTCCTGCTCATTAACCCCCAGGGATTAAAACGAGGCAAGTAGGTAATGATAAAGTAACCTCGGTGGATAAACATCGGCAAGAACATGACGGATGACGTCGTTAAGAAGCTAATTAGTCGCCCGCGCAGCCACCTGCCGCGCGCGGCCGCGGCCCGCGCGCACCGGCGGCGGGGCGGGAGCGCCGCGTCAGCGTTTTGTGATTGCCTACTGGTGCACTGTGCATAAAATTTCCCAAACATCCTATTTCTTTTATTTATTACTAGCTGCGCCGCGCGGTATTAGCCGATCATCCCACGGGAAACCTAAAGTGTTCGGGATAAAAAGTAGGCTATGTGTTTATCCAGGGTGTCAGCAACCTTCATACCAAAATTGATTAAACTTGATCCAGCCGTTAGAGCGTGAAGAAGTAACAAACATACACACAAACACACTTACAAACTTTCGCTTTTATGATATTAATTATCAAAAGGGTTACACAGCATTACAGTAAAAACCCAAGGCACTGTGAACTACAAAAATACATATTATAAACAAAGACTTAAAACTAGTTAGATTTAGGCGGCACAACCGCGTGGCTCCGTTGCGTCGCCTATATGCCCCTAAATACAGATAAAAAGACCTCGATAAAACATTAAGTCTACCAGACGTAATTTTTGACTCTTCTTGTTTCCAGCCTTACCGTCAAGTAGTGGTAGGTACTTGATGTTAGGCTCTCCCGATATGACCGATTCATGTCAAAATGGTATAATTTCCTATGAAGGCCCGTCCCGTTAATGATGTCTTAGAAACTAGTAATATCAGGGTATTTACACAGAACATCAGCACCTGGGATAGGTAACTAGGAAATTCTCTGGGTAGGATTAAATGACGATTCTAAACAACGATTTGAACATTCATTTCTGTACACTTTTAAGACATTCCATGTCCGGGGATCACTCACTCATGAATTCATGATTAGTGGTGAAACCCACGCGTAATACAATAAAACCGGCGTGTAAGTAGGTATAAAAGTGCAACCGCCGCGCCACCGCCGCGCCGCCTGCGTGCCCGCGCCTTGCGCGCGTATCGCGTTCGCGTTCCAGCAAGTCGTGGAACTCGCAATAACAAACAAACTGGAGCTCCCGCTGGCAGCTGTCAAACAACGCCGGACTGGACCCACGCCCACGGTGTAAACATGTTTACTATCTCAAAGCGTACTCATTCTCTCGCCGTCTCACTATTGATGATTTTGACAAGAATAGATAGATAGACAGATAGATTTTTTATTTGTAATAATCATACATTGCCAATCTAAGCTAATAGAGACGTATATCTACTCCATGTTAGCGTCAAATTCACGCAATAAATTTTTTCAAGACGACTGCAGCACATTCGAGTTGATCGATTTTATTAAATATGTATTGTGTTTTGTTTTATTTTTCGCTATTCAATCTATATTAAAATACGTATAACCACAACTTGCAATTGTACATAAATATATATTCATAAATCATAATAATTTAGTTTTCTCTAAAAAAAATCAATTTATTGGATTAGAAACTTGCTTTTTTTGTTAATAATGTAAATATCTTATGTTCTTGTAACCCGTTGATGTCTTTTGCACTAATATTCCGGGATACCATTGAGACAGAAGGGGAAAGATGTTCGGACACCTGCTACGACACGACGATTACATGACAATCATCATGGAAGGAAAGATATAGAGAGAAAGAGGAAAGACTTAGAGAAACCTTATATGGACCAAGTCAAGGAGGTAAACAGCGTGTCGTATCGGAAATCGAAAAGAAAGCTGAATAAAGAGAAACATGGAAATTGCTCCAACGATGTTTAGCTCGTAAGTTTATGATGATGACCATTCGAAAGTCAAAAATTATATTATAAATCATCATTATCTATTTTCGTAATGTGTTGGGAACTTCAAGGTCCTCAGATTGCGTTCAATTCAGCGATTCAGACCGAACCCAGTGCGTAGCCGCGTTAAGCTTAGTTTATGCGTAAAGTTTCCGAGCATATCCCGTTCACGCACCGCACACCGCCGCCATTACACTAAACGTCGTATAATGGCTGGGAATCAGTGTCGGATAAGACGTCATCGCGCGGATGTCGCAATGAACCCGACGGTCGGGTTGACGGCATTAATCTTCGGCTTAACTCCAAACCCAGTGTCCAGGAAGATAATCCTACTGTACTGTAACTACTTATGATGAGTGATGACTACTGTAGTATCAAATTTTTTTGCAAAAATGAAACAATAGATTTGCCGAAAGCAATAAACTTTGATAGTTTTTTATGCTTTTATTTATCGTGTCATATCGAACGGACAATACCGGTGCTTTTGATGTAATTAATGTTTGCGATGTTTTATGTACTTAAACTTACTAATACTATAATAATATATTGATCTAAACTTGCACGATTTTCACAAATTATTATAACAAAAGGGGACTTGCTAATAATTAACATTTGATGCCAAAATTATGTAGGTATATGTAGGTCCATGGTAATGAAGTTATGTATGGCAACAACATATCGATAAATTATTCTCTATAATGACAACCAGCTTTTCCTACAAACAATTTAAGCATACCGAACGCCAATTGCTAACACATACCTGCGCAAACCCGCTCGAAACCTGCAAATGCAGCGCAGGATAGTCAAATGGAATGGGGTTAGTCACTACGGCGCTGCGAGTGCGCCGGCATTCCAGCGAGGCTCCCACGCCCCCCCCTCCCCTCCGGAAATGCCCGCGCGCATGCAAAGCCTAGCTCACTCACCCACACCCAAACGAAATAACAACCTAGCCCGATTAAACCAACTTTGCACCTGATTCACACGGTATGACATACAAACGAGGTGCACACTCAAATCAAACGAGAAGCAGCGAGCTTTAGCAGTTACAACCTTTTCCCGTTAGATGGCGGCGGGGTGAACGCTCGCGCGCTGACCGTTGGGATCGGAAATTGCTGGGATTATGAATCACGCGCAGGTATAGAGCTAATATCTGCCCTTTAATATAGCTTCCCGATTGGCTTTTAACTCTTTAATATAAACCGTAGAGTCGAGATTCATGCGTGCCGGTTTGATAGAATTTGGTATTAGCTTTTTGTTAGTATAATAAATAACTATCAGTGTAAGGTTTTGTGCAAATTAAATTAAGATATTGTGAGAAACACATTAGGTTTGCGTATAATATATGTATTCTCTACGTATACATAATTAAGAAATTGGTGTTATGGTGTTAGTTCGTGTTTACTTGTGTAATATAATAATTGCTTATTAATTTAACACGCCCACTTTCATTTTTATTAGCCTATAGTTAGTAAATTTATTTCTGAGCTTTCGTCCGACTTCAGAGCAGACAGTACAATAACTTGTTATCGTTGCGAATCATTTAACGACAGCACATAAGTAATAGAAAATCTGTCTTTTTAAAGGAATCACGCGTGAAAATTGTAGGATTTAATATATAAGGCATTGTTTTACATTTTGGCGTTAATTTTTCTACAATAATGTACAGAATGTATACCCCGGTATATTTAGTATAGTATCTATCTGTGAGGCTGTACTTGCCCTCGCCCCACGCGCGCCTGGAATGCGCCTGCGCACGGTAACGGTCGGGCCGCCCGCTAGCCGCGGCTGCCAATTTGCCTATCCCTGTGGGAAAGTTCGCCCAGCAGTGGTCGCGGCCATTACCGACCCGCGTACCGAGAACTAAAGAACCGTTCGACGGTCGTTGCCCCAAAAGTCTGTTGAGGGAGATGAGTCTTCCAGTTCGTGGTCATCACTTGAGAACCCTTCTGAAATGAGTTCGTATACTTATGTCAGAAGGGTTCTCGAGTGATGACCACGAGAGGGACTGTAGGTTCTAACCTACCCTGCAGTCCCATGGCGGCAAACACTTGGAAAGCGAGGGTAGATTCGCTTACTTTCTCTTAAGTAGCAATAGAAAATGGTACTGAATTGTCCTGAAGTGGTTCTAAAGTAATAAAGGTAACTAACTTCACAATCCTTACAATATGAACATAATCAATAATTAATGGAGGATAATAAATATGGAAACATGAGCTAGTTTCCTATTTGATTGGGAAGTTGTCGCGTCATATAGCGAAGCTGTTGGTTCCGCTTGCATTACCCCACGGCTCACTGAATGTTGCGTTGCATTTATTTAAAAGGTATATAAATAACGGATGAGCCTCGGTTGAGCGGTTTAGTGGATTTGTCCGTTTGATAGCACTTCATTCCAGGAAGGTCATAAAAGCCACCGGTTACGGTAAAAACGACGTATATTACAAGGAATACTGTTAAAACGGATTGTTAAACCTTTTTTAAGTTGGCAAAGAAGTCAGCTGCGCGCGCACCTGCTTGGGATTTAACAGTTTGAACTTTCATTGCAAATAAATGAATGGTATTTAATTTTTAATTTCAGTTAATTTAGAGCTAATGGCGTGCTGGGCCGGGTTCACTAACTAGGACTAATGACGCGTGCGCAGCGTGCGCAGCGTGCGCAGGAGTGCTTCGCGTAGTAATGTGGTATCGCTCCACATCTACGATAATGATAATGTAATGTTGCAGTTAAAGCCGACATCTGCCACTGTCGGTAGAGCAGGTCGCATTTACACTTTGATGATTAATTTTTTTTAACAAGTAATGAATACACTGTACACACATCAAGAACCACATTTCATGTGATTCAAAACGGTATTTTGCACATCCATCTATTGTGCCTTTTTAGGGTTCCATACGCAAAGGGTAAAAACGTGACCCTATTGCTGAGGCTCCACTGTATGTCTGTCTGTGTTTCACCAGGCTACCGCCTGGCAACTGTTCTAGTTGTTACCGTGATGGCTAGAGAGTTGAAATCTTCACAGATGATGTATTTCTGTTGCCGTTATAACAATAAATACTAAAAACAAGAAAATAAATATTCAACCCCACCCCCCACACAACAAACGTGGTTTTTATTTGCTGGCACGGAACCTTTCGTGCGCGAGTCCGATTGCACTTGGCCGGTTTTGTTTTGTCTTCAAGCTCTTGGCGATACCTATAGTGAAATCTATCTCAACTCCCAAACATTGTTTCCCATCCGTAACGTTTCGCCAAATTTTCATTTGTCCGTAAGAGATTTTTTCCTGTAACCTGTAATATTTTCAGGATTTTTAAACATCTTTTTAAAGAGCCCATTAGGTTAGGTAAAGTTAGTTTTATCATAAAATGATTCTGAAGAAAAATACAATTTTAGAAAAAAAAAAGCTTTGGAAAAATTAAATTTTGGCGAAACGTTAAAGATGGGAAACAAATATGAGTATTTCAGATATAGTCCTATTTGTTATGAAAAAAAGCTGCACTCTGTGATGGAAGCAAGCCGTTTTGCACAGTGATAATCTAGACCAAAATAAACGATTTCACTCGAGGCGAAATTAGTTTCACCCCTTAGGAACAGAGATGGCGCCACTTATTCAAAAAAAGTTTAAAAAATTCTAAATCCTGAACAGATACTCCGATTTTGACGTAAGAGGTGCCAATCAGCAGATAATTACCCAATTTAACATGAAAAAAATTAAAATCACGTAGAAAATAATTTTGGGTACCTAAGAAATAATATTTTCTGAAAAAAATATTTAAAATTTGTGATTTTTGGAATTTTACTCGTAAAAATGTATGTACATGGTACTTTTTTTATTTATTTATATTAATACACAACTAATTTTACATTTACGAAAAAAAACCGCATATCATTAGCTCGTATAATTCCAAAGTTATTGAAGAATACAGACATGGCGCCGCTGGGTCAAAAAATCTTACAAAAAATCTAAAACCTCAACGGATATTCCGATTTTGATAATTAAGGTGGTAATCGACAGATAATTACTTAAATTAGTTTAAAAAAATAAAATAAAAATTCAAATAGGCAAAAAGTAACAATATTTCCAAAAAAAAACATACATTTTGAAAAAATATATTTTTTTGGGTCTTTTATGTAATTTCATATAAAAAAAATCATGAATATGGCTTTATTTTACTTATGTATATTATAACACTATTAGGTAATTGATCGTTTAATAAAAAACCGCATATCGAGAACTTGTACAGTTCCAACGGTATTGAAGATTTTACTATAGGGTGCCTGCCGGTGCGATGTTGCCGCCGCACGTGCAACTTATGTACATGTATATAGAAAAGTATTCTCCCGTTTCGAAGGTACTGATTACCCTGAAAATATAACCACAATTGAAAGTACAAATAATAATCATCCCAAGTAGCACACAACACACAACACACTTATATCCCTTGTACTTGTTGTCGCATCATAAAAAACACAACAACGCATTATGCCACAGCCCAATTTGTATCCATAATGTTCAAGGAGTTTCCAAATTGAACTAACCTTCAACTATTGTGGACCCCACCTACCTTTGATGCCGTTTCATTCCCAAAAAGAAGGACTTGGGACTCGATATTTCCAAATTAAAACGTGAACCCACATTTGGTTTGCATGAAACGGTATTCAATGGCAGCTGAAATAGATGGAAGGTATCTCACAAGCTTGTTTAGTTTAGTGTTTTTTAGTTTAAACAGATCTTTTCGAATCGCATTAACAGTAATAATATATGCTCTGTTGGAGCATCGTATAGCCTGCATGTGAATCTGGGACCAACAACGTTACGATTAATTGAGAACCAATTAATGACATTAATATAGTGATTGAATCTTACACGATTTTCACACATTATATTAAAATAATAAAACGGGACTTAATTGCGGTAAATAAACATTTTTGAACTCGGTTAAATCCCGTTTTGTTATAATAATGAATGACATTAATTATGTAAACACACCCTAAAAAAAAAGAAACAAAAATGGCCCTAAGTAATCGTTTCACATGAGCCGTTACGTATCGAGAGAGAATTTCTATAGATAGCGATGTTACTTGCAAAAGCAGTAGTTATTTCAGGGTATAACATGCAAGTTTTAAAACAGGTCTCTTTTCTTATTGTATTAAAATTAGACGTCTTGTCATACTCTGTGAAAGCCTTGAAGTGCAGTCATCATTTCATTACTTAAAGTAATAACTGTTTTGTAAACTGCTACTAGTAGACCGTTGCACTGACGACTGCAATTTGAATGCTTCGATGCTTTCACAGAGCTGGCGACAAGCCTTTCGCCGACTACTTCAGCTGCCATTGAACAACATGTTCTGCGTGTAGCGTTTCAAGCGAGCCAAATGTGAAATAAACGTCTTAATTTGGATATATATCCTGTCCCAAGTCCTTTCTTTTTGGGAATGGAATGGCGTTGGAAGCAGGTTGCAGGTGCGATCCACAATAGAACAGTTAGTATGGGTGCAAATCGAGCTATGGAAAAATGCGTTGTTGCAGCCGATGCAACGGCCTAACATGCACGTTACAATGCACAGTTTAGTGAAAATAGGCAGAATATACTTGTGATATTAGCAAACTGGTTGTATAAGAGCCTATTCACCCGTTAAAACTCTAATTTTAAGCTGTACAAGGGATATAAGTGTGTTGTGTGCTACTTGGGATGATTATGATTTGTACTTTCAATTGTGGTTATATTTTCAGGGTAATCAGTACCTTCGAAACGGGAGAATACTTTTCTAGATACATGTACATAAGTTGCACGTGCGGCGGCAACATCGCACCGGCACCCTATAGTAAAATCTTCAATACCGTTGGAACTGTACAAGTTCTCGATATGCGGTTTTTTATTAAACGATCAATTACCTAATAGTGTTATAATATACATAAGTAAAATAAAGCCATATTCATGATTTTTTTTATATGAAATTACATAAAAGACCCAAAAAAAATATATTTTTTCAAAATGTATGTTTTTTTTTGGAAATATTATTACTTTTTGCCTATTTGAATTTTTATTCTATTTTTTTTAAACTAATTTAAGTAATTATCTGTCGATTACCACCTTAATTATCAAAATCGGAATATCCGTTGAGGTTTTAGATTTTTTGACCCAGCGGCGCCATGTCTGTATTCTTCAATAACTTTGGAATTATACGAGCTAATGATATGCGGTTTTTTTTCGTAAATGTAAAATTAGTTGTGTATTAATATAAATAAATAAAAAAAGTACCATGTACATACATTTTTACGAGTAAATTTCCAAAAATCACAAACTTTAAATATTTTTTTCAGAAAATATTATTTCTTAGGTATCCAAAATTATTTTCTACGTGATTTTAATTTTTTTCATGTTAAATTGGGTAATTATCTGCCGATTGGCACCTCTTACGTCAAAATCGGAGTATCCGTTCAGGATTTAGAATTTTTTAAACTTTTTTAGAATAAGTGGCGCCATCTCTGGTCCTAAGGGGTGAAACTAATTTCGCCTCGAGTGAAATCGTTTATTTTGGTCTATATTATCACTGTGCAAAACGGCTTGCTTCCATCACAAAGTGCAGCTTCCAGGCCAAAACCGTCCATAACAAGTAATACTAATAGGTAAATCCTCTAATAGACATTAGGATTGTAAATTTTTATAAACATGGTGTTGTGACACCGAAATATAAATCCCATAAATCCCCATAAAATAGAACCTTTAGGCAATCTGCTATTAAGAGATGGAGAGCTAATATTATATTTGTCAAAGAAGACATTCAATCGACTGTTACTAAATATAGCCCTCGAGCTTTATCCAATTGGTCCAATATGTCTCAGGTCATTTTGAATTCATAATACTCCCCCTCCTTCGTAGGGGGTCGAACCTAATCTCCCGTGAAATTGGAGGCCGATTACTTTGTCTCGGCGACATGCGATGGCGATCGACATATCTGCTAGTAACGGCAATGTGGTACTAGGCTATGGACATTTGTATGCTGAGCGGACGACGCAAAACTTTTCTTGTACTTAAAGCAGAAAAAAATATATATAATGAGAAAGTTTGTCTGCCCAGATTTAACAGGTTAAACCTACAGACAAATCACGAACCTTATTCCAGAATTAGCTGAAATATATAAAACGTAAAATGCGTCCAAGCGTAACTGCCATATGAGATGTGTCATTTCCTAAAATTTCCGGAAAGGAAAGTTTCCTCATTTCCCAAACTAAATGAGGAAAGTTTCCGGAAATTTGTAACATAGTGACGAAGATATTGCAGCGATATGTTCGACGACTATGTTACAAGTTTTACATAATATTGTGCTCCTTTATATTGTTTGCCTTACGCTGTCACTTCGTATTCTCCGTGAATCTGTGAAACACTGGTCAAACTGTGGTCCGCAAGTCAAAGCACTAAGCTTGCATGGCATTTCATTTATGTCGGTAGGTATAGGTTTCTGATTCTTGTGACTACTAAATAAACGTCAGGTTGAGGTGGCTCGTTAGAATAGAACCTTGCGAATTAAAATAAAGCGTCAAGATCCGTGTGCCATTAGTACTAATGACCGCTCTACTGTTAGCCCCACCCTTAAGTGTATTTACACGGAGAAATATCGAAAGAAATTGAATTAGCTGAGCAACCTCTGGGCGCCAAAGACGTCCAGAAATGTCGATTCATCTCGCGATATCGAAAATGCTATTCGGAGAAATCGCGCGGCCTCACGTTCCGTTCCTATCGATTTACCTTCAATTTAGATTGAAAAGGATTACTTTGGTCCTTAAATAAAACGTTTATTTATGAAAGTTACTATATATTATGTACATTTGCCGTTAGTAAAATTAAATAAAAGACGTAGTAGGTATGTACGGAAAAATACAATTCGTATAAAGAAGTGGACTATACAGTAATAAATTATTAAACTAAGTATGTATACTTACATGAATAACAAAGTACAAATCTCAAATTAGTATTATTTTGGACTAGACAGTATATACCAAAAGTTTGGCTGCAATATAAAAAGAATGTTTTACACGAAATTTTCCGGGGTATTGAGACGGCGCAGTAGACTGCGCGAATTTGCTTATCTTTCGGGAATATTGCAAGTCAAATTACAACATTTACATTTTTACAGCAATAAATCACATAAAAGCAACATTCAAATCGAATCACGCATTTAACTAATAAATAATGCCGCAACTTGACGTGACATAGGTTTAATTATATCCATATTAGCTAATTAAAGTCAAGTACTGCTCTACATCTTAACTACACATGTACTGTATAACAGACGGCTTTACAGCACTCAGGGGCTAAACATGTTCTAGCTAAGTGCTGCGTTTCTAGTAATCCATGCACTTTGGGGTCATCCACATATTACGTTACGCAAAATGTCGACTTTTTGAACCCCTCCCCCCCCTATGTCACGCTTTTTTGCTATACCTTTAACATGTACTGTCACGTTTGGTATGACCCCCCCCCTTAACTTGTGACGTAATTTATGGATGACCCCTTTGCATCACAAATCTGTTTTTAATTCCGCCGCCACAGGGACGGGAGGCGACGGCGACAATGGCATCCGTCACCGTCGCCGTCGGCGCTGACAGCCTCGCCCTCCGGGGGACGTGTGCGACAACATAATCCACTTTTTGAATCGAGGTGGTTAATTTTTAAAATACACAATCACTGAATAGGCCGATAGAGCTTTTTTCGTAGGTACTAACTACGTTAGTGACATACATGCAAAAGTTGCCTGATAGTAAGCAGTTGGCGTTGGCGCGGCCTTATAAACTAAAATTAATATTGAATGCTACGCTCGGGATTATTGAAATAACTGTAAAACAAATGACATTATTACTCCTGGAAAATATTTCTATTTACGACCCAGTATCTGAGCAGTATTCTGTCACATTATTTTTATACAAGATATTTAATACATATTAACTGTAGCACCATGCAAACATGGCACCGTTCATACTAATCGCTCCTGAAACTGTTGTCTAGCGAATGCATCATCATTTAGTCTTCAAATCTGGATGACGACAGTAGGTGGTCGCACACCAAACCGCTCGACACTGGGCCTGCAACCAGCACCGCTTCAACTCATCAGCTACTACAACTATTGTTGAATAAAAAAACCGGTCAAGAGCATGTCGGGCCACGCTCAGTTTAGGGTTTCGTAGTTGCTCATCCTTGACAATAGATTTCTCGTAATTTAAACCTCGGGCTTAAAACCGCTGTTTTAAACCCGAGGTTTAAATTACGAGAAAGATTTCAAGCTCTATAAAAAGGTCGTAAACGCCAAAGTCACTAATTACTTACCTTCTAATTAATTACCTTCTGGAAGTTATCGATTATACGCGCCAGATTGAGCGGAATGTTTCTATGCTGTACCTACACTTAACTAATATGTGTAACGTTCGAAGTATAAGGACATCGCGCGGCACTTACGTCATTTTAAAGAATTATGAATTTTTGGCCGATTTTATTCAATATAGTGTTTTGACCCGTGGTTAAAGGGGAACGTTATTTTTTGAAACTGCTGACTTTATAAAAAAATGATGTTTGGAGACCCCTATTATTTTTAAAACTATTCAACGATACCCCAAGCACTAGTGCTGGAACGAAAAAAGAAATTTACCCCCACTTTAGGTGTACACCTGGCACCCGAAAAAAGTTTTTT
The DNA here is from genome assembly GCA_932273695.1 of Apotomis betuletana. NCBI lineage: Eukaryota > Metazoa > Arthropoda > Insecta > Lepidoptera > Tortricidae > Apotomis > Apotomis betuletana. Next base: position 35,526,193 of record OW026300.1, on the reverse strand, counting down.
TTTGTTCTGTTTTTTACCGTTTTGTCGGCGTGATACGGTTCTGTGCCTTTTCGCCGAATTACGTTTCGTCAAACGTTTCATTTCGCAAAAGTTTCATTTCGCCTAAAGCATTTTTCACTGAAACTGTAAACTATTTCGAATTGTTATAAAACAAACCTAACCTAACCTAACCTAATTTACAACAATCTGAAATAGTTTACAGTTTCAGTGAAAAATGCTTTTGGCGAAATGAAACTCTTGCGAAATGAAACGTTTGCGAAACATAATTCGGTGAAAAGGAAGTACACCGATACGTACACATACTCATACCAAATTTCAGCATTCTAGTACTAATGATCACGGAGCTAAGCCTCGGACGGACAGTCAGACGGACGGACAGACAGACATGGCGAACGAAACTATTAGGGTTCCTAGTGGACTGTGGAACACTAAATTTTCCATAGCCCAAGATAAGTGCCCGCGTTGGAGGAATATCGCAAAGCAGATTTTTTTTTAACAGATTGTATAATTCCTAGCAAAACTCGTGTTAAGTACATAGTATAGTTGGAAGGTAACCCACGAAGCTAAATAGGCGTGAGCAAAAGTGTCGCGTGCACCCCCTCGGTATCCTTTCAACTCGCCGCCACCTGCCGCAGCCTTCAGGGGTCAGTGACCCTGCTTACTATGCGATGGTGTGCGGACTATGTGGGGGGCCGAAGAGCTATTTACCTGCAGCGATGACTCTCTTGCAAATTGCAACGTTACTATAATTTTTTTGCGAAGGGAAACGGTATCGTCGGTCAGAGACTGGCAACACTTATTAAAATCACTGTCGAGTGTTTTTGAGGTCAGATCAAAGACTCTATATGTACTTAGTGAATTTTAACAACCACAATTTGGTGTACATTACGATATTGGTTTATCTACCTTCTCCAAAGTACGCAACTTGTGGTGGGTTCGTCATCAAATTATTGTTACGATCTGTTAGTTATCAGGAATTGTGAATGGATGGTGCGTTTATCACATCATATTTCATACTTTCCAAAGCATCGATGAGTCAAAAATATAGTAGGTACCTACTTAAGAATAAGTATTTGAAATGTCTCCGTCTATTTAGTAATTGTGCCTCATTCCCTATACGACAAACCAATAAGATTATGTCCTGAAAAGTTTTATGTAATTAGGTATTAGATTTTCGCCCAGAATCGTACAAATGTACATAAGCCATGTATTCTTCCATTTCTGGAGGAGAGAGCCTTAGTAGATCAATAAAATCTCCTAATCGACAAGATACTGCTCTATAAAAACGAAATATAAAACATTATAAGAGGCGATAAAACGTAAGAACAATCTTGTTTTACGGCGGGTAACACATTTAAGCGAAACACCGGAAGTGCCCCCCCCCTCCCCCCACCCTGCAGCGTCTGTTTCCGGTCTGAATATTTCATGAACTGAAGAGCCCTTAAAGGGTAATATTTTAGTAAAGTAATATGTTTTTCGAGTTACAAAGTAAAGGGAGGTTGGACGTTTTGATGTTTTCCCGGTAAGCGGTGTTTCAGGGGTCTTACATATTTAACAGTTGGGTATTTTAGTGATTTTAAGCGTGTTCGGGATTCAGATGGAGGGTATGACCGCCGGCAGACGCCACCGCCGGAGGGCCTACACTAATGGTACTCCTTTTCAACATTTACTGTCAATTTTAGTATTTAATCTGCGTTATCCAGTAGTAAAATTGTGATACTTTTCACGCTAACCAACTTTACTAGATCTAAACAAAATATGAATCAAATACAGGTCCGAGTTAAGGAATAAGGATGAAATCCTCCAAACTCCTTAGGGAGCGAAACCACGCCCCGTGGGCTACAAACAATCAATCATACACATAAATATTTACCTGATTTCATAAACACCTAACCTACTATGCATTAGAAAGGCTAATTAACACTTCACTGCATACGTGTTAAATAGCCATTCTACTGTGATTTTCACCTATGTAACTATAGAGCATTAGTTTTACAACTTAATAATGCTATAGAATAGATTGATCTGCGGCGTTTGAGATAAGCTCAACAATCGTTTCTTTACAGTGTCTGGATTTACGGCCGAGTAATAACTCGTTGAAACCGCAGTAAATCTAATAATTAGCAGTTTTACGACCTAGGAACTAGCGCGCGAGTTGCAGAGCGTCGTAACTCACTAAAATTTCATACTCAAATCTGTTCTTTTGAAAAAGGGACGGGATTCAGGTTATTAACCAGGTGTGTTATTTTAGAAGCTATAATAATGTACTAGCATCAAAACTTCTAAACTAACTCGTTAATAGATGACGCTTCACACCTGCGTCTGTCTACCTATTTGCAAAGTTTAAATTACTCAAACGGGATGTCAAAAGTAGAAGGACTGTAAAATAACACGTTTCTCTCTAGCTAAATATTCTTCTACGGCCATTCCGGTCAGGTCAGGTCTTCCCAGTTAATCTGAGCGCTCGTTCCCCTCTTCAAGCCACGTACGAACGACCAAAAACATCCATAGAACTAAACCATGCGAACAAAATGCACTGTTCGCGTACCGCCAAGGATTATATAACAGATAATATGTAGTACAATAGCATGAAACACAAGAGGACGGTTCATACGATTTCGTGTTAGATGTTTGCGCCATGTTTTAAAATTGATAATGTTTATTTTTTCCTGATAGAGTACTAATTAATACATTTATTATGGGTTAAAGATAAAACATAAAAAATAACAAATGTATAGATAGATAAGAGTACTAGTTGCCCGATTTATGAAATTGTGACACTTGCCCGTAGTTTCGCAGATATAAGAGGTACGCGGATGGGTTATATCTCAAAACGTGCGTGCGTTTGCGGGACTTGCGGGAGGGCTTTAAAATGCAATTTGAATCCTCGAAATCGGTTGGTAACTTTTAGATATTTTCTAAGATTTGTAAAAAATTAAAAACAAAATTCGCTGTGTTGGATCCGGAATTTTTCTAGAAACGGAAAAACGTAACCTCGGGATTGAATTAAGCTACAGTTTGAGCCATCTTAGGCGGCGGGCGGACCAGAAATGTAGTCGTTGCGGATCCCTTTACGCGCGAAATCATAAACAGTTAAATTTTAATGGGATTTATTTCTAAATTACATTTTCAATGCCTTATTTGATAGTTACGCGCAGTGTGAGATCTGTAGATTTTTGTTTATTTGTCCGTATACAATTTTGTTAATTTGTCGACTTTGTACAGGCATTTTAATTCAGTGAATAAAGGATTTTGACCTTACAAACGGTCCGGTAGTTTTGAATTTTTGATATGTTGTCTAGGATGGTTAGTCAATGTTTAAAATGCAAAATGCACAATTCCCCCCACACCGCGCCCGCCGCCATATTGAAAAAACCGGCACTCTCTTCATATTTTTGCTCATATCTTCCTTTAGGAGCATTTTAGCTAGAAGAAAGCTTCGACAATGTTATAAAGAGTTAAATTTACTACATTTTCCATTTTATATTTTGTTTCTAGGACAGATAGTTACGGAGATATCCACATTAAAAAAAACTTAAGAAATTGCAATTTCCAACTCAAAAACAAACTTCTGGATTATATCTTCGTTTAGGAGCATTTTAGCTAGAACAGTGCTTGGGCAATTTTGTAGAGAATTAAATTTACTATAATTTACATTTCAAATTTTGTTTCTAGGACAGATAATTACGGAGATATGTAAAAAATAAAGTCACATTTTCCGAAAATGTATGTAAAAATGGACATGAGTTATAAGCAATTATATTTCCTACATGTTTTAATTTGTCCTAGACTAGTCCATAACTGAATGACAGCGTTCTAAACCAAGAATTTTGAGAAATTTTCGGAAAATTCGACTTTTCCTGTTTTTTAAATGTGCATATCTCCGTAACTAACCGTCCTTGAAACAAAATTTGAAGTGTAAATTATAGTTAATTTAATTCTCTACAACATTGCCCAAGCTTTGTTGTAGCTAAAATGCTCCTAAACGAAGATATAATCCAGAAGTTTGTTTTTCAGTAGGAAATTGCGATTTTTTACGTTTTTTCAAATGTGGATATCTCCGTAACTATCTGTGTTAGAAAAAAAATATAAAATGGAGAATGTAGTAAATTTGACTCTCTATAACATTGTCGAAGCTTTTTTCTAGCTAAAATGCTCCTAAAGGAAGATATGAGCAAAAATATGAAGAAAGTGCCGGTTTTTTCAATATGGCGGCGGGCGCGGAGGGGGCGGAATTGTGCATTTTGCATTTTAAGCACTGACTAACCATCCTAGACAACATATCAAAAATTCAAAACTACCGGACCGTTTGTAAGGTCACACATAGTACTTTAGTCTCTATTCACCGTATTATTTGGCAGTAGTCTTGAATTATTGGTATATGCTCAACATATGTACATAGGCCTTCCAGTCTATTACAGACGATTAGTAGCGTTCAGTCTGTGAGATAATGCTTTTGATGGATGATAAATGATAAGACAGATTCAAGACCAGCGTTTGCAACCAAAGACCTGGTAATAGATCTGGTATATTGGCAGTGGTTGGTTCCGATTTTCCGAATCCGCTTAACACCGTTTCTGCGCTTATCAGTATGGGTTCGTAAAATGCGAGCAAAATTCACTGAAGTGTTTATACTCATACGTCATTTCAATCGATTTTGCTCGCCTTTTACGATCCCTGCTTATCATCAAATCGACATCAAATCTTGTACTAGGTCCCTTATTACTACACTTTGTTAAATATGTATATAAGTATATTTAAATGCGAAAGTTTATGATCATTATTTGTAGGTTTTTTTACTTAATATTTAACTCTTAATCCGAATTGATTAAGATGAGACTTATCACACATGGTATATCTGGTCAAGATTAAAATATGCGATCAGTATCTGGCAATGCGGGCAATGCAAGGATATGTTAGTGCCTTATATTCATGAAATCATAACTTTAATTGACACATACTGCTCTGGAGTTTCTTTCTGTATCGGAAGTCGCGATGAATCAAAGAAGTAGTGGCCGCCCGGCGTAAACGCGATCGGGATTCGCGGCACGGCGAGCTATTGTTCCGAGAGGAAGTCCTTCCTAGGCTGGGGATCCGTTTTGAAACGAGAAAACGGATGTTTTCCTGTCAATTCGTCAAGAACGCGGCTCCGCGGTAGACTCAATCGTTTTTGCAGATGATATAGCGATAAAATTTCAAGCGGCTAACTTTAAATGAGAAAGGGAATATATGCAAAGACAAGATAATACAATTATTGAAAACACTTGCCGACTGAAGAAAGTTGTCTCTTAAATTGTTTCTCCGCACTTTGCTGGTCCGCATTTAAGCGCATACTCTATTAACATCTCCTTTTTGTTTCCCTACGTTACCAAGTGTACATATGTGTACTCGAAGCGTGCAAGTATGTAAGACGTAATCTGGATCAACTTCCCTCCAACAGCACCTGCTGCGCGTGCGCGTGCCGTCTGGCGAAGACGAGCAGCTCTGTCTAGTTTATGGAAATAAGACTGTACTGAGTGACGAGCTAAAGCGATCTTCGAGTGACGGAGTGTTTCCCAGAAAATTAAAATCACTATTATTAACGACGCGATGGCTTGTTACAATATAGATGAGTTTTTAGTCGTAGTGTATAAGTCGTTCGCTCCAACACAAGTCAAATGAAACGTAATAATTCGAGTAAGTCAAGTTCGAGTCCAGTAATGTTACTTTAATTGCTTTGTAACTTGTAAATGTAAATGTTTACCAATAAATGCTACGAACTATGAACAGCTAAACATGCTGTCATAGATACCAATTCTATTCAATTAATGTTGTATCGCTCCACCTCAGTGTTATATGTATGCGCTACAAGTCGCAGGCAGCTGTGCTAGTCCGACCGAAGTGGATATTGGCCTCCGATACGAAATGACGCCAACGTGCTCCGTCTTGACCAATCTCCTCCCAGTTTCCTGCTTGTAGAGCGTGTAGGCCCTTCATAACTTCATCCTTCCATCGGTACCTTGGTCGGCCGAACGAGTAGAGGTCCTAGACATTATAATTCCGCAGTGCTGCGCTAGGCCTGTTTTCCACGAACAACACTGCATTTCCTATGCGAGGCATTAGTATGCGCCGCGGTGTTGCTTGTTTACGTCACATGCTTTATGTTTCCTGGTCCTGGTACTAATGATTACCTATCTTGTAATTGATGTCTTAGAAACTTCGACATACCATGGTCAATAGAGAGGACTATTCTTGTGTCATGGTATGTAAACTGGTCTTCGTTGGGGTCTGGTCCGTACGTCTGCTTATATTTGTAATAAGCTTGTAAAGTGCTTGGCAGATTCTCATGCCCTTTTCATTCCTAACCCGTACATCCCGCTGTCTATTTACAGTTATTATAAGCGTGACATTTACGAATGTCTGTCAGTCAGTCAAAAGTTAATTTAATAACTATTCATAAGTTGTGTTTTAATGGTCCCAAGAGTTCTAGTTTCTCATATGTTTATGTGGCATTCGTGTCTACCCACATATAGACCGGATATGCAAGAAAAAGTTTATGATATTGTCGCTTCTACGAATATTAAGTTAGCTTAGTTCAGTCACGTCTAAAACGCACATAGGGTCTCAACTCTGGGGATTAAGTTTTGGAATGGTTTAGAGATTTAGTAAGTAGCGGCGCAGGTAGGGTTATTAAAGTTTCAAGTCTGTGAAAATCAAATCACGTTTTTATTTTTCGTCGTAATAGCTTGATTTTTACTGCCATGGCATGTGACTATGCGACGAGGAAAGTTGATATGGACATTGATTTTATGTTGTGTCAACGCACGAGTGAATGTGCTGTTGTTGACCAACCTATTAGGAACGCCCTTGTTCCCTTAGGCCAGCGGTCAGGTCAGAATGTAAGGATTTGAATTGTTCAGTGCAACATAGATAGATCAGGACCAATTAAAAAACAAGATTCCCGGTAACATAGGTGAACGCACGGGTAAATGTCAGTGTGCAGTAAACTCTTGTTGTCAGTCGCGTGGCCTCCATAGAAATCGATTCTCACCGGCTTGCCCAAGTAGGTATAGTTTTGACGCCACCACATAAAGCAATCACGAATAGATATCTAAAAAATAGCTGCCCTTGTGGCAACCCTGTGTGGAGTCAGACAGCCTTGGCCGCGGGCGTTGCCGCGCTTGCGCATCATAAGTTGTTGTTTTCGCGCTTTTCCTGCGCCCGCGGCGCTAGTCTGAATTCGGCCTGCGGGCGTCCCCAGGAGGAACACAGCCTGATCAGTGATCGTGCGTGTGCGTGATCCTGTTCTTTGTCAGCGGCTAGCTTTTGACCCAGTTATATAGTCAAACCAAAGTGACAAGAACAAAGTGAGTCAGTTTGTATGGTTTGACAGTTCATTTGCAGTATGGGCTTTGGGCAGCTAAGTAGAATGTATTTCTACTTCCCGGTATCATACCATAACATGGACTCTCATGAGATCAGGAGGGCGTTAGGAATATAATTTGGGAGCGCCTTATTTCTTCAGGATTTCTAGCAGGCGATAGTAGTGGTTTTATGTCTAAATCGTTCACCGTCCAAGTTTCCCGTCTCTGGAACCGCCTTCCCCTCAAGATCAAACCAGCTCCGAACAAATGCGCTTTCAAAAAATGTTTGCGTGACCTCTACGCTAGCAGAGTTGTGAATTCTTAGGTTATCTGATTCATCATCATCATCATCATCATCTCAGCCATAGGACGTCCACTGCTGAACATAGGCCTCCCCTTTGGACTTCCATATATACCGGTTGGAAGCGACCTGCATCCAGCGCCTTCCGGCGACCTTTACAAGGTCATCTGTCCATCTCGTAGGTGGACGTCCTACGCTGCGCTTGCTGGTCCGAGGTCTCCACTCGAGCACTTTACGGCCCCATCGGCCATCTGCTCTGCGTGCTATGTGGCCTGCCCATTGCCACTTCAACTTGCTAATCCGGTGAGCTATATCGGTCACTTTAGTTCGTCTACGGATTTCCTCATTTCTGATTCGATCACGTAGAGACACCCCGAGCATAGCCCTCTCCATTGCTCGTTGAGCGACTTTGAGCTTTGAGATGAGGCCGATAGTGAAAGACCACGTTTCGGTGCCGTAAGTCATCACTGGTAACACACATTGGTTGAAGACTTTCGTCTTGAGGCACTGAGGTATGTCGGACGAAAAGACATTGCGTAGTTTCCCGAACGCTGCCCAGCCGAGTTGGATTCGGCGGTTGACCTCTTTCTCGAAGTTGGACCTACCTAATTGGACCACTTGTCCTAGGTAGATGTATGAGTCAACAACTTCGAGTACCGAGTTTTCAACAGAGACTGGGATGGGCACAACCTTGGCATTTGACATGAGTTTCGTCTTGTCCATGTTCATTTTTAAGCCCACCCGTTGAGAAACTCGATTGAGGTCATCGAGCATCATGCTGAGTTCCTCCATCGACTTTGCCATGACTACGATGTCGTCGGCAAACCGAAGGTGAGTGATGTATTCGCCATTGATGTTGATGCCAAGTCCTTGCCATTCCAGGAGCTTGAAGGCGTCTTCCATAACGGCCGTAAACAGTTTCGGGGACACAACGTCCCCCTGTCTCACGCCTCTTCTCAATGGAATGGCGTTATCTGATTAGTATGTTTCATCTGTATTTATTTATATGTGTATATATTATATGAATATATGTATTTATCTAAATATTTATTTATTAAAACTTGTTTAAGTTAGTTGCACCGCCCACAATTTCTCTGCTTTGCCCGAAGGTTGACTGGTAGAGAATGCCTCATGGCATTAAGTCCGCCTTTTGTACGATAAGTTTTCTTTTGTGCAATAAAGATTAAATAAATAAATATAAATAGTACTGCAGACAGCAGGAGATATTCCTAAGTAAGCACATTAAATTCAATAGTTTTCCACGAGGAACAATGAATATGGAGAAAACATTTTTCATAGCCGCGTGTGACTGATGCATAATGATTGCCAATTTAATATTTTTTATTGCCAAAACCCACATTGACACGTTCAGTGATCTCCTTTTGATTTTAATCATTTATGCATATAAACTTTGAAACAACACAAGAAGCATACTAAGCATTTTTCTCTGAAATTAGTGGCTGCAGGTAACTCGCGTGGCATCAGCAAAAAGTATTCCTAGACAAGCTGGAGCATACCTGCCATAGATTCCAGTGCGATTGTATAACATTAAATGCTTAAATGCTTCATTTAAGTTTGCCGTCGCTGTGGTGCTACACTTAGTTACCTATTTACATATTCTTTAAACTAAGTTCTTTTAGTAGGGGTAGGGGTGGGATAGGTCGCTGAGTGGCTTATCGATTCGCTGCACCGAGCGGGCGTTGCGCAAGGTTAGGGGGCCGCCCCCCAAACTTGCGCGCTATATGTGTCATTATGTTACGGGAAACTGCCCTCGCCGAGCCACTGCACCTACACAGTACACAGCCCACACACTATTCGGGAATGTAAACCAGTAATTATTTTTTCTCCAACTTGCTTGGAAATGTTGCCATTAATGTAGTAAAACTGGACCGCGAAATCGTTCGTTATATTTAGAAGGCGTTAATAAAAATTAAAAAAAATATATATTATTGGCCTTAGCCGGGAAATCAATATTATTTAAATAAGACGATTAAGTAAAAAACACACCTTCCGTTTATAACGTCTCATACAAATGAGGGTAATCTTAATTTGGCCGGTTACTGCATTTTTACTTTTAATTTTTTCAAAGACTTTGATAATTCACCATACAGCCAATTGTCCACTAAATTTAAAAAATAAAAACTATTATAAACTTTTTAATTGTTCTCTGCGTTTAGTTCTTGCACTGAACATTTTTTTGCTCTGCTACTGTCAATGTATTTGAAATGTCGACAAATTTCGAATAACGGACAAACAATTTGAATAATAATCTTATATGCGGTTAATTTATTTTCATGATTCTTAGTTATTTATTAGAGATTTCTCACGACAGTTTTAATTTTAATAATATGATGATATTTAATGAGTGATTTGAAAATTAATAAGTGTACCAAACGTAAACAAATAAAAAATAAAACAGAAATGATTGTGTCCAAACCAATATAAAAGTTATTTTGAACTTATGATCTTCTCCGAATGATAAATATGGTATGGTTTCTAAAAAAAAACAGTGTGTTTAGAAGTTGTTCATTTAACTAAAATTTATAATTACCTATGTGCATATTTTTTGTTATTGTGTTTTCATATATATTTAATTCTTATTCATATATTTTATTTTAAATCAAACATATGATTCGGACCCGAAATTTTATTCCTATTCCTAAAAAAAATAAGTACCAAATGAACTTCATGGTACTGATACATTAAATTAAAATGTAGATTGGTGATTATTTCCAAGCATATTTGGAGAAAAGCACTATACAAGCCTCGGCGGGAATGTCAGTTCGCAGATTCGTATTATTGAAGGACTCGGCTACGCCTCGTCCTTCAAAATCATACTCATCCACGAACTGACTTTTCCCGGCCTCGGCAGTAATATACTAGTATCAAATTTACGGGATTACCGGTAGTATACGTGGAAAAAATTACTGGTTTGCATTCCCTACTACACACTCTCACCTCTCTGCCAAACAGGCGGCGATTTATGGCATCTATACGGACTAAACAGTGGTGGATAAAACACCTAGAAAATATTAATTTATACTCGAATTTTTATCAAACGGAATTGGCAATAAGTTTTTGAAATAAATGCCTTTATTAATATATTTACTACAGTTACAGTAACATCCCAACCAGCAAAATCGCACTAACAACAGTCTAAAGACTACAAATTTTCGCTCTTATATTGATCCTATATCATCGTATAAGCCTGGATTTGGGCGCAAATTATAAGTGTATTTACTTTATATCGTCCTAATATCAGTCTAATTGAATACTGATTGCATTTACAGTAATCTTGCCAAAACTAATTTAAGCTGCCTTAGGCTAATATCGCTCTCACGTAAGTGTTTTGTAAGCCCACATAGACGCATATTGGTCAAACGTTAGAATCTTGTGAGCCTAAACAAGCTTATTTTGATTACTTGTATGTCTTGAGTGAAACTGCAGCGTGACAGTAAAAAAATAAATATTATTGTCACAACTGTTTATGAATTCCCTAATAGTGATGGTAACGTAATAAAATAACGTGTTTGTGAAAATCTTGGTGTGTGTTTATGTTGCGTTGGGCGGTAAGTTTTTACGTTGGAAAATATTATTTACTGTAAAGTGGACCCTGTTTTACACTTCAAATTTCATGCGCCTACTCAAATATTCAATTTAAATATCCTCTTATAATTTTTTATTTATTTATTTGTGGTGATAACGGTGCCATTTTGATAGTTGCATTTTTCCAGCGCACTATTAGACTACTGTAAGATCATTTACGCTAATATTAGCATTCTGAATACAAGTGGTACGGCCATATTGAATTAATTTAGGGTTTCTTGCTTAACCTACATGAAAAGTAAATTTTTTAACATTATTTTTTGTAATGCTTTTTCCAATCTCTGTAATCCATGCCTATTACACAAAATTTAAAATCACAGCACTCTCTTTTTCACAAAACAATATGGCTAACTAAACGTTATTCTTACAATTGTGTTCCCAAAATCGATTTAAGATCAAACCATCTTATATTGATCTAATAATAGTTTTATGAAGACCAAAAAAGTATGCACTTATAGTGCTTTTATGTTATGCTGATATTAGTCTGACATTCTTATAAGAACATTTATCAAGACCATTATAAAATCAAATCAACTTAGAGAATGTGGATATAAGAACAGATATTCTCAAGTACAATGAGTCTTCGTAAATGTTGTTGTAGGAGTAAGAGGCTTATAATAGTATTATAAAATGCGCTTATATACATATATGAGACTAGGTAATAAGACTGAGAGTTCTTGAGTCCGTACCATCTTATCTAAAGCTAATATAAGAGCAGCAGCATCAGCAAAACAATTATAAGAGCGCTATAAGCCCACCACTCTTATAAAGTGCGCAATCTAAGACTTTTTTGCTAGTTGGGATTCTACTTGTGTGAGTACTTAAATGTTATATTAAAATCATAACCTCTTCCGTTAGTTTCGTAGTATAGTCTGGTAAAAAACAGTACATATTAACCTTAATTTAAAGTCAATCAAATGTGGAAATAAGTAAAAAATCACTATAAATATTTGTTTACCTAATACCTGCGGTGTAACTACTGTGGATAAAATTTTACTGACTAACGTAGGTCGGACAAATTCGTACCTATATATTTACTTTCTTTCGCAATAAGCTTTTGTGAAAAAAATATTGAGCTATAAATACCTTCAATTTGCACGAGAAAATTGCGGGAAACATTATTCAATTACAAATTGCTCTTCGTATGAAAATAAGTAAGTATAATTGAATCGAATTGGGATACATATGATTTAGCCTGTTTTTTTTTTTTATTAAAATGAAAACGCTTACAATTCCCGGATAGTAAAGTCAAAACCCCATACTAGTTTGACATTACTATCAGAGTATAAGCGTAATTCTTGGAATACAATTTTGGCCGCATGAAGCCAGTAAAATAAAACATTGCATTAATTTATACCTAATTAATGCTTGTTTTATTACAGGAAATGTGGATCATATCACAAAGCAGATAAACTATTCGCGCACAGATGATGCCCATAGCTACCAGGCAAGCAGAGCCAGCCAAGAGGTTCGATAAATTCCACAGTCCGCGCGACAAGGACGGCCTGCGTGCACCGCGAGTGCGACAGAGACAGCCATGACCTACATCAATAGCGGCAGGAATGTTGCGGAGGAATGCGCATAGATGCTGGATGCAGTTTCAATTGCTTGCAACATGACGTAATGGTTTTATGAGATAATTTCAATTGGCCGGCCATCTGAGAGTACTCGTGGCACTTGTGCTTTATTTAACTGTCGCCCGTACTTTGCAGAACTCAGATGGGTAGTTCGAATACGTTGTGTTACATTACACAATGGACATTTACTCGTACATGAGAAGTGCATAATTTTAAATGTAAATTCAGAATCAGAATCAGAATCAGACATTTATTTGTAAACATAGGTACATAATCAGGTCTTACATTTAATAAAAACAGTATCACCATGTCTAGCCGTAGTTAATTGTAAAGTAAGAACAGGAATAAAGTAGAGTCTGTGAAGAATACAGTAGTTGCTACTGGGTTATCTACCATTAATTCAGAAAAAATATCATTAGTGGCTCTATGAACTCTAACCCTGCGAATATGTTTCGAAATGGCTGCAATATTATGTTTTTACGGTTTCTACCTCCATATTTACGTAATTTATCGGTTTTAAGGACTAAAGGCAAGAACAGCCGACAAGCGTCTGGACATCCAAACATTCGTACATACGAAAGAATTTTGGGCCAAGCAGAAACGGAGACGGTTCGCTCGCTCGGTCAATAGATAAATAAATATCAGCCAACCTCACACAAATCGATCTAGTCCCACAGTAAGCTCGAGTTGGCTTGTGTTTTCGGTATGCGTGTAGATAAATACTAAGAAATCATCTATGACCCATATATTCGAGTTCATTTAATCCAGAATTTTAAGTTTCGGGGCAATTTAATCTGTAATTACTTGTTTAAATTTTACTGATACTAATACAGAATTATGTGTTATTGTACCTAATTTATAATATACTGTATGTTGCTTTGCTACGCCCTATCAGGGCCCATGAGAAACTGTATATCTCACTAATTAAGACCTATTTACCATGGATGCAATCATTTAATAAATGAATAAATGAATTCATCACGCAATTATTTGCCCTTGCCGGGATTTCAATCCAGGACCGTCGACGCAGAGGGCAGGCCGCACTGTGCCAACCGCATCGTCGTCATATATGAAGATTATGACGTAATTGACGTATGCACATTATTTCCATAATATATGAAAGCTGTTTGTAGCACCACTATCCCAGGGCCGAACGGCAACAGTCAACCTATAAACCTTACTGTTACCGCCCACGGTTTAACTGACATTTCTAAGGCAAATTGCTGTGTTTTATCCGTGCGTCCATACAAAGAGCATATAATCACTACGGTTTACGTCCATATATAGCCCCCCAACGGGGTGTTCTTCAGCCCACGCCATACTTAATTGCGGATTTTTGGGGGTACTCATCTATTTTACTGGCAACAACAAATTGTTGACAACTGACGTTGAAAGACAGTGAATGAGACTTACGTAAACAAAGAGGAAACAGGATTAAATATTCCGCAAAATTTTAAGTAATTTTTGCATAATATAGCCAAGACTAGGTACTAAAGTCAAGTTTTTTTCAATAGGATTCAGTATTAATTTCGCAAGATGAACGAAGGATTAAGCAGCAATCCGGTAAACGATGTTTTGAATTTGTTTGATGAAAAATCGTTACTGACGTTTTATAATGCATATATATGACGTATGCACATTATTGCCATATGGAAGCTGTTTGAAGCGCCACTATCCCTGAGCCGGAGCAGGACCCACCGTTGTCAGAATATACATAAACCGTGAAAACGGTTTTGTTGGACGATATACCTTGTGTTATGTACTTGACATTTGAATAAATATATATATAATAATAAAAAAAATATGTGACGATACATACATAGAAGACATCAAAAAAAAAAAAATCAAAAATCAAAAAATCATTTATTGTTAACTGTAAGTTTTACAACAAATTGTCGAATCCTCCTTTTAAGTTTAATACTTGTATTAGGAGGTATTCGCTCTTTCACTCCAGGTTTTATTTAATAGTTAACATTAAAGTTTTATAAATTTATGAAACATGTAATGTCTCATTTTGTTTAATGTGGGTACACCACAATTTTTATTTAAACTATGAATACAAAAATTAAAGTTTTTTAAACGTAACAAAAATATGTCTGATTTTAACATTTTTATAATTAATCTACTTAAATCTAGATGTAAAAATTGGTGAAACAACACTATTTGACATCATATCAAATTGTGATTACTTTTATTCACATTCCATGTGCGCGATTAAAATACGTTAATTTACATAAACAAACAATACACCACTTTGGGTGGTGAATTGAAACGGCCCGGAATAGCAATGTTTGACAAGGGGATGACGTCACGGCCCTTCGGATGTGACGTCATAATCATAATGGCGTCGTGCCGTTGGTGATTGTATTGCTTTGTACTTGATGAATTCATCCGGTTGTAATTTCGAGTAGTGATTACTCAAGAATATGCAATAACACTTGAGAGATTTAGTTACGAGTCAGCGCAATTTGAGTAAGCTTACTTTGAGATTTGGTGTCTGTGTTGTATATGAATTAGGGTAGTGATACTGACATAATATAAAATATGAGTTGTGACACTTGTGACTTAGGTTAGACATTTTGGACAGCCCTTAGTATTCGCGAGCGAAACGCACACCCCCTCGGCATACCAAAACACTAATATTATGAAATACCTAGCACGTGACCCTGAACCTTTGCTTCCTTTACGCTTTGCGGCAGGCGTGCGTCAAAGAGGGTTCCGTAGGTACGCTTATGGAACCCGGAGTGATTTTATTATTATCTCATTTGTATTTTATACCAATTGGTACAATTTATAAATAATTACATACTTTTTTGTTCACGATGCTATTTTATTACATTTTCACTGGAAGACATAAACTTGCAATATTTGTTACAAACATAAATATTGTACGAATGAAATAACAACTTGAACAGAAAGAGAGATCGGAGATGTGGTGACCGAAGATACTGATCACTTTCCGGCACTTACCACCGCAACATTTCTAGATCTCCTTATTTATCTGTCTATTTGTACGTACACTGACCAACAGTACAGTACACACTACGTACGACAAATTCCAAATTGTTAGTTCTTTGTTTACGCGTGCGTTTTTCTTTTCTATTTGCTCAGAACTCTTTCGTTCCCATGGTTATCTTCTGGCCCTGTCGAGTGTCCATACATGTAGGTATCGGTGCGTAATTTTACTGAAAAGTCACTTGTAGGGGGGTCCTAAGAAAAATATTAATAAACGAAAATTATAGTCTTAGGTATTTTTTAATATTAAATGTGCAATGTATGTATTTCCTAGTCATACTACGGAACCCAACTATTTCTTCTGCTGTAACTTTACTCAGTCTTTACTTCCCGGTTCCTTCTGCGCATGTCACATCGTCAGTCTCGCTCGCTCCTACTCGGCACCCATCCCCTCGCTCGCTCACTCGCCATGTTTTCACCTATAAATTATTAGGTTAGATTAGTAAGAATAAGTTAGCCACCTCATGTCTCCCGCTGCGGTGTTTTGAACTGTGGACTCTCTTCGCCCTTGTTACGAGTAATTTTTCAATAACGGAGTGGAGCGAGTTACGAGGGACAGTTAGCTGTGCTAGTAAGTTAGCGTGGTGGAGTAGGCTAACTTTTTGTTTCTCTTGTTGGAGGAAGCCGAACTTTGTTACGCTATTTTGTTAGGTAATGCCTTGTAATTTATTGTTGAACTGCATGAATTGGTCTAATACATCAAAATGGTTTTTTTGCGCGTCGAAAAAAACCTTAGTGATTTCGGATACGTACTATATAGGCTCTTTAGCGGTAGGACCGCCTGTTGTCTATCTCTATTGTAATAAAAAAAAACTTTTTATTGTCTGTCCTATGTTTTTCTTGTCGAGGTATGCAATCAATTCTATCTATCTATATCATTTCATGTTTAAACCTCTGATTTCCTGATCCTATTTTTTAGAGAAGGACAAAGGACTGTTATAGAATTGAGACCAAAGTTTATGTGCACGCTTGCTGATTTTCAGTTTGGAATCGATTACTTTGACCAAAGTTTTTGTTGGTATCTGTCTAGCTCGTTAGGTGTAGATGTACTCGTACGTCGTACTTCTCACTGTCAAACACGTGTTATTTGTATCTAACTTTCATTGCCTGTTCCTTTACTTGAGTTTAAATAGCGTAGGTACTTGTCTCCATATATTTCAGTGATTTTTGGATACCTAATCATCTGCGTTGGAATTCGCTGAAAGGAGAGGGACTTAACCTTAGGGCCAATTGTCTCTAAA
Organism: Apotomis betuletana; assembly: GCA_932273695.1. NCBI lineage: Eukaryota > Metazoa > Arthropoda > Insecta > Lepidoptera > Tortricidae > Apotomis > Apotomis betuletana. The sequence goes on along the minus strand of OW026300.1, from coordinate 35,509,110 downwards.
CTTACCCAGTTCCTATATTTACTCTAATGTCGGACCCTCCTAGTATAAATGTAAATGTGAAATGTTTTAATTAATTTCAATTAAGCAGAGGAATGGCAAATGTACCGTATTTGCTACGAACGTCTGTGATCAGACGCTGACACGTGTAAGCCCGAGCCCTCATTACAATATTACACAAACATTTGTGTAGGTTATGGTGATTAAGTGATTATTTTACCAGGTGAGAGCACCTTTGAGAAAGTCGTTAAAGCCATATTAAGCGTTGTATCTAAAGATGTCACCGGTTACTAAGACTAAATTCTCAGACCATTTCGAATGTATTAGGTACCTACACTACTGCCTTCCGGTCGTGCCCGCCTCCATCGCTCTACCACTAACATATAGTTACTCCAACCCTAAGTCTTCGCCAGTCGTTCACATTCTGAGGAGAATATATGTTTTGAACTATCGGATATGAAAAATGAAAAAGTATTTATTTAAACAATAAGCAATTTCAATGGCTAACAAATACGAATATGTAATTAACCTAACTTAACTATTCTAGTTTAATAAATTGCTTATCTCTCGCATGCAGTTAACATAATGCAGGTTGGTACTAGCATAAAAAACTTACTTTGAAAATTATTCCAGGATTATGGAGACCATAAATAAATAAATAAATAAATAAATAAACAAAATAAATAAATAAATAAATAAATATCGGACAACCCCACACAAATCGATCTAGTCCCAAATTAAGCTCAAGAAGGCTTGTGTTATGGGTACTAGACGACGATATACCTACTTATATAAATAAATAAATACTTAAATACATAGAACAACCATGACCCAAGCACAAATATTCAAGTTCATCACACAAATATTTGCCCTGGCCGAGATTCGAACCCGGGACCGCCGGCTCAGTTGGCAGGTGTCTACAAACCGAGCCAAACGCGTCGTCAAAACCATATATTGCAACTTGCAAACTCAATTTTTGCCTAACGAATTCAGAAGCATACCTACTCTCGTTCTATCAGAATGACCTCCAGATATGAGATGTGTGTGTAATTGTGTATAGTTCCTATATGAAATAACCCTTATGATCATTCGACCACAGATACAAATTCTTCCCGCCACTGAGATGGCCAAAGGCTTAGCAGCGGTAAAGTGATGGAACATTCCAATTGGACCGCAATTTAGATTTGGTTATATTATAGGCAAAAATTTACAATATTACTATTGAAATAGTTACCAAAAATACATTAGGTGACGATAATGTTGATCTGTAATCCCATCTCAGTATGTTTTCAACTCCTCATTCATGTTCAAGTTCCGAACATAATTCGCGTAACTTCGACATCTGTATTACAGAGCGGGACTTATTAGATTATCCAGGTCTCAAGACGAAGCTAGGGTTAACTGGATTTAGGCATGATGTGATTTGAGCCGTTCATTTAACTTTAGCCTACAATATAGGTATCTTGTTGCGCGTGAAATCTTACCCAAGATTATTATCACTTACACCAACTCTTTTGCGTCCCTTCTTAAACTTTAGGCTGGCTGAGCGGTGGGATAATAGATTGCTGGAAAAAGTATCATTAACTGTATTTCGTTATGTTTTCTATTACTATGAAGATTTATTAGATTCGAGATATCGAAAAAGACAAACAAAAAGCGGAAGATTAGTGAAAGTCCCATGTTCATAGTTTGGGTATGGCACTCGAATGACTTCTGACACAGTCGGGTAACAGTATTTATCGGGCAAGGGGATATATCCGGCAAAATCAAGTTCTAGTTTTATTTAGCACAAAATTCGTGGAATGAAGTCAGATTATATCAAAGTATTCCGGTTTTCCAGATCCGTAGACGAGGAATTTCCGGAACAGCGCGGCCGCCGCGGACTGTCCCAATAATTTCCCTGAGGGAAACATCCGGGATGTTTGTTGTTCGTGTTTGTGCTCTATTGTCTTATTGATTCCGGTAGGACAGGGCGATAAATAACAGAACTTATCTTTTCCCATATTTTATTGGCTGGTGTTTATTTATGGCGTTTCTTAATGGTAAGTATATTTCCAAACATTTTTGATCATATCGGACTGGTTTCTCTGCCACCAGGGTCAGAAGTTGAAAATGATTGCTATTTAGTACAGTCGAGTTCATTTACATCTACACACTTCGAGAACAAAAATATCTGAACACGATCCTATTGTCAGGAGCATAAAGTCGTGTTCAGATATTTTTGTTCTCGTAAGTGTGTAGATGTAAATGAACTCGACTGTACCTACCTACCTAACGCTCTAGCACTGGAGCTAACTATAGAAAAGGAGTGTAACTCAACATTTTTATGATCGGAATATATAAACGGGTTTTTTTAAGGAAATGCACGTCATCTTCTCTTGAAGCACTCATGATTCATGAAGCAAGTATGTAGCTACGAGACAGAACATACCTACTTACGTTGCTTTCTCCGGTCAATACGGTCAATTGCAATAATTTGACGTCTGTCGTGACGGCTGTCACGGCTAATTGTGGCCGACCGGCGGGAGACGCACGCTACTGAGTTACCACGATTGGGTATCGGAGTATTTCAGTCAATGACAATTTCATGTCGCATTGACGCTGGCTTTCATACCTATAAACCTAGATTATTTTAAATGACAGACTACTAACAATTCTAGTCGCTCTGCGAGCTGTAGACCTGGCGATCATGTATCGAAATGACTGAAATGTGACATTTTTACGTTTTCGACCCGCATATCTTCGCCGTTACGAAAAATTTACTCGGAAAAAAATACTATAGGTATAACTATTGAACCCGCTCCCAAAATATCAAGAGAATCGGATGACAAATGCGGCCTGCAGACGAGAATAGCTGGAAATGCGGACATCCGTACATACGATAGATTTTTTGGCCAAGTTGAAACGGATACGCTCGCTCGCTTGGCCACTGTGGATTGTTGGCTAATTTTTGAATAATTTGTTGAGGTATAAAGATTTTATCCTGTGGTATTAGTTGCTTTTAGAGTATTATAAAAGGTGTTCAACTTTTTTTTATTGAAATCGGTAAAAAAAAGTTATTAAGATTAATGATTATTTTTTATAAATGTAATTATGACAATTCATAAAATAAACATCAACAAAACACAATGGAGTGTTGTGCCATACCTAATAATCTCTTATTTATGCCTAATATTAATATTTCATAAAATCTGCACATAAATTTAAACCAATCTTGTTTGCTTCACAAATAACTTGGAACTTTGGGTGAAAACATTCATTGTTTTACTTCGCTAAAAGGTCAGTTTCTGTTACAATTTATTGACAAAACTGAAATATGGCGGGGTCGGAAGTGGCACGGGGTTTATGAGATGTTCACACGAATCCTCGCCTTTAGTAGCCTTAAAACTTGACGGGAATTTCAACTTTTATAAAAATAGGCGATGATAGGTATCTCAGGCAAAGTTACGGGGTTTTACAGTATACATCTTTTTTATGTCTTTTAAATTATACATTTTTGTGTAAAGTAAGGGAAACATGGCGGACGATCTCCTTGTTAAAAACTTTCAGACGTAACCATAGGGAGCAACTTCGTCCATTACATTTTGATAGACAATCCGTGGCAAGCCCAGGCATAGCTTTGAGTGTGGCTTATTTTGGCGACGAGTTCACATATAATCGTTCGTCATATCTTGTCACTAAGTATATCAAACAGCCACAGTACATTTTACATAGAGATTTTGAGTGTTCGGTTGGCCGCCCCCGCGACTGATCGTCTCTCCTGATGATGGGTCGCGTACCGATTCGAAACATGTCGAGCGTTATTCCACTTCTAAACTACGATTTCTAATTCAAGACCAAAAAAACTACCACAAGGTTGCCACTACAACAAAATATGTTTACAATAGTAAATTCCTTTTTCTTTTTTAAACACGCTAAGAGAATTTATTTATTGGTAACTTTAACTCTATGTTTTAACAAAATAACTAGATATATTTATTATTGCATAATTACGAGAGGAGATAATAAAAACCTAAACATCGGAGATTTTTGGTACAAAATCTGGTATTGTACTTGTAACACTTGAGCATTTGGTGCAAGCCAAGAAACAAACTCAAATGTCATTTAAATGTTGTCAATTTTGACAGTGACGTATCTGTCGTAGTTTTTTTGGTCTTGAATTATAAATCGTAGTATACGACGTGAGTAAACCCGTTTAAGTAATTTAATAAGCCGCAGTACATGTAAATGTTGTCGCGTAAATAAGATTTCCTTTCGGGAAACGAACTGTCCCGGCGGGATAATAAATGGTCCCGCGGGTAACCACAGGTACCATCTCCGGGCATCTGCTTCGTTTCGATTACGGATGCTTTACATATTTTAACAAATAAAAGCTGTCAAGTGCGAGTCAAGCTCACACTCCGAGGGTTCCGTACGAAATAGCACGACTATTGGTCTAACGAAGAAACACTGTACTGAGTGACAAACTTAACTTTATCGTTGGAAAACTGTTTTACTTAATTAAAATAAGGAGTCCTATATGTTCTATGATTTAATTACAAATGTATAGTTTTCAGATTTTTACTATACATGTAGTATGAGGCGATATTACTTGCCAAGTTTCATCCTCCTCCTTGCGTCGGTTGTCTCATTGCTGAGGGTCGCGGTCATCTTCTCGGAAGAGTCTCTCTCGGATGATGCGCCGCCATCTGTTCCTGTCAGTAGTCGTGTGTAGAGCATCGTGTACTGTAGTGCCAAGGGTTGTGAGAATCCGGTCTGTCCAGCGTGTGGAGCTCCTGCCTCTTGGTCGCTTTGTCTTCGACTTTTCCAGTGATCATCAGTTTTTCCAGGTTATCACTGTCTTTCCTGGCAATGTGACCAAAGTACTCCTAGAACCCTGCGAAGACAGGTCATGGACAGTCTAGTTCGGATCTTGAGCTGGGCTAAGATCGAGGCGTTGGTGCGGCGTGCTGTCCATGGTATGTGCAGCATTCTTCTCCAGATTTCGAAAGCATCAATTCGTACACATTCATAGTGTCAAGTTTCATAGTTCTAGGTTAATGGAAAATCCATACTGATATTATAAATGCGAAAGTGTGTCTGTCTGTCTGTTACCTCTTCACGCTTAAACCGCTGAACCCACTTAGTTAGATGGGTATGGAGATAGTTTGAGATCCGGGAAAGGACATAGGATACTTTTCATCCCGAATAAATTTAGTGTTCCCGTGGCATGAGCGGGTAACACCGCGGGGCACAGCTAGTATTCTATAAGTTTTGATTCCCTTGAGAGTGTCGTAATCGTAATATACGTTATTGCGGCATAAACGGCTTTATCTTTTTTATTTCCGTTAGAAGTTAGATTTTTTCACTGCTTCAACGATGGGGCTGTAGAGCTGGAGGTTTAAATTTCAACTCGATACCTCCCATGATACCTCCATGCGTTCCCGAAATAAAGGGTATTGGCAGACAGACGGACGGACGAACGATATAGTGATCCTATAAGGTTTCCGTTTATTTTCTTCCTTTTGAGGTAGTTACGGAATCCTAAGAATGTACAATTATAGAGTTTTTTATAAATAATGCTAGTAAAATACCCAGTTTCACCCGAAGTTGCATTGCAGTTACTGTACTTTGAAATAAAATATAGTTATGACAAGTATACCTATCAAGGGAGTTGGCATTGCTGCAGTGTTGGCTGCAGGAGAATATAAACATACTCAATACCATATAACAGGATAATAGATGGTAAAACAATATAATATTTAGTTGTATTTTAATTAAAATAATTACCATTAGGTATCTAAATAACGCCCGAAATTGCTGAGAACGTTTCAGATAATTCTGTGAAATGAAAATTCATTAATGTTCCACGTGCTGACTGTACTGTTCCAGGAGGTCCCGCGGGAAGCGTAGTCTAAGGAGATAACAGTACTTTAACTCCCATTAATTCGTGCAAAAAGTTAGCCATTTGTTTGTTAATATTGTGTATCAAATACCAGCTTTCAACAGCTTTTGTTGTTTATATGACAGTTCGCAAACGATTTTAAATTACCAATGTTGACCCACACGCGCTGTAAAGAGACATATGGGCTGTGTTTGTCTCACAAAAAGTTGTCGCACGGAAGTACCAATTCAAATTGGATGGATATCGCTATAATATAGTACAGTCTTAACTTATAACGTCTTAACTATGTTTTGGCAGTTTTACGTATCATATTTTACTAGTAGGTACCTAATACTATTGCCTGCAATGTTGCAGCATTGTTCAAGTACGTACACGCTGTGTAGTCGGTACTGAGTACTTGTTTCTGTAATTATGCATACATACACATATTGGTATGTACGTAGGTATGTACATAGGTATGTACGAAGTTACCGTACTGTTTATAGTATATACGGCGCGCTCGTAAACAAGTAGGTATTTCGATACCTATTCGCGGAAGACTCCCCGTGGAAACATTTTTTATCGCTCAATATTAAATTTAATATTACTTTCGTTTGTCCTACAGCTTGGTTTGCATGTCATGCGCTAATAAATCTAGAGATAAAACAATAGGATTCCTATTATAGGAAGCCGGTTATTCTGGTCCTGCTGGGGGCGCCTCGTGTTATAATTATAAAACCTTTGACAGTTCACAATAATATTTATTTATTTATTTATCAGCTCACAAAGGAAAAACTTAAATTTTAATAACACTGTTCACATTCTAGTAAATTATGCTGAGTCCTTTGTGAGAGACTGGAGTCTGAACTAGGTGGGTACCTGTATTAATTTAAAAGCAATATTTCGACAATTGACTATTCACAACAGTTTTTTCACCGATGACAGTAAATGCCAACAAATTCAAACAACTTCAGGCACACTAAAAGTTTAAAAGCAAATCGGATCTAAGGAATTAGTCTAAAACCTGGCAGGTATTACAAATGGCGGTAATCCCTGTTTAATCCCGGCGTGATTACAGCTCGCTAACCCCCTGATGATTATAATTACTTCGCCGCGATATTTAAGTGGCGAAATGAGCGGGCCACGTGATCCATTTAAGTTATAGGCTGTTGAAAAAACGTTGAAAGGGGCCAGTTCAAACAAATATACTTTTTTATAATCTTTAAGTTGAAAAACAGTATCATGACATGAATCAGGGTATCAATTGCTTCACTAGTCCTAATACTTTTTAGATACGCGACATGGCGGTTATTGAGGATATTATTACGAACAAGACGTCTCTATAGTCGACCTTTCATTAGTTATTCGAATACCTTAGTTAGCACAGGTAGCAAGGGTATAGGTCTGTAGTTTAAGGGATCACTTTGTTTTTCCGTACGTACCCGTAAGGGGTTCCGTACTCAAAAGATAAAGCGCAGAACATTACATAATATTAAAAGTAAGTACTGTGGTATGTATCTCGTTTCAGTAACGGAAGTAGTTGTCCTCCCCGGACTGTTTAATTTTAACGTAATGGTTCAAAATTCTCTGAAATAAATAATTCTTAGATGTTTATTTTATGAATTGTTATAATTACATTTATAAAAAAAGTGTTCAAACTGATATGCACAAGCGTTTTACTTTTAGGGTCAATTTCAGAGCCTACAAATTGCTCTAGAATTTAAAAATCTTAGTTAATAAAATATTAAAACTGAGCTACACAATGGAATTAAAGACAGGAACCTCTTCGGAGATAAGTTTTCAAAATGAAAGTCTTCATAATAATTTATACTGAAGGGTTTTATTTTAATTAAAGAAGATTATTTTCGTATTATCCACCTTCAGTCCTTTTGAGACCATGTGCGTTAGCACTTCTGGGACGTTCGAAACGTTTTGACGTATTATCGTATTATCTCAAGTATTTTCTGGATTAATACTGATTATTATCGGCATTATGAAAACAATTTATATGACCGTTTTGTTTTGTTATTTTAAGTGTAAAATCAAAATCGGTAAATAAATTCTGTAGCCTCAGTTCGTTTTTTGCGACTATCGCTTCCGTAGTTCTCTAACAATTTATTTTCAATTAGAGTTGATTTATCGCTGACGCAAAATAAGAAAACGTCTTCATCTCCAAATATCATGACTGGCGAAAACTCGCAATATTTGGCGCCATCCATCAGCGCCGCTATCAACCGGCGATATTTCACCGGCGACCCCGAATTACGTCGCGATGAATTCCGCAAAGGGTTCCGTGACTTGGGGACTGTAATTTGGTCCTTCTTAATGCTGTTTAGAAGTTGCAATTACATACGGAGATACAATCTCAAATTGGAGGTTATCTGTTTAGTTTCACTTGTGTTTTCAGAAGGCCAGAGGTTGGCTTATATAGTTGCTTTCTCTAGTTTAGTTCACTTCAAAATGAGCTGACGACCCCAACTCTTGTCAATATTCATTTCTAGTCGCCGTAATGACGGCATGATGATGTAGATTCTGACCTTGGCAGCGTTTGTTTATCTTGGAGGTAAGTAAACCTCTTTGCGACAACGGCTGAAGTCAGGAGACTCCGAAATAAGGTTTGAAATAGTTCCAATATAATTCTAATGACTGGTGACAATGATAAATTAACATTAAGTATGTACCTTGACTAAAACGTAGTTACTCTTGCCGTTCCATCCATTTGAGGAATAAACTCTTTGAAACTATGTTTTGACAGCTGTCCAGCATTTCACGCGCTATAAAATGATTAATAATGTGAACGAGGGATAGTTATTCGCTTTAATTTAGCGTTGTCAACTGTCCGTCTGTCTCGTTAGTGAAATAAGCCTACGCCTCAAAAACTGACCATGTGTTTTATTTCCAGATGTCCCGCTAACATGGTACTGGACGTCGCGCGCGCTCCTGCCGTGCTCGCTGCCGGACAACGCGCCCGCGCAGCCGCGCCGGCAGCTGCCGCTGCGTGGATCAGACCCTGAAGCCTCGCCATACTCTTGGCGACGCGATGGAGTTAGTTACCCTCACAGGTGAGGTTCCGCCTAGGGCCTGTACAGTCGCTGCTGCTGTGCTTGCGCACTTTCTGAAGCGTCCTGGCTTCCCACACAGGTTAGGCTGGATTCAGGCTGACATGCTACGATGAGACCTGGTGCTCGCTGCTGGGCTACTGTCCTAAGCATCAAAATTGTTTTTTCTGGATGCTTTAAATTTACACAGACACTGAGGTACCTACGATATACAAGTGACACGAGGAGTTGAAATTCAGTTCATTCATTTACGATTATCGTTGGTTGATTGATATCCTATAGGGCCCGAATTTTTGGGTGTGCGTTTTGACAAATTGTAGGGAGAGAGCAAATCGATGGTTTTGTTTTCATTTGTGTCTTTGTTAAATATAACCTCAAACTATCCGATGATACGTAGAGTTTACGGTGGTCGATGATAAAAACCGCATCCAAAAATCTGAGCCATGAGGGATATCATCCCAATAAAATATGTACCTACAATCAACATGTACATGGGAATCCCCCGGTGGCTTGGAATAGTTGGATTTCGAGAGTCAGACAATATAACAATTGGGCAATTCCGGTCTACCCTGACCCTGACTAGAGAGAGCCAGATCACTTAGAAATTGATAGCAGGTAAATGTGTAACCTCACAGTGAGGGGGTCAAAAGTCACCTGTCGGGGGTAAAGTGACACTAACTAGTGCGAGCACCCAGCGATGTCCATGAGGAGTGAGGACGATGACGTGTGTTCGTTTACAGGGTCCTCGGCAATGGCACGCTCGAGGTGCGCAGGCGCGAGGGCGGCGACGGCGTGTACCAGTGCACCGCGGCGTTGCGTGGCCGCGGCGCGGTCCTGGGCTACCCCATCCGACTGCAGACAGCGCGTAAGTGGCATGTTTAACTAAATCTGGACGTTTCGAATTAGCTCAAATTCTTAGTCAAAAACCTAGTACCTAGATAGGACAAAACAGAAATTAGAATTATTACTTTTTGTGGATTGGAACCTATAACCTATTCCCTTTTCTACTAGGTCCTTTTTAGTTTTGCAGTAGGAGCATAATACATATATACGACATACTGCAGACACAACTTTGAAGTGTTTTATTTTTTTTTTAATTAGATAGGTACTTATTCGAAAAAAACACTACTACCTACCACTGCACTTCGGCTCACCATGAAGGAAGATTCTTCAGTGATAACCGTGTTTTTTCAGTAATTCGGACATAAAAGCAGCTTAAGTTGCACTCTACATAAATCTAAGCCTTGAAAAAATGGATTGCCATTTTCCTTTGTTGCCAACCATATATTCAGTTATTATTTATATATCTTATGAATTTACAAAATATACTTAATGCTTTATCGCCACGCTTGGAAATCATAAATTATTTCTAGCTTGGGAATCTAAACTCTAAAGTCTCCAATCTCTATTTAAAAATCTTGCTATAACTTACATATATACGTTGGCATTTTGACATGAATGAGCCATATTAAGCTAATTTAATAAACACAGTATTCTTCCTTATTTCATTTACAGTAAGTATTTATATGAGTATCTATTGTCCACTCGTATTTATGTCCGACCGTATGAGTTTGCGATCGTTACTGTTCACATACGAAGAATACCTACGGAATACTTTGATTTCCTCTAAGACATGAATGATTCAGGGTTATTTCCGATTCGTAAACAAGTTTTTCTATTTTGTCCCAGTTTGTCTTATAAACGGATTCGATTCGGCGGGCTCTGTAGTTTCAATTTGTATTTAGCTGTTGTAATAAATGTACATTTTATTTGTTTATCTGTACTACGCTTCACTCATTTTCATTCACCGCAGATAAACCTGTTATATTTAAAAAGACTTTTTTCTACTCCAGTACTTTTTCTGTCATTTATAAACTCTAATATAAAGACATAAATTATGAAAGTCTGTAAAAGTCTATACTCTATTGCCCAAAAAAACACTGCTAAACGATTTTATAATGTCGCCAAAAAAGCATCACTTAGTAGTACCACAGATTACAAGATAAACAGCTGCATTCACACAATTTGCAATTAAAAAAAAATCTTATAGTAAGGTGAGTCGGGGCTATTGTAGCTATGGGGTTATTGTATCTTCTTACCATTATAATGGTCTGTGACCATTATAATGGTCTGTGACCATTATAATGGTCTGTGTATAAATAGGATACACAGACCAATGGTATATATACACAATCCTATATATACACAGACCATTTTAAGGGTCACAGACCATTATAATGGTAAGAATGATACAATAACCCCATAGCTACAATAGCCCCGACTCACCTTACTAAGTAAGGCATTGCTGCCAACTTAAAAAAAAAAATCTTCAGTGCATGGATGTTTAGTATAATGAATACCTTTATGTATAAGTTCATATTTTTTTGACAGATGGACGTCAATAAAAAAAAGTTTATCAGACTATTTTTTTTTAATTTTGTTGATTCCGAGCGGGAACATGTAATTATTTTCTTATAATAATATTTATGAAATGTCGAGTCGTAGAAAAAGTATTGTATGCAACGTTGTATAAGTAGGTCAAAAAACGCTCGTGGCATCTTTCTTACGCTACGCTCATATGCCACTCTTCAATACAACGGTTTCATAAAATACTATTAAACCTGTATTTTAAAAGTTTATAAACCTATTTCACATTGAATTTTTATGATTTTACAATAAATTATTTATTCAAAAACACATTAAAAAAATAATGATTGTTTACAAAATTAACTTATCTTAATCACCAGGGATCGTAAAATGCGAGCAAAATCTATTGAAATGACGTATGACAACCAGTGACGGCCCTAGCACTTCATAGTATTTTATGCAAACGTTGCACAATGAAGGTTCTTAAAGTCGAGTATCGCGTTTAGGTCACGAGGCTTGCCGAGTGGCCTAAGTAAGGTACGAGATTATAGAATTTAACCATAAAATTTAATTTAACCATGTGTTTTAAATTACAAGTATTACATGCCATAGAGTGCTTATGTTAGTAGCACGTGTTGTTATAAACAGGCTTGTGTGTTATTAAACAAACAATTAATCCTATAGTAAAATATTGACTAACACTTATATGCCCAAAATACTGAGGCAATTTTGTACAAAAAATGTGTAGTTTGAGGTTTTAATGTTGTTAATTAGCGTATCAGTTTTATTGTATCTGCTTTTGTTATTTTGCGCTTATCTTATAATAAACATTCTTCATTTTCATTTATCTTGTTATTCGACCCGGACCAGACAGAATCACGGAATGTTAAATCTGTACAAATTAGCCTGATCAGTCAAAAGCCATTTTAATTCCTAGTTAAATTAATTGGAAGCGCGGAGCGTCAATCAGTTAGACTTCAAAAGATGGCTGGGACAGGTGTAACGCTTGTGGATCAAAGGCTCCATGTCGGCCATCTTGGAATCTTTTGTTTGAGAACTTTACGTAAAATAATTGTTTAAGTTACAGGTGGTGAACTTTGAGTGCTAAAACTGTTATGATTATGAATTTATAACCGAAAAGTGATATCGGAAATTTCAAGTATATACTCTTAGTTTGTGCAAATAGCAGTGATGTAAAAACTGTCTTTTGAAATTATGGTAAACCTACTCGTACGAGCACTTTCGATCTAATTGGGAGGAAAAAAGTGTCCCAATGTTTTTTCCTTCCATTCCGTTACCATTTCCATGTAACCAATTACAGCAGAATGGAAAAACAAAAAATGTATGAATATTTTGGGACAGGTTTTTTCTCCTAATTATATCGAAAGAGCTCGTAATTCTGAGTAGAAAATACCGAAAATATCTAAAATTAAAAAAATAAAGTGGGGTTTACAACTAGAAAAATGGCCCATTAGTTAAGTGCCATACTGCATTAAAACATTCCGCTTAATCTAGCGCGTATAATCGATAACTTCCAGAAGGTAATAAGTAATTACAGTTACTTTGGCGTGTACGACCTTTTTATATTATCTTTCTCGTAATTTAAACTTCGGGCTTAAAATCGCTATTTTAAGCCTGTCTATTGTGAAGGACGAACAACTACTGAACCCTACACTGAGCGTGGCCCGACATGCTCTTGGCCGGGTTTTTTTACCTAATTTGCCTATCCGTGGACTTTCTAGGCCTTGAAAGTCCACGGAACGTGACAGCGTGACACGGTTGTATTCATTATACAACCATTAGTTCACAGGAACCTAACGGACATAAACATGGCCGTGAAGCTGAAGTATTTACTGAAGCAATGTGGCTTGTCGAAGTTGGCCGCCACCTGCGCACGGGCTCCCGGGGCGCTATTGTCATTACTTTATTGTCCAACTCTATTTACTGTTGTGGTCAGAAGGACCCGGAGGGTCGCCCGGAGGGAGCGGGATGTCCTTGTTTCATTTTAGGATACAAAATTTAAATTTTAGTGTACATATCTTTTGCCAGTATCAATTGGGAACATTTACTTTTTCTGAGGTATACATACATATTATATTTTTCACGACTCTATACCTTATTTGGATTCAAAATCTACGATTAGTTTATTGTTACGTTGTATAGCTTTAAAGATATTTTAAAACCTCGTTTTGATAAGGCGTGCTATGGCGTAGTATTTATATAAAAATACAATGTCAACGAAGCTGAGATTTGCACTGTAATTGTGTATTTTTACTTTCTTTTATCTCATCAGTTTCAGCAACAACAGCTGATAAGCCACCGGTAAACCCGTCGCAAAACAATGCTTTATCTACCTTGTTTATAAATACACGCACGTGATGTTACCTATGTGTCAGCCGTATCGTCGTAATAAAAATCTTAACAGTTAAATATTGACATATCATGCGTCTTAAGCCGATGTGATTAGAAGTATGACATTTCACTAAGAAATGACATACAAATTTTGCATAACAAAACAAGAAAAGTTTCATGTACATTGGTGGTACGAATTATATTGAAGTAATTCCCTTGTTCCTTGTTCATCAGCAAATAGAATGATAGTTTTATATTGGATTGGACATGGAAATTTTTTTTCATACAAAGCTGGATTTTCTATCAAGAAAGCAGTTAGTCAAACTTGGCTATCTGTAGAAAGACAAGAGCAGAGAACGGACACGCGCGAACTACTGTGCCATTACGCGCGTGACTTGTTTTCGGAAAATATACAGTTAGCAACTTTTAGCACGGTGACAATCCCCGATAACGTCGTTACGCAGAAAACAAAGTTTCCGCGTTATGTGTGAGCGAGCCGGGTCTTCGCAACTCGTTAAAAACTTCCGCGGCACGGGTGAGACGTAAAACTTATGATTCAAATATTGGTATTATCGAGCGATGACAAGGTTCACGCCAATGCGGGGTATTTTCTGTAGTATACAAGTGTGGGAGGTACTTAAGTGATTCCAGACGATTGTTATTTTGATGATCGGCTGAATAATTCGACACGAGCCGGAAATCATCTTGCGGACGTGTAGCATACAACGTTTTATTATGCATCATGCGATTTACACAGATCTATTCGTATATAAATAAATAAATTCATTAAATTGCGGGTTTATTTGTAGGTACATGCGCCATCAACATCTATTATCTACTACTGCGCATGTGCAAACTACAAATAGCAGCTTTTTTTAATGTTGTTCGTATCTCTGCGATACGTAAGTTATAGTAAGTACATTTAGGTAAACATATTTAAGAAATGAGTATGTATTTAAAATTATTTTATTGATCAAATTCTAAATCTAAAGTAATTATTACCGGCTTTAATGAAGCATTTAGCTTTATTGTACCTTCTATATGTAGGTATGACAGTCTGTATTTGAAAAAGTTATAAAACTTTTCTCGAATGATTTATCTTTGCGTAAGGCTGGTGACGCAGTGAAAAAAATATATGAAAAATAAATAAATAAATATTAAGGGACAATCATACACAAATCGATCTAGTCCCAAACTAAGCAAAGCTTGTACTATGGGTACTAGACGACGATATACATACCTAATATATAAATACATATATAGAAACATCCATGACCCAAGAACAAATATTTTGCACAAATATTTGCCCCGGCCGGGATTTGAACCCGGGACCGCCGACTCAGTAGGCAGGTGTCTACAAACCGAGCCAAACGCGTCGTCAAAAAAAAGGCACTAGTGCTCAAAGTGGCACTTTACGCTTAGTTTGGATGCGATGAATGCATCGCATCCAAACAAATAAACAATTAGAACAATTAGAATGCAAATAGAAAATTACTTTACAATGGTAAAGTAATTGTCTATTTGCATTTTTCATTAACTTTGAAACCGCATCTTGAGTCTAACCAGAAGACAGTTTCAAAGAAACAACTAAACCAGCAGCCATAGGAGGCATTAATGTTAAAAGTCAACTCTTATCCATACATACACTATAACGATAACCTTTTCTTAAATTCGCGCGTTTGCTAGTTAATATAATATTTTGCAAGCAATTATGAATTAAATCTGATAAATATTATTTCTATTTGTGCCAATCTGTTTGGCGTTACCTATCATGTCGACTATTGTGACTGTTGTTAGGGCTTATCTAATTTTACATTTATGATTTATGGTTTTAATTATGACCAGAATATATATATATATTTACTAATATTTGTGCTTGGATCATGGTTGTTCTATGTATTTAAGTATATATTTATCTATATAAGTATGTACCTATATCTCGTCTAGTACCTATAACACAAGCCTTCTTGGGCTTAATTTGGGACTAGATCGATTTGTGTGAGGTTGTCTGATATTTATTTATTTACTTAGAATTTTATGCCAAAGCAGCCTCCAGTCGATTAATTCTAAAGACTAAGATAAGATGGTGTCGGGATTACGAGACAAACTTAGAACATTATAATCTACAATTTGCTCTCGGGAATCTCAATCCGAACTAATTTACAACTTGTTCTAAGAAAGCTATCGAGCACGGAACGCCTTTGTTAATTTACTATTTATAGTGTCGCGCCATTCCTGGAATTTTCTCAACTAGGCATTATTCCTCACTCGTCATCAGGGATCGTAAAATGCGAGCAAATTAAGTCAATGTGAGATGATGATGAGTATGATGGCTTAGATTCTTGTCTCGTCGGATGGCGGTTCCAAATTTTATCCTTCATTTTTTATGGAAATATAATACCACCACTTTATCTGGTCGTATGGGTGTCTATTATATAATGATATTTGCCATTCGTTTAGTTAGTTACAGAAAATTTAAATAAATATTTTATTACACAAAACTTGTGACAATCCTTACCTACCCGTAACCTTGGGTGACATCGTAGGCAATATGTCCGAATGACAATAAAATTGATCGGAGCACTAAGTAATTGTCTTGTATATTAGGTACATGTCATATTTAAGTACGTACAGTAATCGTCGTAGGCGTTCTAAAATTTATAAGAGGTTCTTTGCTAATATCTTAGGTACTTTTTAGGTTCAGGTGCTTAGTATAGATTCGACAAACTTAAGATTTTTTTTTATAGTTATTAATTATTTATTTTGGACACCGATTACATTTTCATAAGTACATAAAGTAGCGCTTACCTCTGCCAGAGAATCTCTCTGACTGTACAGAGAGGTAAAGCTGCCAGCATACTGGGGACCCATACCGCAGGCGGACCTCTTAGGACTGTTATTTTTATGACACTATTTTTTTTTAATTATTCTATAGGTTATGTAGATTAAGGTTTCATATTTATCTTTTCTTTCGATTCGAATATATTAGTTTTTGGTATTAAATTTAAGTATTACTATGATCTATAACAAAAACATTGTATGGTTCCATTCCTATACCGCTGTGCCCTAGGCTTCCGCGAACGAGTTCTCAATTAGTCTAGATCGAGATTCCCGGAGCAGCCGGCTCGAGACGTAGCCGACGACGAAATGTTCTTATTCATTACTGCTAAGTAATTGACAGCATTTCATATGTAATATAAGTAAACTACAATTTTATTACTTTTCTGTTTTCTGTATCCCGCCTAGAAAGAGGACGAAATCACTGTTTTTATATTTTCCTGAGATTACTAACTATTTTATTATGTATTTATTAAAATGTACTCATCCTAAAATGTAGTAACTCCAAAACTATAGCACAAAGGAAAGGTTACTTTAGTCTGGTGTCCAATTAAAAAAAACGAACGACGTTGAGCGTGACATTATTGACAGCTTATTTTTTCGCAGATAGGTCGAAGACTACAGCTCTATGCATGCATGCAGGCATAGTTGTCGTAGATTTCGGTTATTTTATGTATTTCCTTATATACAGAAAAAAACAACAAATATTTTTTTAGGGTGCACACGATTCAAAGCTCTCTCGATCTCTATATTAATTTCCACCTGTTAGGAATATGAAATGTTGCCACTTGTGGAGTCTCGCGGTTGTTGCGGGATATAGTGACGCGATACCACAACATTGTGGGTTTAACGTGGTTGTTATAAAGTAAACTATGTAATTTTGCGTTCACTCCCAGCAACAAGGGCGAAATAATAATAACTTACAAGGGGACGCCGGCCACTTGTAATAATTGTACTTACTCTTTATTACGGTAATAAATAAATATTCTTTATTTTATTTTAAAGAGCCCACACATAATTAAATACCTCTTTTTATAATAAATATCGGATACCGTACTCAAATCGACAAAATTTTGCCTACAATTAAGACAGAAATTAAGGTCCAATATAATTTTCCTATTTTGTTACCAATTAATTTAGTAATTTTATATCAATGTTATAAAACTATGTTCAATAATTAAGGTTCTGTTATGCTTATACTTTTTTAATTATACATAATCTGATATCAATGTATCGGAAATCACAAGAAAATTGGTAACAAAATAGGAAAATTATATTCGACCTTAATTTCTGTCTTAATTGTAGGCAAAATTTTTGAGAAATGCTCAATTAAGCTGTGTTTTAAGCAGTAGACCACAATATACATACGTATACCTATAGATAAGTTAATGAGCCAGAGACAACTGTACCTCTGAATAATAAATATTAAACATAGCTAATGAAGATGTCACAGTGATCAATAGGTTCAATACCGGTAGCGATCACAGACTTCTTCGTGGCACTCTGAATATAGACTTCTGTATCGAGAGAAATCGCCTGATAAAGTCTACGTTCACGGGTTCTTTACGAGTGGCGGGAGAAGCGTTCTGCCAAAGGAGTCGAGGGAGTAAGGGGTCCAAGATCTCAGCAGAGACAGCTGAATTAATGCGACAGAGACGAGAGATGCCGGCTGATTCTTCAGAATGTCACCTTCTTAATAAGCGTATAAAAAAGCAAATACGCTCTGACCTGCGTAAAAGCCATACTCGAGAAATCGAGGATGCAATCAAGCGAAACAAAGGCTCAAAGGTATTTGCTAAGCAATTGGGAAGGAGTCATCTGACGAAGCTGACGACATCTGATGGTCGAGTTATGACATCCAAACAGGACCTACTCGTCGAAGCTGAGACCTTCTATGGACGCTTATACTCTTCTCACGCACCGAAACCCACAATGTCCGCCGTAGAGGATAAACGTGCCAAGTTAACCCGCCACTTTACGGACGAGCTACCGGACTTCGAAAATGCCGAAATTGAGAGGGCTCTCGTGCAGCTCAAGAACAATAAAGCCTGGAGACGACGGTATTACATCAGAGCTGTTAAAAGCTGGAGGACGCGCAGTCCTGGACCAACTTCGAAAGTTGTTTAATACCGTACTCCAGAAAGGTACAACGCCCGAGGCGTGGTCTAGAAGTGTGGTTATCCTGTTCTTCAAGAAAGGCGATAAAACGCTCTTGAAGAACTATCGACCGATATCACTTCTAAGCCACGTCTATAAGCTGTTCTCGAGAGTCATCTCAAATCGTCTAGCCCGACGGCTCGACGACTTCCAACCTCCGGAACAGGCCGGGTTTCGAAAAGGCTACAGTACCGTAGACCACATCCACACCTTGCGGCAGATTGTACAGAAAACTGAGGAGTAAAATCTTTGCCTTGCGTTTGTGGACTACGAAAAAGCCTTCGACTCCATCGAAACTTGGGCCGTTCTTGAGTCGCTTCAGCGATGCCAAGTCGATTGGCGATACATCGAGGTGTTGAAATGCTTATATAGAGCCGCTACGATGACCGTCCAAATCCAGGATGTCCAGACGCGTCCAATCGCATTACAACGCGGAGTGAGACAGGGAGACGTTATCTCTCTGAAACTGTTCACGAACGCTCTGGAGGACGTATTCAAAACACTGGACTGGAATGGACTGGACGGGGCATCAATATAAACGGTGAATATATTTCACACCTTCGATTCGCTGACGACATAGTCATCTTGGCTGAATCGCTGGAGGACTTGTCGGAGATGTTGCGGAGCCTAAATGTTTCTTCCAGACGGGTGGGTCTGGGAATGAATGTGGATAAAACTAAAAATATGTTCAATTCATTCGTAGACCCAAATACCGATCACCGTCGATAATGTTAGCATCGAAGTTGTTAAAGAGTACACGTACCTAGGCCAGGTAGTCCAGTTAGGTAGAAACAACTTCGACAAAGAAGCTGACAGAAAAATCAGGTTGGGCTGGGCAGTATATGGGAAGTTGCGCCATATTTTGCAGTCATCATCACTGCCCCAGTGCCTTAAGTCCAAAGTCTTCGACCAGTGCGTCCTTCCGGTCCTTATTTATGGGGCCGAGACGTGGACACTAACAAAAGGCCTCGTCCACAAATTCCAAGTTGCTCAGCGAGCTATGGAGAGGGCTATGCTCGGAGTTTCTCTGAAGGACAAAATCCGGAACCAGGAGATCCGACGGAGAACCAAAGTGACCGACATAGTCCTAAAGATATGCAAGTTGAAGTGGCAGTGGGCGGGGCATATTTGCCGTAGAGACGAACGACACGGCCTGTAGGACGGCCTCCCGCCAGGTGGACCGACGACCTAAAAAGAGTGGCGGGAAGCGGTTGGATGCGGAAAGCTGAGGACCGGGTATGGTGGCGCGAACTGGGGAAGGCCTATGTCCAGCAGTGGACGACTCCGGGCTGATGATGATGATGATGATGAATGAAGATGTATTGACGTAAGCTCGCGGTGTCAGCTGTTTCTATGAAATCAGTTCCGATGTTGTCTAGTTTGTACACATTATAACTAAACGGGACGTAATTGCGTTCCGTGTTTATTTAATTACCTCGACTGTAAGTTTAAATCAATATACCGGGTGATCAATCCAAATGGGTCAGTAGGGTAGGGAGAAGTCACAAAATATAAGAGATAAGGAAATCTGTTCTTAGGAACCATGGCATCGATTTTAGATTTAATAAAAACTCCATTTTTTTTGTAAATCTCATACATAATTTCATACATAACCCGGTCAAAACCTCTGTAAAGAATGTTACAATACAGAATTTTAACCAGGTTATACAAGGTTAATAAAAAATTTTTTAATGCAATTTGAATTAAATCTAAAATCGACTCCATGGTTTCTAAGAACAGATTTCCCTATCTCTTATTGTTTTCGTTTTCTCGCTACTGACCCATTTGGATTGATCACCCTGTGTAGTTTGTACACAACGAGTCAAGCGCTACATTTGTCCTACTGGTAGGTACCTAGGAGTGTCAGCATGTCAGCTTTGTGCCTCATCAAACTGCTTGTTGCTGGACTTCACAAAAAATAAAGATTTCATTGAAAATTACTTTCAATTGAATGACTTTATTTAATTAAACTAAAAAAAAAATTATTTGAATTTACCCGTACCTTTATCCGCGTTACCTTAGTATAAGTTATAACAAATGTCCCGTACACCAAAATTTAATTATCCTATAATATATCTCAATTAATTTGTTTTTTGTATTGACTTTTCTCTTACTTGTATTTCTACTAAAAGCATTCGACTAATGCTGCAACTTATAATTTATAAAAAGCAACTTACAACAATTAGTAAGAAATATTTTCTAAGAAAAAAATCTTAACTGCTCGTTTTGCATGAAAGTCGAAAACTGGGTACGTCTATTTGTGGGCGACTGTACCGCTGCAGTCGTAGACACTACGCGCGGGCACGGCTCTACGCCGTAGCGTTGCTACGACACAAGTCTCCTTGTACAATTTACTCATAGTTGGCTAGTTCTACGAGCGGTTCAACCGCTCTGCGTTTCTTGTCGCACGTGTCCAAAATATGTGAATATGCAAATGATAGTGGTTGAAACGCTCATAAAACTACCCGTTAATGCGGTGCTTCGCATTGTAAGTATTTTAACACGCGGCAATGTCGCATACTTGAACTAGAAGGCCCGCAACTACGTCCACGTAAAACTTGCTTTACTGTATTTGGGTAAAAAGTATAATAAAACTTAAAAAAATCACTGTTTTCGATTTTTATATGTGTACACACACAATTACCAAGCTGAGTGCCAAATGTCACCTTTCTAGGTCACCTGGAAGTGGTTACGTTTTTGATTACTAGTCAGTCATGTCAGTGATAAAAATACCGTTTTTTGGACTTTTATATCTCAATAACTATTTCACTTATGAAATTTTATGAAATTTGGCGTTCTAGTTGATCCAAAGGATCTTAATACATAAGTCAAATTCCATTTTTTTATGTTAAATAGATTTGGAGTTATTGAGGGGTCAAAAGTGGCTCCTAACGGTTCGTGTAATATAACACACGGCTGCTGCTCGCTAGTTCGTGGGGTGAACTTGGCTGGACACGCTGCCGCGTGTCTAGATCCTATGGATGTCCAGCTATCCCTGTACCAAAATTGCTCAAAATCAGTCCTTTTCGGCGTAGTGAGCGGACAGGGATTTTTTACCAACGAATGACGCTGTACCGCTAGCGCCGCGCGCCTCTAAAAATCCTTAAACGTGCTATTAAATTTTTTCTTTAAATAATGACCCTCTCCATAGAAAAGCGAGCAGCTTAAGCGCGTCAACCACAACACAACCGCGCTGCGTTTGTCGCATGACACAGTCGCGCAGTGGAGTGCATGACGACCTAATTCAGGACGATGTGCGCCGTCATCTGACCCGCTCTTTGTTTGTTTACGCCGCGGGCTGCGAACCCGCGGAACCGGGTCGCGTCACAATAATTCCTATAATTTATACCTATACCTACCCATCAGCGTGTTTACAAACATGTTTATTAGGACTTGTTTTTCGTTTAATATCTAAGCCTTCCGGTATTTCGAAGCGTGAAGTACCTTTGTTTACTTATGATTATTAATAAGGCGCAATTTACATAATCCTCTGTGATGTACCTATTCATTATATTCTATTGAATTTTCACGATTACTTACTTATATTTAGATAAAATTACTCAAACGCGTCCATTGTTAACATTTCAAATTGTAGGGTTCTTTGTCTTTGTAATCAGGCCTAGATAGTCTGAAACAAAACCTCATTTTAGGGTTTCGTATTATATTTTTTTATGTACGTACATTGCTTTCAATGTTACCTATTGGTTTGTGACAATGAAGCCGAAGATGGAGCATGCTTACCTAGATGGTGCAAGTGATTCAGGTCATAATGTCCGGGGAAATTTTGCTTTAGAAAACATTCACTTTTTACTCATTCTAATGAGAAAAACGTTTTATTGGTGTCAGTAGTATAAAATATCAACAAAATAATATTTAAGAATAAGAATAATTTATTTGCATAGAATAAGTGGGTACAGTGAATTGTCAACAGGTGAACATAGACATTATAATTCAGTGAATAAAGGATTTTGACCTTACAAACGGTCCGGTAGTTTTGGATTTTTGATATGTTGTCTAGGATGGTTAGTCAGTGTTTAAAATGCAAAATGCACAATTGCCCCCACTCCGCGCCCGCCGCCATATTGAAAAAACTGGCACTCTCTTCATATTTTTGCTCATATCTTCCTTTAGGAGCATTTTAGCTAGAAGAAAGCTTCGACAATGTTATAGAGAGTTAAATTTACTACATTTTCTATTTTATATTTTGTTTCTAGGACAGATAGTTACGGAAATATGCACATTCAATAAAACTTAAGAAATTGCAATTTCCAACTCAAAAACAAACTTCTGGATTATATCTTCGTTTAGGAGCATTTTAGCTAGAACAGTGCTTAGGCAATTTTGTAGAGAATTAAATTTACTATAATTTACATTTCAAATTTTGTTTCTAGGACAGATAATTACGGAGATATGTAAAAGATAAAGTCACATTTTCCGAAAATGTATGTAAAAATGGACATGAGTTTTATTTTATAAGCAATTATATTTCCTACATGTTTTAATTTGTCCTAGACTAGTCCGTAACTGAATGACAGCGTTCTAAACCAAGAATTTTGAGAAATTTTCGGAAAATTCGACTTTTCCTGTTTTTTAAATGTGCATAGGTACCTCCGTAACTAACCGTCCTTGAAACAAAATTTGAAGTGTAAATTATAGTAAATTTAATTCTCTACAACATTGCCCAAGCTTTGTTGTAGCTTAAATGCTCCTAAACGAAGATATAATCCAGAAGTTTGTTTTTCAGTAGGAAATTGCGATTTATTACGTTTTTTTAAATGTGGATATCTCCGTAATTATCTGTGTTAGAAAAAAAATATAAAATGGAGAATGTAGTAAATTTAACTCTCTATAACATTGTCGTAGCTATCTTCTAGCTAAAATGCTCCTAAAGGAAGATATGAGCAAAATATGAAGAAAGTGCTGGTTTTTTCAATATGGTGGCGGGCGCGGAGGGGGGGGGGGGGGAATTGTGCATTTTGCATTTAGAGCACTGACTAACCATCCTAGACAACATATCAAAAATTCAAAACTACCGGACCGTTTGTAAGGTCACACATAGTACTTTAGTCTCTATTCACCGTGTTATTAGGCGGCTTATTCTACTATATGTACTATTAATACTAGCATGCAAATATATATTTCCTCCAAATTAATTACAGCGTACTCTGAAGCAAAAATTCTTTGACATCATAGTAGCTTTTCTCCAGTAAATAATTTGTCAGGCTATTTTTGAATTTATTTATAGGAAGTTCCTTAATGGTTTTCGGTAACTTATTAAACAGTTTTACACACATTGCATAGCATTGCTTCATATACAGTGCAGTTCTAGGAACGTGGTCATGCACAAGACGCCCCGTGTTTCTTGTGCAATTTGGAAACACGTCTTTGGCTGTCTTAAACAAATACATTTGTCTTTTTACAAAAATGCAGCTTTCAAGAATATACAGACATGGAAAGGGTAGAATCTTTAATTTTTTAAACATTGGCTTACATGATTTGCCATAAGCTGCATCACATATGGCTCGAATACATTTTTTTTGAGCAATGATTAGATTAGATTAGATTAGATATATTTATTTCTCTTTGAAAATTACACAATATTTTACATGTCGTAGATAAAATAGAATGGATTCACAAAAAGATCGTCAGGTATATTCAATTATATAAAATTAATAATCTGGTACTTCTTCAAAAGTCACCGTTTAGCAAAATAAACAAAAACCAACAATGAAAACAAGAAAATAATGTCACAAACTAAAAATACTATAATTATGAACTAGATTAACATATTCAACAAAATGTCATGAGACGAAATACAAAAAATATAAATTAAACATAAAACAAACAATCTAAAACAATGTAAGATACCTGCACAAAATTGTTGACAAATAATAAGTGTCATGTCTAATTTAGTGCAATGTCAAAATTTACGAAATAAAAATTAATAATTAATAATAAATAAATTAAAAAAAATATGGTACAAAATAATTATGTTACCTCATCATAATATTCTGAACACTCTATTAGAGCTTGTACAATTTCCCCATAGTATTAAACCGTATCTTAAATTAGAGCTGATATATCCATGATACGCTGCTAAAGTGGCTTGCAAACCTGATATGCGCTTTAATCGACGTAAAACGTACGCAAACCTGTTTATTTTACAACATACTTTTTCGACTTGTTTCTGCCAGTCTAAGTATTTGTCCATTTTTTATCCTAGGAATGTTACATCGTCTCTTTCGTGTATAATATTATTTTTATGTTGTAAACTTAATTGTTGCTTTTTACCTCGTTTCGTACTAAAATGGACATAATTCGTTTTATCCAAATTAATGTTCAAATTATGTCTCTCCAGCCATTCGATCACCGTTTCTAACGTCGTGTTTACTTTACGTTCATGTTTTTTATACAGTCAGCTTTATTTGAAGTTACAATTATCGAAATATCGTCAGCAAAGAGAACGCATTTTTCAGTTATTGCATCACAAATATCATTTATATAAATAATAAATAGTAGTGGACCAAGCACACTACCTTGAGGAACACCGAAGTTATTATAATGAGATTCCGATGTATAGTGAATTTCCTCATTTCTATTATTCACTGCGGCAATATCGACAACTTGCTGACTTCCTAGCAGGTATGTTTGGAACCACCTCAATGCGGGTCCTCTTACCCCATATTTCTCTAGTTTTCCCAATAGCAAAGAGTGATTAACAAAATCGAACGCCTTAGACATGTCTAAAAATACGGCAGTAGTGTGGTTTTTGACGTCAAGACTCTGTGCAAGCGGTTTCTTAAGGGTGGCACCCAATGTCTCGTCTTATAGTTATTGTTATTGTGGAGAATGCAGAATCTGATAATGAAGCGTTGCCAATCTCCGAAAGTTCTTCAGGGTGTATGTAAGGTCCCTTATGTTTTCATCGCGCCTGTACGTAGTAATTATAATTAAGCATCACACAGTTTACGCCCGAGTGCCGAAAATGCGACAAAAAACAATGCTGTCTCAGTTTTCCAGCCTTTGTTCCCTTTCCTTTCACGCTTGTCGTAAATTATGTAGGTAATTTCCCTCTTTGTTGCGGAAGACAATGTGTTCGTCTGAAGCTGCTTGCGGACCCTTAAGAACGAAATGATGAGGAGAAATTAAATTGTTTATGTTTGCTGGGAGTTAAATTACATTTCAAGGCAATTGGGTTACTGCGGGTTGTTTACATATGTATAAGTTTGTTCACTTATTATATTGTAATAGTACATTACATACCTGGAGCGGTGAATTAGTGAGTGTCCCGGGGCTTTACTTATTACTGCCCGTAGTTTGTCTAAAGTTTTACGTTTTGCCTCGTAGTAGGTAGTGAGACTGTCTCCCCGAGTAGCGGGCACTTAGGCTTATTGCTGAATATGTAATTGTATATTACTTAATATAAATTGCCTATGAGATAATATCAGTTTTTGCAGAGTGAATACGCTAACTTTCAGTGGTTATGTTATGAAAATGATTATTTGAACTAGAATAATACGTATTGTAATGTGTGATACAGTTATAATTAATTATTACCTACTATCCAAAGTTGTTTTCAATCATCTTTAAGACTATACTATATATACCGGGTGTTTCCTGTAATAAGAGCAATAAATTAAAACATAGATTCTACTCTTGAAACTGAACAACATTTGTTAAGCAACTTCTGAAAATAACGTTTAGTAAATGATATTTTGTAGAATAATGTTTAGATAAAGGAGCAATGTATTGCGAAATGTGCGAAATTAGTAGAGTGACAGCTATGTCAATGCTCAGGGAATGTCAATATTGGACGACGTACATTACAAATACTAATTATTTTTTTATTAAAACTTTCGTAAGACTAAGTAATTATTGTATTAAGCGGTTTACACTCACGTGAAATTGTCAGGAACGGCCCATGGCCCATGTATACATTTTTTTTTGTAATTTTTTTTGTTGTTATTAATATTATTATTTATTTATATTTATGAATGGACCTCTTTCCGAGTAAAGGCCTCCCCCAGTCTTCGCCACTTCGTCCTGTCGGTCGCCGCGTCTTGCCATTTATTTGTAGCCGTGCGGGAAATCTCGCTTAATACAATAACTATTTAATTTGTTTGAAATAATGAAATTCTGAAAATTTTCGATTTTAGAAAGTTGCTGAACAAATTTTGTTCAGATTCAAGAGTAGAATCTATGTTTTAATTTATTGCTCCTATTACAGGCAACACCCGGTATAACCGACTAAGGTTTGAGACTAAAGACTTGAAGCGACAATTACGGCAAAGTAAAAGGATTTCGCTTCGATGAACACAATATTGTGCTATTAATGTAACCTAGATTTGCCACAGAGCTACCAGGCGTAAGAGAAAGACATAGAATGACGTCAAAATGTGGGGTTGCCATAGTCGCAAAAAAAAAAACCCATAAAAAGTGGTTAGAGAGAAACGTTCCAAGTACTCGAATTCACATTTTTTTTTACCCATTTTCCGATAACATCAAATAAAGGATAAAAAATTATGTATTCCCTTTTTTATATTTTTGAAAATATTCCAATTAACGTTTAAAAATCCATTTGTTCCTCATTTTAAAAGACCATAGGCGAAAGGTAATTGGACACAGCGCAGTAAATCATACAGTCGGACTATTACTAAGGCGGATTTAGTATGAAAATTGTAGCGCTGTTCTTTTATACTATAAAAGAACAGCGCTACAATCAGCAAAACAGCCTATAAAATGTATAGGCTACGACTGTCAATTTTCCACAAGAAGGTGTCGTCATTTGAGTGCTGATTGATTAGACGACGCTGCTTTCACCTTTATATTTAGTATTTTCAAAACTAGTCCGTATAATCAAATAAAAATAATATACTTGGGTTCTCTGATAATATAAATAATGAAATTAGTTTAAACTTTAAATAATATGTATTTACAACAATTGTTTTTAACAAAATTTTTGATTTGCTCTTGAATACTGTAGAATTTTTCTGGCCAGTACTAAAAAAATAGTGTGAAACTTCTTCTTTTTCTTCTATTCTACTCAGGATACTTTTAATCCATCGTGACAGTCCACGTTCATGGACGCACCGCCTTATTGGGACATTCTGTAACAAAGCAAAATTAAATAAACGTCGTTGTAAACGACATATGTAGATAGGATATCACCAAGACTAGTTGCGAAAATGTAATTTTTCTCAGGTCTTGCTATTCATTTTTTACACGGTTCTTTCTCTGTCGGAATCGGAGAACTGAAAATATCAATTTGCTATTATAGATTCCCCAAATATGGGGGTAATTTTTATTTTATATCTAGGCATCCCCAAATTGGATTATAAACCGACTGATTTATTTAGACGTCTATGTTAGCTGGCTTCTATCGTAGATTTATGCTACGCAATTTGACCGATTTGCAATATTTACATGTCAAAGTGCTCCGAGTTATTTTGAAAATAATTTACAGATTTTTCCTATTTTATCAAGTTTTTTCATGATATAACTAATGATTTAACTTTGTAACTTGATTCTTGTGAGATTTGAGAAAGAAATAGGTGATCAAAACACAAAAAAACTTGTACTTACGCATGAAATGTAAAATCCGCTTATTTTCATTAACTGTTGCTTTTCCAACCAAACACTGAACACCCCACCATTTTTGAGGCTACACACAAACACTTCACATCCGTTCATATATCAATTATCTGGTAATAATAATTATTTAATACACAAAATCTTCTATTTCTATACCGCTTTTGATACTGCCTGATTTTTTTTTTTTTTTTTTATGGCAATCGTCGTGAAGACATTTTTGCCAGCATCACGTCATTAAAAAAGGAAAAAAATAGAACGAGGAAAGAAAATTTAGGTACTAGAGATAACTTTAAAAGGAAAAGAAACAAACTAGAGAAAACAAAAAAAAACTAAAATATACCAGAAAAAAGTACAGCGTTATAAATTAATTTTATTGGAAGTCAAAAATTTAGAAATTAAGCGGAAAACTACCGGACAAGGTTGCAAAAGGGAAACAATACATGTAAGAAAGGGAATCCCTTGAAGAACCAAGCCTTCCAAGAATTCCGTATGATTAAACAGGGGGCAACTAAAAAACATATGATTAAGGGACCCTTCATCAAGGCCACATTCGCAAAGCGAAGAGTCACGAATCCTTAGCCTCGCAAGATGCACCATTGATCGACAATGACCCAACCTCATTCGAATGATTGAAGAAACAGATGTTTTGTCCAGTAAAATTTTTGAAAACCAAGGTTTTGAAGGAATATTTGGCTGTATTGATGCAAAATATGAGCCTCTACTTCTGCATGAACTACGCCACCGAGAACCCCAAGCCTTCAAGAGGTAGGATTTAGGAAGCAGCAACAGATCATTGCAGCAGTTCTTAAATGGTACTTTGTCGCCGCAGGATATTGCTTCTCTGGCATACTTATCCGCGACCTCATTTCCACCAATACCAGAGTGCCCAGGAACCCACGCTAGCACAACTTCATAATTCCTGAGATTACAGCGATGGACAGCTTCCTTAATAAAAAACAAGAAAGGGCTATGAAGTTTTGAGGAAAAAGGACTTGCTAAAAGAGACTCCAGAGCACTCCGGGAATCTGAAAAAATAATAGTACGCTTTAATTTGGCGACCAAAACATAATCTAAACATTTTAAAATGCCAAGACATTCCCCCGAAAAAACTGATGACTCAGGAGGGCATTTACACTTTTGAATTATATTGTACTGGGTGTGATAGGTGGCAACTCCTACGCAGCCCACAGGGGACAATTTGGATGCGTCCGAGAATAAAGAGTGCCAACCATTCCAATCGTTGCCCAGGAGGCCACGGAAGTGCTCATTGGCGAATAAATTCCCTTTTGCAATTTCAAAATCCAAAATGACTCTAAGGGAGTCCAATAATTCGAGCCATATAGATCCTACAAGGTCATTTTTACCACAGCCCCATACACGATGGTGACAGTTGAAATCCCCTAAGACAAGCAATGGTCGGGGAAGAGATTGAAGGATAGATGACAAATGTATTAACACAGATTTAGAAGGATGAGGGACGTAAACAGAGACATATGTAATGTTTTCAATTTTAACCGCAACAATATCAAACTCATTGGAAGACAAAATTGGAAGTCTAGAGAAGAGAGCATTATTTTTAATAAGAAATGCACAGCCTGCATATCCATCAGGCCTATCATCTCTTACAGAGATATATCCTGGAAGTCGAAGGATATAATCAGGCTTAAGCCACGATTCAGATAAAGCAAATAATTTAGGACTATACTTGTTAATTAGGTATATTATGTCAGATTTTTTGTTAATAAAGCTACGGCAATTCCACTGAAGGATTAACTGACCCATGGTCTAAAGAAGAAATAAAGGAAGAAATAAGAGGGGCAACGTGGGACATCAAATCATTATGAGGCGGAAAAACTTTTGAAAAAAATTGAGAGATCAGCTTAAGAAGAACAGCGACAGAGCTCTCAGACACTGAAGATGAATGAGGATTATTTAACGCAGTACCGTTCCCAGCCTGCAGAGAATTTTCATTAAAAAGACCCATATGGGCCGACTTATCATAACCACTCCGAGGAGGAGCAGGAGAGCGGGGCTTCTTCAATATTGTTTTTTTATAAGAGTGGCTCGCTACCGCTGGAGCAGACGCCACTATGTTCGCATACGATTTCCCATACACTGGGAGGAGCTTGCTCGCTTCAGCATAGGAAATATTGCTCGAGGCCATATACTTTTTAATATTGCATTGGCGTAGGAACTCGGGACAGGACTTACTAGTGGCCTGATGACCCTCCTCACACTTGCAATTTATGCAACGAGGCGACTCTTCCTCGCAAGAATCGCCAGAATGATTGGCCCCACAACGGAAACAGCGAGGGTTCGACCTACATTTATCCTTCGTGTGCCCGAATCTGCAGCAACGATAGCATTGAATTGTAGGAAACGTATACTGCTCCACAGGAAGAGAATTAAAACATGCAAAGATTCTAGGAGGAAGAATCTGGCCATCGAAGGTTACCACCACCGTTTCAGACGGAACCCATTTAAATGACCCATCCTGAAAGTTATTTTTCTTGTAATTAAGCCGCCTGGACTTGACTATACGTCCACAGCCAACAGGGACCTTGACATAATTTAAAATATCATCAGGGGACCAGTCTACGGGGATGCCTTTAACAAGACCCACCCTAGTAACATTGAAAGATGGGATGAATGCTTTCATTTTCTTGTTCTTAAGAGTTGGCGAGTTCATGAAATCATTAGCGTCCTGGTAAGAGTGGAAACTTACGGTTACCCTGTTGCGACCCAGACCCTTAACCGAACCATCAATAATATTACAGAACTCTCGGTGGTGATTCTGCAGAAATAGCCCAAAGGAAACAGGATGCAAAGTGGCTCCCGGCGATGGACTGTCGTACTGAACATGAACAGTAAATGGACCAGGGTCACTTGGCTCATAGTTTACTCTCCCCGTAAAAGCCATTGAGGAAGACATCTGTGGAGTAGTAGCAATCGAGCTAGGAGGAGAAGTCTGTAAGTGAACCAGTGGTGTCCCTTCCGAATCTTGTAATGGTGCATCCTGCGACTTGGATACTTGACCCAACGCCAGTTCTGAATCTTGAGAGACCTGTTGATATGGGGGTAAACAAGAGAAAGAATTTCGGAGCTCAACTCCTGAACTCGACAGGTCTTCATCTAGGGTAAAACGAGTGCGAGACTTTGACCGAGATCGAGCTCGACCAGAATCGCGTACGTTATTAGGACTATTAGGAGAGATTACGATATATACCCTCTGGGTTGGAAGGTCAGATGGCAGTCGCTTGCGTAAAAACTAGTGCCTACGCCACATCTTGGGATTTAGGTAGCCGACCCCGATTGAGAATTCATTCTCAAAAAAAATGGGATAAAGGCTAGGAGGATGATGAGGATGGAGGAGAGATTACGATATCCCTGTACTCCCTTCTGCGACCTCGCGCCGCAATGTCCCGCTTGTCATCAAAAATTGTGATGAATGCTCCCGGGGAAGGGGGGGGGCAGGTTACCTGACCCCCCAGGGTCCCCGGGGGAATGATCCCCCATTGTAGCCCCTAAGGGCGGACCTAACAAAAAAATAAACTAAATACTAAAATATATATAATTAAACCAAAAAAAGAAAAAATAAATAAGAATATAACCCAATAAAGAAAGCTCTAGTACTAACTAAATAAGAAATTCAAGACTAATCAGGCAAAAATAAATAATTTAAAACCGATAACCAAATGACGTTCCGCTAGCGCTCGCTGTCAATTTTAATTTCTTTCCTATTTTATCAAGTTTTTTCATGATATAACTAATGATTTAACTTTGTAACTTGATTCTTGTGAGATTTGAGAAAGAAATAGGTGATCAAAACACAAAAAAACTTGTACTTACGCATGAAATGTAAAATCCGCTTATTTTCATTAACTGTTGCTTTTCCAACCAAACACTGAACACCCCACCATTTTTGAGGCTACACACAAACACTTCACATCCGTTCATATATCAATTATCTGGTAATAATAATTATTTAATACACAAAATCTTCTATTTCTATACCGCTTTTGATACTGCCTGATTGTTTTGCTTCGAATTTGAAGTGTGCCAATAACCCGACCATGAAAAAATGCTCGGTCGCTGATAAAGACAAAACATGGCACTCTTTTCTATTTCTTCTTTTAGGAATCGCAATAAGGCTATCTTTATCTATCAAAGCGTGTCAGACCCTTGGTGTTAGCCCACGCTTTGCTATGCTGATGCTATTCTACCTATCCGTATTGTGTCATTTTCTAGGTACGGACAGACGTGCTCATTACTAGCACGAAAGCATGCTTTTATTGAGCAAATGCTCATTAGTAGCACGTGTGACACAACGTTGCTAGTATTGAGCAAGCTTATTTAGAGCATGCTGAAAAATCAACCGACGTTTGATTTTCGAGCATGCTACCTGAGGCGCGGGTGGAAGGGGGCGTGCTCCGTGCACGTCTGAACAGGTTTGCTTATTAGCATGCTATTATCGATTCGATCTCGATCCGCGAAAGTTGCGATTCAACATGTCGCGTTGGGGAGAAGAAAAAACTTTGTTTTTAGGGTTCCGTACCCAAAGGGTAAAAACGGGACCCTATTACTGAGACTTCGCTGTCCGTCCGTCCGTCCGTCCGTCCATCCGTCCGTCTGTCACCAGGCTGTATCTCAAGAACGGTGATAGCTAGACACTTGAAATTTTCACAGATGATGTATTTCTATTGCCGCTATAACAACAAATACTAAAAATAAAATAAAATAAATATTTAAGGGGGGCTCCCATACAACAAACTTGTTATAGCTATATATACCTACATATATATAGGTACGGAACCCTTCATGCGCGAGTCGGACTCGCACTTGCCCAATTTTTAATTGTATCATACTATCGAAGTTACCAATGTCTGTGGAACCCAAATTCTCCTTTTTTTAGTTCTTTTCTTTTTCACCAAAATGCTCTTCATCAATTCCGTTGCAAGCAATATGATTATTATATTGAGTTCTGCGCGGATAGCACTGTCACTATATC
Organism: Apotomis betuletana; assembly: GCA_932273695.1. Lineage (NCBI taxonomy): Eukaryota > Metazoa > Arthropoda > Insecta > Lepidoptera > Tortricidae > Apotomis > Apotomis betuletana. Next base: position 35,475,878 of record OW026300.1, on the reverse strand, counting down.
TGTGTACATCCATTTTGGCCGAGATAGAAGTGCCAAATAAGTACGTATGTCCGTACGGTTGCTTTAAGTATGCTTATTTATGAGTGTGCTTAAAACAAGCATGCTTATTGCTGGCAAATGTGAACAGTTGCAGAGCATGCTAATTTTAAGCAAGCTTATGAGCATGCTATTTTTTGAGCACGTCTGTCCGTACCTTAACGGATTCTATGTAAACAACGTCTCAGGAGACTAAGATATGTACTAGTTTGATTCTTACTTTATTGTGCGCGTTTTCTTTCGATGGTATAAAATATGCGTAGGTAATGTTTTTTTACACTTCACCGGGAAACACGTGTAGCCGAGGTGTAGCCTGTGAGCTGTGTGGGCAAACTTCACCGGTCGCCATGGTTACGTTGCTTTTAATAAGGCGCTTCGATGGTTATTGGGGTCTTTTGTTGACAAATGGTGTCGTTTAAATAAGTTACATTCATAAACTATTTACATTAAGAATAAATAAATATAAATAAATAAATATTAAGGGACAATCATACACAAATCGACCTAGTCCCAAACTAAGCAAAGCTTGTACTATGGGTACTAGACAACGATATACATAATATATAAATACATAATATATAGATAACATCCATGACCCAAGAACAAATATTTTGCACAAATATTTGCCCCGGCCGGAAATAAGAATAAGAATGATTTATTGCAAAACTGTATACATAGTTAGGTTGACAAAAAAATATACATTTGTTTCAACAGTTACCTGTTTCAGGCATGCAATCAATGATATCGAAAGTAAAGATACGTGTGTCCGAACAATTTGCTTGACATCTGTTCATAATGGAAAAGAGTGGCGCCATCTGTTGTACGGACTGCGTACCACACGTTTGGGTGGCCGGAGTAACCTTGTAATGGCGACTTTTCTCAATATTAATGAAGTGGCTGACAGTGGTTGATACAGACTGATGTTTACATAGAGATAGTGGTACCTATGTAATAAATAAGTAATTATAATTACCTAAAGGTTGTCTGGAAGAGATCGCTATTTAACGATAAGACCGCCTGTTGTTTACCTCTGCCTGTTATTTTAATGTATCTCATGTTGTGTTGTATATTCCTTGATGTTTGAGGTGTGCAATAAAGAGTATTTGTATTTGTATAAATGTGAAAGTGAGTTTGTATATTTATTTTCTTTTACGGCTCAGCTACTGAACGGTTCCTCACGAAATTTTGTCAGGGATGCGGTTGAGGATTTTTCCGTAACGAATGTAAGATTTTAATACACAACACTTTACAATGTAGCAAATGATAGAATAAGCGCCAAATAACATGACATTATGTGTCTCTTTACTCTACCTCCATATGTCATCTGTTCGACGACGCGGTTGGCGCAGTTTGCAGACACCTTCCTACTGAGCCGGCGGTCCCGGGTTCGAATCCCGGCCGGGGCAAATATTTGTGTGATGAACTCGAATATTTTTTCTTGGGTCATGGATGTTATCTATATATGTATTTATATATTATGTATATCGTCGTCTAGTACCCATAGTACAAGCTTTGCTTTGTTTGGGACTAGGTCGATTTGTGTATGATTGTCTCATAATATTTATTTATTTATCTTCTAGCTCCATCGTTAACAGCAGGGTATCGTCGTCAGGGTATCGTAATAATCCGAAGTCACCAAACATACATATACCTACTATACATACTTAAGTATTTAACAATTGATGTCGGTTAACTAAAGATAACTCGTTCAAAATTTAATTGCATGATTGGACCCACACAAGTTAGTAAAAAAACATAGCTATTCCAAACCAAAGTACTTTTCTAAAGGTAATTATTATTACATATAATAAAATATAAGAAACATAAATAATCAAATGTATAGTTATATATTATCAAACAATGTCCATAGTCATTGGTTCATAGTTCATACACCAGTATAAAAATGACGCCCTTACAAGGTTACTTCTGATTGACTAGCGGCTGCGAACTGACAAAACGCAATGGCGCTAGGTAACAAAATAAATATTTCGAAAATGTGTTACTAAGCGATAACAAAAACGGACGATACTTTCCGATGATACGATATCCCATGTTTTTATATATATATATAATTTTAGCAGCCTTTTACTGCGCAACTGGGCATTTTGAGACAGTCGGCTCTGGCACACTGACAACTGAACGGTACGGCGTCCTGTCACAGACTAAGGGCACGGTGGTGCTAAATTGCCATTTTAGGACCACCGCATTGGACGAATTACTCTTGAGCGTTGGGCCTATCTTTACGAAGTAATATATATATCTATGCATGCAATACTTAGTTATAAATGAATACAGCTACAATCAAAGAATTCTTTTAAGCTATAAAATGCCTTATCAATGAGCCAATTTTTAAGATTCCTTTTAAACCTGTTTCCTTCCAGAGCTTTTATGTCTGACGGGAGGTGATTGAACACTCGGATTGCCATTACAAAAGTGCTATTCTTATAAATAGAGGTATTAATTTTCGGTAGCTGGATATTAAATTTATACTGTGCTCTGAGGTTACATTTTGTGGATGACAGTGTTGTAAAATAATTGGGTTGATTTCTTACAAAGAAGCTAACCTCCAATATGTATATACCAGTCAATGTAAGAAATCGCTTTTCTCGAAAAGCTTGTCGAAGAGAATCCCTGACGTTCATACGATAAGTAGTTTTGATACATCGTTTCTGAAGTACGAATGTTTTATTTATATCTACAGAATTACCCCAGAAAATAACTCCATAAATCAACAAAGGATACACATTTCCATAATAGGCGTTAATAACTATGCTTTCAGAGCAAGTTTCAGATAGTATTGACAATGCGTAACAATTGCTAGAGGTTCTCTTGTTCAATTCGTTTATGTGAGCCTTCCAGTTTAGATGGGAGTCTACTTGAACTCCTAAAAAATGTACACTACTTACTTCTTCTATAGTATCTAGAGAGCGTAGGGCGCTGTCTGTTAGGGGGAACATGCTGGCTCGTAGATTTGCTGGGTGCACTTTCGAGGTCAAAGTGACACTTTTTAAGGCCTACTGCCAAACTTTTTACACCGGCAGTTTATGGACCAGTTTTACCCAAAAAGCATACAACGCCCTACGTGTAGTATATAATAATCTGTTCCGGGTACTGGCGGGGCTTCCTCGTTTTTGTAGCGCCTCAGGCATGTTTGCCGATGCTCACACAGACGACTTTTTTGCGCTAATGCGTAAAAAAGTCGCTTCTTTAATACGCAGAGTGAGGGGAAGCCCCAACAGTCTCCTACAGGTTGTGGCGGAGAGGCAGGACAGCGCCGTGCTCGGCCGGTTCAATGAGCTGCACGTTTCGAGTGCGCTGCATTGACCTGGACGGCCGGTGCTGTGCGCAACAGTTAATTAATAGTGCTACATATATATACCTACTAACATAGTTCTTAATTATTTTTATCATGTGTACTAACAAACTATGGACCTATGTTGTCTGGAAATAAAGATATTTTATTTTATTTTATTTTTTTTTTTTTTTTATAGTAGTCCCAGCTTCCGACACACTCAAGGAGATAGGAGCCGTTCTATAATTTCTGAACTGAATGAGCCGAGTTTTGTTTAGGTTCAATTTAAGATTTAATGTACAAAGCCAATTTGATATCTTATTTAGAACACTGCATATATGGATTTTTAGATCAGGAGCCATTGAACGATCACATGAAAATAGTATTGTAGCGTCGTCAGCAAACAAAACGCACACTTCATTAGCAACACTAGGAAATTCATTTAAGTAATAATAGCGGACCAAGCACGCTTCCTTGCGGCCCACCAACCACTACTTCTTCATTCACTATGAATATATATTTTGTCAATGGCGATGAAGTTTTAGGGGACACTGTTCCTAGATATTATAGTAAATATATGATTCGTCGAAATGTAGTACATATTAGTTATGAGTTCCTTTCCTCGGCAGATTTGGTCAAGTTCTCCAGGCACCCTGAGAACACGACAGCCCACCTGGGGCAGCCGGTCACTCTATCGTGCGTCATCAGCTCGGCGCCGCCCGCAGATGTCTCCTGGCTGCGTGACGACCAGGACCTGCCCGCAGATGATAGGTAAATATGACTTGTATCTTAGTTAACTTTAGGCATGGAGCGATAAAACTTGTTGGGTAGGCCTCTCACACTTCCTTCCAGTCGTCCCTAAAATGGCGTGTTGCGGTAGGCCACCGCGGACATACTGGGGGACGACCTAGTCGACCTACATGCATTCCAAAGGGAGTAATCGGTTGCCGTTGCCTCTTTGGATAAGGACAATGCAATACAATACGAAATGCTTTATTGCACACCAAAAAAGTTTACAAATTAAACACTGAAACAATAATTTTAATAACGGCAGACAACAGGCGGTCTTATCGCTAAAGAGCGATCTCTTCCAGGCAACCTTTGGGTAGTGGAGTTGATCAGTATAAACCACTCAATGAGTAGGTGATGCAGAAGGGGAAAGGGAGAACAAAATAATGATCAACAGATAAGCAACAACACTACAACAATTGAAATGATAAAGTAAAATCATTTATATTAATATGTCTTTATTTGTTTCAGATATTATTTGCTGAAGAATCAGCTGCTTATTACAGATGTAAAACAAAGTGATGCTGGCGTGTACAGGTAATATTTTTTGTATCACATTTAATACAATTTTTGATAAAAAAGAAAACAAAAGATAGTCTCTGTGTCTTTCCATTTTGCAATATTTTTGTATTCAGTATAACTTACTAGAACCACCTACCGTGTTTTTTCGAGTATCACACGAATATTAAAAGGCGAAAGTTTGTGAGTGTGTTTATGTGTATGTTTGTTACTTCTTCACGCTCTAACTGCTGGACCAATTTTTATAAATTTTGGTATGAAGGTAGCTGACACCCTAGATTAGCACATAGGCTACTTTCTATCCCGAAGAATGTGGTGTTCCCGTGTGATGAGCCGGTAGCACCGCACGGCGCAGCTAGTATTACATAATTATATCTAAAAGTTTCTAAAAAACATTATATGTCATGTTTGTTTTAAAAAATCAATTTCCAGAAAAAAACAGTTTCAAAATGTGTAACATTATTTTGTCGCTTTTGAAATTTAGATTGTTGATGTATATATCTCTAATGTATTTGCAGATGCATCGCCACAAACTCGTACCTGAACAAGAACCGCACGAGCCACGCCGGCCGCCTCCTCGTGGCGCGCCCCGAGCCTCGGGCCCCGGAGTTCCTGCACACCTTCGAGGAGCACCAGCTGAGGGTCGCGCAGGGCGGGGACGTCGTGCTGCCCTGTCCTGTGGCCGGCTGGCCGAGGAACGAGCCTCAAGTGAGAAAAACTACATTCTGAAACCTTCCTTTAGGTTATAGATTACCAGCTCTAAAGTTTTTGCATAACATCGAAGTATACCTGTGTTAGAGGCCTACGCCGTCCGAGTGGAAGAAAAAGTCATGACCCTCTTTTTGATTCTCCGTAGTCGGATAAGAAATATCCTATAACCATATGGGGATGCGCAGCTACCCGTATCCTAAAAAAACATTAAATTGGTCAAGCCGTTTAGGCGTGATGAAAGGACAAAGATTTCATTTATAAAATATTTTAGATACGATCCTTGAGCACTGTTGAGGCTTATTTGTAGAACTCATTTGGCCAGAGAACCAAAGAGAATATTGGAGATTCCTCCTTATTCTAAATTTTACATCAGTCTCTGGATGTTGGGTAGATTTTTCTAAATGTTCTCCTCCAACAGTATACTCGTAGGTATGTGAGGTGGTAAGACGCTGTTCTAACTTCGCTACCCGATAGTCATCCTGTCTCCAGATACTTTTAAATTGTATAAAATGGCTGAATAGCTTTCAATATCTCTCTTGTTTGCAGGTGAGCTGGGAGCTGGTGTCTCCCGGGGGGCAGGTCAGCAGGCTGGCCGACAGCTCGCAGGTGCTGGTTATCACGGACGTGGACGTTCCTCAGGAGGGCCTCTACGTGTGCCGCGTACCGGACAGGCCGGACTTAGAGAAGGTGAGATCAGAGATTGAACTATTAGTCAGATGTTTGATATTTTGTAGGTACATTACAACATTATAAATTTTCGAATAGTCTTAAGTCTAAACTAATTTCATTACATTATTATCACAAAACCTAAAACTATTATTTTTATTTGTTTATACCAACTAGTTTTGAAAATATAAAAAAAATAGGTGAAAGCAGCGTCGTCTAAGAATCAGCACCTTGTGGAAAAAATTACAGTTGCAACATACAAAAAGAACAGTGGTACAATTTTGATACTAGACTTTTGTTTTTTCTTAGTAATAGTCCGACTGTATGATTATTAATCGTCATTTCCTTATTATCTTTCCTTAATGGAGGCAAGGAGACGAGAATATATTTTTGTCCTCACAATGGAGACGCTATAGAAAAATATTTGAACTCCTGAATTATTACTTGAAGTTTATGTCGTGCCATTTCGTTTACAAAAAAATTAACAAGAGAGAAAAAAAGCGGTACAATGCTGTGTGCGGTGCTCCATAATTATAATAACTCTAACAACCGAATTTTAACATAAAGCGATAAGCGCCCACCAGCAGTTTGTTTGTGCATCGTGCAATCGAACAACCACTGTAAATATTAGGTTTTACTCGTAAGAATCAATAATTCTGAGTAGTTTTTTTTACCTTTTTTACCCTTTAGTGGTAATTAAACATCTTCGAAAATCTCTTTGAACAACAATCAGTAACAAATAGAACAACTCCGGTACTCAGCAATCATTCACAATTTAGAAAAGCCGTTCCAGTAAACGTTTTCAGCCCCCAAGCCAAGAGGTGACTTGAATGATCAAAGTGGCTTCCTGTTACAACGCAGTTTGATGATTTGTTTTAAAATTATGTATTATGAATAATAAACGAAGGGTTAGCGAACTTTCCCTGACTTGTGTTTAATTGGTGAATTATGTAGAAAATTGTTTTTATTCACAATGAATATAAATTACTAAAACTCGTAAATGTTATTTAGAATTCAAATATTTTAAGTAGAAAAACCAACATGTTCTAAGAAGAGATTGTTAAAACTACTTTTTGTAAGAAAACTTTTCTACATACGCACGATTATTATTATCACGTATATATTGTGCAGTGGTAATGTTTGATGTATAAATATATAATACAAGTTCTACATGGCTTTACACACAGATTGTGTGCAGCAAAGAATAAAATTCAAAGCAATAAAGCGTTTCTTGATGTTGAGACCACTCGAGCTCAGTGAGAGCGCATGAAGGTCGAGAATGGGAGTAGGTAACAATTTCGAAAATGAAAACAACACATACCTAATGACTCTTCATTGGGCATGTGTTGTTTAGGTTTAGATGTTGTCAATATCAAAATAGCCGACGACGTAATAAAATGAAATGCTACCTCTGAAATATTGATTCAAATGTAGGTATTATGTAGGTATACAATTTTCACACATAGATATCAAAATGATATAATAAGGGTAAGCCGGGCAGAGCAAAACATCTATTATTGGTTGGCACAGGATGCTCGTGTTATGTATTAACTACAACAGCTCTTAACTAAATCTACATGCCAGGCTTAGAAACGACAACAAAACAATTTCCTCCGAGACGGAGGTACGCTCAAAGCCGCCCCGCTAATTGCCGGAGAAATCTCTTAATTATATACGAGCATGCACACTAGGTCGCGCCCCGTGACTTCGTCTTCCAAGTCCTACGTTAAAGCGACGAATTTACACAGCACATTTTACCGAAGAGCATAGGTGTCTGTAAAGAACATCTACGTTTTGTTACTAACACGTTTTCGACTGAACTTATTAATAACTAGCTGTGCCCCGCGGTGTTACCCGCTCATCCCACGGGAACACTAAATTTATTCGGGATGAAAAGTATCCTATGTCCTTTCCCGGGTCTCAAACTATCTCCATGCCAAATTTCATCAAAATCGATTTAGCGGTTTAAGCGTGACGAGGTAACAGACAGACAGACAGACAGACACACTTTCGCATTTATAATATTAGTATGGATTTATAATAGTAATAGTAATTAGGAAACATTATAGTACTAACATCTGGGTAAGTTAGTAAATAATAACGGTATTTATTTAACATAGAACCTTCAGTTTAGTACATACTCATAGAAACATCCGCCTCATTACACTTGTAATTTCTGTAAAAACATGTCTCCAATTCCGACGTTATTACAATGGCTGGTTAACCATGGACGGTAAATACTATACTTCGTGTATTTGAAAGGTCCCGAGACATCTGAAAATCGAATCAATAGACACTTCGTGTGGATTATAACATTATAAGCCTACTCATTTATTTAAACGAATAACATTTTTCATATTTAAAAGATTTTTCCCTAGTTTATACTGTACAAGGCCTTGCTTCTTGCCAAACAGAATTCTAGGTTAACCAGAATTCCCTATAGGTTTTGGTTTTGCTTCCCTTGTCTTGACAAACTGACGGACGGACAATGAAGCGATCCCATACTATAAAGTATTTTTGTTGTCTACACGCGCCAAGTCCTTCTTCGATCGACTTGGCATGAATTAGTCCGCACGAGGAGGCGCGAGCTTCCAACAGGATAAATACGCAATTAAATACTTTTTCGTCGGTACTCATGGGACTTTATTGAAAGGCTTCAAAAAGACGAGTAATTTGTATTGGGTAATTTGTATACACTGACCGAGCGAGCGAAGCGCCTCTGTTTCGACTTGACCCAAAATTCTCTCATATATTTAGATGTTCGAATTCGGATCCCCGGGTGTTATCGCGTAGAGGTCGTATTTCTCAACCGATTCTCATGAAATTTTGAAATTTTTTGTCGATTCAACGTTCCGAAATTTTTCAAAATGCGGAGATATGGGGGTTGGAAAGGTAAAAAAATGAAAATGTCAACCATTTCGAAACAAACTTAGTTCAGGTATATTGTGCCAGCATATTTTGGCACAACATAGTGGCTCCACTTAGCCTAATGGTTAGCGAACAGGGGAGGCCGGGAGTGGCAATGGCAATTGTCAGTTGACACTGCGATGCTGGCCCGAGAGATGCTTCTACTGGCTTCGTTTGAAGGACCCCGTGTCAAAACAGAAGGGCCGGCAAAGAGTTTCACTTTTTGAAACTTACACGGTTTTCACACAATATTATAATTCATAGCAATATGCGTGTAATAATTTTCGAACTCGTTTTGTCATATCTGTATCTGTAATTTTATCTTTGGCACTGTAACTTTTAAACGCACGATGTTGTCGTTTTGTTTCTTGGTCGGTGAAGTTATTTTCAGTTTTTTTTAGACGAGCAAAGTCTGAAACTTTCGGATATGATGTGAAGTTACGCTTCGGTAGTTATGTTTCGATTCTCTTTTTCAGAAACCGTTAATGTTTCTAATCAGCGGTTTCTGAAAAAGAGAATCGAAACAACTTTTTAAAAGATCATATAATTATGGATATGGTTTATAATGTTTTTAAAACTATCGTGAGGCATCTTTAATAATTATAAAAACGGTTTAAACTAATGTAAAAAATTGTCAGGAACGGCCCGACGTGTTACATTCCGACATTTTTTACGTGAGTTTAAACCGTTTTTATAATTATTAGATATGGTTTATGATAATATTTTAAATATACGGAGCGTTACTTATATAAATATGTATATAATATCTAATTTAAACTAATATTTATCCTTCGCGAGCGTAATGGAAATTTCTCCACAATTAACTCCTGGCATCAAAAGGAGTCTCGTCATCGCCGCAGTTTTAATTTGCCCGCTTTATTATATTTCAGCCATTTTAATATAAAACGCCGTTAAAAAATTACGATCTCCGCGATATTAAACGTTGCCGTGGGCCTTATACCTATATTATGTTAATTTTATAAAAGTAAATTGACAAAAATAAAAAATAAGTACGACATTATCAGTTTTAAGGGCTTTGTTAAAAAATCTTCGATGGCGATTGGCGATGTTTAATATCCGAAGTTTAATTAAGTATGCGCTTCTGTCATTAATAAAATGTATCTTGTAATTATACGTCGTAATCGTGAGGCCACTGAACTGGCGCATCGGTAGTAGAGCTTTTAAGAATTTTAAGAATTAAAAGTGCTTGTTTTTTTTTATTTCACATGATTTTTATTAGGTAACTATATTTTTTTTTATTAAAAACAAAACAGAGATTTCTAGTCAATTTTGAAAAACATGGCATATCTAAAGGAGACATTAGAACATACTAGGAGTGTAAATTATTAAAATAAGGCATTTTTAATACAAAAATTGGCATACTTCGCGTTATAGAAGAGAAGCCAAGACTTTTGAGGGGTACCTACTTGAGGCGTGTTTATACTAAATATATTTAATATAAAATTTTAAATATACACGAATAACAGGAAAGACGTAACGATCTCCGACAATAATACAAATAGGTTTTTATAAATCGGTGCAAAACACAATTTTCGCGCCAAATTCGCACCATCCAACATAACGAATATATATTTTTCAAGTATGGATACGGTTTTGTATAATTCGGTTATTATATTTTGTATAATTATATTATATTCGATTATGTAAAAAAAGTTCAGAAGGTTGTGTATAGTATTTTGTATTAATTTTTTATCCGAATTTGCTTGTGTGAGAGAGCTGTAATTTGTCCTACAATGTTTCCATGTAGGTCACGTATCACACATACGTATGTCGTAGCATAAATATAAAAAGTTTTGTAAATATTACACACGAGCCCGCTCAGCGGCATCCAATTTATTTATAGGTTCCTATGAGTTTTCAAGAATCTGTGCGAGTAAGTTAAGGCTAACTTTTTTCGTCATATTCCATTCTAATGACCGAGTGACGGCTAATGCATCGTGCGGCGTTGCCAAGCGAACAGTTGCTGTTAATGATGATGATGACAGGCATGATTGTAAAATTGTGGACTTAAAATGTAAATTTTTCAAATTAATTTCGAAGTGTGAAAAAAAAAACAGTTATTAATTAAATGACCGGTTGCTAGGATCGTTTGCAAATAATCGATGCTATCGCCTTTGTCGATCGCCGCCATTATGGTCTAGCCGGGGGTGGCGCAGGCGCCTATATCATAGCTGCTAACTAACTCTACACCTACGGCCTTTACTGATTATTTATAATCGTCGTCGTTATAGTCGTTAATAATCTTTAATAAAACGAATTACAATTTATAATTAATATTGATAAGGCCCCCTAAATGCCAGATATATCTTACAGTAATCGAATAAATACATATCTTTCTACGTTTATCCAGGCCTACAACGTGACGGTGACCCGTCCGGTGAACATCACGCTACCGCCGGTGTCGAAGGAGGCCATCCGGGCCGGCACGATCCGGTTCAACTGCACGGCGTCCGGCAAGCCGGCGCCCAACATCACTTGGTACAAGGACGGCGTGCCCCTGGCCCTCACGAGTACGGTGAGTGTCCTATGCCGTCCCCGCAGTCACACTCCCCCGGTGTCGAAGATGGTGGAATGTGATGGGATGTTCATATGAGGCGATAAATGTCTACAGAACTTTCAATGAAATGAAGCAGCTCTTGTAAAAACTTAATGGTAGAACAGATTATTTCCGTAAAATAATTCATTTCGTGCAATTTTTCAGGTTGGGATGCTGAGAGCTGCGTTTTCTGACGAAGATCGCATTGAGTTGGTCATCAACAGCATCACATCCAAAGACGCAGGTAATCGTCTAATAGTAGTGGTAATGTATTTTGTAAACAATAATTATGAAATTTAATAACGAAAATTAACACATTGGAATTATGTATCTTGTAGAGCTTCTACTACACAAAAAAAACAATCGGTATCAATCGTTTCGATCGGAGAACCAGAAGAAGAAAAATTAAACTGTATGAATTTAGTTTTGTGTAGTATTTCCTTGACATGCGTTTACCTCGTAACCTGTCTTTAACAATTTTCGTAATCGAGCCAATGTCTCCTTTCCAGGGGTGTACCAATGTTTCGCCAGCAACAACGTGAGCACGGCGTCCGCGTGGGCGACGCTGTCGGTGACGGGCCCCGTGGCGGCGGCGCCGGCGCACCTGGAGTGCGCGCCCGTCGGCGCCAAGGAGGTGGCGGTGCGCTGGGGGCCGCGCCGCGACGACGTGCTGGCCTACACCATCCACACCACGCCGCAAGGTCACGGGCTTGCCATGGAACTTACATTAACCAATCTAAATTATAGTGTTCCTACTCATGTCTTTAAAGAGATCGACCAAAGTCTACTTGATGGAAGATCGAGTCGAGACATTATAATCCGCTAAGCTAAGAGAGAGCTGGCCGTCCCCGCGGTTTGGAAATAGAGAAAAACTGTATGTTCTGTAAGCGCCTCAAGACTATAAAGGATAAAAGATAGTGGGCTCATACGAGTCATAAGTCCTCTGTGCATTAACACAATAATTTAGGTTAGGCATTGGCTTGGTGTCAAAGAAATCTCTAGGCAAGCCGGAGCATAATTGTCTGACTTCTTCTATAAGAGCAAAGAGTAAAAGGTGCTCAAATGCTCTAAAATAAGGTTCTTTGGACCCCTCGCCGCTTTTAGGCCCTGATCAAATATAAGCAGTGTGAGTCTGAATGTGTGGTTCGTTTTCAGAGCCGGACGGCACGCGGACGCCGCTGGGGCAGCCGGTCCAGAAAACGCACGCCGTGGTGCCCGTCGCGGAGGCATTGATGCCGTATCGATTCCAGGTAAATCGACACTTTACCTCACCTCACTAGTGGTTCCCGAGCAAAGATGCCAAGCTTTCCTTCCAGTAGCACTATACCATGAATACCATGTGCCCCGACTGAATCGATCAAACAGATCGACACAAACAGTTCATTTATTTTACATCTGATGATCCCCATCTCCCATTCTATCAAAAGTATACCTATGAATTGTAACCGCTGAATGAACTTTTGATTTTGAGTAGAAGCTTATCCAATCTAGTCCGTAACCGATCGACAAGAATCGAGACGCATTTCGGATCGTTATTGTTTACTATTTTCCATTAATCACAGGGACTAGCACTACTGGCATGCGCTTTTTACATAAATGTGCATAGGTGAATTGTGTATTAAGAAGAGTTGTTTCATCGTAGGTGCGCGCATACATACAGGCTGCCAAGGGTGCGGCCACGGATTTCTCCCATTTTGTCGTGTGCCAGGGACAAGGAGGTAACAATTTTTACTTTTTAATGTTGAGGGTTCATCTGCTAACACATATCGACTTTTTTTGCTTGGGTCAATTTAAATTTATAGGCGTATCTTGTTTCCCCAGTCCCTATAAACCTGACGAAGCTGGACAAGTCAGTGGTGGTGTCGTGGCAGAGTTTCGCGCGGCAGACGCCCGGCGTCGCGCAGTGGGTCCTGCAGACCCGGGAGGCGGGCGTGGACGACGTCACCAACGTCACGCTCGACGGACCCGTCACCAACTACACCCTGGACCGTGAGTATCGGAACAGATATAGATTTTATACAGATTTAATGTTACCTTTTTACAAGCTTTTATTTACTTTCACCTGTCCCGTTTTAATGGAATTTTGCAAGTTAAATTTGACCCACTTTCCGGTTTCCAATTGAGCTTAAATTTTGCACGAATATGCAAAACGCGTTACAATGCAATATTATGATGACGTGGAGCTGATCTGATGATGGAGCTCGAAGTTAGCCATAGGAACTCCGTAATAAATAAAACAATCATATCGAGTTTGGGCTCTTTAGAATCGTCTCTGTAAGCAATTGATGGATGTTCAAAGAAAAGTACAGTCAGTAACATACAGTTTCATTTGAGGTGTTTTCTCATTTCCAGTTCCGTCCGACGGTGACCTGCAAGTCCGTGTGCTGGGCTCCCGCAGCCTGCCCTGGCTGCCGCAGAACCTGACCGCCGTGCCCTGGCACTCGCTCGACCTCAGCACCGGGTGAGGTTCTGGTCGCCAACCGCGCATCCTTATCTTCATAATCTTCTTTGCATCCTCATTTCTGAGAGCCTCTCTCTCATGCAAGATTCTCTTAAAGAAGTCTTTTGAATCACTAGAACAGAACTACTAATGGACCCTAAACACAATTCGTTTTTGAGGCTATAGTTTAGGCATATAAAAGTATGCTCAAATAAGGTAAGTAAGTTCAGATATTCGAGGTTCTAACGTTATTTAAGGGGTCGGAAGAACAAGATTAAGACGAGTGATTCATCGGCGCCCTAGCCTATGTGCCTATGCCCAGCAACGAACGTGTAAACTTTCTAAGCTCACAAGTTAACATTGTTGGATTGGACAGCGAGCTGCGCGCGATGCCGCGCAACATAGAGGTGACGCACGTGGGCGCGCGCAGCTTCACCGTGCACTGGGAGACGGACGACCTGGCGCCGCTCAAGTACAAGTTCCTGGTCTGCGCCACCAGGGTCGACGGCAGTGACGACATCTGTCAGCAAAGGTGTATTTTGCGGTCTCTTAGAACGGATTACCTATACAATACTAGCGACCCGCCCCGGCTTCGCACGGGTGCAATGCTGATAAATTATGCATGTATTATACATATAAACCTTCCTCTAGAATCACTCTATCTATTAAAAAAAACCGCATCAAAATCCGTTGCGTAGTTTTAAAGATTTAAGCATACAATGGGTCATAGGGACAGAGAAAGCGACTTTGTTTTATACTATGTAGTGATGATAATATACAACAATTCTTTATTGCACACCAACAAGAAAAATGTTACAATTGAAACCCTAATTTATAAATGGTAGACAATAGGCGGTCATAACGCTAAAGAGCGATCTCTTCCAGACAACCTTTGGGTAGAGGATTGAGCAAAAATAAAAGAGTAGAATAAAAGACTATACTTCTATTCTTCTGGAAATTCTTGTGGTCTTCCTGTGTATCCGGTCCGAATGAATTAATGTTATCCATGCAACTAATAGCACTAATCCCCATTAGAACTAATATCTCCATCTCTAGAGTTTGTATTAATAGCTTCAGCGCACCGGAGTCTCTAGACTTTTGGAATGAATGTGCATGTGTTCTAGTTGCGGAGTCCTTTCTATGTACTTATTAAGCATTGTGTATGTTACAGTGAAACGAAATCTGTGGTGATAGAGAATCTGACGCCGGGCAGCGAGTACGAGGTGCGCGTGGAGACCCAGATCCAAGACCTGGACTCGGCCGAGGCGGTGCTGCCCTACCGCGTGCCCACGCTCGCTGAAGAAGGTACGTACTCCACTCGGAGGGTTCCAGGGTAAATCGAGTGGAGCCTCAGATCCAAGACCTGGACTCGGCCGAGGCGGTGCTGCCCTACCGCGTGCCCACGCTCGCTGAAGAAGGTACGTACTCCACTTGGAGGGTTCCAGGCACAGACCACCCCCACTAGACGGAGCATGTAAGGCGACCCGTAGGCGACCCGCGCGCACCAACGATATGGTACGGCAGAACATTAAAGTATCAACACGGCGGCCACCGTTTAGTTGCGTCCTTGTTTATGAGGTCTCTCTACACCACTTAACACTACAATTTACCATGTTATTTATTTAATTTCTTTTTTCGTTGACGTACGCATGGATCATAAACAAGGACGCAACTAAACGGTGGCCGCCGTGTTGATACTTTAATGTTCTGCCGTACCATATCGTTGGTGCGCGCGGGTCGCCTTACATGCTCCGTCTAGTGGGGGTTGTCTGTGGTTCCAGGGTAAATCGAGTGGAGCCTCAGATCCAGATAGCTCGTGTTCACGAGCATGGCATGTGAGAATTGTTAATTATACAATGTGATATATTTATGAAACATGTAATGTCTCGTTTTTTTAATGTGGGCTACACACCACATTTTTTATATTAAACCATATACAAAGATCAAAGCTTAAAGAAAATTTGTAATGAGTTACTTGGTGGAATTTGTGGTGGCTAAGCCTCTAAAAAATAAACAATGCAAAGATCGACACACGAAGCATAAGGAAAAATTCGATAGGTCACTTGGGAGTTAGGGTGGCGAAAAGGTTAACGCGCTGGACAGGCAATCCAGAGGTACCGGGTTCGATTCCGGGTGTCTTCCACCAGGTAATTAACTTTATTTTTCTTTGATCTTTGCATCAATGGTTTAATATAAAAAATTGGGAAAGTGCGAGCCCGACTCGCGCATGAAGGGTTCCGTACCTATACATATATATAATCTATAACAAGTTTGTTATATGGGAGCCCCCCTTAAATATTTATTTTATTTTATTTTTAGTATTTGTTGTTATAGCGGCAATAGAAATATCATCTGTGAAAATTTCAACTGTCTAGCTATCACCGTTATTGAGATACAGCCTGGTGACAGACGGACGGACGGACGGACAGCAAAGTCTCAGTAATAGGGCCCCGTTTTTACCCTTTGGGTACGGAACCCTAAAAATGTATTATATTTATATTTCCAGCTACGTCGATAAGCTACAAGTTCATCAACGCGACGGCGGTGCGCGTGTCGTGGAGCGGCGCGCCGGGCCGGTACACGGTGCGGCACCGGCAGCCGCGCCCGCCGGGCCCCGCCCCCGCCCCGCCGGCCCCGCCCCCGCCGGCCCCGGCCGACTGGGCCAGCGTCGACACCGACGGGAACACCGTGCTCGTGAGTCGCCTCATTCTCGCCATCTCGTGAATGTCTGCCCTTAATCTAGCCACTCAATTGCTTCGAATTTTGAGTTGGACTTTATTTATATAATAAAATAAGAGCGGTGACAGGTAGCCGTAGTTACCAAAAGCAATCTCGTGGCTATCAGTCAAGTTTTTCCCTATAATGTATAGGTATGCGATCATGTGCTAAGGTTCGCTTGTAGGTTGAAGGGTGATTCGACGTGAACTTTACTGTTTACAGTTGACCGGCATCGACCCTAATGCGGAGACACAGATAGAAGTGACGAGCCACGACACCACGCCCGCCCTGCAGACCATCACCTTGCCGCCCCAGCTCAAGGACCTCGGTAAGATATATGTATATACTAGCTGTGCCCTGCGGTGTTACCCGCTCATCCCACGGGAACACTAAATTTATTCGGGATGAAAAGTATTCTATGTCCTTCCCCGGGACTGAAACTATCTATATACCAAATTTCATCTAAATCGGTTCAGCGGTTTAAGCGTAAAGAGGTAACAGACAGACAGACACACACTTTTGCATTTATAATATTAGTATGGATGTATATAACTTTGAAAACGGATATCACGCGGCTCCGAGCAGCCATAGGACGGAAATGTAAGGCTTTTAATTAATTTACATTCCAAAGATATAGGTATGTGGCAGAAAGTGCTTTTGAAAATAACTCCATTTGCAGAACCAATTTTGGTTCTAGAAGAGTACTATTTTTAAATAAAACAATACTATTACAAAATTAAACAGTACTATTTTTACCAATTGACTTACGATTTGGCCACCCAGAAAACTCTTTAATTGCGAGCTACGTTTCCTTTTGACGGGTGTACGTATTGAAATCAGTGGCGGATTAAGGGTCGAGAGCGCCCTAGGCAAAAACGCCATCGGCGTCCCTTTGCGCTCCTTTGCGGCCCTTTGCGCCCCTTTGCGGCCTTGCGCCCCTAGGCACGTGCCTACTTTGCCTTAGGGATAATCCGCCACTGATTGAAATGCCTGAGTTACCTTGGTTACAGGCGCCAAAGACCTGTCGTACGTGTACACCAGCAGCGGCATCACCGTGTCCTGGGCGGGGGCCGGGCCGCGGGTCGTGAAGTTCGCGCAGAACATCACGCAGCCGCTGGAGAAGTGGCGCGTCGTCAACGTCACGGAGCCGCATGTACAGGTAACTAAATCTAAAGTACAGCCACCTTTCGGTCTGTTTTAGTCTTCTAAGGGTACGTTTCCACCAGAGATGTACGAGGATGCGTAGCAAGGGATGTGTTTGTTAACGAATAGAACCAGCGCTGAGCGAGGATAAGTAAATGAAGTTGTTCCATTGGTTCTTAACAAACACATCCCTCGCTACGCATCCTCGCTTATCTCTGGTGGATACGCAGCCAAAGTGTGTTAGGTATGAGTTTGTACAGACTTGTATCAATGGCTGTACGGGCAGGACTGCCCATTATAAATAAATAAATAAATAATAAAAATCTTTATTGTACATTAACAAAAGCGTATTGTAATACAGAGAGTAGGTAAAACAGGTTTGTACATAAGTGTCATAATTGGTAGTCGCAGATTGCGGCCCCTGAACTAGGCTATTGCCTGTATCTCAGGGGTTACAGTTCTTCGACATTACAACGTCAACAAATCAGTTCAAGGACAGTGTTACAACACGTTTAATATGTCTGTTAATTTCAATAATTTATACTAAGTATTTGACAAAGGATATAATAATGCGAGAAAAAAAAATAACATAAAAAAATATAATATATATTACACGATGCAATTTAAACAAAGAAAAAAAAAACAAAAAAATAAGCGGAATAATAACAATATCATAAGAGAGTTAGAAAAAGCATTACTATTCTGTGTCTGTGTGTGAGCTCTAAAAAGTACTGAATTGACAGATATCACACAGGCTATGTGGACTCGGTGCTCATCATCATAATTATATGACACGCGATGTAAAGTCTCGTAGACGTCTTTAAGTTATATGTTATTATGTAAGATTTTACTTTTCTAACAAGGCAGCTTAGGGACCTATATTACCTCTGAGTGAGCTAATCCTAGTCCGCTGTGCTTTGGGTAACACGGCAAGACACGAAGTTCCTCCCATTTGAGTTTTCAACTTCCTTTTTCTCTTTTCACTATGGATGAATATTATCTAAAATGTGTATGATCTATACCTACTGGTTAAATGTGTACAAAAAAATAAGAGTTCATTAACATCCTAGCAATCAAAAATCGTCAGTATACCGCTTTAGTCGATACATTGAGACCGTGATAACTATTATTATAAACAATGTTATGGTTTTATTACAATGGTGATATGGATAAAAATGGCTGATAACGTTGTCTTATAATATAATTTTTAAAATCAATTTTTATATCGTATGGTTAACATAATAAAGTCGAACTTTCTGTGTAAGCTGCGTAACTCATATTCCATGTGAATGTCTCCTTTCACTCGAAGCGAAAGGTCGCGCCGCCGGCATGGCGCGGTGTGCTCGCAATTTTCGCGCAGTATTGCAGCCGGCTCGTTGGTCTAGGGGTATGATTTTCGCTTAGGGTGCGAGAGGTCCCGGGTTCAAATCCCGGACGAGCCCAATATCTTTTTGCTTTTTTTAAATGACATCTTTGAGTATTTTTAAGAAACCTGTACGTAACAGATTACATTTGAATCACCTCTTGAAGTTAGTGCCAAACCACTCACGTATTTACGAGTATTTTTGTTCGATAAAGAAAATTACGTGAGGTTTGGCACCGACTTCAAAAGGTGATTCAAATGTAGGTAGTCTATATATCAGCGGGTTATTTTTGGCTTTTCGGTTTATTTTGAAGTCGGTTCTTTTTTTTGTATAAACAAAATATTTGATTTTATTTTTTAGTGATTCAAATAAAATACATATCGCGGGATGATCGGGGAGGTCTTGTTTGCATGCTTCTCGTTTGAATTATCGCCTAACTCCTAACTGTTAAGGAATTATACTTTCCATCATCAGATTATATATATATTTTCTTTTTAATAGACTTGTCGTGTTTTCCCTGCAGCTGGCCGGGCTGGACCCTGGGCGGGTGACGTACGTGACGGTGTCGGCGCGCGGCGCGGGCGGCCCGGTGCTCACCATCCCCGCGCGCCCGCCGCCCACCGCCGCGCTCACCCTAGGTGAGCCACCCCCACCACCTCCCCTCACCCCCACTCACGGAGGCTCCTAGCTAATACTTGCAGATCATCGCTTACCGTCTTCTTTACTTTTAGTAGGAGAGCCGAAGAGGGGATTTCGGGAGTACCTAAAGCGCGGCAGATTAATATATAGGGGGATACTTTGTACCCAGTTAAGTACTTCCACCAAATATGAGCCTCATATGTATGGCCGCACGTCAAGCATAAAAGATCAGATTAGTAAAAAAAAATTGTTCATCTGAAATTCTCGAGCGCGTCAGATTAAGGTAGGGTGAGTTAGTTACATGCTAAAACGTGTATATTCTTCTAATCTGACAATTTAAAGGTGACGTAAAGAAGGCGGAGGGCTACAAAGTTGTAAAAAAAAACTTCATCTCGACATTCTCGAGCGTGGCTAATTTCTTTTTATTTAAAAGGGAATGAATCAATGATAACGGAAAATATATAATCTGACGATTTCCACTAGCCGAAGTAACAAAAATTCATCGTTAAGTTTAATGCGTTCAGTTACGTGATGCCTGTATTCCACTCTGGTTTTTGTTGCCATGACGCCATGACAGCTGATCATGTTGTTTAGAACCTAAAGTTATTAAATATTTATAGTTGCCGGCAACTTTTAGAACAAAAATGGCGGATTTGCGCATGTACATTTGTACGTAAATCGGCTACTGCACAGTCAAGATTATGCTCTAAAAGTTTCCCGGCAGCTGTACTATGAGTGATATTAATATAAAGTGTGTATTTTGTGGTAAAACTACTTTAACAAAAACAATTAAATTTACATTAGAAACAGAACAAAAATGTGTAAATATTTTAGAATATAGTCGGAGCGAACCGGTTCTCCGAAAAACCCGAACAACATACGATAATCTTGAATTTTCGAGAGAATGTTCATTAAATGAAGTAAATCACGCACAGTGCTATAAATTATTTATAGCAATAAAAATCACGCGAGTCTTTAAGTATTTACAACAGCGGCAAAGTATTATGGAATATGACAGTGCATCGGAAGTTTCCGGGAATAGCTTCGAATCACATGCCCCTGCTTCTGGGGAGTGCTCCTAGTCACATTTTCCTGTTTCTGGAGAGTGCTCTGAGTCACAAGTTCCTGTTAATTTTTTCTATTGTCAGATTAGGCGAACCCCGCCAGATAATCGTCAGATTATGAGACAGCACGTCTAGGGCATAAAGATGAACCATATATATCTAAATCTGACGCGCTTGAGTATTTCAAAATGGCGATTTTTTTTTGCACATTGTAATAATAACTGCGAGTTTGCGTCACATCTAAATCGTCAGATTATTATATAAGAGCTTTTTTTTAGGTTCACTTAACATCCCCTTAGAAAATCTGACGCGCCCGATGAAAAAATTTTTTTTTTTCATTTTCAACCCTCAAGTACGACCAACCCCATCATGGAAACAATCAGTTTAACATGCGTACATCTTTAAAAATGTGTAGGACATAGATGCTATCAATATCTGACGCGCTCGAGTATGTCCATGCAACAGTTTTTTTTTACATTTTTGAAACTCTGTAGCCGCTCCCCCCACCGATGAAAATGTATATCTTATATAACAGTTTTTTCTTTTTATCATCTAAGCTTCGCAACGCAATAGGTCTCTATGACGCTCGAGTGAATCCCGATTTAGCATCGTCGCCTACCCTACGTGCCGGCGACTTCGTCCGCGTTTTTAGGGTTCCGTAGTCAACTAGGAACCCTTATAGTTTCGCCATGTCCGTCTGTACGTCCGTCCGTCCGTCAGTCCGTCCGTCCGCGGCTTAGCTCCGTGATCATTAGTACTAGAAAGCTGAAATTTGATATGAGAATGTGTATGTATAACGCCGACAAAACGGTAAAATAAAATTAAAAAAAAATTTTTTTTTTGGGTACCTCGAACACCTAGAGTGGGGGTGATTTTTTTTTCTTTTCAACACTGGTGTGGGGGGTGTCGTTGAATAGGTCTTGTAAAATAATAGGGGTCTTCGAACATTATTTTTTGATAAAGTCAGCAGTTTTGTAAATATTCGCTCCAAAAACAAAAAAAATAGTGTCCGCCCCTCTAACTTTTCAACCACGGGTCAAAAAAAAAACAGAAAATTCATGAAAATGAGGCCTTATAAGTACTTTCAATGAAAACTATATTGAACAAAATAGGTCGAGCCGTTTTTGCTTTATCGCCAAATTTCATATTTTTTCCTTAAAAGGTCGTAGGTTGACTTCCAGAAGGTAATAAGTGATTACAGTTTCTAGGGCGTCCTTTTTATAGAGCTTAAATTTTTTCTTAATTTAAACCTCGGGCTTAAAACAGCAGTTTATTGTGAAGGATGAGCAACTACGGAACCCTACACTGAGCGTGGCCCGACATGCTCTTGGCCGGTTTTTTTCCTTACCGTGTACGGAGTAAAAGTATCCTATATTCATCTTTGGATGTCCAGCTATTCCTGTACCAAAATTGGTTAAAATTTGTCCCCCCGTTTCGGCGTGATGTGAGGCCAAAGGAAATTGTGAAAATAGATGGCGCCAGGTTGGCACGCCGCCGCGTGTGTATACAAAACAAATGACGATCCTGCATCACGCTATTAAGATTTTCCCTGAAATCATTAGTATCCATAGAAAAATTATTTTCAATACAAATCTAGACTTTTATAATAGTATAGATCTAACGAGCCCTTTGACCGCTGGATGATGGAGCCTTAGTAAAAGGGTCCCGTTGACACCTCTTGGGTTGTTCGCCTGTCTGTGAGTCTAGCCGTATAACTGGGTTTTGTAGGAGATGTCTTACGGCGACCTTAGTCCGGGACCCGTTTAGGACTTAGATAGAGATTCACGCGAATAGTGCTTAATCTGTGAATGTTCGCTTTTTAACCGTCACATCAGTAACGTGTAGCCTTCTTCGCAGGCGTCGCCATCGGGTGCGCCGCGTGCGTGCTGGTGCTGCTGCTGGGGGCGCTCGCGCTGCTCGTGTGGCGCCGGCGCAAGACCGCCGCCTCTCCTGCCAGGTAACCTCAACCCTACGCTCGTGGCTCGCTTTATTTAATAACCTCTAAAAATGTGTACATCGGTTTTACCCTCATCTGGCAGAAACTTGTTTTACCGAAAGTAACGTTTCGCATAATGCTCGTTTCGCATAACTGTTATTCTACTGATACCATACATTTTGCTGAAAAGCTATAAAATAAACCTAACCTAACCTATCCTAATCTACCAGGATACACAAAAACATTTCAAAATATATTTCCCGTTTAAGCGTCAGAAAATTTCTGCGAAATGAGTATTATGCGAAACATTACTTTCGGTAAAACAAGTTTCTGCCAGATGAGGGTAACCCGTGTACATCATGTCTTAGTGGCCACGTGCGTGCGCAAGACGCACGATGAAGTATGTTTCTAATAGTTAACTGCGTGCGTTTGCGCAGGTCACGCAGAAGGAACACGTCCCCTATTGAGGGGCACGAGGGAGAAACATCGGAGATGAAGGTACGACGCTCTTTACATTTTCTTTAATATTTCTAAACATTAAATTATAAGTACATCAGCCTTGAATTGAGATTTACAACGAACGGCTGAATTCAGTATCGGACAAGATTAAGTACTGAATAGTTTGTGCTGAATATATCTAGATAGATAGATATAATAGTAGTAAAATTTAAAAAGTCGATTTTTTTTCAATCGGATTTCTAAAATATAGACACCCATATTAACGCACAGTCAGAAACATATCGTAAGGAGCGACCAAAGTAGCCAAATATACCTAAACAGATCTTTATTTATACAGCAGTAAGGATGTGTTATGAACTATTTAGCCACTTTGAGTGCTACTAATTATATGATGCTGACTAGGCAGGTAGGTACACCCCAGGCCAAAAGTATGGAAACAAGCTTATATTACAATACAAAGCTGTGATTTCCTTGTGCAATTAATTACCAAATTACACAGTAAAAATTATAATAAATATTTTACAAGTCAGTAACCTAAATTCTGCTTATGAAAATTGCCAGTGCAACATTTTGCAGAAAGACATTAAAAAAGGCGACATGCAACTTTTTTCCGGAGTTAAGAAAGTATCAAAATGTGTCTGGAAATTTCTTAAGTCTCTTGGCCTAAGTAATCTTACTAATGGTTTCGATGGCATTTCTTTCTCTTTAAATGATTTAAACAGACATTTCTCCTCAGCTCTCTCCGTTGACAATCACGTCAAAACTATTACTCTCTCTGATATCTCTTCACTTCCCCCACTTGCTACTGATGCCTTTTTTTCTCTCCCACTTCTGAAACGAATGTAAAACAAATAATTTTGGCTATTAAATCTAAAGCCGTTGGATATGATGACGTCGGTCGCTGTATGATCGTATCTGTCTTGGACAGTGTACTCCATGTAGTAACCGATATTATCAACTCCTCGTTTTGCAGCGGTGAATTCCCCTTACTCTGGCGGAAAGCTTTTGTAATTCCCTTGCCGAAGATCATTTATCCATCTTCACTCAACAATTTTAGACCCATATCTAAGATCACTAATCCATCTTCACTCAACAATTTTAGACCCATATCTATACTCCCCCTTTATGTCGAGAATCGCTGAAGCGGTGGCTCATAATGACGACGCGGCTGGCGCAGTAGCGCAACTGCCTACTGAGCCGGCGGTCCTGGGTTCGAATCCCGGCAAGGGCAAATATTTGTGTGATGAGCACGAATATTTGTGCCTGGGTCATGCATGTTATTTGTATTTAAGTATGTATTTATCTATATAAGTATGTTTATCGTCGTCTAGTGTCCATAACACAAGCCTACTACTAGAGCTTACGTGGGACTAGATTGATTTGTGTGAGGTTGTCCGATATTTATTTTACTATTTATATATTATAAACAACTTTCGTGTTATATTTTCTCTAACCAGCTTATGAGCCCCTTTCAATCAGGTTTTCGGCCGAGTCATAGTACTTGTACTGCTCTCCTTAACCCTTTGACCGCCAAAGACGGCAAATCACGTCATCGGGAATTCGTGCCACTGACGCCAACGACGTCTATTGACGTCAAAATTTCAGTGGTCAAAAACATGCTAATTCAAACCACTATCTGTGTTTCTTAATCTCTGTCGATTTTGGAGCATTATTTTTAATTGCTTTGCCGCTCGGCGCTCAAAGGGTTAAGGTAACTGACGATGTCAGGCGGGGTATGGAGAATCAGTTGGTCACGGTACTAGTTCTGATAGATTTTTCCAACGCATTTAATACCGTTGATCATGACATTCTTCTTGCCCTTCTTGAACATCTCAATGTATCTTCTTCTACCCTTAGATGGTTCTCTTCGTATCTTCGAGGTCGTCAGCAGGCGGTCCGGGTTGACCGGTCCTTATCTGACTAGTGTGACCTTGCCACTGGCGTACCTCAAGGAGGTATCCTTTCACCACTCTTGTTTTCGACTTTTATAAACTTCATCACCCCTGACTTCCGCTGTTCGTACCATCTCTACGCTGACGATTTGCAACTTTACGACAAGTGTAAAGTGGCTGACCTCCAGACTACCATCGACAGATTAAACTTGGATCTTCAACATATACAACAATGGTCCGAAAAGTTTGGCCTGTTTGTCAATCCATCGAAATGTCAGGCCATTGTCTTTGGTAGCTCCCACCAGATCGCTAGAATTAACCTGGACGCTCTTAAACCACTAAATTTTAACCGCACTCCTATCCCTTTCAGTTCCAGCTTGAAAGACTTGGGCATTTACTTGGATTGCACACTAAGTTGGAAGGTGTAGGTAGCTGAAATTAGTAGGAAGGTTATAGGTTCCCTCCATGCTCTCAACAAGCTTAAGCACTTTTTACCTATAAAGACCAAGACCTGCTAGTTCAGACGTTAATTTTACCTATTATTGACTACGGTGATGTGTGTTATCCGGACTTAACCGAGGAGCTTTTGAATAAATTGGAGAGACTACAGCTCTCAGCTTGGCTGGTTTCCTATCCGTCAACGACGTCGCATGCTTTGCACTCTTTTTTCTATTCTCAAGGACCCGAACTCTCCTGAATATCTTAGAAACTTCCTTCACTATTATGGTGTAACTCCTTACCGTCAATTTCGCCTTTCATCTGTATTTATTTCTGGCAATTTTTCTCTTTCCATCCCATATCACCGAACTAGTTTTAGGTCTAAATCCTTTACCGTCCAAGTGGCCTTTGGAACCGCCTTCCCCTCAAAATCAAGCAAGTCCTGAACAAGTTTGCTTTAAAAAAAGCTTTATGTGATCTATTTGTTGGCAGAAATGTGAACTCATAGCTTATCTGATTACTTTGTTCATCTGTATTTATTTATGTGAATATATATATATAGTGTGTATATCCTATAGATAGGAATATGTATTTATCTAAGTATATATCTTTTGAAATTGTTTTAATTTAGTTGCACCGCCCACAAATTATCTGCTTAGCCCAATGGTTGACTGGTAGAGAATGCCCTATGGCATTAAGTCCGCCTTTTATATGAAAAGTTCTTTCTTTTGTGCGATAAAGATTAAATAAATAAATAAAATCAAAACGTTTATTCTGTAAGTTGGCCACAAGGGCACTTTCACATGTCTAAATGTGATATTTTTTACAATATTAATATGATGTTTTAATAGTGAACGCTTTTGGGAGTGGCCTAATGGTTACTTAACATTTAATAATAATAATAATTTATTTATTTCAAAAAGTAGTGGTAACAATTATACAATGAATAATCATGAATAATCATAGGAAACTTGAGATATTAAAAAAAAAACACTTTGTTTCCATACTTTTGGCCTGGGGTGTATACGTAGTGTTTTAGAGTAAAATAATTTTACAATGTCTAGGTCGGTTGAAAATTGGTTATAATAATTGGTCTCGTGTGTAAGATGTTGTGATATCGGCAGAACATCGGCGGGCGGCTGGCCAACGGCGGCGCGGCCGGCGAGCCGCTGCTCAACGGGCACGTGCACATCACCGAGAACCCCACGGTCAGTACACCTGCACCCACTCATACCATGTCTCCAACCTATCATAGTCATATTGGCAACCTTCAAACCAATTAATCTCGCTTAGAAACCTCACGTCTAGGTCCTGAATCCTTAGCTGTCATATTGATAGCATTTTATCCCCAACAGTCGAAAACACCGAACGGAAAAGTGAAGAAGGCCGGCTACGAGGCGTTCGACGTGTCCCGCGCCGCCGACACCACCCTGGAGACGGTGCTGGAGGGGGACTGCTCCGCGACCTTCACGCTGCTCGACACCTCCCGCCGGCCCCTCGACGCGTCGCGCTCGTCCCGGGACCTCAGCGCAGACAACTCCTTCAGCAAGCTGCCCGACGACAACATGAACTCCGAGATCACCCGCAGCTCGGAGTTCGCCCTCGACAACAGCAAAATTCAACCCACGCTCCAACCCAACGGTTGAGCCGGCGCGCACTCGGACCCTCGAACGACACAGGGATAGGCGATCCCGCCGCGCCGGCTCAGCCGGCTGAGATTGGACCGTTTAGGAGAGAGAGACGACGCGAGGATAGCTTGGCGTGTTTTGTTCCTAATAGACTTTATTTTAACGACGTAAGGCTGATTTTTGATAACAAAATAGTACGAGTACAAAGTATAATTTATCGGTTCTCCCGCGGAGCTGTCCTCGCGACGTCCCTCCGTTGTTGCTAGTGTATATAGCCCTTTAGGGCGCGCGTGTATATAGTTGTTGAATCGGCCTGAGATTATCGGAAACGAGCATCGACAATAAGGCGGCCGCGCCGCCAGCGTCTAGAACTGCAGTGCCTCTGACACCCGGACTCCTGTCTACAGCCTAGTGCAACCGTTAGTGCAACATAATCGTACAAAATATAGACCAAAATGAAATCCAAACACCCATTATAGTACCTAAATTCACCTGTACATAACATTAAAAGTATTTATCGATGTTAAAAGAAACGATTTATTGTTTTTTCTGATTTGTTTCATAGACAGTTTTTAGACAAAGCCTGAGAAGCTATGAGTTACCTTCACGTTTTACATTCCACTCTCGATTAAAGTGTATGTATGCCTCACAGCCGTATTACCTACTCCGTACCTAGAGTGGGCGCGCAGCGCCCGCCCCGCCTGTGTGGCTCTACCACGCGGCGCGTCCATTATGAAACGCACAATCTTTTAATATATATCCCTGTTATGTAATCGTTTTTGTAGTCTCTTCGTTACATGCGCGTATACAACTACCAATTATGTATGACTTTGCCCTATTATTTATCAAAAAATATCTACAAAGACATTACGTTCACAAGCATTTTTTACCCGGACAAGGCGGACAATGCTAACACATCGCGGGCCAGGTTAAATGTGTTTCTTTATTATATTCACAGTAAGCTAGTGCAATCAAAGTAAGGTAGGTAAATCAAAGATTGACCTTGACGCACAGATATTTCGACATAAATTTCATTGACCATTGCATCAAGGTCGTCGTTCGAGTTACATAATACTTAAATTATTTAACACAATTTTTTATTAACCATACCACTATTTCTGTTTTGGATTTCTTGTTTTTTTTCTTATTTAAAATACGTAAATAATAGCGCCTGTAACGAAGAGTTATGTTATGTTATACTATAACAATACAAAGTTATTCAAACTAAATACTTAAAAACCTAAGACAAAACAAGTAGATAGTATAAAAGTAATTTGTAAACAAAATATATAATAATAATAATTTATTACAACGAACTAACTTATATGAAATGGTATATCTAGAACACGCGTTATCGAATTTAAAGTTAGAGTTACACGCAGTTCCATCGTTGTTCTCAAAGTTTGCGATAAATCGAGATTTCTGTTACTCTGTTGAAACTAAAATATCTGTGTGCTTTTTCAGAAATATTCTTTCAGTCACGTGTAACAGTTCACATGAAGGGGTTTTTAATGAAGTATTTGATTCCCGCTAATTAATTCACTAAGTTTTTTATAAAAATATAGGTACGTAGTTCATTTCCAAGATAACATACTGTATAAAGTTTTATACATCATAGTATTACCATGTTAATTGCCTGCATACCCACATGTATAAAAAATAGGTATACGAGTAGTTCTAATTTAACAAACTTCTTACTTTCCTGCTCAAAAAGTAGGTTATTTTAGCTTCACGGCGGGGGCGGCAGGGTGCTAGACTAGAGAGAATGCCCAGAGCGCCGCCATGGAATTATAAAGAAAGTTTTATTTTCTCGCACTTTAACTAAAAAGTAGAGTGTTTAACACGTGGCTAAAAGCCATTGTGACACTCCGAAAATTGTAGTCCTCGCTCGTTCCGCTCGCTCGTCCAAATAATCAATTTGTGGCTCTTTTTAACTCCTTATTAAATAATTTACCTACTGTGCGATATTTTAGATAGCTAACCATAATGTCTGACAGAATATTTCTGAATCACACCTAAAACTTGTTTAGTAAACGTGACTGGCGGATTGCAATGTCAATTTGATATACAACGCACTAGATTAGTGCACTTGCGTGGATATTAAATTGTCGTTGTTGGATCATTTGTCGCGGGTGTAAAAATGGCTGGCTTCCTCGACGACACCGAAGTTCGTTGTTTGTTCTTATTCCATATCACAATTGTATCTACCTCATTTTCCTCGTTATAAGATTCTTTTAAAAGTTAAAAATGTAATGTTGAATTAAGTTTTCTGTAATGTACCCATCGACCCGCGTAGGTATCTGCTGCACGGCATTTACTGATTAGGTAGTTTATTTATTTATTGATAGGGCGTTTTTTTTGTGATTTTTCTGCAATGCATTGCTTTGACTTCTTATTAAACATGAGTTTAAATGTTTTTAGTTTATTAATGCCAACAAAAACAGGTACTATTAAGTAGTCATAATAAACTACGCAATTGAGATTCTACTTAACCGATAAAAAAACGAATTGACCTTAACTGCATTTTGAAATTATATAACTGTTTTCGGTACATTTGTTTCTAAATATGAGTTTGCTTATTTATATATATGCATCCAAATTTACTTTAAGAATAATAGTTTCACGTTATTCGGGTGACGTGTCAATGCTACGACTCGATGGTTTTATACAAGCACCTAGGTACAATTTATATTAATTGTAGAAATTAGCTGTTTGTGTTTTCAGAGGTTGAAATTATCTAGTATTAATAAGTATTGTTAACACGGCTTATTGAGTACAAACCCGTACAAATTAACAAATATATAGTGCTCAGGTTCTATATAAAATCAGCCGCCTTTTACTTACTAGCATAGAGTGACGTAACGCATAGATGCAACGAGGGAACACGTTTAATTTTATTATATGTCTAAAATTTTGACATACGTAATGAGATGATAAACTTTCCCTAGTTTCTATCATTAAACATTAATATTATAGTCAGAGCCCATTACCAACATTCACTTTTTAAAGCACAAACAGCTTCTATGTATATATACTTAATAAAAATTTAATATAAACTCAGTTTAAATTAAAAAAAAAAAAACGCCGACTATGTACCTGAAAATTCAATTACTCTAAGTTAATTAGGCTTAAGCGTAGAGTTAGGTCTTTAAAAATCTAGAATTTTATCTTCGACGCTAGGTTTTTTAACAGGGTCTAAATATAGATTCTGGATACGGCTCGACGGGTTAAGCTGGGATTAACGCAGTATTGCATTCGCGTGCGAGAATTTTGCTGTTGTCTTTATGTTTAACATTTACCTTATGTGCTAAGGATTGTTCCCCTCGCCTACTGGAATATGACAGTAGATATGAGTGCCGATGTAGCCGATCAAATGACTCTCCGATGCATTTCTGGCGGTGTCGAATTGTGTGTTAATCATTATTACAAAACTTTTTAACTTCAGCTTGTGAAACCAATTCGCTACTGCTGGTGTATCTGTGAGATATGCTTTGAATAGTTTCTTTGACGGCCGTCAGTACCTAATCTTTTGCTTGTCTAGAGATTTACGCGTCGGCCGCGCCGGTAGCAACGTACGACGGTTACCTACTTCGACATACGTAATTACTGGAACATTGTAAAATTGCTGTACAATTGAATGACTGTATTGTTTACACACAAGCTGGCTCACTAGCTTTAGGAGCCAACAGTCGGATTGGACTGGAGTATAAGCTGGAAAGACGAATGCTTGTACACAGTTAACTGAGCGCTATTACCGTAGTTTTACGATAAGTTGTACCGTAGAGTTTTAGAAATACGTTTTTAAGCTTATAATATACATTTTGTAACAATTACGCAAGTTCACTCGAGGTTGTGTTATATATTTATTTCGGAGCATTTTTGTTTTTAATATTTATGAACTATAACTGTTAAGTTTTTATTTGTATTATTATCACCCAGGAACCAAAATGAATTTCTTATCGTATTACGGATACCTGAGTACTGTACAACATTTTTAGTATTCCCATAGTTTATTAAGATATACTTTTACATTTTTCTTTTACTGATGACTAGGACAGCTAAGAGAAATAATTGAAATAAAACTACAATATAAGCAAATATAACTACATACTTACTTACAATATAAGGTGGCGGTATTTTGTAGCATTTTCACTCCTGCTTATTTTTTAGAAGGAGATTTGAACTACATATTTGTTGGATACAATAATCGAATCTGTCACCGTATACAACTATTAATTATGATAACTGTTTTACATGTTTACTTACTTTCATAACGCCTGTAATTTAGTCGTTTAAGATAATTAACAGCTATAATATGACCACCTAATTAGCAATAGTTACTATCATGTAAACTAAAGTATTATTTAGTGTAGTTTCATGTGGCATTAAACTACTTACTTTATATTACTTTATATCAAATAGTTCACATTAAAATATTTCCCAATTTCGCAACGACTACCTTGATGCACATTCGTCAAGGTTATCCTTCACGCTGCATCATATGTTACAGGAATGAGAGTACACTAAATAATACACATAGTTATATATATATATTCACATTGAAATATTAAAATTATAATTTGTTAAACTTAACATCAGGCTTTGGACACATTCAGCAGCCAGTGCTTTTCATTTTTGAAGCCGTTTTATCTTGAAGATTGGCTTGTCCGTCCTTTTGAAAATAATATGAAATTAAGCCTGAATTTGTGCCTCGGATAGTTCCGTATCTTTTCGCATATTTTTTGAACATTAATAAATAATGTATTTTATACTTTTATACAAGTTGTAACCATCACAACCAAAACGGGTATTTAATTTATCAACCATTCCATGTATCTACCATTTGTTTTATTAATAACAGTTCAATATCGGTAGTCGGCGTTATTATGAAGTTAATTTGACTGTTACTAAAAATAATATAAGATGGTAGCGAGTATTATCTAAATGATACACTACCTGCCTACTATAATTTGCAATATTTTATTAGCAATGTTTATAGTACTTAGCAGAAAGTATTTTTGTTTGATTTAATGTAGACTGTCGGTGTTATGTATATTATAACCGAGTGGCGCCACCTACCGGTAATGAACTCTTTCAGGCGCACTAATTTATACCACATTCCATTGTCTGCAATAGTTTCAACCTACAGATTTTATTGTAAATACAGTAATTTATTGTTTTGTTAACATTTCATATGTTTGCCTTCATACATATATTTTAAGTAAAATAATGTAACCGCAGAGCAATATTGTAGAGGTACTCGATATCTTGCACGTACAATTAGGTAAGTATGACTTTTATTAATACTGTCGTATTTTTTGGGCTTGAATTGGCACTCTATGTATTTCGGTAAAGTCTCGGTCAGTGTTACCGGTAAAATTCGTCAAAAAAATCTCATCATTATTGTATAACCTGAAAATTGTATAAGTATTGTATATTACCT
Organism: Apotomis betuletana; assembly: GCA_932273695.1. NCBI lineage: Eukaryota > Metazoa > Arthropoda > Insecta > Lepidoptera > Tortricidae > Apotomis > Apotomis betuletana. The sequence continues at coordinate 35,443,237 of OW026300.1, read as the reverse complement.
GCGTTTTCTTCGAGAGTATCTAGTTCATTTCAAAGTGAAAAATGGCGGCAGTAGTTAATAATAACACTAATTTCAGGCGGATAAATGTAGAATTAATGAATGCCATAGATAAATACGTCGGCTACACAATGTAGTACGTATTCTAATAACAATATTTATATTTTTTAATGTTTTATCTTAAAAAGCTGCAGTTTTAGACTCAATTGAACTGCGGTAGAAGTGAGACACCCCAAAGTATTAAAATACCCCAGATTACTGTGCTTGTGTAATACATCGCATGAGTACCGGTATTGGCTACAGCGCGCCGTCTACTCGAGTGTGACTACCTCTAGCACAACTGGGACCCGCGACTAATCGAGAAGTCGCGCGAAATAATTACCTGTGTCTTTTTGTGCAGTAGTGTGAGAGAGGAACGGGTAGCGCTATGTCGCGTGACAGGTGTCCCGAAGCATAGTTAGCCCATACTAGATGGGCGGTTGAGACTGGCCGAGACGTTGCCGTGTAAAATGTTAAAGCGCAAAGGCTTCAGTGCTTTCTTTGCATGTGAGAACCATCTAGAACTGTCCGTGTGATGATGCACTCGTACTTAGCATGCAGCATTACTATGGCTTACTTTAGCGTGGAACCTGTGTGGCGTTTTAAAATCAAATTTGAACTAAGTCTTGTTAAATTTGTTTTATTTGGTGTGCCGATGCCGGGCGGTTGTCGGCGGCTTCGCAATGATTTCGATAACTGTCCCAAAATAAGTTTTATTTCGATTATAATCGTACTTGAAGAACTGAGTAAATAATTGGACTATTTGGAACAATTCTGGATAATATTCCATTCAATCATACATTTCGAGAGCAGACTTTAAATGTGATTTTGTAAAATTTAATCATTGCGAAGCCGTCACATATTTAGGAGTCGGTAATATAAACTGTTGTGTAAATGAAGTAATGATTATATACAAAATAACCAAGTGGCGGCTCAACTCTAAGTTTAGGGCCTTCGCTTGTAAAGTGCATTTTGAAACTAAAACTTCTAAAGTTACCCGTTTGATATTACTAAACTACAAAATGCTGTTTGAAAAATACTAGTTACACGGTACCACTACATTTTATTTAACCATTTTGAAATCGTTTATAAAATAAATTTAAATTATATAAGTATAAACAGTACCTACTAATTAAATAATTTTGTTAAATAACTTAATGTTAAGTCTGTTTCCAGTACCGCGACTGTTGAACTACTGTTTAAATGGTTTAAAGTTTGTAACGAAAAGTTATATTGCATTAATGTTATAATTAATAATGTATGTTGCAATATTCATCTCTCGAATTAATGTTAAGGATTCGCGTGTTGTGGGGTGCGCTGGGGATCAGGGCGAAGTCCAAGTACCAGGACCGGTCGCACAGAATTAACCAACCAATAACCTAATAAAGAATTAGATGCAGGACTGTCTGAATTACGCGACATTTAAGGCATTTTCTAACAAATCAAAAATGCAACTGCATAAGGTAAAATACCCAATAATTGGAACTTTAGTATCCTATTTTTGTATGATTGTCACCACTACTGCCTTAAAATAAGGTTAAAAGTAGAGTAGTTCTGCCGATGGTACTTATACTTTTATTTATGAATGTTTATTTAACATTTCCAAATCTCATAAATTATAAGTTTACAAACCAGCATAGCATTTTCATATCATTATACCAATGTCCAGTTGATGCTGTCGATATTGAACTAATTCTGTCATATAGTCTGTTTTATATCCCATATGGTTTGACAATTCCTAGATGAGAAGTTTGGCTACTTCAGTAAAATCGAACAGCCTCTCGGTGGCCATCTTGCCCCCGTGTCCCCACAACACAAAAGTTTAGTTTTGTAAATTAAAATTATAATTAAATCTACCTCAACCAAATTACCCATTAATTTTGTTTGTAAGTGTTCTTTTGAGTCTTATTACTAATGAATTGTAGTGTTTTTCACTTGGGTCGTTTCACTTGATAATAGCATTATTTCCTTCCCTTTTGATACGGTAATTATTGTTACTGAAGTATTGAATGGTCGATAAAGTGTTACAGTGTATTGTCATGATTGAAACGAAATTAAATTTTAAATAAAGTAAAATTTATTTTATTGTATACTTAGGTACCTACCTTATCCTTATACCCGCCAGCACATATCTATAGGAATAATATTTTTTTTTGTTTTATACTCCGAATTATTTTATTCCGATTTTGCTTATCCCGATTTTCAAAACTCCGAATTTCATTATTCCCAGGAAATAAAATTCCGATCGTTAAAAACCACGAAATTTAATATTCCGAATATCAAGTCCGAGTTTTTTTATTTCCAAGAATTATAACATCGAAGATTTAAAAGCCCGACGTGGCTCTAGCCCGAAAAACAGAATTCCGATTATGATTTTTTCGAAATTTCATAGCTTTTTCAGAATTTTGACATTCAGTAAAATAAACTTTCGTATGTTCAATCATCGCAATTTTCACTTTTAAAACTGATCGGATTTTTGAAAATCGGAATAAAAAAAATCGGAGTACTTACCTATACCTGTAAGAGCGAAACGAGCGCAGGCAAGGCAGGCAAGTAAGGCAGGTCCGACTTGGCTTAGGTTAGGTACGACCACGAGCGAAGCGAGGGGGAGGGTTAGGTTGAACTGCGACTCTCACGAGCGAGCGAAGCGAGCGAGCCGCGCAGGTCCGACTTGGCTTAGGTTAGGTAGGTATTTTGATGTTTCGTATTAATATTGAGTCGGACTTTTAATTTTTCGGTGTATTAAAAGTTCGGAATTTTTTCGTACTTGTGATAAATCGGAATATTAATAATTCGGACTTTTTATACTTCGGTGTACAGGGTTGTAATCGGATTTATGAAATATCGGAATAATCATATTCGGAATGTTGATCCATTCGGAAATGTAAAAATTGGTATTTTGAAATTCGTGATTATAATTATGTATCGGAATTAAGTTTTTCGTATTTATGTAGTGTACCCAGGTATAGGCGACTTTGTTTGAGGTATGAGTGAGATAGCAATGGGATTTTGCCAACTTTAGGTAAATATCCACCTGAATTTCCGATCTCTACCTATCACTAAGATTCCACTGTCCGCCCATCCGTCTGTCACCAGGCTGTATCTCATGAATCGTGATAGCTAGACAGTTGAAACATTCACAGATGATGTATTTCTGTTTCTGTTGCCTCTCTATAATAATAATAATAATAAGGTTAGGTTAGGTGCCGGCGGCACCCTAGGTTAGGTTTTTTTATAATATGTTTATATATTTTGTAATTTCTTTATTGTATTTTACTTTTTATATACAGATATTGTAAAAACCTAGCCTAAGAATTAAAATAAATAAAGGAGATAATAATAATAATAGACCCATTTAATCCAATAAATATTACACTAATTCACATTACATATTGTTCTACAGTTGATTTATACATTTTATATAATTTGTGCCATTTACAATTACTAATATAATTATTTTTATTAAAAAAAAAAAAAAATACAAAAAGAAGAACCGACTTCAGTAAAACTTAAAAGCCAAAAATAACCCGTTCAAGTACAGATTACATTTGACTCACCCTTTGAAATCGATCCCAAACCACTCAGTTATTATATTTTATATATTAAAGTTTACGTGAGGTTTGGCACCGACTTCAATGTATTGAAGGCATGCATCTCGTTTGCATTATCTCCTAACTCCTAACCGTTAAGGAGTTGTACCTTCCATCATCAGTTCAGCATTGGAAGATGATGACTACCATATGCAAATACTTAAATTAGTTTTAGAAAATATATGAAAAATATTATGAGTGCCTATAAAATTTCAGGAATTCCTTCGATTCCTCATGGATCTCGTCATCCGATCTTCACCAAAATTTTATGGGACCAACCTTGAGATGTTTATTCATGAACCTAAAAAGAATTTTCCAAATCGACTCATAAATGACGGAGTTATGAGGTAACAAACATTAAAAAAAAAAAAAAAACATACAACCGAACTGAGAACCCCCTCTTTTTTTGAAGACGGTTAAAAAATAATTAAATTCGATCGTTCCATGCAAATATTAAATTCGATTTATAATATGATTAATTATATTAAAACATTTATCACAGATATTTATTGGGATGTCAATTTGTGGACATAGGCCTCCTCCATCATTTGCCATGTATTCATACATCCGCGGCAAGTCTCGTCCAGGTGATACCAGCTACGGCTGCAATGTCGTCCCGCCAGCGGCGGCGCGGGCGGCCCCGCGGCCTCTGTCCGTCGCGCGGGTACCATTGCAGCATTTGTTCGCTCCAGCGGCCATCTTTTGTTCGCGCTGTGTGCCCGGCCCATTTCCATTTCAGTCGACAGATGAATTCGGCAGCATCAATAATCTTGGTCTTTTTACGGATGTTGGTGCTCTTCATTTTATCTACTAGTTTAATACCAAGCATGCTGCGTTCTGCGCTTCTTTGGAATACCTGTACTTTACTTATTAGTTCACCGTTGCCTCTATATACGTAGCAAAAAATACTAAAAACAGAATAAAATTAATATTTAGGTGGGGCTCCCATAAAACAAACGTTTTTTTTTTGCCTTTTTAGGGTTCCGTACTTTCCGTAGTCAACTAGGAACCCTTATAGTTTCGTCATGTCCGTCTGTCCGTCTGTCCGTCCGCGGCTTAGCTCCGTGATCATTTAGTACCTATAAGTACTAGAAAGCTGAAATTTGTTATGAGTATATGTATGTACACACCGACAAAACGGTAAAATAAAAAGTAAAAAAAAAACTTTTTTCGGGTACCTCTCGTACCTAAAGTAAGGGTGAATTTTTGTTTCGTTCCAATACTAGTGTGTGGGGTATTGTAGCTTAGGTCTTTTAAACAAACATTATTATTTGATAAAGTTAGCAGTTTTGTAAATATTCGCTCCGCAAATCCAAAAAAAAAGCGTCCCCCCTCTAACTTTTCAACCAGAGTTAAAAAATAATGGAAAAATTCATGAAAATGAAGCCTTTTAAGTACTTTCAACGAAAACTATATTGAATAAAATCCGTTGAGCCGTTTTCGAGTTATCGCATAATTTCATAATTTTCTTTATAATGACGTACCTAAGTGCCGCGCGGTGTCCTTATACTTCGAACGTTACACATATTAGCTAAGTGCCATACTGCATTAAAAAAATCCACTCAATCTGGCGCGTATAATCGATAACTTCCAGAAGGTAATAAGTAATTACAGTTACTTTGGTGTTTACGACCTTTTAAGAGAGCTTGAAATCTTTCTCGTAATAGAGGCCTTATTCCTTTTAAAATGCTGATTGTTTTCGACATTTTCCTCTATGATCAAACATGTTTCTTAACATAAATTTGATGTTACTACCTAGAACAGGGCTATTGGGATTTATTGGTATATATTTGAAACCTGCAATATGAATTTTTTCATTGATAACTTTTGTTTCAAAAACTACTCGAAATTGACCAAATTCACGCGGAAAATAAGCTTTTTCTATTTATTTTCGACTACACGCAATGTAAGCATGAAATAGCTATGTTACTACCTAGAACTCGGGAAAAAGTAGTATTCACTTCAAAAAGTTGGAGGAAATTATCAATATATTTGTCATAATATGAAAAAAAATAAATTTTAAAGGAAGGCCTCTTAAAACAGCGGTATCGTCTATTGCCGGTTTTTTTTATTATATTAGATGGTACGGAACCCTTCGTGCGCGAGTCTGACTCGCACAAGGCCGGTTTTATGCTACGTAAATTCATATTACGTGGTCTACTTATACTATAGCATAAGTATCTTTTCAATCCAATAACTCCTAGAAGGCATTTGTGACAATGTTGTCGGAGCAGCGACATCCGACTGCTGGCGACTTATCGTACTCACCTAGCAATATGCTTGTTAGTTAGTTAATTGACGTTTTATAATATGATGTCGTACTTATTTTGGCTGATGATTGAAATTTCCAAGTGATCCAACTAGTCATAGAAAATGTGCGTGATCGTCATGTCATTGCTCTAGCGTTTTTTTAAGAACTTGATTGTCCTCGGCAGATTTCAAGGAGTAAGCATGCATGGAATAAAACACCTAAATAATAAATAGGGTCATGTATTCAATGGCTATCAGGTGCTGAAGCGGGAGCGGGTGCGGCCCGAGCGGCGACATCCATCCCACTATATGATTTTGTCGGGGAATATGCTCACCCAAGTAGCAGAACAAGCTGCAGAAGCGCTTATACAGCCCTTATACTGCTAATTTAAGCTGAATAAAGGCTTTATAATCGCTTCTGCAACTTGTTTGCTACTTGGGCAGTGGTTGCCGGGCAGGGCCACTAGCTGCCTCTGGCGACACCGTGCCCTTGTGCTTGCGGCGCTAGTGGCCCGCCAGCCGCGCCAGGCTGAAGCGGAGCGACAACGAGCGGAGCAGCGACACGGACTGACGCTGAGTGTGTCGAGTGTTCAGTGCTTGTCGGGCAAGGCTACCAGCAGACTCTGGCGACACAGCCGCGACACTGCGCCCTCGTGCTTACGGCGCCAGCGAGCCGCCAGCCGCGCCAGGCTGAAGCGGGAGCGGGAGCGGCCTGATCGGCGACCTCCTGGAAACAAAGAGAGAGCTTGCAAACAGACACAATTATTGTCATTTTCTAAGCCGATAACAACTAACGGAGCAAAGTAAAATTGAGCCCTAGTTAGTTTGTAGGCAGATTCCACTAACCTTATACCATCTAGAAATGGTCTGAGCCACTGACCCATATGCGATCTGTCGTCAAAATGTAGAGGTAGGTTACGGTTAAAGTTCTTCAAGCTGTCCTCATAAGATGTTCCTATCAAATTAGTCCTCACCTTCTGCCACTCGCTGCCAGGATTCCTCGTCCACGTTGACCATACCCGTAGAGGCACTGCGGCCCAGCACTGATTCTTGCGCACTAGACTGTGACTCTGTGACATCACTCTCGCAGCTGATGCGGCTGGATCTGCGCATTCATACAATTATTTTTACTTAAATTGAGACCCCATTTATTTAGTAACAAACGAATGAAATTCCTGTGTCTGCACATCGTTTGACAAATCAGCAGAATGATCTTACCTGTCTCCAGGCCGTAAATCACTGGCTGAGCTAGTCCCCTCTCTCCTCATAGGGACAGGAGACGAGAGGAACCTCTCTCTCGCCGCTCGGATCCTCGCGGCCCTCTCCGACAGCTGGTGAGCCGCCTCCACTTCCATGGCGCACACTGGCTGCACGGTCGATATCGATCTCGCAAAGAGGGCAGGGTTCTCTTTCACAATCTTAGTTATACTTGGGACTACTATATCTGACATCTGTCGCAAAACAGTAGTCTCAACTATTGGGTTTACTTTGACTTCTAGTAAATTTTTCGTCAGATCGGGAACGATTGTGTCCGTGCTTGCGTTTGTACATTTTATTGTCTCTTGACTGTCCTCTATCTCTTTTTGAAGAGGTGGAGTGCTCTCTGGGATGGGTAGTTCTGGGTGTAGAGCGTTGGCGCTGCGGGATTTGAGAACTCCGTCCAACCCTGGTGGTTCCGCGGGAGTTAGTCGTTTTTCTACTGAACTTTGGTCTCTTCTCGATAATTGACACGCACTTGCTGACTTTTGGACTTCCCTCTCGAGGAACGGGTTATTTCTGTGGAAAAGTTACATGTTTAAGTATAAAAATGGTGGTTACTAAATTGAATGTTATTTTTTTGATTTTACTACCTGATATTAACCCCAACAGGCATGTCGGGAGGGCGACGGCGCTCCAGAGCAGGAGACCTCCAAGCAGGAGAGGAAGTGCCGCTGCTGGCCGGAGACGTATGACCTGAAAATGTTAATACATGTTATTACATTTCAACCCCTCTTTTTGTTATCTTATGATTACTAAACAGGGATCTAAAAAGATATTTTCCAATATAATTGGGTTCAACAATCAGAAATCTAAAAATTCTCTGTATATATCTAAAACTTGTGTACCTACCTTCTTCATTGATTTTCATGTTGTAGCGCTGAATCATAATCCGGATAGATGGGGCCGTTTCTTTCGGCTGCGGCTTCCTTTGCGACGACGGTGACGTTGGCAGTGGCGGTCGGGACGTGGGTCTCTGCTCCTCACTCTCTTGAAGATCTCCAGAGCTTTTCGACCGAGTAGTTAGTTCTTGAATAGCTTTTCTCCTTTCATTTTTATGTTTGGAAGTGGTATTTCTATGACTGACTTGGTCTGAGGGTCTCACGTCATCCAAGTCGTCGACATCGACTGGTATAACTGCTCTGGGCACCGATTCCCCGCTTCGTACGACAGGGGAGAATATTTTGCGGGTTGTTTTCACAATCACCTCTGGGGATCCTTCTCGAGGTCCAGGTGCCTTAAGCTTGAGTACGAAGACCTAAAAAAGTTAGAATTATTGGTTTGATTCATGCTAAAATGGTACCGTTAATATGCCTGATAGGGTCAAAATCACTTAGAATATTATGTATTTGATGTATTTTATATGTATGTATTTGATGTTACCTCTCCTTCAGAATCCGAATGCAGTGAAGTTGGGGGAGTTCTCGGTTTTTCCGAAGCACGCCGAGGTCTCTTTCTTCTTCGAGGAATTTCCACGGTCACCGTATCCACGTCTTGCTCCGTATCACTTTCTGAGGGTTTCGACTGTTGTCTTTCTAATCTTGCTCGCGACTTCGATTTCTTTTTGCCATTGTTTTTGGTGTCATCTTTTCGTTTATCTTCCTTTTGATCTTCTATATTTTCTTTGCTTTTAGTTTTCTCTCTGACGGCTTCAGTCTGTTTGAGATTCTTTGGAGGACTTTTATATACTGTTGGTACTTCTTCTTTTACCATGGCTGTTTCGAAATATTGTGTTTCTTGTTCAACTTCACCTTCCTTTTCCTCGGTAAACCGGCTTGAACTCCCTCTTTCTATTTCTTCTATGGTTTTTCTGATAAACTTTGCATCTTCTTCTATGCTCGGTTGTCTGGCCATTTTTCTTCTTGTGTTCTTTTCTGAGGGTTTCGACTGCAATGTTTAAATTTAAGAGGTTTCATGAATTAAAATAAGATTAAATGTTAAGTAATAAGACATATCATGTCACCTGTTCTCGAGAGCTCTTGGGTTTAGCGCCGGCTTGGCCATTTGCTTTGACTGTGCGAGATCCTGAAACGAATCATATTCAAGGTGTAACTTATGGGTACATTAACACGTTATAGTGACAACAGTTTTTATTTAATATATCTTACGGCTACTTACCTTGAATTAGTGGTCTAAAAAAAGAGATTACAGATTACACACCTTCATTGGGCTGCGTAACAGCTGCACTGCTAGTCTCGCATAGCAGACGGGCCTCAGCCAGCCCGTAGCTGTAGACCGGTTGTTGCGGAGCTGGCCGAGGAGACACTGCCACCAGGGGCGCGGCAGTACACACCTCCTCCGCTTCCACCTCCACGAGGACGGCACCGCGAGTGGGGACCTCCTCGTCGTCCACCAGCTGGGGTAGTAAAAAAAAAACGGTTACATTCCACACTGCCAAAAAACTGCATGCGAATCAAATGTGGTAGCAGATATCTGAGAAATTACTGCATGACGTCATGAGGGCGCGGGCCGTGTCTTGGAGCGCGACGCTTATGTCTGCTATTAGATCATTCTTACCAAATGTTCCCTCTCATACTCCGACTCGAAGTCATCCGCATCGTTGACGCTCAGGCTCGACGCGTGCAGATGGCCGGACGCCATGGAGGGCGCCACGCTGCCATCCGACTGCGTGCGCGTGAGCTGCGCGGGCGGCGCCTTGGAGCGCGCACGCGCGTCGCGCAGCAGCGCTGAGGTGGAGGCTTCGGGGGCGATGCCGCGCGACTTCTCCCACTCGTGGAGTTTGCGAGTGAAGGAGCGGGAAATGCCTGGAGCAGACAACTGATTTGTAAAGGACTACTGAAATGGATTTGTGCCTATGATAATATTGATAATGTAACAAAAATATACTATATTATGCCACCATAATGTGCACCCTCTGGCGGGAAAAGGAGCAAAACAGAGAAAAATGGCGTTCTCTTGTGTCAGAGGCCAAGAACCTCTCTGGGTCACTGAGCCAGACTAGTAAGTAGGTAAGTATAATAACCTTGTAATATTTTGGGGTGTTGAGCCCCAAATAAATAAATAAAGCCTGCTTCGTTTCAGTTCTCAGTTTCTTTTGAAACTGCCACTTCTATAAAGTTCATGACTTTAATTAAAATGTTTTTTTGGTTATTGAGGTGTATCAAGCCGTACCTTGGAATTTGAACAGGCCTGTAGACGTTTGCACCAGCACTTGATCCGGCTTGCTCTGCTCGCCCCACGATGGTACTGATTTTGTCTCCTTCATGCGATTCCAAGCATCTGAAAGCAGCGTCCAATTGTCATGGAGCATTTCTTTAATAGATCGGATCAGTCATTTGTGAATCTTTGTTTTGGTGTCGGATTTAAAACGGGCCTTTAAACGACTTTCTCCAAAAGCCTTTCTTATTCAAACTACATAGGTAGCCATACCTATTTACCAGTTCATATAAGCCCATCAGTAAGATTATTATTTTATTAAGAGGCCTTATTCCTTTTAAAATGCTGATTGTTTTAGACATGTTTCGCTATGATCAAGCATGTTTCTTAACTTATTATATATGTTACTACCTAGAACAGGGCTATTGGGATTTATTGGTTTATATTTGAAACCTACAGTTTGAATTTTTCATTGATGATTTTTGTTTCAAAAACTACTCGAAATTGACAAAATTCACGCGGAAAATTAGTTTTTTCAACTTATTTTCGACTGCACGCGATGAAAGTATGAAATCGCTATGTTACTTCCTAGAACTCGGGGAAAAGTATTGTACACTTCAAAAGTTGGTTGAAATTATCAATGTATTTGTCATAATAAGAAAAAAATAAATTTTAAAAGGAATAACGCCCAAGTATATAGGCCTCTTAACGCCTATATACTTGGTCTATATAGGTAGTGACTTTTCTCTAGACTATCTCAGTAGGGTTCTCATTAGCTATCCTTATAAATTAGCTTCGTGTTTGTGCACCCTTACCCCACTTCTTCAGGAAGTCCTCGCTGAGGTCCTTGCGCTCGGGCACGAAGGGCGGCGGCTGCATGCCCTTCAGCATCTGCCACTCGTCCAGCTTCTTCTGGAAATCCGCCGACAGCTGGTCCCGCGTCGGCACCGGTCTGGCCGCGGGGCCCCTTGACACAGCTTCTGGAAATAATTGCCGATCGATTTTGACATATCCATTTACGTAGTTATATTTTTATGTATGTTTATGTATCAATATATATTATTATAGGTTTTTGTAGAATTTAATAATTTTTCGGTAGTTTTCTTGATTACTTTTTGCATCGCCTACTCATCTCATTTCATTTATATTAATCCGCTACCCAAAGGTTGTCTGGAAGAGATCGCTTTTTAGCGATAAGATTGCCTATTGTTTGCCTCTATTGTAATGTTAAGTGTTATTTGTATTTGTATTTATTTCTTCTTGAGGTGTGCAATAAAGAGTATTCTTTTATATTCTATTCTATCCTACATAAATCGGAATCAAATCCAGGTCAAACCTGAATCCATTTGTTTCTCCCCACTAGGTACACCATGATCACGGCTATTTAATATGCTTGTGCGCACAAATAGGCCGATATATTGTATCTGTAAGCAAGGTACTGTTCTGGCGTAGCTCGAGGTATGTATGCTAGTTGTTACTAGTAGCTATTAACCCAAGCCGGGACTTCGAGGGACAGGGCTCCTAGGCACTTGGCATTTGGGCCCCTGGGACTAGGGCCCCCAGGCTGGCACTGTATTTACCACTGTGGAGCTTCCCCCGGCGGTCAGAGAACTCGCGCCCCAGCCGGCTCTGCAGCGCGGCGTAGTCTCGCGCGATGTCATCGCGGAACCCGCTGGCCTCGCAGCCGCTGCTCACGCCCTCGGTTTCTGGTGGAACAACAGGGGAATATTAAGCGTAAACGTGGTTTCAAATCAAAGCGTTTATTGTACTACAAATAGTGTACATGTACTGTAACGCCCAGTCAATAAGAGTCGTGTTCACATATTTATGAACGCCTTATATGCTGCGATATATGTGATGGCGACTGTACGTGCGCTTTTATTTCAATTTAAAGTAGATGAAAAGGAACTAGCGCCGTATCAACGGACCGTTGACCATTCGTCAACGGTCGGTACCTCCTTGTGAGTATTATATTCCTTGGTCGGTACTGACAATCTGACATCATTATTATCTCGCGATTAATAATTACCACAACGAAAGAGTAGGTACGTCGTCATCACTTTGATTACCTTAAAAACTCAACTCATGTTTTTAATTTAAATTAAAAAAGAAAAACCTACTTATTATAGTTGGCTTTGACAAAGGAATGTCATGGCCAAAGTGATAGCAATTTTTAAATGTCATAACAAATTCACAACAATAATGAGTACAATAATTTAAATAACATAACATAATGATACGAAAATAGCAGAGTTTTGAAATAATAATGAAGGTTAATAGAATAGTGATAACTTAAAAACAATGTAAGTGAACTCGGTTACGAAATATTGGTTATTATGAGAATTTCGAGTATTTATTTCTGTACTAGCTTTTTACCCGAGGCTTCACCTAAGTTAAAACTAAGTATTCCATGTATCAATCTAGGATTTAATATGTTATCACATAAAAGGTACATGAAAATTTATCTAGAATGTATTTAAAATACTTTAAATAATAAAATCGAGTGATGCGATGAAATTTGACATAATTATTTATATCATATATCTCACAGGTATCCAGCAACAAGACCCAATGTATGTCCAGTTTTTCCTCTTGGTTATCGGGCTGGGGATTATCTTCACATACGTAAGTAAAGCTTTATTCAAGAAATTGTATCACCAAATAGATGGGAAATTAGAAACTCCCGTGAAACTTTGGCCGTTGATTTGTTAGCAATTTCTTCAAGCCAGCCGTTTCAGGGAATGAAGTCAGATAAGCCACCCAGGAACACAACTTTGAATTCAATATGGGTTGCCATGTCACCAAGCAATATTATTGGGTTAATCACGGCACTATCACAGATACATATAAATCGAATAGAATAGAATAGAATTCATTTATTTGTAAATCACAGGTGCTATTGGATTTGCGAAAAGCGCTATATTCTCAGCGTAAATGGCCTTCTATTGACAAGTTACTTGGTCGGCGACTAACCTATTCGCTGAAAATAACTAATTTCGTATCCTGCTCGAAAAATGCGTTGTTTTAAATAATTTTAACGAAATTAAATAATTTTAATTTAAAAAAGTACCTAACTTCTGCTAGAATAAACCAAGTGCAAAAGTGAACTTTTAAAATTAATAATAAGAATACAATTTTTGAATTTTTCGCTTCAATAAAAACCAACAGGGCTTCAATGGTAGTTTTAGGCCTCAGATGGCTTATTCCAGCTCTTTGTCGAACTACCTACTATCTTCCACGTAGCACACATGCTGCATACGCACTTATACAACCTGTGTGCTATAAATTCATGAAACATGTAATATGTCTCATTTTATTTAAATGTGGGTACACCACAATTTTATTTAAGCCTTTAATACAAAGATCAAAGTTTAAAGAATTAGGAAAGGAATTAAGGAATAAATTGAAAAAGGAGCTACCTGGTGGAAGAGACCGGGAATCGAACCCGGTACGACTGGATTGCCGGTCCAGAGGGTTAACCATTTGCTCGTTCACCACTGTAAAGTGGTGCGGTAAGATGTGAATATTAACCTATTCACATAGAGGTCGCTAAGGTGTAAAACCTTTCAAATAAAAACAATGCAAAGATCGACACAAAAAGCATAAGGAAAAAATCGTCAAATCTTCCTGGAGCTAGGGTAGCGAAATGGTTAACGCGCTGGATCGGCAATCCAGAGGTACCGGGTTCGATTCCCGGCCTCTTCCACCAGGTAGCTCCCTTTTCAATTATTCTTTAAGACTGCGCCGAGCGTTAGCGACTGAACCATAGAGCGCGGGGAATGCATATTTAGATCGGCGCGCGGCCGCCATAGTAAAAATGTATGGAGAGTTAAAAGCACTTTTCGATAAATCCGGACCTTTTACAACAATCAAACAATAATTGAAATATTTGATGCGGACAAATTATAATGTAAACATTCATCTTTTTTTTGAACTGAAAATCAGAATAGATTTCCATTGTTAAAGTATAAAAAAAACACTTAACGCCTGCTTACGATTTTACAATTTTCGTCCAACTGTACTTAGGTTTTAAGGGTAAAATATGAATAATCTTATAATTTTTCCACGGAGAAGTTGGTAACACATTTTTCCGAGTGCTAAAATATATAGTTTAGAAATGGATTAAACAACTAGGTATTAGTGTTGACGTTGTCTGCTTAACGGCAACTGCCTATTTTTCACATTTCGCTCGGCGCAGTCTTAAGCTTTGATCTTGGTATTAAAGGCTTGACCTGTGTGCTACTTGTGTTTGGTTGGGTCGGCGCAGGCGCGAGAACACGGCTGCGGCGCTTCCTGCCCGCTGCCCGCGCCGCCCGGCCAGCCCTGCAGCTGCGTGTGCGCCACCTGCCCGTGCTCGCCGGCCGACAGAATACACGGGTACCTATACCTACCTCACTTCCATACCAGCCATATAAGTACAAACATGGTATATAACCTCATCGCACCGATGCGTGACAAAGTTGACCAGCCTCGGTTCTAACGCAGTCAAATATTATGCCTTTGTCCCTTCTGCACTACTTACTTAAAAGTTTGCATTGTAACATATCGCCTGGTGACCACAAAACTCACTAAAATTTCTGTCACTACTCTTCAAAACCTCGTGACTAGCTAGTTAGTACATTGAAACTGAGATACGAGCTTTGTAAGTTGTTACTTAGCGAGTTTTGGTTATCAACAGACGATATTCACTGTTTAGCGTCAGAATCTAACTTACTTCCAGTGCTATCTATGGATATATATTTCCTCTACAAGATCGCAACTTCAGAGACCCTTAAAACATAGGAGACCATCGCAACAACCAAAAATAATTATTTCTGTATATTAAGCAAAATGCTGAATCGTATTGGTATATTTACAGGACACTCTATTCTCTGCCGGGGACAATGAAGTATTATTATGATGCGGCGATAAGGGTCGTAAGTACAACAATAACATTCACAGCTTTTCTCCTTTGAAAACAGGTCACTGATCCTAATGCTTGGTCAAATCCGTACCTTACTTTTCCAGTTGCTTATTTATCTGACTAAATTAGATAAGCTTGGCTCTCCTGGCTATGTAAAAGTCAAACACTATCTTCAAGCCGGCTTCTGTTGGTCGGATTCAATACGATTAAGTCAGAGGGCAAGCACGAGGAAAGGATGGCATAAATGTACGACGACTACTTGACCAGTCAAGTGTCAACCTAGGCTACTCATTCAGATTTAAGCCAACTACTTGCCGTCTTCAAACTTTGTTTAACAACATTATGTTTCAGGTCAAACCAAGAAACTATTTATCAAGATCAAACCGCGAATCTGACGCCCAAGTATGACTTATATTTATAAGAATTTAATTAAGAGGCCTTATTCCTTTTAAAATTTATTTTTTCATATTATGACAAAAACATATTCTAGTGTACAAGGTCATGATAAAGCCTATATGGACCTATGGTATTGAACTGTGGGGTTCAGCCAGTAACTCCAACGTGGAAATTCTGCAGAGATTCCAAAACATAGCCCTTCGGACCATATCCCAAGCCTCTTGGTTTACAAGAAACAGTGAAATACACGAACACCTGGGAATGCAAACTGTTAAAGAAACACTAAGCGCCGCAAGCATAAAATACAGAAACCGACTTAAAAATCACACAAACGACCTAGCGCAAAAGCTCCTGGATACTACAGGGAATATAAACCGACTTAAGAGGTGGCAAATATTGGAATTGGGCCATCGAAATTAACTATTGGGATGATATTCGCTGGAATATCAGCCATTTAACTTTCATCCAAACCATGATCACATCAGATTATGGCTTCATAGCCGATTACTGATAAAGGAAAGAAGAAAAAAAAAAAAATATTATGACAAAAATATTGATAATTTCAAACAACTTTTTGAAGTGAATAATACTTTTCCCCGAGTTATATTATTTCATGCTTTTATTGGGTGCAGTCGAAAATAAGTTGAAAAAATTAATTTTCCGCGTGAATTTTGTCAATGTAGAGTAGTTTTTGAAACAAACTGTAGGTTTCAAATGTATACCAATAAATCCCAATAGCCCTGTTCTAGGTAGTTACATCGATAATATGTTTAGAAACATGTTTGATTATAGAGAACAATGTCTAAAACAATCAGCATTCTAAAAGGAATAAGGCCTCTAAGTTGGTTTATTACCCGATCTTATATTTTTCTGTTTTGGTTGCCAGTTTCCCGTCTTCCCCGATTTGAACACATTATCGCTGACTGACTACGTGATCGAGGACTCGCAGACCGCTATTGCCAACCGCCGTAGCACTTCGCTGCCCAACTTTACCGGCCGACCCTCGGCCGCGGGGACGGCAGCAGTGGGGGGCACCAGTCAATGTGGTGGTAAGTTGGTCGTAGGCCTCTTGAGGGCGTGAATTAGACGAGCACAAATTCTGTACCGCGCTGTTAAGGTTTTTCCTGAAATAATTACCCATAGAAAAACCTTTTTCGATACAGTTTTTTATTTATTTTCGTAGTTCAAACAAGCAAATTAAAGCACACATCTATCAGCAACAAGCTGGACGAAGACGCCGCGAACCTGTCGTCGCGCTGCCGCAAGTGCAAGGAGAAGGGCGTTACCTGCATGATCAAATGCCCTAAAGCCAAGAAATGAAGGCTGGCTCTTTAGACGATGTGCTCGTGCTGCCAGACGATTTGAACACGAGCTCGTGCCGCGATCACAAGAAGTTTTCAAAGAACAGTGTAGACAGTGTTCTGGAATGCGAATTCAAAACAAATACAGCCATATTTGCTACCGAATTTTAACTAAAAAAATTATACACCCTTTTATTGCCAACGAAGCAAATAACGTTTGTGCACGAAAGTTATTTCTTTCACAAACGTTAAACGCCCAAACTAATTTGAAAAAATCAAATGAGTTTTATTATGATAGGTTTATCTTGTGGTATTTAGGAGTTTATTTGTCACGTGAACTCTATATACATGCGATTTCAAGTCTGTATTATTTCGATATGACAATTATAAGTAGGTAGGTGAAAATTGAGATGATTGGCAGATTAATACTTGATTACCTACATTGTTAGTTATTTACAAACTTAGCCACAAATGCAGCTAATAAAAGCGTGCCAAAAGGTATACGAGTTAAAACCATTAATAAACCGTTTATTTCTGTACAATATTTCGTTGATTATATTTTCCACTATCCCGGCTTCGCATGGGTGCAATGCTGATACTAAATTTACTATGTATCTATTATACATAATATAAGCCTTCATCTCGAATCACTCTATCTATTAAAAGAAACCGCATCAAAATCCGTTGCGTAGTTTTAAAGATTTAGATCTTTAAAAGCTAAGCATACATAGGGACAGACAGACAGACAGCAGAAAGCGACTTTGTTTTATACTATGTAGTGATTTAGTGTTGAGGTTAGAAATCGAAAATTCTATCACATTTTACTGCCATCGCCGAAGATACAACGAAGAGAGATCCAAATGAATCCGCTCTCAAAAATATTACTCTTACCGATTTCTTCAAATCCCTCAATTTAATAGCAATGAAACGTGCGTAAAACACGTCGTAAACCGCATTCGATTCGGATTTCGCAACTTCTATATGGTCCGGCTATTCTTGCGTCGATCGCCACTGGGATGGCGAGTGTCATAACATGCCTGCGTTGGAGTGTGCTCTGGAGTTTGGTGGTCAGTTTTTTTGCGTTTTTGACAAACTATTACTTTATTAATAAACAATGTTGCTATAGTTTCTGTCGTAGTTTGCGGCACGTATACAACTGCACAGAAACTGGCGCGTATTACCTGAGTATGTTTCACCCTGTTATTGCATGCGTAATCTGTTCTTAATCTGCATCCATTCTACTCTAGTGACAATATTATGCTAAAACAATGCGTGACAATGCACAGCACTAAGAAGGTATCAGACAGTTAAGGCAAGTTACTACAATGCTACCAACATCCGTCAAGAATTAACTCCTAGATAAGTCGAGAACTGATGCGTCAGCGCCTTCATATTAGCGTAATGTTGATGCAAGACGCCATTGAGTAAGCCAAACTTGATGGTGATGTTCTTACATTTTACGTATCCGCCTTAACGGGTGTCCGACGTTTGATATAACGTTTTTTGACCTAATGTAACATTTCATATAATGTAACATTTGATATAAACCGTTTTTCCTTTATTTCCTTCCAAATCAATGATCTTGTAAATTGTTAGACGAGTTAAGTTAGATTAGATTCAATGGGTTGGTTTATTAGGTTAGAGACTTTAATGGTTTTAGAAAACCTGTTATATCAAACGTTACATTATGTCAACTATTACATTACATTAATATTTTTCATATATGTAACATTACGGACCCCATCTACTTATATACAACATCATTGGCCACTGTCCCGAGTTTTGGCAGCAAATATTTTTTAATGGTGGCATGGTAGGAAAGGCAATTACAATCACTGGTGTAACAGATATCAGGAGCGCTTGGTGAAGATGTAACCGTAACCAAAGATGCACCCGTAACCAAAGATGCACCCGTAACCAAAGACACCGATGTAAACGAAGAGGTGGACGTTGTGATAGAAGACGAGATCACGAGCAAGCTGAGCAGGGACCTAGCGCAGAGCATCGAGAAGAAGTTCCATGTCGACCTTGAGAGGTAGGTCAACGGATGCGGAATGCCAGTTTTCATCATCATCATCATCATCATTATTTGAGCCATAGGACGTCCACTGCTGGACAAAGGCCTCCTCAATAACAGCGACCCGCGTCCAGCGAGTCCCCGCAACTCTAACCAAGTCGTCCGACCACCTTGCAGGTGGCCGTCCTACACTGCGCTTGCGGATACGTGGTCTCCACTTGAAAATCTTTCTGCCCCAACGGCCACTGCCAATACTGTCTTATTTGAATAATATGAAAAACTACAGTTAACACTCACATTTATCACTGTTGAGTAAAAAAGCCCAATTTGTAAATTATTTATTTTTCCATTTTGGTATTTTTAACACTTTTAATTACGTCAATCTGTACCGTTTGTGAATGTATTGTTTAGATCAGTAAACCTGGTGCTGCTGAAGATCCAGATGCTGCTGCAGAACGGCACCTCGCACATCCTGAGCCGCCTGGCGGACCTGCAGGACCAGCTGGACACCATCAGGAGGTCCACCGGCACGGAGGTCACATCCCATTACAGTTCCCACTTCGACAGTCTACACATTTTTAGTGCTAAATATTTCCTCAGATATTTGATAGAATGGGAAATGTGATGTATGATACAAAAGAACAGATAGTATGAAAATATCATCACTAACTCTTGAAAATTTGATTTTAATTTCTAAATATCTAAATAAGTATATATTTTGAAATTAAACCGCAGTATGCAGTTAACTAACTACATAACTTACTGTCCAGAAACAGATATGTATACGAAATACGAAAACGATATTGGTAATTTTGCATCGTATCAAACATTAAAATCACGATATCTCAAAAATTTGCTAAAGTGACTAGCTAATAATGTTCTTTACGTGTGCCATTCACCTTTCTCATCTCTGCATCAAAACTCGTAATTGTACACTAAACGCATCCCAAAACATGGCAAAACAACAAACTTTAAAGAAAGTGTCACCGTGCAAGTAGTTTTGTCCAAAATGTTATCACAAAAGGCTTGTACGTAACCTATTTTACTGGTTTCAGCTGGACAATTGTCTCCAAGCGCGACAGAACGAGACGGCGCTACTGGCGGAGAAGGCGATGCACCAGATGGTGGTGTGCGGATACGCGCTGATCGGCCACAACCCCAGCCAGGCCGTCGGCGCCGTCGTCACCATGAAGGACATGATCAAGACGCACTTGCAGCCCGTGAATATTGCCCGCTTGTGTCTTTCTAGAATGCAAACTTGATCAGGGATTACGAGTATGCGTCGGAAAGAGTTACGTAAATTCGCGCGTTTCAGTCTGCTACAAGACGGTTGGAAGAGAGGTGGCTCTTAAATAATGACGGCAATTCCTACTATTTGGCTGTTATTATTGAATGCTAATAAAGCAATCTAAGAAGATAAAGGGATAGTTTCTTCCTTTCTAGATAGGTACCAAATTGTCGATATCTCAAGCACTTGCTAATTAAGTTACAAAACTTGCTGTTGGATATTTATTGGTCGTAAAGGAATACATATAAAAAATATTCGTAAATAAACAGCAAAAGTCTAGCAAATTCATCAAGATGATACATTTATTGAAAGAGCAAATTGACAAATTATACCTAATCCTGAATCAAATAGCTATCCGATAGCAGTTGCAAAATATTAGCGAAAATAATGTAATTTCAGATCCGCACACAGAGGAAGGAAGTGGACGAGCTGCTGAAGGCCTGCGGCCACGAGCACGAGTCCTTGAAGAAGGTCATCAAGTGCGTCATCGCTAAGGTAAAGTGACTTTAGATGGATTCGCCCTTTCTCAGACATATTAAGGCTTTCTTATCGATGTAAATGGCATATCTAGTGATAATTATGATCTCTAGCTAGTTATTAAGTTATGACGAGTTCTTAAGAGGCCTTATTCCTTTTAAAATGGTGATCGTTTGAGACATTTTTCTATATGATCAAACATGTTTCTTTACATTTTATTGGTGTTACTACCTAGAACAGGGCTATTGGGATTTATTGGTGTATATTTAAAACCTACAGTTTGAATTTTTCATTGATAATTTTTGTTTCGAAAACTACTCGAAATTGACAAAATTCACGCTGAAAATTAGTTTTTTCAACTTATTTTCGACTGCACGCAATAAAAGCATGAAAAAGCTATGTTACTACCTAGAACTCGGGGAAAAGTATTATTCACTTCAAAAAGTTGGTTGAAATTATCAATATATTTGTCATAATATGAAAAAAATAAATTTCAAAAGGAATAAGGCCTCTTAATGTACGAAGCCTTTTTACAAGCTTATTTAGGTGGCCCCAATGCTGCTATCGGCTATTGACTACGTAATTGCACCGAATTCGGCAGAGAATTCGCATTCCGTACTCGTTGATTAAATGCAAAAGCGACGTAAATCAAAATGACACTTATTTACAGGAGAGCGAAATAAAGTTTTTTTTTCTTTCTTTTGTATTCTTTTATAGTATTTTATTTGTTAAATATATAAGTGTTATACATCAAACTGTTCGTATTTTTGTCTGTTTTATAACTGTTTAGTAAACCTTATGAAATGTTACTCCTAGAACCTTATATTACCAGAAAAGTCTGTTTTGCATAAAAAAAATAGTCATACTCAGTTTATTTTTTGGAAGAAAAAGGCCACAAATATAGAAATAAAATGCGTTTATTGTATTTAAACGATGAAAAAATAATGTCTTTTCAACAAAATATGCCATTTTAGCAATAACAAATCAAATCTAAATCTAAATTTGAGGTTCCTCATTGAAATGGGATCGCAGGTCGATCGTTGCTAACTATTTTACGCTCAAGAGGTAACTTCTGAGGCAAAAATAAACCAAATAATGTATTTTATTAATATACAAATTGTTGTCACATACCTCAGAGTATTGAATTGTATATTTAAAAATAAATCACAACTCCTTGCGTAAACTTCTAAAAAATTAACCAAATAAAGTCTTTAATCAAAAATACAAATCTTTATAACATATTTAAATGTTTTGAATTAAATATCTATAAAAACAAAACATTGGAGGCACTTGCGGAGGCTCGTTAATTACTATGACTAATATTAAGATTATTTTTTATGTAAGAGATCATAGTTTTTCTCACTGTTTCAGCTTATTAGTTAAACATTAACATAATATTACCTAGTACGTTTTAAGAACTTAATTGCAATACAGCATAATTATAAGGCACCAATAAACCCTGTTATCTCAAATAGATACATCTCTTTGGAACATAAATAGCTTCACGTTACATTTAATAACTATAAAAAATCACATCTACTTGCGTAATCTCTAATGTCACAGTAACAGTAGCATCACTGAAATATTAATTAAAAATAGTACATTATTATTTTGTTTTCAGCTTAGAATTTATGAAATTGTCTAGTTACTTATTTATCTCAATATCAAAATTATCACTTTAAAAGTACTAAATTCAAAACAATCACAGCCTTTTAATTAGTCTTTCATATAATTATTTGTAATAATAAGCAACTTGTGTTTAATCTTTGTTTTGGAGATTAGAATAGAATGCTTTATAGTATCTCGGTATGACACCTTGATTAATAAGATTGAGAGTACCGCTTATCTTGGTTTCAAGAACTTTTAATTTTTGGTTATAAAGTTTCTTCAACTGACCAGCAGACGAGACTCTTTGGCCTCGTTTCAACGTCGACACGGACTTAAAATCATCTTCTGTGTATGATGTTTTAAAGAAAACCTTGCTTTTATTATCACGGTTAACTTGGATTACCTTTATGTCACTCCACAGTTCCATGTATTTACCATCAGCTAAAGCATATTTACCATCAGCTAAAGCTTTTATGTTCCAGAAATTTTCATGTGTTAATTCTATTACATTATACGGGGCACCTTGCTTTTTTGCAGTTTTTATCAAAGTTATGTATTGATCTGGGACGTATATCGGTGAAGATTTTAATGCTTTGGAGATGTTTCGTTGAATCGTAGAATGTACTGAATCCCCTTCATTCTGTGTATGCCCCGTGATTAAGAATTTATGTGTAATACTTCTGAGTTTAGGGTACTTATTTAAAGCATATTGGTACATAGCCAACATAAATTTGTTTTTTTGTTGGCCGCAACAGTTATCACTATAAAATACCACATCCAGATCTTTGGTAGCGTTATCATTTAAGTTTTGTAGGTATGTAAGCACGCATGATCCTATTTCGTTTACTCCTCTTGCTCCTTCTCCTTCATGCCAAACATAACAATTAGTTCGTTTCGTGACCAGCTCCGTAATAGTGAAATTAAACAGATTTAATTTTGAAATGTAGTAAAAACTAGATACTTCGCCTCGTGGACAAGGCATTACAGCCTGTAAATCATAAACTGACACTACAAAAGTGTCACTAACCTTTTCTTTATCTCGTATTTTTTCATCTCGGGCCAACGATTTTTCTGTTATATGCATTTCGTACTCCTCTTGCAAGGATTCTTTCTTCTGATCATCGGCATTATCATAAATATTACAATCTTTACATTGGTCCTTTTTTGGTTTAAAAAACGAGATATTAAATTCATTCACAAATAAATTATAATATATTTGGTAACTGACATACTGGACGCCATCAGCCTTACATTTCTCAACATAGTTACGATGCATGGACGCGACGCATAATCCACCTTCAATATACTCGCGTTCAGTCTGAGGTCGACAATAATGACTCTCAATCCGCGGAATTGAGTTGATATGTGACACGGCACCATTTATTAATGAAGGAGCCAATTTATTCTGGTTACCATGTTTACCGCGATCATCCTTGAGCTGCATCCCTGTAACTTTTGAGGTCTTTTTCACTACTGTTCTTATTGTTTTGTCAGAAATCGACAGCGTGTTCATAAAAAATAATTTACAGACACGGATTCGTTCATCATTGAGCGGAAAATGGTACGCATTATTCATATTAATGCGATTACTTCCTTCACGAGTATATCTATATTTAGTCTCAACTTTGGTCATATTATTTCGAATGAACTGTCTTTGTAATTCTAAATCAGCCATAGCCCAGTATCTTTGGAAAATACCTAAGCGATCCTCATTTGAAAAAGCTGCAGTACATTTAAACTTACATTTTTCGTGACAGGCAGGTCTCATTTTCCTCTCCTCAAAAACTTTCTTCGATTTGGACATAGAAGTATAAGCTTTACCGCTGTTTTTCAACAATTTTGCTTTGTTTTTTTTCCACTCGTCTGTTTAATTTTCTCTTTCGAGATCCACGTGACTGAGCATCGACGCTTGGAGAATCAGCATCGACGCTTGGAGAGTCAGGACAAACGCTAGGTGGTTCAGAAATAACGCTAGATGGTTCCGTTATTACGCTAGGCGGCCCAGTATCAACGCTTGTAGGAGCAGTGTAATCGTTAAGTGGTTGAGTGGGGACGGTGGATGATCCAGGTCGAAGATTGAGTGATTGGGATGAAACAGTGGTTTGCGACGAATTTGTTGAGTGCTGATTTTTTGACTTGTTAGTTAACTGTAAACCCGAACATCCAGGCTTAGGCGACGCATTTTCGTCAGAATCTGAACCGGACAACGCTTGTTGGTAATTGGGATCTTTTACACTGTCGTCTGATGAAAAATCACTTGAACTACTGGAGCTCGAAGATTCAGTGCAATCGCTATCGGACGAATCACTCTCTTCAACCAGAATATTATTTGGTCGTTCATATACTTTCTGGCAGTTATTTAAGCAACTTTGTTCAGAATCTTCAAGAAACGACATATCTAAAGCATTTTCACTGTCTGGGATAGAATTTGTGTCCGAAGAATCGATAGAAGGTATATCGGCTGTGTGTGTGTATGACGTGTTAGTCGCCATTTTCAAAATTCTTCTCGCTCGGCTCTCCATTCTGTTAGATTAAAACATCAAAACCGTTAGAAAAAACAAATGAACATCACATTTGACACAAAATTTTAATAATATAATGCATACAACTCAGTTTAAGATTATTAATCTTAATTTGAGTCATAAATCTTTTGGTTTCGAATAACCATTTTAAATTTGAATGAGTCTGTGAGACGGAAAGTAATTGGTTAAGTGATAAATCCATTTTTTATTTGTAATCGTTTTTTTAATCACAATAAGAATGTAATACTAAGCAAATTTATTGATGATAATATCGATAATGGTTTAAAATTGTGAACTTTATTAATTGTATTTTTAAATTCAAAATGGCCACAAGAGCTAAATCAGCAGTTTTGCTTCTTAAAAATGTAAAATAAAAGTAAAAATTCTAAAACCAATACTGCCACATTCTGTTATATGACCCCTTTGTGTAAAATACTTAGGCTTACTTTCAATTCAAAACTGCAACATTAAAAAATATGGCATTATTGATTTTAGATTATAATTAAGTTATAATGTATTTTCAATTCAAAACGACCACATGTACAAATTCGGCAGTTTTGCTTCTTGAAAACGTTACATTTCGGTAAACATTCTTAAACCTAAACTGCCACATTCTGAAATATGGCCGTTTTGTCTAGAAAGTAATACGATACTTATGTTTATTTTATATTCAAGACTGCAACATTAAAAAATATGGCACTTTTGATTTTAGATATTATTAATCCGTAATGTATTTTTAATTCAAAATGGCCACATGTAAAAATAGGGCAGTTTTGTCTAAAAAGTAATACAATACTTATGTTTATTTTATATTCAAGACTGCAACATTAAAAAATATGGCACTTTTGATTTTAGATATTATTAATCCGTAATGTATTTTTAATTCAAAATGGCCACATGTAAAAATAGGGCAGTTTTGTCTAAAAAGTAATACAATACTTATGTTTATTTTATATTCAAGACTGCAACATTAAAAAATATGGCACTTTTGATTTTAGATATTATTAATCCGTAATGTATTTTTAATTCAAAATGGCCACATGTAAAAATAGGGCAGTTTTGTCTAAAAAGTAATACAATACTTATGTTTATTTTATATTCAAGACTGCAACATTAAAAAATATGGCACTTTTGATTTTAGATATTATTAATCCGTAATGAATTTTTAATTCAAAATGGCCACATGTAAAAATAGGGCAGTTTTGCTTTTTGAAAGTATTAAATTTAAGTAAAGAATCTAAAATCAAAACTGCCACATTTTGAAATGTGGCCGCTTTGTCTAGAAAATAATACAATACTTACGTTTATTTTCTATTCAAAACTGCAGCATCGGCAAATGAGGCACTTTTGCACATATTCTTCTTAATGAATGTGGGAATGTTTTCGTTTTGTGGCACCTTTCAACAAAACTGACGTGCGATCCAGCCGAGTCTCGCGTCGCAACTGACAAAATGGCCGTATTGCACTGAAGTTCGTCACAAAAGAGGAGTAATGCGAAACGGGCACTTGCGTATTTTGATCATATCTAACGATAAATCGAGAGGTGTCTTTGTGCCACGCTATAAAATGAGTGTCTATAGTCTCATTTTTGCAATAAAAGTGATTTTGACTTTTTTTGACTTGTGTCGCTTTTGTATTTAATCAACGACATAATGTCACAAAAAGTTATAGCAAGAATTTCGACAAACGCAAATTAGGTCAAAGACGACCTTTCGCATGTTTCTTGTTGTATCATCTTCATGACTGCTGGCTTATTTCGAAATGAGGACTTTATTGTGACAAAGTCAAAGTCACAATTTCTTGTTTATCCGATCGACTTAGTTACGACTTTCCACGATTGAACATAATATATATTCTTCAGTTCTTTGATATGTAATTCATGTGCCGCTTCGCTGATATTTGGGAGGGTGTTTAATGCCGACGACTGACGCCGTGTCCACGGAGATGTTTACGGCCATGTGTTCCATTTATTGAGACTGCAAGCCGCAACCATCTTGTGAGTTATGATCTTAGAATTATAGCATTATTTTGATTAGCATTGAATATTTTGCTATATTTCTTTTGAATATCTTGTAAACTTGTAATGATTGGTTCATCTGTCTTTCAAGCAATAATAGGTGGAAGTGATTATCACATCGGATAGAATACGGGCTACAGGGCAAAGATTTTTATGTGGAGAATGCAAGATTGCTGAATCAGAAAGTTTGTCACATGGACAAAGAAAAGAGAAAACCTAGCTCTTAATGAATGAGTTAAGTCTCAAAGTAGCTTCTCAGCCTTTTTCGTGAATGTAGTTTAGATACCTACATTGTTACTTTTATATGATACACTAAATACAAGTCACGGAGATCACGATAAAATAGTTTTACTCGGACAAAAAGTTAAAGCGTAAGATGTATAAGCGTCTAAATTTAAAAAGTACTTAAAAAAGCACCTATTGCTGACGCTTGAGTGATAACGTTGTCTATACAAAGTGTCACTCAAGTGTTTAGCAATAACTATTGTAGAAATATTATATAGAGACTCATACCTGCAGACAAACAGTACAAACCGTTTTGCAGGAAATTGTATATGTTTTTAGCTTTACACTTTAATTAATAAATAATAATAATAATAAAATAAGCATAGATGAAAAAATACTATATCCGCATTACTCGTGGTAGTGGCGAGCGGTCGTTTGTGTAGTGCAGTTTTGGAGACGCTCGACGAGAAAAGCAATTATAGTGGTTTATTTATATTAGCTATTAGGCGCCAGCTTTTGAAAACACAGTCATTATTATGACATCATACAAACCGTTTTAAACTTCGTACTTATTAAGAGTGCTATAAATCTCTCCACCAAGAAAGAAAATTTAGAACGAGATTCAATTCGTTTTTTAGGTTTTTACAAACATATACACTGTGATAGTTTTTACATTCGCACAGGCATAAGCAAATAGTTTCAGGAATCCCCGAACCCAATCAGGTCACTCGGATAGATCTGTCGCGGATCAAGCGAGAATCCGTCGGCGATCAAAATAGCGCCTGCACAGTCGCGGACAAAAATTTCAACCTAGATTTCCAAATTTTTACTTTGTTCATATTGTTTAAAGATACAAATCTGTATATTTTATTCAATATCTCATAAGTCCATGTAAATTGGTATACCTACTAAACTTTATAGACAAAGTGTCATCCTATTTGTTTACATCGCTTGCGTGACTATACTAGGGTATACTTGAAGTTTTACTGTACCCGATGGAAAAAATACTATTACATTTGTGTATACGGTGCTTATTACGGTGGTTATTATCAAGATAATAAAATGTTTCCATTTCAGTCTCCTCTCATAAAGTCCGCCATGATGGAGGTGACCACCCAGCTGCTGCAGGGCGTCGTCGAACTGACCAAGGTTCTTGCCCATGGAGCCATGCACGAGGCTTGCCTTATAGAAGTCATTAAGACGGTAGAAGACGAAGCTTTCGAATTGGTAAACCAAGTCAGGAATTGTGCATTCGGAAATATCACTGACGAAGCTAAGAAATTCATTCAAGATAATAACGCAACAGTGCTAGATATACAGCCTAGGAAGATCCCTAAAAAGAAAATAGACACAAATAAGCAAGAAGTAGTAGAAATGAAAGCTCTTATCAGGAAGATGCTGAGCGATGACAATGTTAAGGACTTGGACAAAAGATTTAAGAAGAAGTTGAAGAAACTGCAGGATGATCTGGCGTCAGCAGAAAGTAATAGTTCTACTGCTAAATATTTTATGAAGGATACTAATTTAGCTGTGAATAAGACAATGGTTTCTAATGTAATTTCAAATGACATTTAAAGAATAAATTTATTTTGCTTTAACTGTTTTTTGCATATCATAAATTAATTTTGTTCACGATAAATATACAGAAAATCAGTATACCTTTACTACATAAATCTATGAGTTAAGACCGCAAGGAATTGGACAATACAATTCAATAGGAGGCTGAAACTTTACGGCTGACTTAGCGATTCAGATGCATATGTGAGACAAGGCAACGAATAAACAAAGACGTGGGCAAGTTTGGCTCGGAGCTACAGTCATGTTTCTACATTTACAAAAGTATTACGAGATTACGAATGTGGTAAGTACACAACATCCCGAAATTTCACGGTCTTTGGATTATCAATTTTCTTCCGTAGGTACTTAATCCAGTTTTACAAAATTCTTTCCATTTAGGTTACAGAGTTAAGCTTATCTAACAATTATGTTCGATCTAAATTCCCGATTCCACATTTCTCTTCCACTGTTTACGGTTTATATCGAAACAGGTCGCGATATCGAGTAAACTCTTGCACGTATACATTATCTTGTTTATCTAAAGTTCTTACTGGGCTTCTTATTTGTTTGAAGTAATTATTTTTGGAGCGAGCGGTTCAAATAAGATTTATCTAAGGATTAATAAACAGAGTACTATATTTTTTTAGTAAAATCTTGGATGTACTGTCTACTATCTAGTTCACTTTCTACCTGAACACCCGGACTTGTACTCGTACCTACATGTCAATTCAAAGTAAAATGCATAATTTCATAATCAGATCTTTGGGTATTTACAACACTCGTGATATGATGTTAATTCAAATTACTTATTTAAGTGAAATGAGGCCACTTCAGCTCAAATTAAGATAATTTCGTCTGCAATCCCAAAATGTCAAGAGACGAGATTTATGGATATTGCCACGCACTCGTAAAAGATTGTCCTTTAAAGCGCTCTATGATCTTACCGAAAATATTTATGGATACGAATACTATTTATTACAATAGCCTGTATCATGTTTCAGTTTGCGATAGCTTGCTTGTACTACGTACGTCAATGTTTGCTTTTTTTTTACCCCCGACAAAAAAACAGAGGTGTTCTAAGTTTAACGTGTGTATGTGTGTGTCTATCTGTGACATTGTAGCTGCCAAAAGAATGGGCCGATTCCAATGCTTTTTTTTATCAAGCCTTGTCATCTCGGTAGAGATCTTAGCTGTGTTTGGTGAAAATAATCGCGGCGATCTTCAAGATATTCAGCTTTGATTGAAACAAACGACAAGGTATCAGACATAATTGAAGCTAAGAATTCCTACCTCTGTCGTTGTGTTCAAGTTTATTAGCATTTCTATGCCACTCACTAAAAGAGTCTCATGATGACCAACTTGGGTTTCAACTGTGTTTTTATGTATCTTTATTAAATTCATCCCTAAATCCTAACTTATCATGTTCATCCCTAATAAGATCATGACCAAGTTGGTTACCATCCTTGTAACCTAGTTCGCCTCCGTAACCGTATCATGTAACTGCGAGGTAAACGACCCCGTCACCTACATTTTTTCCTTTAATTATTTTTTCTCTGGAGCCTCGCCAAGATTTAATGGATGTACACGCAGACAGCCGGCAGCAAAGTGTTCCTCTCATTCAGTTTTAGGTAGATGTGGTTTCTACCTATATGGAATATTTATTAATTGAAACTAAACAATGTTCATCTTTTTCGTATTGACTGTTGGCTGCAAATTATCTTGTTTGTTAAAATTTAGACATTTTTAACGCAATATACTTTGAAATTGGCTTAATGTCGTGAACTCGTGACGTGGCGTGATGATGGTCAAAACAACTAACAGTGTGTTTGGCATTAAGACCGTATTCTTAAACAACCTTATTTATATAGACCAATAATAATCGAACCCCGGGGTTGGCAAACATGTTTGACATTAAATATATATTATTAAATAAAATAAATATTATGAGACAATCTTACACAAATCGACCTAGTCCCAAACTAAGCAAAGCTTGTACTATGGGTACTAGACGACGATATACATAATATATAAATACATATATAAATAGCATCCATGACCCAGGAACGAATATTCCAGTTCATCACACAAATATTTGCCCTGGCCGGGATTCGAACCCTGGACCGCCGACTTAGCAGGCAGCTGCACTACAAATCGAGCCAACTGCGTCGTCGATTAGCCAAAGAGAATTCGACATTAGCCAAACAGTAAGTATTCAGTTGAAAAACAGTAAATAAAAATAAAAACGTTTCCCGCCGGTGCAAATGAAATGAAATGAAATGAAAAATTTATTGATAACATTCGTTACAGGTCATCTTATTACATTTGTTTAATATGTATAATTTAAATAAATATAATTAAATCAATTATCAATATTAATAATTTTTAATAATTATAATAATGTAATGTTAGGGCATGCGACTTTCAATCCGGAGGTCGCGCTTTCAACCCGGCCCGTACCAATAATACTGTGAATAGAGACTTAAAGTACTATGTGTGACCTTACAAACGGTCCGGTAGTTTTGAATTTTTGATATGTTGTCTAGGATGGTTAGTCAGTGTTTAAAATGCAAAATGCACAATTCCCCCCCCTCCGCGCCCGCCGCCATATTGAAAAATCCAGCACTTTCTTCATATTTTTGCTCATATCTTCCTTTAGGAGCATTTTAGCTAGAAGAAAGTTTGGACAATGTTATAGAGAGTTAAATTTACTACATTCTCCATTTTATATTTTTTTTTCTAGGACAGATAGTTACGGAGATATTCACATTTAAAAAAACGTAAAAAATCGCAATTTCCTACTGAAAAACAAACTTCTGCATTATATCTTCGTTTAGGAGCATTTTAGCTACAACAAAGCTTGGGCAATGTTGTAGAGAATTAAATTTACTATAATTTACACTTCAAATTTTGTTTCAAGGACGGTTAGTTACGGAGATATGCACATTTAAAAAACAGGAAAAGTCGAATTTTCCGAAAATTTCTCAAAATTCTTGGTTTAGAACGCTGTCATTCAGTTACGGACTAGTCTAGGACAAATTAAAACATGTAGGAAATATAATTGCTTATAAAACTCATGTCCATTTTTACATGCATTTTCGGAAAATGTGACTTTATTTTTTACATATCTCCGTAATTATCTGTCCTAGAAACAAAATTTTAAATGTAAATTATAGTAAATTTAATTATCTACAAAATTGCCCAAGCACTGTTCTAGCTAAAATGCTCCTAAACGAAGATATAATCCAGAAGTTTGTTTTTGAGTTAGAAATTGCAATTTCTTAAGTTTTTTTAAATGTGCATATCTCCGTAACTATCTGTCCTAGATACAAAATATAAAATGGATAATGTAGTAAATTTAACTCTCTATAACATTGTCGAAGCTTTCTTCTAGCTAAAATGCTCCTAAAGGAAGATATGAGCAAAAATATGAAGAGAGTGCCGGTTTTTTCAATATGGCGGCGGGCGCGGAGGGGGGGGAATTGTGCATTTTGCATTTTAAACACTGCCTAACCATCCTAGACAACATATCAAAAATTCAAAACTACCGGACCGTTTGTAAGGTCAAAATCCTTTATTCACTGAATTACAATGAGTTTCTCGGAACTTATGTACGGAATGTCATTTGATATTTACCACTCGCTTTTCGGTGAAGGAAAACATCGTGAGGAAACCACCTAAGCCCAATAAGGCCTAGTTTCCCCTCTGGGTTGGAAGGTCAGATGGCAGTCACTTGCGTAAAAACTAGTGCCTACGCCACATCTTGGGATTTAGGTAGCCGACCCCGATTGAGAATTCATTCTAAAAAAAAATGGGACAAAGGCTAGGAGGATGATGAATAATTATAATAATGTGTATTTATTTATTTAACCTTTATTGCACATCACACACGTAGGTACAAATGGTATTGGTTTAGAGGGAAAAATATTCATCTAAGTCATAAAACTGTGACGTCAGTAACCATTTCTTTAACCTTATTTTAAAATTGTGAGAGGAAGGTGCATCTCTAATGCTTTTCGGTAGATGGTTATACATATATTCGTGGACAGAGTATGTAGGCAGATCGCCCGCTTTTTTTTAGTTTGTGAGGTACGGGTGCGAGGCAGCCCGCGTCTTTGTTGCTACGCAGATGGTGATTAGTGTTTGCTTGTTTCGTAGTAAACTTATCAAGGTTGTTATGGGTAAATATTGATATTTGTTGGATAAGTACACAAGGAAGCATGAGTATATTATACTGTGTAAAGTACTGTATTATGTCTACGATACAAAGGAACATGCTAGCCCTACAACAGTGATGGACGGGTTAAATGAAAATGGTTTCAAAATGAATACAAACTTTTCGGAGAGGCAAGTATATTATCTAGGCATAATAGATATGAACGTTTTAAGATTGAAACTATCTATTTAACTATATCTACCCTTTGTCTAAAAGTATTCGCACACCCAAAACCCCTTGAATGCTTATAAATTGCTCAAGAATTGTGTCAGAATATGTCATATCGTCAATCTAGAGCTTTAACGTTCTGATCTGATCGTTCTGTTTAATGTTCTGATCTGATCGACTGTCATTAATGCTGAAATGAAAAAAATATATAATAAACGATTATCAAGTATCCGTATAAGGATGTCCAAAATCTCATCTGGCAAGAAATGTACATCTACCTTCACAACTGCGACTGCCAGTGAACTAAGTTCTGGAGTGGTAACGCTCTCCAGTTGCCCACGCCACCCACTCCTGGCTGCTATCCATGAGACAGGCTCAGCCCTCGTCTAACCAGAGTCTGACAAATAAATTAAGTATGGCACACTTTTCCATGGAAAAAAACGAGTAAATATCTCGAGATTTGTTGACAACCGGTCTTGCTGGGGGCAATGAGACGCGTTTCCTCTTTAGTTAGAAAACCGACGAACGAGAACGGCCGGGGGTACCTTTATTCCAGAAATATGTTTCATATATTCGTGATCTAGTAAATAAAGAAGGAATTGAACGATTCGATTTACTTGTTTTTTTTTTTTTTGTAATATTCTTTCAGTCCGCGAAATTATGCAGCCGGATCACAGATTATAGTACGTGCAAATATTACGTGTATTTTATAGGCTATTTCGAGTAATTGTTACTTTATGTTTCGTTATTACTTTAACCTTTGGCCAAATCTTGTCAGTCAGTTATGGTGGATAACTTTTTCTTATTTTTCTGTCCGTAACCCAAGGGACAACAGTGATTAAACTTCGGAGAAAAGTGTTTATAATCTACATATAACACTGGTTGGCTAATAACTATTGCAACTAGGCTGTGTGGGAATTTCTGTCCGATAATTACTACCCGGGAGAAAGTCCCATTTCCTGGTCAAGGCAAGGCGTAAAACTTTAGGCAAACCTCGGACGGTAATTTTATTCGTTAAGCCTTAGATCGCACATAAACACCTGCGTACTTGGACATTCACGAATTTACTACCCTAGGTATATAATGTACCTACTATTCAAAGTCATCCGTTTTAATCTGCCGCTGCAGGTGCGAAAGGCAGATGCGTTCACCAACCCACTCATTTCAGTCAACACAAGTTCCATATCAAAATTAATTTCGCATGACTAATCCCATCAAAAACAAGCTTTTAACATCCAACAATAACCGAACAAACAGTGTTTAGTAAATATTGGGCAGAAAGGAAGCTGCATTATGAACATCCTGTGGTTCGGTTCATGGAATTGTTGTCCGAAACATTTCTGCAGGCAGGCACGGAGGGGCTACAATGTTGGCACGTAGCGAGTGAGTCACCATCAGGGTTGCGCAGGATGTTTACTTTTACTTATTATTTTTAACTTAATATTCTACATTATTGTATGCCTGAATTATGAAATATGAAAGTATACAGACTTCACTTAGATCGAGCATTGAATCGCGGTCTACAATACAACTACACTCGCGAGCAAAGAAACGGAATCGCTCTGCACGTTAAATTTTTCCGCCCCATAACTTTTTAACTTTCATGCAATTCTGATAAAAATGGTATCAAATGGAAGCTGAAAATTTAACCTTTAGAAAATGATTTTACTCATTAAACTTGGGGATGAAGAATTAGGGCGGTGTATTAAATAGGTTGTAAGGGCATGCGTTGGCCACCCGTAGGTACCTAATATTGTTTTAGTACACATTCCTAAATAACGAACAAACGAAGAGATCACATTTCTTTAGAAGACATCGGATCATGAGTGAAATTGCTGATATAAACTACGTTACACAAAGTGAGATTCCGCACTTCAGTTAGAATTGCATCTAATCACAGTGTCTACTTGAGTGTGGAACCAGTGTTTGTTAAGACGAGTATTCGTTTCCGGTTTACTTGGCGACGTTTTGGTAAATAGAACAGTTTTCAAATGCGTCAATTAAAAGTTAAAGTAAAACAAACTGGTTGGATTACCGGATCCGTGTCAAGGCTCCGAATGACGCGCGGAAGCGGGGCGGCCGGCGAAATAGAACGAACTGTGGTTTACAGAGGCCCGTAATGGCCGCTTCGGTCTCAGAGGGTTTACGCCTCGATTTATTGTGGAGTTTATTGCTTTACTGGTCTATTGCCTGAAAATTGCTGCGTTATGGCCCATTTGATGGGCATACATCGAAATTCCGTGTAATAAAAATATTTCCAGCACACACTCTTCTGATGGTTTCTACTGACAATGACAGAAGAATTAGAGTGTAGCTCTATAACGGGTAGCTCTCGTAGAATAAATAGGTAAATAAATAACGGAAAGCTGCACACAAATCGACCTAGTCCCGTAGTAGTTGTAGAGGACGTTAAAATGATCTCTCGGTGGTCTAGTGTATACAAGTTGCGTATGATTAGTACCTAAGTATCCTAAAAAGGCTGGGTTAAATTTTATGTATAATTGACATTTGTCTATACGTATGCGAAATGTATAACCTAGGCACAACAATAGGTATTTCTTTGCTAAACCGCAATATACACAGGACAGCTACCCAGAGCTCTTACTTTTCTAAAACTCACCAACATCTGTGAAGAAAGCAGAATGTCTGTTGGGGCTGGACGGTACAGATGCTGAAGCTGACGTCAGGAAGGCCCTCTTCACCTTCGTCCACTTGGAGGCCCGCGGGGGGCGGTGCTGCGGGGGCCGCGCCCCGAGCTCGAGAGAACGCTGCTTACGAAGCACAGGGTGGGATGGTTCGGATTCTGTTACAGTTAGATTACATTGGCGTATGAGTAAGTTCTGAATCTGACAATTTATCAATATCATTTAGCAAGTTACTTTATTTCTTATAGGCCTTAGGGTGGTATCGTAGCGCCATCTACAGTTAAAGATTCTGAATTTATGATCGGACCATTTGTCTTAAGTTACGTTCAGAATCGAACAATTCGTCCATTTGTGATTCAGGTATTTAAATACCTTTTCGCACTTATTTTTGAAATATTTACTTTTCTTAGAACCTACTGTCTTTTTACATACTTACTTTTAATTGGTTAGAATAGTATCAGAACATTCTCAGAGCCTTACCCAGTTCTTCCGAGGAAGGTATCGTTAGCGTCAGCGCTGGCGGGGCGTCGCTATCTCCACCGTCGCTCAGAGACCGTCTCCGCATCGGCACCACGTCCGGAGAACTCTTGGAGCCCCTGGTCTTCTTCCTGACAGACTCCCGCCCCGTCTGGATGATGTCGCGCACCTTGCCCCACGTGCCCTTGTGCTGCAGCTTGCTGGGGGAGGGGGAGGTGGAGCTGTCGCCCTGGAGGCAACAAGAAGACTAACACTAACCTAATAAAAGTGTAAGTATTTGAAGTAAACGTTCAGCACTTCATAGCAAAGTTTCTTATTTATAGGTCTTTGATCGCCGTTTTTAAACAACACTTTGACACTAACACCTACACAATAATATTTTTAAGCATCAGCAAGCAGGTAAAAATATCAGGAGAGCACAGTGGAAAAATTCAAGGACATCCCAAGTGACAACTCTGACCAACCACTACATATGTTTAAATTAACTTATTTTGCCCCCTATAGATCCACACGTGAGGCTAACGTTACAGCACAAATCACCCCTAAGTACTTTATTAACGGGAATCAGTTCACCTGCGTAGGCGCATGCAGGAACGTGTTGTCATTCTCATCGCAGCGCAGTACGCTCTTGCGGCACAGACCTGCAACAAATACAAGATATCACTATTTCTTAGTTCGTGGAGTGACTGGAGTGTTCCATGAAAGCTGTCCAACATGGCGGTAGTGTGACGTCGATACTTGAGGAAGTCGTCGCGTCGGAGTAAATAAAATAAGCTTATTTCTTCAATAAATCGTCGGGTTTCCACTTTATATTGTTCAGCGATCTAAAAAACATTTATATTAATTGTACGTATTTATCACGTATATTTGAAATCTTTAGCATATTATGTTTCATTTACTCAAAAATGTGTTTCAGATATTCCTTAAATGCCTAAACAACAGTCTAGATGGCCTCGATCACGTTCCACCTCGCCCTGACAGCGATGTAGTTTATTTCTAAACTGTAATATTGTGGTACTTCGCGTTATTTTTGCCGTTCTTTGTTTACATTACTCTTGTAATAGATCGCGATCCCTTCGCAAGGATTTGCATCAATCAGTCTGTGTTTATATTATGGCTATTTGCGGCAGATTGGACGTCAGCGAGCTGGGGATTCGTCCATCTATCCATCATCAAAGTTTGCAAGCGACGGTGCAAGTGGGGTGTATACCACTCGTACACACAGGGCCGGACATTAGGGTACAGTGCCCGCGACCACTAATTACTAGGCGCGGCATAGCTAACTACATTTATTTCTTAATAAATAAGTTATTTTCCATGTATTTTTATTTTGATCGTAAAAAGTAATTAAAAGCATGTGAAGTTGAATACAAATACAACAAGATAATTACATTCAATCAATTAAATACAATTCGAAGATGCAATGATATAATATATCACCCGTGGGATCGTCAGAATAATATTAAAACGAAATTAAGCTTATCGTCGTATTAGTACCCACAGCGCATGATATCTAAGAAACGTTCTCCGTCTTCATTTACATATATATAAATAGTGCAGTAATAAACTAATGTATAAACACTCTTATCCTATACATTTATATATACTATACTCCTTGACCCTGTCTCTCAAATTTAGTTTTAATTTTGTCGGTTTATTCGGCAGTAAACACCGGCTGATTATTCGCAGCGCAGTGAACGAGCAGCGCTAACGGACGGCTCGTGAAGTGTAAACCGAGTCGGAAATAAAAACATCACAGCTTAAAGCTGCACCGATTAATACACGTGCAAATATTGATGACGGGTCGTGGAAGGGGCTTTTACTAGAACACTCTACTATCCGTCTATCTGTCTATCACTTTAACGTCTAACCTTCACTAACAAATCAGGTAGACATTATACTATCATCTAAATCGGTATCCAATACAATTTATAGCGCTATAAAATGTATGCGGTAGATGAAACAAAACAAACGGCAATTAAATTAAAATCAGTTGGGAAAACCCTTGTGGTAAAATTATACAGTGCTCCGTTTTGCTAAAACAATTTCACCAAAACTTCCAAAGGGGCGAGCGCCGCGGAAGCGAACACCAGTAATTTGTAATAATATCACTAAATACTTTAAACAAAAAGGATTATGTCAGTAGACAGGACGGTGGCGCTTGCGCCGCTCTGTGCGACGCCGGCGGACCGGCGGATGTTAAAGCTAAGAATGCGATACGTTACGTTCTATTTCGGATGGCTATAATTCCGTTGTGAACAGCACGGAGCATAGATATGCTAAAAATACTTAACGTTCGTCCAACTTTTATGCGGAATTATATGAGTTAGTACAGATTTTTGTAGGTTTTATAAACACGAGCCTTCACACACGGTCATGTGTTAAAAACGGCATCACATATTATATTGTTTCGAATTCACATGGAGTTCATCCTAAGGAACAACAATCTATACAACATGTCGGGACGTTCCTGAACGTAAACTGTTATTCTTAAAGTTAGTTTCCAATTAGAGCTAGTCGCCCGCGGCTTCTCCTGGATTACCGATAACTTAATATCGTATGTTTTAAACCACGACCAATTGTCTGTTAAATTTCAACCAAATTCGTTCAACGTGAAACGGTTAAGACGTCCAAAAATCTTAATAAAAATCACATTAGATAATGTACATATTGATAAGAGCTCATTGAAATACAGGTAAATATAATAAAAGCATGCCTTAAAAAATATATAACATAGGAGACGGAAACACACAAGTGAACATACATATAACCATGCCTCACGGCCATAGCTCGTCATTTCAGCGCTCCACGGCCGGACATCACAACAATATATATATATATATATCGATCGCACGCGTGTACAAATTTTACAGTTAGCTTGTAAATACATCAACGGTGTAATGTTCTCAGAATGCATATAAACTGTAATAAACAGGAAAATTGCGGAAAATTCCTAACCTAACGAATTATGAAGTTGAAATATATGTATTCATATAAATACTCTGGGAAACTCTGTAAATAACACGCCATCTAAATTTCGTATTCTTTAGAATTGAGGCATAGCTGGCAGGTTATAACAGTTATAGTAGATCGTTGTACCTATATTATTAGTAAATGTCTTTATAAACATAAGTACCTAGACTTACGTCCATTGATGTAATGAAGCTACGCAATATCATACTGGAAGTGACGTTAAGCACACTCGTATAGTACAGCTAGTTTTTTATTATGTCAATTTTCAAATAAACGCGAAAGTTCAGCAAACACTGACCTATCTCCACCCCCAACTCTTCGCACGAGAAGTTACCGAGACTGAGCATAATTATGATTGCCGACCTAGATGTACTGAGTTACTCGGATTACTGACCTTGTTCCATCCTCAGCTCCTCGCACGAGGAGTTTGGTGTGAGCGAGAGCGCGCTGCCCGGCGTGAGGCTGGCCGAGTCCCTCTCAGGGTGTGGCAGCGCCTGCGCCGCCATGGGCGACGAGGACCCCGCCAGGGCCACCACGCCCACCATGGCGCCCGCCGCCACCGCGCTCCCCATCGTAGTCTGAGGCCATTGAGCTTTCTCCCACCTGCAAGGAGATGGCCGTTAAATAATAGTTATGGAATAAACCTCCTTCTGGGGTGTTTGCGGCGCGCTATGACATGGATCCCCGAGAAACGATTAAACAGGGCATTTAAACGTCGGACACGTATGGGCGGCTCCTCTGGTTCATCATAAATATGTCATGAGCGACGATGACTTGAATTACTACAGGACATAAAGTGCCCGTTTGCTATTTAATAGGCAAATAATAACCACTAGAGAATTGATCTGAAGATTGATGAACTTCACCGAAACTTATAGTTGCCGGCAAACTTCTTGAGCGCTTAACCTTGACTGCGCAGTAGTCGATTTACGAACAAATGATTTTTAAGATTTTAAAACCCAGATACAACTAGCTGGTCATCATGAGACCATTTAATTAGATGATAGATATAAAAGTGCCACTGCAACTGAACATAACCACAAACTATGGAAAATTAAATATTGGCTGAGATCCTATAACTATATCAATCAAAGCTGAATATCTTGGAGACCACTGCTTTTATCTTCCAAATATAACACATAGCTAAAACCATCTCGATATACAAGACTTTCGAAAAAACACATTCAAATCAGATCGTCGTTTAAGGAACTAAGGTGCTACAACAAATACAAAAATACATATGTAAATACCTTTTTACACCTCTCTTTTTTCGTCGGGGTTTTATTAGACACTCAGCAAAATATGCGACAAGTAAATTAAATTACTCTGCGAAATATTTTAAAGCTTACTGTCAATCGTTCTACACGTGCACAAGTTCCGTGAAGTTTACTATAATAATATAACTACTTATAATGATATCCTCAGGATGCTGCTAAGGCTGCCGTGGCACTGCAATGCAGCTGGCTTGTTCACCCCTGCGCGAACACCATGGTGTGTTTTTTTGAAGCCCAAAAAAAAAAAATTCTACACAGTACAGTATCAGTGATACTTTCTGTATAATAATGAAATAGTCTTCGATCGCAACTGGTTACGAACACCCAAAATAACGCGGCCAAAGGGAGGTATTTTCAGTTAAGAAAGCTCATCAGGTAGTCTTACTGTACTTTTTGACCTGTAATTATAGTCACAGTGTCCGAAAAAGGTGATTTATATTACGTTCAAGTGAATCTTAGAATAGAATATTTGGTGATGATGAATTTCTCCTCGCCAACAATGACGTTAGGTGCAGTCACTCAGCTGACATTTGTATACGCGTACACCGGCCGTAAACCCGGGAATGGAACAATATGCGCCGGAGTGCCGCAATCGCACGGGAAGTGTTTCCAATTAGAATTCCGAACTTAATTCGTAAAGTAAAATCGTTCTGCCTAATTGTCTTGGGTTTATAAATGAATTTGCAATAAAGAGCCTGTGGGGTATGAGCTGCTAGTCTTTTTACAAAACAAACTGAATATCAGTCAATCAACAGATCGTGGATACCAAAAAATTCCAGTTCGGGTGAAATCTGACCCACTCGTATAATAGATACAGTCTCAGGCCAAGGTACGACCACTGACCAATGGTAATGTACCTGATCGGATCGGTTACACGCAAAATACTGACACCAGATCGAAGCAACGAGACGATAAGTACAAATGGTCAGTCTGCGTAACCTACGCGTAAACCCAACAAATTGGTAAATGGGAGTTCCTGCCGGCTACGCGGGGAGCAAATCTCACTTCCTGGCCAAGGGAAGACGTAAAACTTTAGGCAAACCATCACCTGCAATCTGGGACATTCACTAATTCACCGCCCTAGGTATATAGTGTATAGGCATCGGACTTACGTTAGCAACGTAGGACTTTAGAGAGCCATGTACGGTAAACCCGCCAGTGAATGAACCCCCCTAGTCAATGAACAAAATCAAGTTTTTTGGCTAAAATTGGCGTATATTCGTATTAGATACTGGTTTTCCTATGTAATAGTAACACTTGGTAAATTTATTTTCTACCAGTTTGATCATGGCCGCCATTTAAAGTTGATGTGTTTCTGTTTTTGAAGTTTTGTATGGAAAAATTAGATCCCAGTTAAGAACAGTATTTGAAGTAAGATTTGAAGTGTATATTTGATGAATATCAGTTGAAAGTTATTTGGTTGGGTTAAAAGTTAAACCTTGTGTAAATGTAAGTACACTTTAGTAGATAATTTTTTGATTAAGTTATTATTTTTGGATGTTCCATTACCTACTGGCTGGTTCTAAATTTAAATGTTAACGTAATCGTATAAAGGTTGTTTTTTAGCTTCTGCACAGAAAAGGATTCTGATTCTTTGAGCTAGTATTGGAACACTAGTTTTCATTCAAAGGCATGAAAAA
The DNA here is from genome assembly GCA_932273695.1 of Apotomis betuletana. Classification (NCBI taxonomy): domain Eukaryota; kingdom Metazoa; phylum Arthropoda; class Insecta; order Lepidoptera; family Tortricidae; genus Apotomis; species Apotomis betuletana. The sequence continues at coordinate 35,401,286 of OW026300.1, read as the reverse complement.
TCTAGTACTTAAATGGACTAAGTATAGAAATTTGGCGTTGTTCATTTACTACATACATACTAATTCTTCGTATGAACAACTTAATGATGGACGTGTTTTAGTGCATTTTGTAAGTTTTACTATCTAAATTGCTTTAGGTACTTATACAATTATACTAAAATTATGTTTTTCTTGTTGTTACATATTAAGAGTCCTACCCCTTTTAACCACGCATGATATTTTATGCACGGAAAGTGCATTTTTTAAACATTGTTTTTTTTTACGTGTTCTTGTATTATTAGTAAATAAAATCCATTTAATTTCATTTTTTCTATTTTAGATCAATGTGATGTGACCAAAGTGTAAATTAAAAGATCTTAATGATGTTCATTCACTGGATTTTACTATGTTCATTCACTAGATTTTTTTTTCGTTTACAGGATTTTTTGGGTACTTTTTAGTACTTTTATCAATAACTCAAAAGCTATAAACGTACCTAATTAAAAAAATCACAGAAATTATATTTTTGTTTATTAGTTGAAGGTTGATTAAAATCCATGAAACCGTTACAATTATTATTAAATACAGAGTAATGATTTTTCAAAGTTGAAAAAGTTCTTAAATGTTCAATCACTGGAGGGTTTACCCTAGCCGATATTAACACTAAAATACAATTCATACCCATACTCATACTAATTCATTTATTGTTTATTGTTATTGTAGTTAACATTCCCAAGCATTAAATGACTGAATTTTTTTACAATATTTCAAATTCCTAATTTAGCTCTACTAATTGTCAATATCATGCATCTAGTCATAAATGGATATTCGATCAATATAGAACCCAATTTACTCGAGAAAACATGGAAAAAGTCGCCAATATTTAAATGAATACGGCGTTACTTTGCGGAAATACATTTTAACTAAAATAGTAATAGTAAATATCGCGGATTAGCAAAGCAATATTACTATTTTAGTCGCAAATATTTAATGCCTACTCCAATCAGGTACCTAAGTATTTATATATTCTTCTGACTTTGTCCTGGACTATAAAATCAAAATTACAAATGAAATACAATGATCAGTATGAATGTAGGTATCAATTGTATTTTAATTTTAATATCGTATCCATAGCTCTCTAAAGTCTACCGTGCTAACGAAAGTCCGATGCCTAGTAATGTGCTATTAGATTAGGTATACCTACCTATTGTATGTTAAATGTATTTAAAAAAAAAATGGCAGTCCTATCGTTACGATTTGACGAAAACCGCATTAGTTTAATCTGGTTGGTTAACTGTTGAATTTTAGTTCCCATATCCTAACTGCTTGTAAATGTAACCTTGTTAGGGCGACGGGTAATGCGAAACTAGCGCCACTTTCGACTTTTTTCTTATACCTTCATAATCTGATATTTTTTAGAAATAGCTGAAGTCTAGGAGCTAGCAAAACACCTTTAATATTTATTATGATTTAATAAACACTAAATAAGTGGCGATGGCGCTAGTTTCGCATTACCCGTCCCCTTAAGTAATGTAAGTATACATTACGCCACTGATACCGATATACGCACATACGCACGTAAACATTAGATATCTACTGGCGCTGGTACAATACGAGTAACATTGAAGCAAGATGACATATTAAATAGGCACAACAGAAGTTATCCCAGTAATGTAGGATTGACTTTTAAATAAAACAATTTAAACGGATTATATCGCGTACATTCATTATTTGAGCCTCCCTGACGTTTCCGTTTCCAGTAACCGTTGTCAAAGGCTGACTGAGAAAAACACAAATGTGTAACAGTCGCGGAATCTGAAGAAAATAGATTGACTTCTTAACTTTGCAGTAACTGTAAAGTGTTACGGCCACTGAAACTGTAAAACTGTGCTCCTGTCCAAATGTAAACAAGTTTGACAGATGTCATGTTTCAAACGTCATAACAACTAACCGCTATCACAGAAAGCACACAATTGTTTACTCCCGCTCCTCGCCACAAGCTTATTTTTATCTGATATTTGTTTACTAACATGTCAAATTGTATTGTTAGTGTCAAAGTTATAAAAAAAACAGACAACTTAGGTCCATAGTTTGTTAGTAGGTACGCATGACAATTCTTAAGAAAATAATGTTAGTAGATTATTAATAGGTACTATTTCACTAACTTCCAAAGGTATTTTTTATATAAGTAATATGTTATCGTATTAATCACTTTGTCCATGTCATCATACAAAAGAAGTTTCATATAAAGTTATACGATTTAACATTGCATTTCAATAAATACGGAGGTTTAATATGATGTATTACTATATCAAATTAAAACTTTCGGTGTGTCACCGTTTCAATTATCAAATACCGACGAAGGCGAATGTACAGCAAACAAGTTACCTACAATTGTAGTAAAACACTAATTAATAAGCCCGCAAATGAGTTTTTAATTCACCAACGTGCAGGAATAGACTGTTATTGAAGACTTAGCGGCGTTGGCAGCTGACACGAACGCGACCGCAGGCATCTCGGTCATTTCAACTATGTTTTGTTTGGCTTACAGAGTTTTTTCCCTAGAATATTATTGTTTTCTTTACATCTTAAATGTCGAATGTTTACGAAGCCAAAACGAGCCATTGTGACTAGTTACCAGCACTTTAACTTCGTGGTTTTAAGCCCTAAGGGCTGAAGAACAAACACGCCAGCCTGGATTAATAAAAGCTATGATGAGGCACTTTTTGAACTTGAGAACAGCCTGCTTCTATAACCCAGCGTAAAACTATACCCTTACCATGAGTTTAGAGTGACAGTACTCGCTAGTGACTCTTGTATGGAGAATGTGTTATTCTCCGAACAAATCGTTTACGCTGTGGCTAGCGAGTAGATACTGTCACGTCAGCTCGTGGTAAGGGCACTAACCTATTGTGAGGTGAAGTTAAGTAGTTAGATGTTATGTTTCAGATTATGGAATGTTTGCGACCTGGTTGCGCTCTAAAACAATATCTAGTGATTTGTATTCCTTTGTAGTTAAGGTATGGATTAAAGAGTTTTTGTACTCTTGTGTATTTTGAGACTTATTCGCTTTACTAACAAATGTACAATAAATTACCTTAAAATACAATACAAAGCTTACCTAAAAGCTGCTTTCACTTTAGTCCACTTTGAAACTTTTGATTTTTCAACTTCTTTAGAGAAAATGCCTTCAGATCGTCTTCTTAGTGGAGTGCCCGGTGTCACGTCACTGTCATCTCCACCGGCAGACCTGGCCCTCTGCCTCCGCAGCAAAGACCCGCCGAACCTTGCGTGCCCCTTCCACTTGGATCCTGACCGCTTCATGCTCCTCCCTCCCGCCATAATGCAGTCAAACATCGCCTGTCCGTACTCGCTCTCCAACTCGGCGTCCAAAGCCTCATTTATCATCTGCATGTCCTTGCTCTCCGATCTCAACTGAGCGTTCTCCTGTTCTATCTTCTTATACATTTCGTGGAGACGCTTCAGATGGTTAACGTCGCGTAACTTTTTTAACAGGCGAGTGTTACGCTCTTTCAGAGTAACGAATTGATCTAACAGTTGGACTAACTTCTCGAGTTGCTCTAACGCCTCGACCGTGTCTTTCGTCTTCACCGCAAGGTCTTTCCCGCGTTTAGAGGCCAAATCGTCACGCTCTTTGAGTCTTTGGAGCATGGCTTCGCATAGTGTTTCAGGGTCAGGGATTTCCCCATCGGGAAGAGACCAGTAGTAATCCGAGTTGGGTCCGGCGGTACACGGGGACGACCCGTCATCGGACGGGGTCTGGGGTTTGACAGAGAGAGAGGCGGGAGGCTCGCCTCTCCGTCGTTTGTGCAACGACGTACCACTCGGAGGCAACTCTGCCAGGTCCTTCTCCTTCTGGACGTGGTTGCCGTCGGTGACGTCACTGCTTTCCTTCAATGACGTCATCGTGCAGCTGCTCCGTGTCTCGCCTATTTATAAATGAAAATAAACGCACGTGCAGTGTTCGGCGCCGCGAGATAGAATGTTACGGAATGCATTTCTCGATTTGTTACTAGTCATGAGCCAATATTGGTTTCCTTTCAAACTTTAGATCACTGGTGATTTTCACGTGTGATAGTTTTGACCCTATCTGGATATTTATTATGTATTAGCTATTCGGTACTTTAATATGTTGTTGCACATTTAAATATTTGGCACTTTCATGTCGTTCACTTTTCACACTTTCAGCACATTTTATAACTTATTTTGTTGCTTTCGTTTTAAAGTCCCGTTTTCACTTAAATATAAGTTATTTGATTGAAGATTTCTATTCTACACATATCACTGCGATGGTTCCCGCCCAATCGACGCCGGCGCACGCTAGGCGGGCGGCCGCTCACTGCCGAGCTTTCGCGACCGCCTCCGAACTACTCCGACTTTGTATTTTTAACTTTACCACACTTTCTCTCACTGACTCGAGATGAAATGAAACTTATCCCAACATCATTAAAGTTGTTTTAAACTGTATTTGTTTCTCGTATTTTGTTAATTGTTACCACAATCAAGAAGCTATCTATGTTTGGGGAGATTTTACCTTATTTTATAGAGCGTATGGATGTTTAGAAGAGCATTTCAGTGTTTTCATGTTCAGTGTGCTTTCTTATGCTTACATTACTTTCGTACAAGGAACACATTAACCCATATTTGTTTAAATGGACTAAAAAAATCAACTTTTAGAATAATAAGAATAAGAATAAATTTATTTCACAAAGCACACATGAATAAAATACACAGGAAATATCTTGCAGACCCCGAACTAGGCTGTGCCTGTATCTCGGGGCCTTGGAGTGCACTAAACATGATGTTGTTAACTAACATTATGCGCAGATTATATAAGCTAAACATGAGATTATAAATACAAAATGGAATGTAAAAAAAAAAAAAAAAGAAAACATGAAAAACATTGGACTAATTAGGTAAATACCTATACATGTAACTAAAATTGTATAGATGCAAACAAGTAGCATATGATGTGTGTGTGTGTGTGTGTGTGTGTATGTATGTGTGTGTGTGCGTGTGTGAGTTTGTCACTGGCTGGCGCAAAGAAGAGCCTCCGAGTCCAGGTAGGATAGGGACACTACCCACTTTTTCAAAATGAACTTAACCTTTCCGGTTGAGTGCTGTTGAATATTATGTATTTTACAAATATTATTGTAGATGCGTAGATGTAAATAAGCAGGCGAGCGTTTGGCGAATGCAGATCTGGTGCGTGGAAGAGGTTAATCGATACAGTTTGCTGATATTTATATAATTTATCATTGCCTTTAGATTTACGTTCTTGAAATGGAAACACGAAACCCTTATAAAATCTAATCTAATCTAATTTTATACACAAAACAAAAGTCAGTCAAAATTCAAAATAAATTATTTCAGACAGTGATCCATAATATGTTAACAGTATACCTTCATAATTATACTATCTTAAAGCAAGCAGCTAAAATCTTTGATGTTTGTGGAACTGGTGTCCGTACTAAGTAATAATACTTGTCTTACAGATAATATCTCTGGTTTGTCCTGTCAGTTTGTCTCTCTGTGAAGACAAGTGAATCAAAATCTATTGCGTAAAGGTGAAAAACTTAACTAAATGACTAGGTTTACTAGGTGTTTGTAGACTATATATGGAAGTTACGTCAAAATAATATAAATAATAATAATAATAATATCGGACACCTCACACAAATCGATCTAGTCCCAAATTAAGCTCAAGAAGGTTTGTTTTATGGGTACTAGACGACAATATACGTACTTATATAGTTAGATAAATATATGCTTAAATGCATAGAACAAACATGACCCAAGCACAAATATTCGAGTTCATCACACAAATATTTGACCTGGCCGGGATTCGAACCGGACCGCTGGCTCAGTACAAAACAAACTGCGCCAAACTTGTCGTCAAATTCAAATATATAACACCAATTTCTGTATACAGACACGTTATTACTTACTTCATAAACCATGTCCTTCAGTTAAGTTTTTCACCTATCTTCCTGTTGACACAGAACTATGAAATTGGGCAAAAATCAAGAGCTTCTGGTACAAATGAGAAAAAAGATCTGAAAACACCTAAAAAAAAAAACCGGCCAAGAGCATGTCGGGCCACGCTCAGTGTAGGGTTCCGTATTTGCTCATCCTTCACAAGATACGGCCAAAGACGGAAAGACGGAAAAAGGTCGTAAACGCCAAAGTAACTGTAATTACTTATTACCTTCTGGAAGTCAACTTACGTCCTTTTCAAGAAAATTATGAAATTTTGCGATAACTCAAAAACGGATGGACCGATTTTGTTCAATATAGTTTTCATTGAAAGTACTTATAAAGCTTCATTTTCATGAATTTTCCCATATTTTTTTGACCCGTGGTTGAAAAGTTAGAGGGGGGGGGACACTATTTTTTTTATTTTCGGAGCGAATATTTACAAAACTACTGACTTTATCAAAAAGTAATGTTTGGAGACCCCTATTATTTTTAACAGACCTATTTAACGACACCCCACACACTAGGGTTGGAACGAAAAAAAAAAATCACCCCCTCTTTAGGTGTACCAGAGGTACCCGAAAAAAACATATTTTTTTAGTTTTTATTTCACCGTTTTGTCGGCGTGATACATACACATACTCATACCAAATTTCAGCTTTCTAGTACTAATGATCACAGAGCTAAGCCGCGGACGGACGGACAGACGGACAGACGGACAGACGGACAGACGGACATGGCGAAACTATAAGGGTTCCTAGTTGACTACGGAACCCTAAAAAAGAAAGAAATACATTTATTCATGGCGTGACCATACTACATAATTAACACAATAGATAACAATAAAAAACAAAAACATTTTGGCCGTGCCACGAAAAGGTCCCACCGTATCCTAATTTATAGGTAAAAGTTATACCGTATAACAAATAAAAAAACATAAATACGAATAACTCACTTACGTTAACTTTTCGCCGCCAATTAGATACCAGGTGCAAACTTAACGTAGCCGAGTAAACTTATTGTTTTCTTTCGAAACTTAAGTACTTAGGCATTTAATTATTATAGGTATGTAGTGGTCACCCTCATCGCCTGTTTTTGCTATTGATATTGACGTGACATCAATGCACATGATTACTAGGACAGCTATCAGCAATTTATACATAGTTTCAAGTGCCAGGTCTTTAGATGATGACCAGTAGGTATCTCCGAACCGTTTGGAGACATTTAGACCTAAAAACCTAACCATTATTATGCAGAGGAGATACGAGAAGGCACTTGAAAATCCGATGAACCCATTAGTGGAACCTAGCAGTGAAACCAACAATCTGGAGGGAAGAATAGATAACTTTGTGTGAGTAGTACACCCCTTGCTGGACGACCGACTAGATTTCCTCGCTAATATCTACCATCCTCGAGGTTGCTAGTGGCCGAATGACTCAACGAATCAACGAACGAATCTCTTCTTTTTTGCGCGGCGCGAATCTGCACGAAAGATCAATCTTTATAATCCCGGTTATCTACAAAAAAAGGGTTTGTGCCCAACGCCGCAATTTTTCATACTTAGTTGTTTTTTACCACTTGCAGCCCGAAAAGGGATAAAACCGTTTGTAAATATTAATTGATGCCCTAGTAAAGTAAATAACGTCCTACAAAGGTTGTTGTTGATGTCCTATGGTACCCCAGTGGTACAGAGGGCCTTCGTGAGACGTCGCAAGGGGGATCGATCGATTATTTATTTCTCTTTGAAGGTTTCATAATACCCCGCCCCGGGCGGTCCCGGGTTCGAATCCCGGCCAGGGCAGATATTTGTGTGACGAACTCGAATATTTGTGGTTGGGTCATGGTTGTTCTATATATTTAACTATATATTTATCTATATAAGTATGTATATCGTCGTCTAGTACTCATAACACAAGCCTACTTGAGCTTAATTTGGGACTAGATCGATTTGTGTGAGGCTATCTGATATTTATTTATAATCAGTATGTTTTTGGATCATTCTTAAATTTAAATTAAATTTAAATTTAAACTGTTTATTTCAGGAAAAATATAAGTAGGTACTAATTACATATTTGCTTAGCTAATCTTATTATTTAAAGATTGTATGCTAAGTACAGGGAAAGTTATCTATTAATATTAACTACATTTATTTATGTTTACCCATTAGGGTTCTCTTCACTAACATTTTGGCTTTGTGTGGTTCTTCAACTAATGAGTCAACCATAGGTCTAGGGAAACCATTTAGGATAAGAGGCAACTGGCTTGACCAAACCCTTCGTCCATAATAGTTAGTACTTTTTGGTATAATAAAATATTTTTCATTTGCTAGTTTTCTTAAGTTAGTCGGTCTCCTATACCTAGTTAGCTCTCCTAGTCCATGCTTGTACTCTAGTATCACAGCCAGTTTAACTTTATCATAAATATTTAATATTCTACAGTTTTAACAAGTTATTATAATTCTCTCTATGCTGATGTTTGATTTCTAGAGGTACAATAGTTTTTAAAATCTTGAGAATCGGATTCTTCATGTGATTACCTTGGCGTTTTTTATTTTTACAACTTTTAACCTATTTACTATAAAATATGAAATTGTATTTAATTATATGCAGATTTATCGAATAGGCATCACTTTTTGTCAATTTGGTATATAAATATACCACTTTATGTTTTTGCTGCCAGGGAAATAAGAAAAGGTGACATGGGAATAAGAAAAACGCCATGGGGATTATAAAAAAGGACAGGGGAATAATATTAAGATCACGTTTATTGTTGTTGTTGTTGTCGTAGGGCACTCCGAAGGTGTAGAGGGCCTACATGAGCTCGCGCCACGTCTTTCTATCTACAGCTACTCCTTTAGCCACATTCGAGCCCAGTCCGATAGCTCGCAGCTCGCTTTCAATGGTGCGCCGCCAAGAGTCTACATTTATGGGGGACTAGAGACATATCCTCCACAGGTACTCGTTTCTCATTGTTTTTGACAAAATACGCGGCGAATAGACCTCAGGGACTTGTTGACGATAACTCGCAACTTTTTCGACAGGCCTGTTGTCACTCTCCACGTCTCGAAGCCAAACAGCAATACAGACTTGACGATAGACTCGAAGAGGGAATCTATAACGTGTCGTGTGATCACATTGGACTCCCAAACAGGCTTTAAGTTGGGCAATCGCAGCCTTGGCTTTTTTGATTCTGTTGTCAACATGATCGTTTGTTCCTCTTTGGCAAGTTATTACACTACCTAGGTATACAAACTTGGAAACTGAGTCTAGGCTTTCTCCTCGCAGCGCCGGAGTTTTCGTTTTGCTACACTTTATTTGTATGTAGACTGTTTTCTGTTTGTTGATTCGCAGGCCCATTACGCAGGCCCATTATTTCGGCTTCTTCTTGAAGGCTCTCAAATTTTGCTTCTAGATGGGCAAGAGATGGCGAGATCAACACGATGTCGTCCGCTTATTCTAGGACGTCAAGATCGTTTGTGCTCCATCTTATGCCTCTTGGTTTAGCGATGACTTTTCTTATGACATCGTCCAACAGAACCACAAATAAAACCGGTGATAGGGGGAAACCTTGCTTCCAAGCTCCTTCTCGTGAACCACCCTGCATGTACGACCCTCGTACAGCGAACGAATGATGCGGAGGATTCCTCGTTGCTTCAAACTTGACCACAGCGCGCTCCAATTCACGGTGTAGAAGGCTTTCTCGAAATCCACGAAGGTTAAATAGTTCCGACTGCCATTCGACACATTGTTCTATCAGGTTGCGTAGTGTTAGTGTGGTCAGTGCAGGAGCAACCAGGGTGAAAACCGGCTTGCCTATCGCGTAAAATTTGAGCTACTGACGACGCGATGTGATTGAGCAAGATTACAGTTGTTAGCAGAGTTATGCCGCGCCAGTTATCGCATCGGGACAGATCACCCTTCCCTAGTACCTTACACTAAAAGTCCTTTCTTCCACTACAACTACCATTCTACCCTTTTTACTACCCTTTGCTGGGCAAAAGCATGAGGATGCTTTTGCCCAGCAAAGGGTAGTAAATTTTGGATTCAGCTCAAAACTATTTGAGACCAGAAGGTCATTTTCATTTTATTCCATTGATAGAAATCAATGGAATAAAATTCTAAATAAATTAATCATCAGTTATCTTCAACGCGCATTAAAGGAAAATTGTTTTTCTTTACAAGAAGACGCAAGAAAACTATCATTTCCTTGTTCAATGGCCAAGGGAATAAGAACCAGGGGTATAAGAAAAAGTATGTTACTTGACGATTCTGCCGAAACTGGTATTATTATAAGAATAACTAATAAGTCAACAAATGCAGGCATTCATGTAGTTTCCTTTTTACTAAACACTATGTACCAATTACAGGGATAAGATTTTAAATAAAAATACAAGGGAATCAAAACCACAGTGAACCAAAGTCCAGGGAATCATATATTAGCCTTCATAGCTAAGAATTCTAGCACCGAGGCGCGACCATTCCCTGCGGAGTTGGAAGCGTTACTGCCGTTTGTCAAGCCCGGCGGCGATCGCAACGATCGCAACGGGTCAGATGACGTTTAAGTGGCGTTGTGCGCCGTGTTAAGTGAGACACCAGAGGAATCATAGCTTAGCTCTGGACAAACCTTTATTTAGCATATATATTTTTTAAACTAGCCTACAAATTTAAACAAATAAGTTATTTTCTAACTATTTAACTCAATTCAATACTTGATTTCAATTCATAACATGTTTTTTTCGGGGTAGTTTGTTCACAAAATGGCGAATGGACGCACCAAGGGAATAAAGTTTTACGTGTTTGATATTTTTTACAGTTAGTTATACTTAGCTTAAATAAAAAATAAATCGTGCCCCAGTTAGAATAGGTGCTAATGTAATGTATAAAAAATATTATGGTCAGTTATTTTAAAACTGCGCGGGTACTTTTTCCTTCTGGACGGTGTAAATAGACCCTTTCAAGAATCACCTTTAAGAATGTGCAGGTGATTAGCCCACAGCATCCCGATCACGGCGACGGCGCTGCCAACATTGCGGCCGTGCTCGCAGAGCCAATCTTTTAGGGAAATCCAAGGTTTTACAAGGTTTTTACCAGTCAGTGGTTCACTTTTCACGAACCCTCCTCCATTCACATCCAGGCTTGGGACCAGTAATGGCGGGGTTAACCCTGACAAAGTACTGTTCCTCCATTGTATCATCATAAAGATTATCTGTGTGCTCTAAAACTGTTGGCAAACGGAAAATATTTCTGAAAGAAAACTAGATTTATGATTAAAACAATAATTTATTATTAGTAATACACGCGACTCCCTTTACTGGAGAAGAACATGCACAAATCTCTATCCCTCACATCCCCCCAGCTCCCCTGTGCTTTCACCTCGTTGTTCATTATTGAACCATCAAATTTTAAACTAAAGTGATGAGCTGAAAACTTGTATCTAATGGTAGGAATAAATGTTGAGATATCTCGGTAGACCATACTCAAATCACACTGAGTTCCGTTTCTGAAAATTCCACAACCATTAGTGGGGAAAAACCTTGGCGCTTCAATAAAAAGCATGTAAAAATTATTCTCTCTCGTATTCAAAGCCACGTATTTTAGAGAGTTTTCCCAGCTGGCATCTTCAAAATAACAGAACCGTTCTTTAAGACCTTTGATCTGATTCCACGTCGTTCTGTTGAAGCCGAATCCCGAGTTACTATAGTTGGACCACCCCCAGACGCCCACCACGAGTGCGCTGTTGTTGGGCCGGTACAGCTCGGGCTGTGGAGGCCGAGCTCCCAGTGATAAAAACCGACATTCGGAACAATAACTTTTCCTGAAACGCTCCATCACCTTTGCCATAAAGATGAAATCGTTGGTCAAGTATTGTCTAGTCTCCAAAAAGTAGACAAAACCGTTGTAATTCTTAAGAATCCCGATGTGGTCGAAGACTTGGTTGGTGACCCACCACCAGAACAACTTGTTTTGTGATAGAATTGGATTCCTCTTGCTAACACTACCGCAAATATTCCATTCTTCACAGAATCTAGAGTCTTGGTCGGGGTAGTTGTTTGGATGCAACTGAACACTGTAGGGATAGAAGATTTGCATGACTCGCGCGAACCGCAGGCTTGTGATCGCTTTGTTGATGTCCTCGTCGTAGTAGTCGTGAGCGAAGATCAATAGACTCTTACCGATTCCAACAATGTGGCGTATGGATTCGAAGAATAGAACTAAATACTTTATGTCAGGATTTACACGAATGACTAAAACGGTATGATAGAAGGCCGGACCGCTGTAGTTGTTATTGTTTATGACATGTTGTCGTTCATTCATCTGCAAGATATTTCTCTTAATCTTCCGAAGCTTGCGCAGATCGTTGGGATCTGGGAATCTATTCACGTTATTTATGTTATGTCTGTCGTCGATTTCTTCAGAGTCTTGTGCATATATTTTAACTGTGCCGTGTGGTTTCCTGTAGTTGGTCAGATATACGCTGCATAATATTAATGCAGCAATGCAATAGCAAGTCCCACTCAGCCACTTTCCTAGTACCATAGTTTTTATTTTTATATACACTTGAATACTTTTCTGGTATGTATTACGTTTATAGAGTAATATCAAGAAATAAAGTTGGGTACAAGAAATAACAAATCTAACTACTACAAAATGGCATGAGTCGTCATCACAGAACAGAACAGACATAATAATATCACTCTCGTCACAGACTCAGACAGGCATTAGACCTTACAAAAAAGATCTCTGTAGAGATGTAAAGTCGGATTTTAAATTAACCGGAGTAAACTGACGCAATTTTTTACGAGCGCAATTGGATAACTTTAATTTGGTTTCAACATATCTCTTTTTATCAATAAAAGTCAATCTAATATAAGCAATTAGGTAAGTGTTTTCTCATTCATTGTTTAAGAAATAATTTCTAAATAACGAAAATATAAATTACAACATCTGTCAAATCACTTTAGCTAATTAAAAATTCAACTTTAGGGAACAATGATACAATAATTTTTTCACCTCACCAGCTCAAACATGGCGATTTTGCTGTCAGATAACAGTGAACAAAATGCGATTTTGTTTCGAGCGTGAGTAGAAAGTAGCTTTTTAATTTTTTCAATATCTGACCACGAATTGCAATTATTCAGCCAAAGGTTAATTATAAAATCCTAATCATTTGAATCTCGATGCACTCTGTTTCTTTCATATGTATATAAAAGAGAGGGATAGAAACTTATCAATTTGAAATTCGATTTTCGAATCCGACCTCGATTGAGAACAGTTCGGATACGCGTTATACCAAAAAAATCATTAAAAACACCCGAAACAGTTTTAATTGCAACGTATTTTTTTTTCTTTATTATATTTTTATTTAACGACCGAATATTAAAACTATTGTGCCTTTTATTTAAAACAATAGATCATTGCTCAAATAAAATAAGATTTTTCAACTTATTGTAAATAGGTAGGTATAATAATATATAATTTATAATTTCACCATTTACTTATCATAGATGCATATTCGAAACGTACCTTAAAAAATATCGAGTTCATATTGTAATTTGTTATTTTCTTTTGAATTTATGTTGTTTGGTGTTTTAGGAGTAAAAATATTAATCAATTTATAAACAAAATCCCGTAATATAATATGGATTTATAAATAAACACGTCATGTATCTGCTAAATCTTCCAATTTGATAAAATAATGACAATAACCGTGTTGGTTGGTTGATTATAATTTCAATTAAATTATATTGTTATTCCTTTTTAAGCAGCACTTATCTATTTTCTGATTAATAATATTATTGAAATCAGCAACAAAGACTATAAACATACGTTGGAAGAATAAGCACAAAATGTCGAATATGTTCTCGCTGATGAGGTGAAAAGTTGTGTGTGCTACACGAGAGCAAAGTTTTTTGCATCTCGTGCTGTTGAGTCCCTCGCTACACTCAGGATTCTAACATAGAATCACTCGCTACGCTCGTGATTCAAACGTAGAATCCTTCGCTTGCTCGGGCCTCAAAATCAGCACTCGTAACAAAAAACAACTTTGCTCTCTTGTTGCACAAATAACTATTTGACGTCAAAGATATAGTATTAAGTAGTTTGTCGTAAAAGTTATTTCTGAGCTTGCTTTCTCAATGTAAAAGTTGAGGTAGAAATATGAAAACGAGCTTTCCCAAAATGGTGTAAATACTAATAATACTATAATTTGAGAGCTACAAAACTAAAATCTTTTTTTTTTAAATTTTCGCCTTCTCTAGCAGTTTATGATTATGTTATGACGGATGTCAAAGGTTAAGTTAATGTCAAATAAAACAAGAAGGTATTTTCCATGGAGCTATTATGTAGAACAATAGGAGTGCGCACTCAGAATAAGTGTGCACGCCAAATTAAACCGTAATACAAAGTCAAAAAATATATTTTACAACTGAAGAGTTGTCGATCCGACAGAAACCGCACGCACGAAGCTAGCGTCCCTTTCAATAGAAAGAATAGTAGTGATTTCTGATTATAGGTATGCAATTTCGTTTGTGACACTCCCATGGTTCGCGGGAGACGGGGGACGAAGGCCAGCGAGGCGGTATGAAGAGTGGGGGCGGCGGGCCTGTCAGCCTGGAGCGTCAGTCGGCCGCCTACGCTCTTGAGTCTTGGCGGCACAGTCGCACAGAGTAAATTATATTGGCGGTAACTTGTGTATAAGAGCACGGCTGTACGTAACAAAACCCACAAGAGATTATCACGCAACGATGAGTCCGCCGATAGGCACAGTTATTGGACGGCAAGCCAAACAAATTGTATATAAAGTATACAGAGATGGACAAAAGTTAATCAATTGACGATTAAGATTAACCTACATAATCGCGATTAACGATTAAAACTGACTATTAGTTAATCTAATGGTAAAAATTCCGATTAATTTAATTCCGATTCAGTTAATCGTAGATTAATATGTAGCGATTAAATTTTTAATCGATTAATGAATTCGATTAATTTTCTCTCAATTAAAATTAGGAAAAAAAGAAAAATTAGAAAAAGTCTAAGTCCCTAGCTAGAACATCTTAGAGTACTGCACTATAAAAACCACCGTGTATTACTGTAACAAGTTTATTTCACACAGCGCACTAGAATGTTTTTTTCTAGTTTACACATGACAAGACATATTGTACTTTCGTAAAATGCACAAATGAGCGTGTTCCAACTTTTAATCGAGATTTAATCGTGAAATTTAATCGTGTAAAATGACGATTATTTAATCGTTAATCGAAGACTGTCGATGAATTTAATCGCGATTAATGCCCATCTGAATGTATATAGCCATTTTAAAAACTTAAAGCAGATCCAAATTCAATGGAACATCAAAGTACAAATAACCGTCCTTACCTTACTTCCTAAATTACTTACATAAATCAATCAACTATTTATTCCTAATGGTTAATCGGTCACAACTACATTATATTCGTATAAACAAATTAGGTTCATGCAGAATATTGCTAGGGATATCGGCAGATATATCCGTTATGTAAATCATATCGTGTGTAGCGGTGATCAACATGGCGGCAATGTGTCATCGAATAGTACCGTCTCCCGCCCCCCACACGGACCATGGGAGTGTCACGTATGAAATTGTAGATCTATAGTTATTTGCAAAAATACAAAATTAATAATAAAAACTTTAAGCAATTAAATAGAGCTTCGGTCTGTAGTGTAGAGCCTCTGTGAGCTTACGGGCACCAGTACACGGCACCGCCTGGCCCTCAAGAAGCGACGACACTGCTTGTGTCTCTAAATTTGGTATAAGACTACCTATAATAGCTACTGTCCAAGTGTTTGTATCTATAATTTTAAGTGCTAAAGGTTCCTTCGCGTCACCAAAAACGTTATGTTAAAAAAACAATGGTAGGTATGTTTGATTTTATTTTAAAAGCGTGTACTTATTAGTCTTGTTCTATTTGGTTCTAAACAACAATCGCCATAAGTTACATTTGAGGCAACAAGAAGTTGAGTATTTACAAACAGAATTAGATAGTGAAGAGGATAATATAGACATAGATACGGTGTTACACATATCCCGAAAAACGTATGCTGTACAAAATACGTGCAAAAACAGAATAATCGAGAAGCAACACATCCACAACAGCAGACAGTTCACGGAAGACAACCTTATGTTGGAAAACATACTTTTGGTTATAAAATTTCAGAACAACATCAGATATTTGGCTGTGCTTTTAGATTCTATATAGGGGATATAGGGGATATTTGTACAGATAGTTTAATTAGCTCATAAGTTTCTTAAAATTTAGGTACTTACATCATTTATTTTATTTTGTGTATTTTGTTTATATGTTATGTATTGTTTGCATATTTTTTATTACATATTTATTAACTAATGTCGATGGATACTATTATTTTCATGTAATGGCTCGTAAATAAGATTCTGATTTAAACCATTTTTTTTTAAAACATGTCTTGAACTGTGTCAGGGCTGGTTAGCCCTCACTACCAGTAGTCGGACTTTGTGTGGGAGTATAACCCGCTAATGGGATTATCTCCGCGCCACAGGGGTAATTTGGGTTGGGGTGACGCGGGCGTACAGGGCGCATGGACAGCGTCGTGAATAGACTGAACCGTATCAGTCTGACTTAGGGAGGGATGACAGTGGAAAGAGAATCGGGTTATGATAAAGAAAAAACGCGAACTAAGTAGTAGTAGTTTCCCGCCGGCGGGGATTACGCTGAGGTGCCGTTCGGAGAGTTCGCGGCGACCATCGCTTGGATGGTTTCCGTGATCTCATCGTCCGGGTCAGAAGGTACATGCTTCGGACGTCGGGTAAACCGACCTCTTTGCAATAACAATCTGTGAGGTGGATCCACAGAGGGATCGGGAGCTCGAGGAAGGTAGTCGGCTGCCTTCCTTATAAGGGGGTTCCCGTGGTTGGGAGCTATATCGAAGAAGCGCTTGGACGCTTTTTTGAAAAAACCAAACATGGTGGGAAGCTCCATGTCTTGGTGAAGGCTCAGGTTGGTCACATACCATGGGGTATCTGTCATCCTGCGCAAGAACTTATTCTGAACGACCTGAAGGGGCTTGAGACGAGACTTAGGCACGTAAGCAAAAGCTACACTAGCGTAAGTCATGATGTGACGAATACAAGTTGTGTAAAGCGTCAACTTATTTCTAAGTGACATTTTACTCCGCTTGTTAGTCATCGGACTAAGCCTACTCATAATGTGAATAGCGTGACCGCGAACTCGCTTGATATGTGGAGGACGGAAGGTCAGTTTCTGATCGAGGGTAACGCCAAGATGTTTGACCTGATCCACCCAGGGGAAGAACTCTCTAGAACCCGTACTGTTACGGGTTCTAGAGAGTTCTTCTTGAGACTTCCGCTCCACTTCCAAATCGATCCATGCGATATGAGTGTCATCGGCGTGAAGTAGACTCGGGGTATATTGTGACTTTAAACTGCCCGCAAGGCATTCAGCTTTTTCATCGTTTTGTACCGCGGGGGTTGGGTGATCCGGACGATCCAAAGGGGGAATAGAATAAACTGTGTCAGATTCAAGAGACCTAGCCAGTTTCCAGTAACCCAGATGACTAAGCTTTATCTCTTCCAAATGATCACAGAATGAGTTCACCCGAAACTCGGTAGCCTTCCTGCGGAATTCGCTTTGCAAAGGCCACAGCAAGGACCGGTTTTCAGGAGAAGGGAAAGCTATTTTATCCTTAAGGGCTCTATTTTTCCGCTTTAACAAATCAATAAGGTCCGGAGGGAGGGGTCGGCGGTCGATATCGTCCGCCTCAACCTCCCTCGAGGCCTCACCTTGAATGGTGATAAGGTGCTTTGTAAAAGCAGCAATAGCTGTGTCTGTCTCGTCAGTCGTAGTTATTACGTTAGGAAAAGAGATTGAATCTAAGTGGGGGGTCGTTGTCTTTAAGAGAACTGTTTCCACCTTGGCCCAATCCACGATCATCTTGGTCCTAGGTGGAAGGTTACCGGGGTTTGGTCCGAATTTAATAAATGACCGGCAAATGGTCTGAATCTAACGCAGTAACCACTTCAAAAGAACGCAACTGTAAGGTTACGTTCTGTAGGGGCCACATCTAAGTAATATGTCGGGTTGGTGTACGACAATAGTTGGAAAATGAGTCGGTTCCCTAGGGGGGATAATTGAGAATTCGGTTGTTTCTCTGGCTAAGAAGTTGAAAAGCTGAACGCCGTTTGGGTTAGATGCTACGCACTTCCACGCGGTGTGCTTAGAATTGAAGTCGCTTGCTGCGAAAACGACTCTATTGGGATCTGATTGAGCAAGTAGGTTTAAGTCTGTCGGTAAGAGTTTGTTAGAGGGAGACAGGTAGACTGACGCAATCGTTATCGGGTCGTGACCTTCTAACTAAATACGACAGACAGATGCCTCCAACTGAGTCAGGGGCGGGGGAGAGAGGGCAACTACGTGCAGACATCTGCGGTAGAAGATCGCGGTCCCTCCGAAGGGCCTATCTAACCTATCATTCCTAATCATTGCGTAACTGGGGATCCGAAATGATTTTAACTGCGGTTTGTAAAAAGTTTCCTGAACTAGAAATATAATGATAGAATGAGCGCGTAGGAATTCCATCACCTCATTTTTCATACCACGGAAACCGTTGGCATTGAAGATGCCAATAATTAACGAACGAGGTTTAAGCGTAAGGGGCCTACTATCCATAATAGTAAGTATTGGCACCGCGAGCTGACGCGAGAAGTTAATTAATTAATGCGAGCTGACAGAAGTTGGCACCGCTCTTTGTAAAGAGTGTTTATCTCTTTATAAAGAGCTAGTACGACGGAGGGTTCTTTCTCAGTCTTGAGCTCATCCTCAATTGCTGCTATGCGAGATGCGATAGCATTCGCACGCTTTAATTGGGGCGTACCCTTAACGAAAATCGCAGACTTTGGGGGAGCAGGTGCAGCCCGGGCTGCACGTTTGGACTTGTTGGGACCAGTCGAGACAAGATTGGAGTAGGCGCAGAAGGCGCCGGGGGGGCTACGTCCGCTGAAGTTTGTGTGGGCGCTCTATCCCAATACCTACAAGCATGAGTTAAACCAGAAATCCTTAGACTGTATGGGAATGCTGACAAGACGCCCGCGCCCGTAGTATCGGGTCTTCCCACGGCCGTGGTCAACACACCGTTGCTCAAAATACCGTTGGTAACATGGTAAAAATCTGTCTTGATATTGTCCTCTAATGAGAATGGCTGGTACATAGTTCCGAGTATAAAATCTTTACAGGCGCTCTACTGTTCTGCCGTGTTTGTCAATACTCCTGTGATCCTCACAAACCTAGCTTAGCCATCATGTAACGTGCAACGACAACGAGTTCCATAATTACCTCTACCGTATGTCTTATTGTTGTTCAATTCGAAGTTCTTAATAAATCCCGACTATTCTCAGCGAAGCTTGATGTACAAATTTGGTATTTTTTATTTTTATTTATCTCATGCAATGCTGAAATCTGGTACATTTATCTTAAAAATTTAAATTGAGTTGAATTGAGTAGATATTTGTGAGACAAATTGAGTACAACCCATACAATTAACGAATCTAGGGATCAGAGAGAAGAGAGAGTTTCATTAGATCGTAAACGTGTCATCGAATAATTAATGCCAATAAAGATGGAAAATAATATACGATATCTGCAAAAGCGCAAAATTTAATTTTTACACAAAATAAATAATACTATAAAAATACGACCTCACGGCATATAAAACGCACCGTATAGTGATCCACCATAGACGCAGTAAACACGATCTGACACACGTAGCTTGAAGTGTAGGTATGGCTTAATAATACGCTCGGCTGCTTCTACTTGCAAAGAACATACAAAACTCTTTGTCTCGGGCGTCTTCCCACTCCCCTCGCCCTTCCAACGCGTTCGTCTCTTCGCCACCACCATACTCTCTATGTAGTTTAAAATTATTAGGGAAAAGCCCTTCGCGGATCTTAGGCAGAAAATCTGTAATTTCCCTGAAATTCATATCCAAAGTACAGTGTGACCCGTTTCTGAAAGCACCGCAATCGGTAGTGGGGAAAGCTCTGGGCCCTTCAGAAGATAGCATGAGGAACCGCTTCTGTTGCGTCTTCGAAGCCAGATGTCGTAAGGAATATTCCCAACTGGAGTCGTTGAAGTAGCAAAACTCTCGCTTGTTCATTTTGATTTCATACCAAGTTCGTTTATTAAAGCCTATTGCTGAATTGCTGTGGTTTGAATTGCCCCAGAGACTGATAATAAACGTACTGTTTTGAGAATACAATTCCGGCCGAGGCGGTCCAGTCCTCAAAGATAAAATGCGACATTCCGGGCAAAATAGTGGTTGAAGCCGCTCTAGCATCTTTGCCGTGTGGATAAAATCACTTGTTAAATACTGGTCCGATTCCAAAAAATAGACGTAACCGTCATATCTTTTAAGTTTCTCGATATGATCGAAAACGTGGTTGGTAACCCACCACCAGAAAAGTTTATTTTGTATGAGAGTTGTGTTCCTTTTGTTGGACGAAATGCATTGATCAACTTCACGACAGAATCGGGCATCCCTACCGGGATATATATATGGATATAGCTGAGTACTATACGGATAGAAAATTTGCATTATTCTAGCGAATGGTAAACGTCTTAGTAAGTTATTAATTTCGACACTGTAGGAGTCATGCGCAAAGATCAATAAACTCTTAGTAACTAACTTCATTCGACGTATTGAGTCTAAAAACACGGCCAAATATCCGATGTTGTCGTGAACTTTTATAACCAAAACCGTGTGTTCGAACTTGAGCATGTCTTCTGGGAACTTTCCGCTGTTGTGGATGTGTTGCTTCTCATTTATGCGCTTCATCATTCTGTCCATGTCGAGTATTTTGTCCCGCTTACCAGACACTTCTTGGAATCTGCGCAGCTGCAAATCCACGTCAATAATATACTCAGGATTTAGTGCGATGTTTTTCGAAAAATATTCCATTTCTTGTTGCCTCAAATGGTACTTCTGCAGCTTGTGGTGCGCAATATTGGTAATAAGTATTACTAAGCAAACACAAAGTAAAATTAAAAAAATGATTGTCTTTTGTAGGATAGTCATTTTAAACGTATTTTTTAATTAAATCTCATTCAAATGATAATTGGGTACCTTATTAGGAACGTTTCTCATACGATTTTTATTAAATTTTACCCACTAAATAATAATTTAATTTTTTTTCGGACTACCAAATGTATCTTATTTAAATATTTTTTTCTTGTAAAAATAACTTTTGACAGCCGTCATAAACCAGTTAGTCATACATATACTCATCTATGTCATAAACTAGTGTAGTACCCAATCATTACCCAATAGTACCTAAGTAGTAAGAAGGAGAAAATAAATAGAGGTTACATGAGAAAAATTAGACTCATAAAGTACTAATCATTTTCTTGTCGACCCTGCGCGTTCTCTGCAGGTCCTCAGCCGAGTCGGTGGTAGGTCGTTCAAAAATTGAATGTTTTATTATAAAGATGATCTATCAAAAGACAATGAACGTGTAGCAGCTTAGAGTAAGGAATACTATTATATAATCTAAGTGTAGCAGTGTGGCAGCTGATGTTGAATATCCATTGGTGGTAGGTAATACGTCACCTACTTTATGTCTGTCTGACGACTCATGTCATCTGTTTGGTATGTTATTTTATGATCTATGTTTTGTCATAAGCCTTTTGCTGATTTTATAATGATTTTATATAATCCTTTACATAGCTAATTTTATAGAGATTATACTCTATAAATATAAGGCCTAAGTAAGCGTTGATTCCACATGAAAAATAAAAATACTTTATCATTGACGTCGTTGAGTGTAATCTGCCTTTCCATTGTTCTGTTAATTTACTATCTCTCATACTACAGGACACAACACCCCGCAAGTAAAATATATGCACGAGAGGATGAGACCATCGATGACAGACATGGCATACATAACGTATTTTCCTTACCCGACCCTTCGTATCTGCGCAAGATACGCGAAATTAAAAAAAACATCCAGCAAATAAATGATCGTCAACATCTCATAAACAATGACAACTACACTGGCCTGGATTTCAATCATACCGTTTTAATAATTCATGTACATCGTAACATAGCCCATCTACCACTGTTCTTCATGTCAATACGTCGCATTATTGGAATCGGCAAAAGTCTGTTGATCTTCGCTCACGACTACTACGACGAGGACATCAACAAAGCGATCACAAGCCTGCGGTTCGCGCGAGTCATGCAAATCTTCTATCCCTACAGTGTTCAGTTACATCCAAACGTCTACCCCGACCAAGACTCGAGATTCTGCCAAGAATTGAATGTGTGCAATAATTCCAGAAAGCGAAAACCAATTCTATCACAGAACAAGTTGTTCTGGTGGTGGGTCGCCAACCACGTCTTCGATCACATCGGTATCCTTAAGAATTACGACGGTTACATCTACTTTTTGGAGACTAGACAATATTTGACCAACGATTTCATCTATATCGCTAAGGTGATGGAGCGTTTGCGGCCGACGGTTTGTCGGCAATGTCGGTTTTTGTCGCTGGGAGCTCGGCATCCGCACTCCGAAATGTACCGGCCTAAGAACAGCGCTCTGGTGGCGGGCGTCTGGGGGTGGTCCAAGTATAGTAACTCAGGGTTCGGCTTCAACAGAACGACGTGGAATGAGATCAAAAGTCTTAAAGAACAGTTTTGTTATTTCAAAGATGCCAGTTGGGAAAACTCTCTTAAACACTTGTCTTTGAAAACGCGAGGCAATAATTTTTCGATGCTTTTTATTGAAGCGCCAAGGTTTTTCCCCACTACTGCTTGTGGAGCGTTCAGGAAAGGAACAGGTTGTGATCTGGATACTGTGTCCCGTGATATCTCAAAATTTATTCTCACCATTAGATTTGACAAGATGTTTGCTCATAGTTTTACAATAAAATTTGATAGTTCAATGACAAAGAAAGAGGTGAAAGCGGATGGACGGTGGGGGGACGCTAGAGATATTGATTTGTGCATATTCTTCTCAAGTCAAGGGCGACGCATGTATAACTAATAATAAATTGCTTTACAAAAATATTTGTAGCTTTTTCTCTATTCGCTGGGTGCAAAGTAGGTGGTGGGGGAACCACTAATCGATCGCAGCGCGCGCCGTGGCCAAAAAAGGAACTTTCGGCAGACCAACTGTCAGTTTTTACTAGCGAAACTAAGGCATCTAAATATAAATAAATATGCGGCACAAAACCTGCTGCGTAGTTAATTACAAAAAAAAGGCAAAAACAGTAATCACAAATTCTATAAATTTCCACGAGCAAGTTGGAAACGAGAACAACGAATGAAATGGATAATCCCTATAAGAGGAAAAAGTAAGTAGGTATAACCTACAAAGCAACATTTTTAATATTATATATTGTATCTTGTAGGCAGCACGTCACAGTGGTTAAGTTACTATAATTTATGCGTTGCTTTATTTCAGTGCCGATGGATCGCCATGGTACCCTTTTATTGTAGTTTGGGGTTGGAAAACGATGTTGTGTTTGATTGCGCAGAATCCAGTTTTAATAATTAATTTGGTCATGTTTAACTGAAAATACAAAAAAGTCTGCATTATTACGACCGTAGGGTCCGACCGTAGTCATAAATGATCGGCTGCATTATGCATTAAATGCGTTATTCGGTTAACCCTTAACCACCTACCTCCCTTCTCACAGACTCATTCAAACTTAAAATTGTTAAGATACCTATGTGCGAGCATCCTACAAACGTCTGTGTCCTTGTACCTTCTCCCCTCCGACCTCAGGGCCGGGTCGTCGCTCGACAAGGTCGGTCGTGGACGCATTTAATTTTGGTGAGCATATTACTGTCTCCGACCGTCTCTGAGACGGGTGGTAGGCGGATACGTATTTTTTCTTAAGGGTCTCGGAGACGGGTGGTAGGTGGTTACGTGACTATGAATACTTTTTTTCTTTACTTAGCCGACCGCCTACTCAGGTTGGTTAGTGATTGGAAGTATGGAAAACCTGTTCTACTTGTGACCCGAAGAAAAAACGGGACCCAGTACGTATGTTTCTAATGCAAAAAATCTGTTTGTCTAGAATGTGAAAACAAACTTACATTCACTGCGGCGAACAAATTGAATAAATTAGTGGTCTGCAATTTTATAAAAATATTACCTTTATTTTAACGAAACTTATTGATTTAGCATTGTTAATTATTGAATAATTAGAAATAATGACTTAGATCTTTATATAAAGTCAACATTTTTGTAAATCTAACCTTCCAAAGGAAATATAGTTCCTAAAGTAGAAATAACGAGCGTTGCCATATGTTTACAGTAAAAAATTGTTTTGTTAATATTTCCAGAATGATTATTAGTTAAAAAAATATTTTAATATGTCTATATTGCCATTATTATTTTAAATTTCCCATCCGATCTATAAAATTAAATATATAAGGCCGACATTATGTATCCGTCCCGGGGACGGGAGGTAGGTGTTTGTGTGACTAAAGAAGCAGGTAGGTAGTTAAGGGTTAAATTTACAGTGAGGACAGCCATGAAAAGGTCCGTGTGAATTATCCGAAAGTTATTCATTTTGCCATTTTAAACGGGAAATAAAAAAGGTCAACGTTATTATCGACACTAAAGATTAACATAATCGAATAAAATAAAAGTAAATTAAGTACGACATTTCATTTAAATTATTTGTTTGTTTACTTACTCTTCGTAATGACAGTCAGCCATTTGGCATTTCAAAGTCCGCCGTAATTGTAACCGCTAGTTGGCACTGTCATCGCGCACCCAGCGAATACAATTTTTCAGTAATTTATTCGAACACACTCCTCACAGCAGCGCTACCAGAACTGTGACACGCGACTTTTTCTCGTGGGAGAAATTACCTATCTCTATTCGCTGTACTGTGAGAGAGTTATGGGTGATGCTATGACACGCGACAAGAGTCGCGAAGCGTACCTAGTTGTGCTAGAAGGGCTGTACCTACGCGTGAAGACATTCCCGTTAGTGGGTTTGTACGAAAACTCCTACAGGAAGTCCGACTCATTAGTAGTGAATCGACCAAGACCTGATATAATTCAAGTGACGACTAAATAAATAGTGACGGCTAAAACAAGTAGTAAACAGTCAATATGATTTAATTAGTGGTATAGCTACTGCTACTTAAACTGAGCATTTCCAGAAAATTTGGATTATCATGGTTGATCCTGTCAGTAGTTCCAATGAACATCTTGGAAAATATCTAGCAGAAGAAAATCGTACTACTAATACACTGATAACTGTACATTTGTAAACTAATATAAAACCTTATTACAAGGTGCTAAGGTCAATGGGTGTATTGTTAACTGTGTCTTCATTTGTACCATTAAAAATCCATGGTTTGGTCCATGACGTCTGACTCTCTGAATGTCCAGTCGCCGTACGTCTAATCCCTGAACGTCTATATTTGATTCATACGTAAAATTCTTCCGACGCATACAACTAAAAACGCAAAAGGCCAATAAACGCTAGACATTATTCGCATTGTTCCAAACACGCAACATACAAAATACAGTCTGGCTAGCCAAATAATATTAACAGATATTTCCCTTGTGGCATCACCAATAGTCTATGATTTTAAGTAGTTATATGTATATGATACCAAATCATTAATTACGCGTTTATGGAAACGCAGATGACCAAAACCTAAACAAGCAATGTGCCATCCCACGTACCAGGTGAAGCGCAGCCTTACCTCGCTTAGTTGCGGCATTCACCACGTGGTGCATTTGGAAGTAGGTATAGCCCAACAGGGGATTTTTCTACCCACGCCATATTGAGATTTTTAGGGTTCCGTAGTCAACTAGGAACCCTTATAGTTTCGCCATGTCCGTCTGTCCGTCTGTCTGTCTGCCCGTCCGCGGCTTAGCTCCGTGATCATTAGTACTAGAAAGCTGAAATTTGCTGTGACTATGTATATGTATCACGCCGACATAACAGTAAAATAAAAAGTAAAAAAAAAATTTTTTCGGGTACCTCCCGTACACCTAATGTGGGGGTGATTTTTTTTCGTGTCAACACTAGTGTGTGGGGTGTCGTTGATTAGGTATTTTAAAAATAATGGGCGTCTACAAACATTATTTTTTGATAAAGTCAGCAGTTTTGTAAATATTTGCTCCGAAAATAAAAAAAATAGCGTCCCCCCCCCCCCCCTCTAACTTTTCAACCACTGGTCAAAAAATTATGGAAAAATTCATGAAAATGAGGCCTTATAAGTACTTTCAATGAAAACTACATTGAATAAAATCGGTCGAGCCGTTTTTGAGTTATTGCAAAGATTCATAGTTTTCTTTAAAGTTACGTAAGTGCCGCGCGGTGTCCTTGTACTTCGAATGTTACACATATTAGTTAAATGCCATACCGTATTAAAACATTTCGCTCAATCTGGCGCGTATAATCGATAACTTCCAGAAGGTAATAAGTAATTACTGTTACTTTGGCGTTTACGACCTTTTTATAGGGCTTGAAATCTTTCTCGTTATTTAAATCTTTCTCGTAATTTTCGTATATTGTGAAGGATGGGCAACTACGGAACCCTACACCGAGCGTGGCCCGACATACTCTTGGCCGGTTTTTTAGTGGTAATAATTTATTTTGGCTTATTATTTTCGCGGCGACAGAAAAATTAAAGAGCAGCAAACTATTTGCAACTAAAATAATACTTGTCAGCGATTAAATATTTTGGCAATCATTTATATTAAATGAGCTTTACACTAAGGATATTTTAAAATTCAAATAATGGCAGCTACTTTAAGGTAGCAGAAATAATAAACAAGATTACTGAAATCATAGGCGAGGTACTATAAATAATGACTTGGCGACTAATATTAGCAGAAGGATAACAAACTTTATATTAGTGGCAACTATACAGGTCTCCATCTAAAAAAGCATTTTGGGCTTTGATTTGCTGGCAGCTTAAATATTAAAATGGGTACTATATAAAAGTAATGGGGAGTTATTTTTTTAGTTTTCGAAACCATAATTTAATGAAAACGGCGATAAGCGCGTTCGTTTGAAGTGGAGTGCGGGTCGTCGCGCGGGTCATAAGACTTCCTCAGAACCGAAGCTGTCAACCCCGATTCCACGTGATCTTGTCTGCCCTACCCCTAGAGTGTATATAAAAAGCCGGAGGCGCGGAGGGAGAGCAGCCCTCGCCCGCCGTGACAAAGCTCGGGAGCCGTGCGGAGCGGAGCGGCTGAGGCTGGTCGCCGACGGCGACCAACAAGCTGAAGCTGCGGAGCGGAGTACGGGCGACCGTGCTTTGCCACGCAAGGGCGGAAGGGCTGCACTTCCCGCAGCGCCGGAGCTAAGGCAGAGTCTGACACAAATATCCAAAAAATATTGTCGGTTTAGGAGTCCATATCTCGGTAATTATTAAGTTTAGAAAAAAGTTGTCCATACAAAACACGTTTATTTTAACGTATTCTATACAATAGAATCATAAAAAATAGGTGTCAATATGACATCAGCATCACACCTGACGAAAATTTACACCGAACATTTACATTGGATCCCCTTTCGTACACATTGACCAAAATCAGAGCTACTAAATAAAAGTATATAGACCAAAATTATTATTTATACATGCAATTTTCAACTTTGATTAAAGCTCTTAAATTGTCGCACAAAGTTTTTTTTTATGACCTTGATTTATTTTATATGCAATCTCCATTGAACAATTAGAGTAGGCCATTTTCAACTTTTTATCCGCTGTCATGTTTCCGCTTAATTACTTAATTCAGTCGCCAAAACAATAACTCGATGCTAGTTTATATTGAAACAAAGCCGAAAATTGATTACTTAGCTGCTACTTTTTACTTTATACTAGTCTCCGTAATTAGTCGCCAACTTATTATTTTTGCTACCCCCTTTAATTTTTTATAAATCCCTAAATCAGATTAATTTGTCGCCGCGTTAAATACATGCCATTTATTTTATTCGCACCGACCAATTTTTGGTAGCAGACGTTGAAAGTCGGTGAATGTCACTGACGTAAAGAAAGAGGACAGGACTAAATATTTTGCAAAATTCAAGTATTTTTTGCATAGTAATTAAAACCAAAACTTTGAAACACACACAGTCATGAAAGTCGAATTTCTTGAATAGAAGACGAAGGATTGAGCAGCATTCCGGCATCGGTAATCAATGTTTTGAATTTGGTTAGTGACAAATCCTTCAAATATCGCTACAGACGTTTAATGATGCTAAATATATATGACGTATGCAATGCACATATTGCCATATGAAAGCTGTTTGTAGCGCCACCATTCCTGGGCCGGGCCGACTCTTGTTAGGCTATGGCTATAAAGACGTAATATTGCTACGTTACAGCTTAAAGCATAAGCGTTACAGTTATATCATACAAATTCCAAGATATCAACAGACGTATTGTAACGTTGCACTTACATACTTACCTTAATATAAGGATAAATTAATAATTCTTACTAAAAATTTAATTAATAAAAAAAAACTATAATAAAAATATAAAAAAAATATTAACCTATTAATTAAAATAAACATCATTGAATTAAAACTAACTTAAAATAACTAACTAATATCAATGTCAAAAATAAATGGCAAATAAAATATTACATAGTTAACCTGTGAAGCCTTTCTGCGCGCGATGTTACTCTATGCTCCTAGTAGCTAGCGTCAGCAGTTTTGTCCCGGTTTGTTTCCACGCCGTTTGCGCAGCGCGCTTCACTCTGCATTCGGCTGTCTTTAGCGACGGATCTTTTTATAATTATTATAGCCGCGTTCACTAGCCTCCGCCAAGCCAAGTGTCGTCTCACGCGAGCTCAATAATTGAATATTAACATATTTTATTGGCGTTCTTCTAAAATAAATACCGAGTAGGAGGTAAATAATGTGTCTGAGCTGTTAATCGTCGTTGTGACTTGCACCCCGAAAGGGTAAGTGTTTGAACGTTATTAATTTAAGCAGTGCTATAGCTTATAGTGGTTATCATTGTTATCATAAACTTCTGGGCATGTTAAGCTATTTAACGTGCTATAATTAGGCTTTGTCTTGCAAGTGCCGCTCATGAGTAATGTATGTGACCGCTACGCGTATGTGGAAGAGTACCGTTACAATATGGCGTCCCATACATTTCTAACGACGGTATTTCAAAAACTCATCTTCATCTTTCTAGCTTAACAGGCTATTAAATGATTTATTTGGACAGTTTGCAAAAGTAATACAACGAAATTAGGGATATAATAGTTTCGGCTACTTGTGTATGCGCTTTTCCTCTTTATTTTGTAACTCCGTTCTGATTATTGAACACCCACCATCTACTTTCGGTCGCTCCCTTTTCTGCTAGCTGCGACGTACTACATGGGGTTCATAATCGGAGGCATAAAATTTATTACGTGGCCCTAAACGTGGACGACGTTATGTTCCAGGGTGCAATTTTACGGCTGCAGCCGGTTTCCTCGTCCAAGGAACTATTTACCGGCCGATGTCACCACCAACACCACCGTAGCTGCCTAAGGCGCTCCCTCGGGTCGCTCCCGACACCACCAGGACCTGCTGCATCACACTCTGCTTCGGCCCGCATCATAGGGGAGTACCTAACTGCGCAGTGGGAACCAGACGGCATTTTTTTTATTTTTTAACCGGACCCTTGACCACGCCCGTTTTTTTTTAAATAATAATGATGATACTGAAGGTTGTTGTTTCTTTTTAAATAAATATAAATAGTATCCCAACTTCAAGTGTCACAGTATGATCGACTATCTATTATAGATGTGTATGGTATCTGTGGTGTTCATCAAGACTACGTCAAACCATAGTCAAACCCATGTCAAAAGTTGATGTATGTTGGTTAAATATATCAATATTAAAATTATCAAAATTAATTGAAATTAAGATGAAAAATAGAAAACTATATCGCTGAAGACTTTGAATGAAGAAGAATTTGAACGAATAACCAGACGACATAATTATATTAACCAAAATGAAACTCAAAACTTGGGTAACGTGTTGCCTAGTTTTCTTTCTCATATTAATATTATTTATTATGGGTTATCTTCTGTACAAAAGGCTAAAACTAAAAGGTCTCAGTGAAAGTGTTGAAAGGGAATATGAAGCTTTAAATGAGGAAGATGTTTTATTCAAGTTCCAGGAAAGTCCTGCCGTTATACAAAAAATAAAAAAAATTACAAAAATTATCAAGGTGATTAACGAACGCCAGCATATTTATAATAACGGAAATGCTACTTTTGCTAGCATTCGAAGGTATAACACTACATTTATGGTTATTCAGGTGCACAATAATATAACCTATTTAAATGTGTTCTTAGAGTCGTTATGTGAAGTTTCGAATATTCATGAAAGCCTGCTGATCTTTGTACATGACTATTACGATGACGAAATAAATGAAGCGATTAGAAGTATCCAGTGTGCCAGAGCCATGCAGTTGTTTTACCCGTACAGTATCCAATTGCATCCAAACACTTACCCCGGCGAAGATTCAAGGTTCTGCCAAGACTTGGCGCAGTGTGTTGATTCAAAAAAAAGAGATCCGGTTCTAGTTCAGACAAAACTATTCTGGTGGTGGGCCGCCAATAAAGCGTTCGATTATGTCCAAGTTTCCAAGCATTATAATCGATATATCTATTTTCTGGAAACAAACCAGTACTTGACAAGCGATTTCATCTACATGGCCAAAATGATGGAGTACCATCAGCCAACGCTCTGTCCGAAGTGTAAGATTTTATCGCTAGGTTCTGAACCTCCTCAGCCGGAAATGTACTACCCGGAACACAGCAATCTGATAATTAAAGCCTGGGGATGCTCTAACTATAGCAACTCTGGAATCGGTTTCAACAGAACAACGTGGGACGAGATCAAACGCCTTAGTCCTACGTTCTGCTCTTTCAAAGACTCAAGCTGGGAATATTCCTTAAAACACTTAGCTTCAAAAACATCTCACAAGCGTTTCTACATGCTATCCACCCAAGGGCCCAGATTCTTTCCCATGAATGGCTGCGGTGCCTTCAAAAACGGGACAGACTGTGATCTAGCGTCAAACCACCATGATATTTTAAAATTCATTCCTAAAATTGATCATGGGCGTCTACCACGTAAATTTAGGTTATTACATGATAATTATTATAATATTTTGACATCGAATGTGGTGGAGGCACGCGGAGGTTGGGGGGATGCGAGGGACATAGACTTGTGCACGTGCTTCGTCGATAAAAACAGGACAAATGGGACACGTCATGACAAACCAGCGTCGATCAGTCGGTCGCACTCGTGTAAACTCGGAACGTAGTATTAAAAATGATTAATTTTTTGTATTCGTAATCATAATAAAATTGAAACGCAACAACTATACTGATTATTTTTATATTAGATACGTTTTTCTAGGAACCAGAATAAATCGTAATTTTTTAGCACCTCCTTAAATCTAGAACAGGCTTTCTTAATTGTAATAATGTATAATAGACTAGGATATCTAATAAGACCCAATAGATGGAGTCGAACTCGTTCTTTGAACGGGCTTATTGGTCACTTTTAGATTGAAATTGTATCAACTCTTTTAATCGATCGACAGATCTTGTCGAGAGCATTATTACGTGTTTAAAAGGACTATGGAGTACAAGAATTCAGTTCTTTATCCCTATCTTATAATCGAGTCTCGTCAGATGTTGACCATGATCTGGTCCAGAGGTTTCCGCTGCAGGTCCGGCACCGTGGCGTCCTCGTGGGGCCGGCCCACCGGCAGCAGCAGCTCGAGCCGCTCGTGGCCCGGCCTGGACAGCAGCGCGCGGAGCCGCGCGTTGCAGTTCAGCGGCGTGGACGTCAGGGCCACGAGGCCACAGTACTGGAAAGAAAATTGTTATTATTTTCCGGGCAGCTGAAATAACAACTGGGCATCGATGCCCGGGGAATGGATGTCGAGCTTATTAATTCAGCTGCAAAGTTATTATTTTTATTAGGTTAGGTTAGGTTGTTTTTTATATTGTAGATTGGTGAAGTGCGATTACGGAAACCTATTGTTTCTTACGCGCATAGACAGTTTGTGCTATGTATTCTACTGCAGTGGCAAACTACAGCTACTTCATTAGTTACTAAAAAGTCCAGGTGATAATATGTACAAAATTAACATATCTTTGTTCATCTAGAACTAGATTCTATCGGTGTCTTTTTAATATCCACTTATCATATATGTTATTTATTTGGTTGCTTACGATAGGCCTTCCAAGAAGGATTCATTTATAACGCAAACTCAGTGGTAATAATTTGGAAATGCTTACCTACTCTTGAACAAAAAATAGTTATTATTTTTTTTAATTGGTTCATTAATGACGGAGGTCTGAGGTAACAAATACAAAAAAATAACAATAAGTGATTCTCCACTTTTTGAAGTTTGCTGAAAATTATCAAAAAACAAGTTCACCTGGATAGCCGCCAGCAGTATCCCAGCAGCGATGGCCACACTGATCTCGCTGTAGTAGTGCATCCTCTTGGAGTCGTCGGGCTTCCAGGAGTGCGTCTGGCGGAACACCAGCAGCAGCGCCGGCGCAGCCGACAGGTACGGCTTCACGGGCCGCGTGCGGAACGGCTTCAGGTCCGTCGTCCACTGCCGGGACATCCTCTGTCTGTAGTTCAAGTCTTCTTCCTCTTCTACGATCTCCCTAATAGCTTCTTTGATTTTTTGATCCTGGACGACGACGAAGGTCCACGGTTCTGTGTGGGCTCCTGATGGGGAGGTACCTGAAAACACAACATAATCTTATTTAAGAGCGAAAGCTAAACTATTGTTTGGTCAGGTCGGGTCAAACGTGGGACTTAAGGTTTGCTAGTAATGAAAGTGGCCGTTGGCAATATCCTCGAACAGGAACTAAATACTTATCATGAAACTCTGTCTAAAGCAACCATGGTCTACAAAGATGAAAACTTGCAGTTTTGATAATATTATTAAAGGCATCCTGAGTTTCTGAGGCAAGTTGTCTGTAGAGTTAGAAATTGTCTTTACTTAGCTTCCACGTCTCGTCCGGATCTGAATTTGGGAACTAACTAATTTAGCTGGCCAGTATAGACTACAAAGTACCAACAGAATCTGGTCGCTCTGAAGATATCAGAGCATTAAGTAGATCCGGTCAACCTAAGTGAGTGCGGTTGCCTATACGCGTATAATACAGTTACTTTACTGACCTGCAGTCTTGATGATGTTGTCGAACACCTCCTGAGGGATCGGCTCTGTGCTGAACATCCTGACGGAGCGCCGCTGCGCCATGAGCTCGTAGTACTCCCTGGAGCGCTGCAGCACCTCCTCGTCAGAGCGCCGGACGGGCCGGTACGGCACGTGCGCGGTGTCTTCGGGGATGGCGGAGGTCAGGACCGGCTCGTCATCACCATCGTCGGAGAAGTCGCGCCCGTGCTCTGGAGGAGTGAAATGAAAATGTTTATTGGTTTAAATAGGTTTACATAAACAACTTTGGGACTTCCTATTAGGTAAGTATATCTAGCACTTGTTTCGGGTCCCGAAAATAAAGATTGAACATTGAAGGAATAGCAATAAAGATTGAACATTTAGGACAGACCCTTGCGAGGATGATGAGTTTGTCATAAACTCTAGAGGTCGCAGGCTGGACTTGCCCATAGTTGGGTAGCCGAGACCACAATTTGTTTCACCTGAGTTGAAATCTGTGTCTCAGCTCCACTTCACTTTTGTGATTGGTCGATTCCGCAAGTCTCCGCTCCGCTCCGCTCCCGCTCCATTTCAGTGGATACGCACCCTGAGAGTTACATTCGCGCCCAATCGTCGCGGTATTCTAAGTTCAACGTGAATTGATATAAATAATGCGATTTATTCACCGTATTCATCAGACGTAGATTAGATTAAATTTTACTATATAACTACCAGATTATTAGCCCATTAAAATTTTGCATTACTTTAACTCCTGAAATTTCGAGCTGAGCAATTCTGTTTTAACGTATTTTTCTATACTCCCAATTATAGGAGTATAGAGAAAGGCGAAGTAGTATTACATTACACCCAGCGCATTATAATACGAGTAGGTATATATTATTGAGATGATAAGGACAACATTTTCATAACATTATCACGTGCTTTATAGACTGCCCATTTTTTATGCCGTTTCGGCAGTAATTGTGTCAGACAGATAAGTGAGTGGCCCCTGGTATCAGAGGTCGATGGAGCGAGGCAGTGTCGCACGTGTCACTCTTCATACAATGAATTAATTATTCTTTAAAACGAATGCTTGTTTGTCTCGAGTTCTCGACCTCAATTATCTACTGCATGTTTTAATAATGCTTATGCAATGGAAAATGTTTCAATAACCGCCCTTCTCCTTAGAAAAAAAAAACAGATTTTTCTGTAGATTAAAAAATATAAAATATGAAAATGTTTTATTTCTGACTCGACAGGGATGCCGTCGTACTCCCTAGATAAAATAAATCGCAATTACAAAGCTAATATTAATTTTTATACAATCTTCCTCAATTATACTCCCTAAATAGGTGTCTGCTGTCAGCACGAGAACGAACGGTAGCACTTTTTGGAGTTGCAGGAGCAAAGTCGAAAATAATTCGAAGTCATTCCTCATTGGCATAGGCAGAAATTGAGTCTCTTTAAGATATTGATAAGTATATATATTTTTTATTACTAAAGAAAGTGAAAACCATGCTGCAATGAAACATTAAATTAAAACCACGCGTTGATTAGGTACTAGGTACTACGAAACAGTAGGTATAGCTTAGAGGTTATGTGGGCACAGAGAGGCAGAGATATAATAATGCGGCATGTAACCGATACTATCGCCGCGGTATTTACTCAAAACAACCGGAAAATTAATTACTGACGTCACACTCGTGACAGTTAAATTGTGTTGGTATGTTATCACAGCGAAATCCACATTTCATTTTTAAGCAACGACTTATTATCTATTACTATCAACTTATTTGTATACTGTTAATGTAAAAATACAGGACGGTAGTTCCTTTGTTATTCCACTAAAAACATTTTGAAATACAAAATTCCGCATTAGGTACTACTGAGCTTTTTCAAAAAAACAACGAATCCCTGTTTCTTCATATGTGAAGAATAAATAAAAAAACCGGTCAAGTGCGAGTCGGACTCGCGCACCGAGGGTCCCGTACAAACACTTTCCATCCTTAAGTGGTTAAGTTAAGTTTGCACCTGGTATGTATAGCGCCCCATACAAATGAGGTGCAAAGTTAACGCAACCAATCCGGTTTGTTGTATGGGAGCCCCCCTTAAATATTTATTTAATTTTATTTTTAGTATTTGTTGTTATAGCGGCAATAGAAATACATCATCTGTGAAAATTTCAATTGTCTAGCTATCACCGTTCTTGAGATACAGCCTGGTGACAGACGGACGGACGGACGGACGGACGGACGGACAGCGAAGTCTCAGTAATAGGGTCCCGTTTTTACCCTTTGGGTACGGAACCCTAAAAAGTGTCCCAAAAATTGTAGGGGAATTTTAGGTTCCACTACGTAACGCTCGTGTAAATAAAAATAGTTCATAATATTCAAACGTGACGTATTGGAACAGACAAATCAAAGACACGTTTTTATTGAAAATTCAATCGATTCTGAATTAGATGAATCCAGAAACGCCAAGTTCTGAAAGAAACAGGGTTACAGGTATTTTTTTGGAAAACGATTACTAGGTACCTATTTTGTATACCTAGGTACGTGCCAGCTAAGTCTGGATATTACGAATTCGTTTGAACCTCCATTGTTTTACTGGAAAATTACATATGATTACGTCACTAAGCACTTGATCTGTAACTTAAACCACCTTACACCAAACAGATTGAAAAAGGTCACCATACCACCACTAGTCAACACCAGTATCAATGACAGATACGACGTTTCTTCCAGCAAGTCAGTGCAATAAGCATCAACGTATTATATTAACCTCTTGACAACAATTTTATTGTTTAGTCGTAATCACGAGTAAGGATAAATACAGTTTGACGACTTAACTTCTTTAATTTGGATAATTTGCATAACAGGGACAAAGTGGAACAGGTATTCTGTTTTCCATTTCCATCATCCGCCAGTTCGCCTATCTTTATAAAATAAGGCCTCACTGCACTTTACAGTCGTTTCGTTCCCTTATACAAAATAAAATAAAATAAAATAAAAAAATAAACTTAACTTGTCACTTTATGTAAATAAAATACCAAATTGCCGAAGCGCCATGTTCTCTATACACAATGTTACCCCCCTAAGAAGCTTAATACCCAAAATATCATTATTTTTATTTACAAAGCTCTCTGATCATCTGATTAGATTCGTAAAATACAATTTTATCTTCTACTGTTTTCAATATCTAGTACCTAGTACCACTTATAGGAATTTGATTTTAAAGTGAATATGATGAATTGAGAACATGTTGCTTTGGCAATACGATATAAAAAGGAAACTCGGCAAAAATATTTGGCATTTTAAGAATTTGGTTTTCGAAAAAACCGGACAAATCGGCAATCTAGTAATTTGGCAATTCGATATTAAATTAGGGAACAAGCAAGCGTTTATAAATATTTCGTACCTTAACATTAAAGGTTTAGACTGTTATAATTAAGTACCTACGTTGTCTTTAAACATTACTTATGCCAAGTTACTATTGCGCAGTCGCTAAAAAAGCTCCCACCAATCGGGCACTGTCGCTCTTGAATGAACTGGCTATCCAAAGCCCTGACTGAGGTCGACGTCTTTAACGACTCACCTAGCTTTTTTTGCAGAGCTGTATGTATGTTTTTAAGAAATAATGTTATGTAAATAGTGATAAAAGTATCATTATGTACTTCTTTAGTCTAATTAATAATAATATGTATTTGTGTAAGCATGTAAGCGTGTTGGTGTGTAACTGTGAGCTTGTGTGTGTAATTTAATAAACAATAAACAACAATATGTTATTTTCTAAACAATGAACAAACAAGTTTGACGTCACAGTTTGCAGGTTTGTTAGGTTTGTCTACTCGCGCCTTTTTGGCGAAGGAAGGTCATCTTCATATTCAGGTCACGTCAAGGTATACCTAATGCTTATACTTGCCTTGAAACAGGAATTTGCATCTATTAAAATCATATTAGTGTTATACTTGTGTTTGACTGGTAGAGAGTTCAAATCCGCAATCTTTTCAATTTTTTAAGTAAAAGAATTTGAACGGATTATATCGCATTAAATGTGTGACAATCGCGGAAACCGAAAAAACTGTGTAGTTGATATTTTGTTACTCAATAGTTTTTTGACTAAAAATATCTTAAAGCTGGTCATACCAGGGAGTACAAAAATATTATGCGGCTGACATACATTAGTCACCCATCTATACGGCGTAGGTAGTTATCGTCTACATACATATAATTAATATCCTACATAGATCCAAAACTAAGGCTGTAAGACTGCATCACTTTTCTTATTTTATTACGTATTGCAAGAACATTGCATTTAATTTAAACCATAAGCTGTATTCGTGATTGCCTGATTGGCATTACCTATCACTATTTGGGTGTTTGCGCCCTTGATTATAAATCAAACTTGACAACATATCGACAAAACAAAGATTGTTTATGTATAACCTTCACGCGCAACCTATTTACGAAAATAAGTGTTAAGTAGGGAGGTACTACATAGTATACGACCTTATTTATTCAGGCGGACCAATGCAGAACTTATTGTTCTATATGAATGCCCTTATTGCTGTCATTACACATGTAGGTATGCTAGCGACACCGTGGCTAGCACAGGTAAGTTAGTGGCTGTACTTTAGCCACAATCGGAATCGTAATCATATACATCCGCATATCCGCTGTAATGATGATATCGAAATAATCCAAAACAATTGCAACACGACAGTCCGTCTCACGTGGCGCGAGTTATTTGTTGTGTCACTTTACCCGATAAAAAGGCGTTCTAAACAATTCAAAATTCAATAGAATAGATAGGTACCTAACTCTTTATTGCACACCTAAGCAAAAACTAAATAGGTACAAACACTAATGTATCGCGTCAAGATAATACTTAACTACTTATGTCAATAATATACCATCTACCAGATTCAGATGCTTTACTGGTAAAGGTTAACACAATCCTATCAATACCATATCGCTAAAAAAGCATCAAAAATAATCGTCAAAGGTCTGTACATTCAATATAAATACAGATACCGTTATAAAAATTGCTGGAATAGGCTATTTCGGAGGTATCATAATACAGGGTGTTTAGTGGTTAGGTGCAAAGGTTTAAGGAGGTGATAGACGAGGTATTTTTAAATATTTCTAGCCATATATGTCGTAGACGAAACATGATATTTTTTTTTATTGAAATTTTAAGAATTTTAGATAAATACCCAGAATTTGGTAGATACGAGTTAATAGTGCCCGAATACGCGTTAGTTTGTGAACACTATCTTTTGTTTCTGATAGTTTAATGTATGTCGGACCAAATAAAGCTATTTTAAGTGTACTTATGGCCTCTAAAATCAAATGGAGGCATAAGAAACTTTAAAAAAAAATCGTTGGTTGACACGAGCATAATTTTGATGTGCCATAAAAAAAAATTAAAAAAAATCTTTGAATTGTTCAAACACTTTTAAAAACATGCCTATTTATTGTTCTGTCTTTAGAGGTATCAGTCATTCACATCGCTTGCCAAATCTTTTAGTTACGGACTAAAAACCAAAGTTAGGGAGCACTTTTAATAAAACTACATGAACTTTAATTTTAAAACTTTAGTAACAAAATCAAAGCAAAAACTTAAATCACATGTTCAAAATGTAAACCACGATTTCTTCTACAGGAACGGGCCCTTTCCGCACTTCTGTGGTAGTAATTTTTAGTTGCATCTCCTCCTTCATGATAACAAAAGCTTCGCGAATCCTTTTAATTAACTTCTCTTTTGTTGCGATTTCTGAGGTATACACAAGTCCTTTGGCCCGTCCCCAAGCAAATCCTCATTGGAAGAAGCAGGTCTCCTTTCAAAAAAAGTTTTCAGTTAACGTGTGGTTTAAATCGTTTGTATGTTTTTCTCTTGGATTTTACCCAAATAACAACATTGATGCAACA
Source organism: Apotomis betuletana (assembly GCA_932273695.1). Classification (NCBI taxonomy): domain Eukaryota; kingdom Metazoa; phylum Arthropoda; class Insecta; order Lepidoptera; family Tortricidae; genus Apotomis; species Apotomis betuletana. The sequence continues at coordinate 35,362,172 of OW026300.1, read as the reverse complement.
GGGTTGTCAGTTAATATTAAAATTATGTTATTAATTTTTCTTTTATAAACAAGCTTGATTACTTCTAAAAATTCCCTCGTTTTCATCACAAATTTGCCGCTTCTACCTGTTTTTGTATAACTATAATGGTCGTACTAAGTTGCATCTTTTTAACCTTTAGATTGCATATTTTAGCTAGTCGGATTCTAAACATCTGACTTCATTTCCTTATTAACATTTATAATAATTTGGCAAGTGCGATAACTGTTTAACTAATACTAGGTAGTCCACAATAATTACGACTAATTACCTTACCCCGCAAAATGGTACACTATTTAGTAGGTGCATACCTAATTAGTTATGATGATGCTGGTAAAACAAAAACTCGTCGTTGTAGCAATAACTGTTTTTGTATTATCTATATACCTATCTATATCAGTAGATTGGGTCTCACCAGATGATCAGCGCTGGCAGTTAGTTATAACTAACCTATAGCCTTGCAAAGGGTTTTACAACCCACGCCATTTGTGGATTTTCAGTGGTACCTACTAAATAATTATTTTACTGGCAACGACAAATTTTTGGTAACTGACGTTGAAAGTCGGTGAATGTCGCTGATGTAAACAAAAAAGAAACAGGACTAAATATTCCGCAAATTTCAAGTAATTTTTGCATAATATGACCAAAGCTATCCAGTGATGAGTCTTTTTTTTTTTTCAATATATAGGATTTAGTATTTATTTCGCAAGAAGAACGAAGGATTGAGCAGCATTCCGGTAAACAATGTTTTGAATTCTGATAATGACAAATCCTTGACTGACGTTTAATAATGCAAATATGACGTTATGCACATTATTGCCATATGAAAGCCGTTTGTAGCGCCACTATCCCGGCCGGACCGACGCTTGCTAGGCTATATTATGCTGAGATAGTTAGGACCATTTCGAGGCATTTTTAGTTTTATTTTCTTTTTCTTAAATAAATAAATATTTTTATTTTTATTGTATTGCGCTCGAATAAATCTTTTTTTTTGCAGTATGTTACTGTTCGTGAAATAAAAGACACGGCTATATTCGATTCAACCGTCACATTTTGGCAGGTAGCTGCGACGTTATCAATCACTTAAGAAAATATGCTCATGCCTGTGTCATTCCCATTTTCTAAGAAATGCCATAGAGCACGTCACTAAAGTAGACATTTTGTGACGTTTTCAACCACAACAAGGGTTCATTTTCTCGCTTACCATTAATGATAAATAATGTTTGTTAAAAATCTTTATGGCAATAACCTGTCAAAGCGTCCATATAGTGAGCGACTAGTGGTACCTTTTGCTTGAAAACGTGACATACAGTGCTGAATATATCGGAAATATGTGGATAGAAACGTCGAATTTAGCCCATGTACCGCGTTTTTCTTCGTCGCGTGACATACAAATTACGTGTTTACATGTTACTTACCTACACACTCTACATATACGTATTACCTTACTTCGTGGGTACCTACATTTCTACGGTTTCACTAGAAATACGTGTACACACATAGGCTACGTAGTTCATATACCTACTTAATGTGATGGTACTAATACTAACAATAGCAGGCTTAAATGACAGTCTATTTCTTCTAAGTAAATTAATTAAAAACACAAGCGCTGTGTCTGTTGCGGCGGCGTGTAATTTGGTCACCTACGAGTACATGTATTGTTATCGACTGTTATCAAAAATGCTCGGAAGTCTAGTTTAAGAATAAGAACATTTGTAACCGTTTTATCTTGTTACTGAAACTTTCTTTCTTGAAGAAACATTTAATTATTTACCTTAGGTACATCATTTTTTTATGATTGGCATGTTTATATTTTTAAGTTGTGGTCTGATTATTGATTCTAATAATTAGGTAAGATTAGGTATATGTATGCCAAGTAAATAACGCCCGGAATGGCCACAGTAAGATGAAATATGACACTCTAACTCTAAAATTGTGTTGTAAGGGAATGTTTTAAAACATACACAGTTTTGCCGTAATTTTGTTTACCTTTAATACTCAAAAATGTTTGATTTATGTTCTATATAATGAAATGAAATAATTTATTCAGTAAGTAGGCCACAGGGGCACTTTTACAAGTCAGATTGTGAATCTACCGGCATTTCGCAAGAGGAGACCGCTGTTGAGAAGAAAGCCGAAAGAAACTCAACAGTAAGTCATTTTTTCGTAAATAATACTTAAAACAATTACATAATACATTTGTGTTATAACTAATTACACTGGTACACGTAAAGGAGATGTATAGATACTCCAAATCAATGTTAATTAGGAACATTAAAATGAAAATTTAACGATAAATTAAAAATATTAAATATATCCAGAGATGTATAAAGTCTCTGGGTGTCACAACATGCCATAGAATATAATCACTTAATTAATTAAATTCCTTAGAGATGTATAAGGTCTCTAGGCGTCAACGTGAATAATTTACAATAGAAAATAATTATTAAACCTAAATTTCTTAGAGATGTATATGGTCTCTACTCTCTAGGCGTCATAACATGCAATAAAATATTTTAAAATTATTTAATTTCCTCAGAGATGTATAAAGTCTCCGAGTGTCATACTATACTAAGCTGTTTCTTAGAGATGTATACAGTCTCTAAGAGTTCAAAAAGTTAAAATCAACATTGAATAACTTCAATCGAGTACAGGATGAAGTTTCTCACGTTTGCTTAATTTAACACTAGTATGCGGTTCCTACATATTTAATTTGGCCCTTGCTAGCATGAACAGACCGGACCCCACAAACGGCACCCGTTCACGAGTATGACGCATATCTCAGCCATCGCCTCCCTCAACCATATTATAGGGAAGGCTGCGACCCGATCAACGACGCCACCGTAAGCAAAGACCTTTAAGCGAGCATGACATGCTCAAGCTGCCGGACATACTTGACTAATACTATTTGCCCGGTGAGAAAAAACAAATTGTGCTCTAATGTTACATTAAAATTACCCACCAAAATAATGCTTATTTAAAAATTTACTATTGACACAACACTAAACAACTGGCTTAAAGGCATCACTGTCGTTTATAAAATCATTGACAGTATAATAAGCTTTATTCAATAAGTGACGTTTTATTTGCGCTTTAAATTTGCTACAGGGCAATTTTACTACATCATAGGTATTTTATTGTAGAAGCGTACACAGTTCCCCACGAACGACGAGCTAACCTTACGGAGACGGTGGGCAGGTATTGCGAGCTTGTCCATACTTCTCGTATTTAATTGTAGTGGTGAATGTCACTGTTGAGCTTGAATTCATGGAGATTTTTCCGCACATACATGATATTCTCAAGAATGTATTGAGATGCTACGGTGAGAATGTTTGTTTCCTTGAATTTCTCTCTTAGTGACGTACGACCTCCTAGTGCATAAATTGCGCGTACAGCTCGTTTTTGTAGCACAAAGATGGTTTGGATATCCGCCGCTCTTCCCCATAATAAAATTCCATATGACATAACACTATGGAAATAACTGAAATATACAATCTTTGCCGTCTCGACGTTTGTCAGCTGCCTGATTCGCCTAACTGCATAGGCCGCGGAGCTAAGCTTACCTGCAAGAGTGGCTATATGCGCACTCCATTGCAGTTTAGAGTCTAAAGTAACACCCAGGAATACTGTTTTTTCTTCAAATTCCAGTACTTCACCTTTCAGTTTTACCTTGGCACAATTTACTTGTTTCACATTTGGTAATGTAAATTTAATGCACTTAGTTTTCTTGGCATTTAAAAGTAAATTATTTGCAGTAAACCAATCCACAATAGAGGACAGTGCATCATTTATCACATCGAAGTTGTTTTCTTGCCTTTTTACTTTAAAAAGAAGAGATGTGTCATCTACAAATAGTACTATATCATGTTTATCTCGCACAAGGTTTGGTAAATCGTTAATATACACTAGAAAAAGAAAGGGACCCAGAATTGAACCCTGAGGTACCCCTATAGCAACAGCTGACCCAGTCGATTGAGTCCCATTGATATCTACCCGTTGCGTTCTGCCTGAAAGATATGACAAGGTCAAGGGCATTGTTTTTGACTCCGTAGTGTTCTAGCTTACGAATTAAATTCTCATGATCAACGCAATCAAATGCTTTGGATAGATCACAAAAAACTCCAATAGCATCTTGAGCCTTCTCCCAGGCATCAAAGATATGTTTTAACTAGTACCACGCCAGCGTCAGTGGTAGAGCGACCTTTAGTGAACCCGAATTGATTGCTGTGGAGTAGGTTATTCCGATTGAAATGAGATATAAGTTGATTTAGAATAATCTTCTCAAAAACTTTGCTTAATGCTGGTAGTATTGATATTGGTCTAAAATTTGTGGGGTCTGATTTTGTACCTGATTTGAATAAGGGAATAATTTTGCTATGCTTCATCAAATCAGGAAATACTCCAGTATCAATACATTTATTAAAGATATCAGCTAAATATGGTGCAATAGATTCAACAATTGAATGTAACACTTTCACAGATATGCCCCACAGATCCTCAGTCTTCTTTAAATTTAGCGATTTAAATGCTTTAATAATAGTGGTAGGGCTTACATAAATGAATTTAAAGATAGTTGTACATTCTGTTACATTCGTTTTCAATAGGTAATTTCATATATGTACGTGTACCTACTCGTGTGAAAGTAGGCATTTCTAAAGCCATTAATTAATGCTGAGAATCTTTCTAATTAATCTACTTATAACAGAACTCGTATCATAAGTTTAAATGACATTTGTGAGTGCAGCGCTGCAGCCTGCAGGTGGTCAGACGGCCGCGGCAACGTAAAGGCAAGCGTAAGTGGCTCGTGGATGTCATTGGCACTATAGAGGCGCGCGCGCCGGCGATCCCTAGAGTTTGCTAATTGTATACAGGCTGGCTAGGCTACGGAAGTACGGAACCGGGTAAGAAAGTGGCTCGTCGGTGAATGTACATTTTGTTTTTGTTGTACCCAAACGTAGGTTATAAATGCCTACATTGATAACAAATGTTACATGTATTACGGAGCCGCGCGCGCGTCGGGTCCGAAACCCTAGAGTTTGCTTATTACAGAATACAGGGCGGTAAAGGGGCTCGTCGATGTCATTGGCATTATGGAGGCGTGCTTATCACAAAAACAAGTATAATACACGAATTAGAGATAAACAATTAGCGGTCTTATCGCTAAAGAGCAATCTCTTGGCAAAAATTTGGGTAGTGGCTTTTCTTTTTTACCTCTGAACTACGTAATTTTTGCACTAATTTGAAAAATGTTATGTTTTCAAGAGGAGGTAAGATCTGATGACCAGGCTCATGAGAAATCGAAGGTGTGTCCATGCCTTGCTACTACTCGACTTATTCAATCCCATCTGGTCCATAGTCCTAGGTAGCATGCCCAAATACCTTTATGGATAGAAGTTAAGTGAAAAGCAACACAGGTGACGTAGGTATTAATCTGGTGGATAAGTTCTTTTGAAAAGACACGCCTTATAATATAACGTAGTTTTTTTTTGTCGATAATTTTTTTAGATTTTTTTTTAAATGGTGGAGGTTGAAAACGTTTAAAAATCCTAATTTCAGCCATTTTCAAATAAACTCGCGAGGTTAAACACCGTACAACTCACAGAGTCAATAGTATAATATAGTTCACCAAGGAAATTTTGACAAGGAAATCCCGGCCGGGGCAAATATTTGTGTGATGAACTCGAACATTTGTGCTTGGGTCATGGTTGTTCTATGTATTTAAGTATACCTATATTTATCTATATAAGTACGTATATCGTCGTCTAGTACCCAGAACACAAGCCTTATTGAGCTTAATTTGGGACTAGATCGATATGTTGTGAGGTTGTCCGATATTTATTTATTTATTTAATGTATTGATAACGACCACAACTTTGTCAGAGGGCACTAAAACTTGCGCTTTGTTTACCTACTAACAAACAAACATAATGAGCTGATCTGCCATATTAATAACATAAGTATTGTTTAAATAACACATCTAACATCTTCTCAAAATACATTTTACGTTTTTTCTACTATGGATCGCCTTTACCACCCTTAACAATAAATAAACCCTAAGACATCTCGAGAAACTGTGATAGACTTCAAACGGCTGATCCGATTTCCTTAGTCGATAATTAATAACATTATAAAGTGAGCTTCCAAACTTTCAAAGTTAGGAGCAATGATGCCACAGACAAAACTTTTATCACCTCTTCTTCGTCGGGGGTTAAAAGTAAAAGAACTCAACTAACCTCTGCCAGTCCCGCGGGGCCCGCTCGGCGGCGACTTCTCCGGCCTGGCGCGGATCCTCAGCGCATGCGCCTCCACTCTCTTCTTGTGGAACAACGTGAACACCACGAACGACACCAACAGACCCGTGTACACGATGAAACAGTGGTTCTCTAAAGTCCATATCGACGTAGAAATAAGATTCATATTTGCACGTTACACCACACTGACAGTTCAAATCGGTAACTTTTTGAGAAACGTCAAAACGATCATTTAGCATGAAGAAAATAGTCAAGCTACCTACTCTTATTCAATGAAAAGTAGTTTAAATTCCAAAAATAACCGATGGTTATTCTTCTTTTTAATTTTTGATTCAGCAATTTGTGTCATATAATTTATTTCGACTCGAACAAATAGTTTGTTCTCAATTATCAGCAGCACGAGCGCCGCGGACGAACACTACCGACTAACTAGATTCTGTTTCGATTATTTATTTTATTTACCACGGCATTTGCGGCCGCTGAGAATAAACTCTATCTATTTCGAGCCTTGCATACCGGCGTTAAGATCTACAAAGATTATCAGCGAGCGTAAATGTCAGATAGTTGGCTGGTTTCCTTTGGCGGGCTTTCGGGTGGCCTTGACTTTTTTATTTTGCTATTATTTCTGTGTATAGAGAGCAAAAAGCGTTTGTGTCAGTTTATCGCACTTTGTGACGCGAAGCTGCGCCCGCGCCACTAGACATGTCTCCCAATCCCAATACACGCAACCAGGCTCGCATAAAAATGTCTGTTAGTATAGAAGTCAACCGCGCTATAGGGGGCGGCAAACATCTACAGATGAGTGTTGTTATCTCTAGCAGAATTTTTATGGTGAACTGCTGCACGCATCTGGAATCACACAGTAGTCCCCTCGATCCCACTTGCATCGTCTCTGGATCTTGGATCTGAGCCTCGATGGGGCCAAAGGTGAAGGTGTGTCACTAACTATTCACTCACATGAACTACGAACAACTTACAGAAGAAAGTTAATGTTTTTCATTATTATTTCATTGTGTATATATTCGCAATAATTGTAAAGTACATAGCAGCTCACCACCGATCACTGTGGAGATCTTGAAAACGCTTATTTAGCACATTCATATAGAAGTCTCTCCGCTGATATTGATGGTGATTGATGGCCATCTTCTGCTTCTGTGGATTGATTAAACGACTTCAAAAAAGGAAGTAGCTGGTTCTCAGTTCGTCGGGATTGTTTGCATATCTTTTATGTATTCATTTGTGTTCGAGTACTTAATCCAGGAATGTTCCTAGACAATTTTTTTTAAAGTTATTAGTTTCTAGTTGATCTCATTGTCATCACTCATCAGGTCAAGATCTGACGATGGGATCCTTCAGAAGTCGAGGGATTAACTACAAACATTGCAGGCACACATGTCGTGATTTGGGTTTTTAGTAACACTTTCAGTTGCTCTCGGAAGTCGGTTATTTTTTGTAAAAAATAACCAAAAAGTAACTTTAAGTTTGTTTGTTGTTTTGTTTATTTAAGTTTGTAACTTTACACCTGGGTTCCATAACATTGCCTACAAAAGGTGCATGCGCGTTCAACTCGGTTATAATGAAAACATGGCCGAGGCTAGCCATAGACAATAAATTGGGTGATTCGTCCGTGTTTCCGAGTTGGCCGGAGTACAGAAATAATAAATACCTAATAGTTAACGACTAACGGATTCGTATATTTTTGCGATTGTTACCTTGAGGGACCTATTTTCGTCAGATTTTGCGAACTATCCTGACTTACGATACATGCTGACATAGAAATGGTTGTATCAGCAGTATGATAATTATTATAATCGGTTTAAAAGGAACAGAAACGGTCCGACGTGTTTCGAACTCGTGTGGAGCTCTTCATCTGGCGTGATTTCCTGACCGCGAGGCTGCACGGCTAGCTTTTCCTGATGGAAAGCTCCATATCAGTTCGAAACATGTCTAGCCGTTCCTGACAATTTTTACGTGAGTTTTAAACCGTTTTTAATAATTATTAGAGATGTCTCACGAAAATGTTATAAGATTGCACCAGTATAATATTGTCACCGACAAGCCCAGACAGGTTTAGGTGCACTCTTTTGACCTTTACGTTGTGGATGTGTAAGTATTTGATGTTATCGGTACAACCAAATAGTAAGGCTCTATTTCTGGAGCGAGCCGAAGTAATATGTAGTATAAAGGTGCGTTTTCACTGATGAGGAGCGGACCGTGAATAAACCAATCACGTTTCCACTGAGGAGATTTCGAGCACTGTGAGATTTATCAAAACGTGGTGGTCCTCTGTGCTCTGCACCACCGAGCTCCGCGTCAGTGGAAACGCACCCTAAACAAGTGATTTACTAAATACCTTCAATATGTGACAGTGTTCAGCAAAATTTACTATACCGGGCGGCTTAGGTACCAAAAGCACGAGTTTTAAATCATTATACCAAATAACCTGTCAACGCGTACTTATTGCCTATTGGTAAGCGCCGACACAATGAAACCTTTTCCTTCTGTTTTCTGTGTCACATAATTGTAATTTGTAACTACCTAATATACCCATGAAAAATAAAGATAATTTCCCTTCAAATAAATCATGATTTTTATGTCTTGCCTTTTTAGTGAGTAGGTCAAGGAGAGAGAGAACTTGTCCTAGCGCCGAGTTAGTGCCTTATTACATGCCCGTCTAGCACAACTATGATTCGCGACTCTTGTCGTGCGACATAGCGCTACCCGTCACTCGCTCACATTACTGCATAGAAAGAGATGGGTAATTATCTTGCGCGAGAAATAGTCGCGTATGACAGTTATGCTAGAGGTGCTGGTGTACGAAGGACCTGTCGAGGTTGCGCGACTAACTTATTTGCATTGGCGATTTCACCATCCGGCCGCTACAAAATTACAAGCGTACTGACAGCACTGACCGGTTAGCGCACTGGGAGGTTAATTAAGCCTGCAGCTCACTAGAGGGCTAACTACACGCCGCGAACTGCTCTGATAGCCTACGCACCGGCGCGCTCCATCGTGCTTGGTTTCGCCTTCCGTTTTTGTTAGCGCAAATTCGCCGCACATAGCTACATAGGCGAGCGGGTGATTCTCCTCATTCTCGTCATTCTCGTTTCTCACGATTCTTGGAAGAGCCAGTCACTTTAATTATGATCAAACTATGAATTCTTATATCCCCGATATATAAACCCGATTATCCTATGGAAATGCTCCTTTCGCGAAGATGGTTAAGAAATAGTTCATGTTATAGACTCAATTAACATTAGAAGTGCATTCCCTCATACAGTCGCACCAGGAATGTGCGCAATGCGACAAAGTTATTTATGCAGCTGGACAAGCGGTCGGGCCGATTAAAATGAACAAATTTTTATGAGAATAGTTTTAACAACGGGTTTGGCCAACCGCGTATATAAGTTTGTGCATCAGACAAAGTATCCAATTGCGTTAGCTGTATTACTTAGATATAAAGTGCTTTACGTCAGAGCACCTGCACGTCTAGCACAACCATAACACGCGACTGTTTGTCGCGCGACAAATATTGTCTGTCTCATTCTTTTCAATGCCGTTCGAGAAGGACGGGTACTAAGTCCCGTGACAAGCGAAATAGCGTTAGGATGCTAGCCCTGCTATATTATAGTGCGTATGTGTATTATGTATAACGTGACGTGCAAACGGACGTGCCCGTAATGTGAGCGTGGCGTGCGTGTTCTAAAGTATTAATCCACGTAAGAGATGTCACACCGCTTGCGTGACGCGTGTGTGATAGGTATTACTAGAAAGCTGAAATTTGGTATGAGTATGTGTATACGAGAAAGATTTCAAGCTCTATAAAAAGGTCGTAAACGCCAAAGTAACTGTAATTACTTATTACGCGCCAGATTGAGCAGAATGTTTTAATGCAGTATGGCACTTAACTAATATGTGTAACGTTCGAAGTATAAGGACACCACGCGGACACCTACGTCATTTTAATAGTAGTTTATGCAACTGATACATAATGAGAGGCCTTAAAACACGAGTGGGGTTTTATGAAACGAGCGTTAGCGAGTTTCATAATAGGATCACACGAGTGTTTTAAGGCCTAATTATGTACAGTTGTATACACTACTTTATACACATATCATAAGTACTCTAAGATGGGTTCAGAAGCCATAAGGAAATGACCGGCACCACTAGTGCTACCTGTAAAATATCTAAAGACTACATTATACTTAAAATGCAGTAAGCAATAAATCTGAACAAATACATAAACAGATTATTTATTGTAATAGTTGTAATTGACATTTACATTGGAACAATATTTTCAACTACATAAAATGTAAATTACAAACAAATCTTCACAATTCTACTTTCGTAACAGCAAAGAACCAACAAACAAATGACAACAATAATGGCGGCAATTCGAACCTCCGTCAAGACGAATGTTTTTTTTTCTAAATCATATGTATCCATATTCTCATGTCACTCGAGATCAAATATTGTACGGTTTTTATAAAAAAAACATACTAAATTGACGTTTCGTATCGATAAAAATATTAATATCTATGGATACTAGAATAGAGACCAACTTGTGTTTTGACAGCTGTTCCTAATTTAAACTCGTAACCTTACAAAAATCGGTACTGTAATAACATTACAGTACAGATTTTACCTACTACCACAGACAAAAAAGTTCTCATAGTAAAATTGGTTGTAATAATGGCTGGCATTTCCTACGGTTTCTGAACGCATTTTAGAGCACTAATGATATGTGCCTAGATAAAGAAAATTATGAAATTTTGCGATAGTTAAAAAACGGCTCGACCGATTTTATTCAATATAGTTTTCATTGAAATAATGAAATAATGAACTTTATTCTGCAAGTAGGCCACAAGGGCACTCTTACATGTCTGAGTCTACCGGCATTTCACAAGAGGAGACCACTGTTGAGAAGAAACGCCGAAAGAAACTCAACAGTCAGTCATTTTTTCATAAAGGATAAGTAGGTACTTAACTATTACAGTAATATGAACTTAACTATACGTAGTTCTCGAAAAAACATATTAAAAGTGTATTCTAAGATATAAATGAGGAGTGTACGAATAAAATATAGAAACTACAAGAAAGTATGAACGGTTTAACACAATTTATGTACGTTTGATATGCTTTCTTATTAGAACTGTGTCCCTTAAACTAGTCACGTACAATACAATCTAAGGAGTCAGTTACTCGGTTTCTGGTTCAGGCCATGCATTTTTGTCTGTCAGATAGTCCTCTACTGTATAATATGCTTTTGACATTAGAGATTTTTTTAAATAATTTTTGAGAGATGGAAAGGCTAATTTTAAAATATGATCAGGTAACTTCTTATAAAAATGAATACATTGGCCTAAAAATGATTTATATACTTTACGAACTCGAAACTTTCTAATAGCAATTTTATTTTTATTTCTAGTGTTAAAATTGTGGACATCGGATTTTTTTGTAAATGAATCTATGTTCTTAATAACATACAATATATTGAAAGTACTTATAAGGCCTTATTTTCATGATTTTTTCCATAAGTAAGAATATTTCCATTTTCTGGAGCAAATATTTACAAAACTGCTGATTTTATCAAAAAATAATGTTTAGAGACCCCTATTATTTTTAAAAGACCTATTCAACGACACCCACACAATAGTGTAGGAACGAAAAAAAAATAAAATAAAGTCTAAATTAAGTTTTTTTTTGTTCTTATTTACCGTTTTGTCGGCGTGATACATACACATACTCGTACCAAATTTCAGCTTTCTACTATTACTAATGATCACGGAGCTAAGCCGCGGACGGACGGACAGACGGACATGGCGAAACTATAAGGGTTCCTAGTTGACCACGGAACCCTAAAAAAAGGAGATTATGTGTTATGTTATAACAGTACAAACCAACACATAATGTATGTATCGATTAGAAGCGTGCTGTTCGTACAGGTGGGTGATAGATAGATAGCAGAACAAACGTCAAATATACCGTCCTTAACAACTTAAATTATGTTTTCCTTAACCTTAATATTTATTCATGTTTTTAATTATGTAAATTGTGGTCCTGACTTTGTTTATTCGCGAAAATGTTTTATGACTACTCGTTTAACATTCCATTCGAGGGTCACCGGGCTATGATGGCCACGTTTAGGTACCACGTGCCAGTTAAATGACACGTGACAAATGATAAAGCATCCGACGCTCTCGCACCCTTATGTGTATCAGAGAGTAAGGAGGGGGAAGGGAAAACAATGAGCGAAGTGGAACACTGAAATTATTATTTTCTATATAAAAAAATATTAAGTGACAATCATACACAAATCGACCTAGTCTCTAACTAAGCAAAGCTTAATTATGTACTATAGTGGGTGCTAGACAACGATATACATAATATACGTATGTAATGATACATGGATAACATCCATAGCCGAGTAACAAATGTTCGAGTTCATCACACAAATATGTGCACTGGCCGAGATTCGAACCCAGGACCAGGACCGCTGCCGGCTGAGTAGGCAGGCACTAAATACTGCGCCAACCGCGTTCGTCAAATAGCTTTAATAATAAGTATATTATTAGTAATCAACTGCGACATTTTTTGACCAGAACTGTTTCAAACAAAGAGTATGTAATCACTCCGTTTTAAGAGACGGGAGTGCCATACAAAAAGCGTAAGAATATAGTTATATCAGATACTCAGTTATACTAGTTACAAAGATATAGTTATATCAGATACTCGCGTCACCGATACACACCTACTGTGATTTAATTTGAGTATTTTTCTTATCCTCATGTGACGTCACCTCGTGGATAATTTGACAGTTACAACACACAAAAAAACAGTTGCACAATTTTCATACTAAATTCGCCTTAGTAGGTAATAGTCTGACTGTATGATTTGCACTGCGCCACTGGTCGCTTACGATCTTTTAGAATGAGGAACTTTTCAAATGAATTTTTCAATCACAAAAATGGGATATTTTCGAAAATGTAAATAGGTATGTGGTAATATTTAATTTTTTATCCTTTATTTAGTACCGATAAACCCCGCTTAAAAAATTTCAATGTTTCAATTATTTCCTTAAATATAATGTGTATCACTACTCACTACATACTATATGTAGGTAAAACAAAGTCGCTTCCTGCTGTTTTTCTGTCTGTCTGTCTGTCTGTCCTCCCTTATGTATGCTTAGATCTTTAAAACTACGCAACGGATTTTGATGCGGTTTTTAGGGTTCCGTAATCAACTAGGAACCCTTATAGTTTCGCCATGTCCGTCTGTCCGTCGGTCTGTCCATCCGTCTGTCCGTCCGTCCGTCCGTCCGTCCGCGGCTTAGCTCCGTGATCATTCGTACTAGAAAGCTGAAATTTGGTATGTGTATGTAAAATAGACAGAACAATAAAATAAAAATTAAAAAATTTTTTTTTTCGGTTTACCTCTCGAACACCTAAAGTGGGGGTGATTTTTTTTCTTTTCAACACTAGTATGTGGGGTGTCGTTGAATAGGTCTTGTAAAAATAATAGGGGTCTCTCCTAACATTATTTTTTAATAAAGTCAGCAGTTTTGTGAATATTCGCTCATATAACAAAAAAATTGTGTCCCCCCCCCCCCCCTCTAACTTTTCAACCACGGGTCAAAAAAAAAACGGAAAAATTCATGTAAATGAAGCCTTATAAGTACTTTCAATGAAAACTATATTGATAATGATAATCCAAGAAAATTAGATTGCAATATATGGAAAATTTGGCAAAATGAAAGGACAACTTTTATCTATCAGGATATGTAGGTTATAGAGCCAAGTTTAATTTTATCTACTCTCCCCCCCTCTCAGGGGTGAGCGTCACCCCCCCGCGCCCTTGAATGTATCCCGGAGCGCGGTATTTTCCACTTTAAAAGAAAACCGTGTACGATACATACACAGTGTATAGCAACGAAATAATCCTGAATAAATTTACTATAAACCTTTCATACATACAAAAGCGATATCACTTATAGAATCGGCGCAATCTGTTACCAAATACTAACGTTTTTAATTATTGATCTTTTTTTTCTGCTAAAAGGTTAGTTATCTCAAAAACTGCACACTTCTCGGCCAAAATATGTATGACAAAAGTAAAGAATGGACAATGTTCTTTCTAAAAATGTATAATTTATTTTTGTTTCTCTTTCATTTATCGTTGCAATGCTATTTTTAAAATTTATGTCATTTGGCCATTATGCGAAATATAAATATTCGTACTAGTTAAACGGTGTTACTTGCAATACCATAGACTTCTAATATGTTTTTCTTTAATCTACAAGTATTGAACTAGGTATATTCTGTATTTTTTTTTTTAGCCTCACTATTTAAGGAAATAAGGGGTGTGTGGGGAAATCGTCAAGTTTTGCTCGTTTTCGTAAATAACTTCAAAACCGTTTAATTTAGAATTATATAATACATATATTTGAGATGTTCATAATGTACCCTTTCATTTGATATGTCACACGATATACTATGCCATTTTTTTTTCTAATTTTGCCCCCTAAACTGGCCCTCATGTCAAAATTTATTTATTTGCGTTACGTTACGTTACACGTCCATGTTTGGGTCATCAATTACATACGTGTACAAAATTTCAACTCAATCGGTCCAGTAGTTTCGGAGCAAATTGGCTATGACCGACGGACGGACTGACACAGACACACGAGGGATCCTACTATAATCATAGCGAATTTTCTCCGAAACTACTGGACCGATTGAGTTGAAATTTAGTACACGTATGTAAATTGATGACCCAAATATGGAAATGTAACGTAACGTAAAGTAAATCAAGTAATTTGAAACATGGGGGCAAGATTTGAGGGGTAAATTAGAAAAAAAAATAGCAAAGTATATCGTGTGACATATCAAATGAAAGAGTACATTATGAATATCTCAAATATATATATATAATAATTCAAAATTAAACGGTTTTGAAGTTATTTACGAAAACGAGCAAAACTTGACGATTTCCCCACACACCCCTTATTTCCTTAAATAGTAAGTCTAAAAAAAAAAAAAAACAGGATAATATAGTTCAATATTTGTAGATTACAGAAAAACATATAAGAAGTCTATGGTATTGCAAGTAACACCGTTTAACTAGTACGAATATTTATATTTCGCATAATGGCCAAATTGCTTAAATTTTAAAAATAGCATTGCAACGGTAAATTAAAGAGTAACAGAAATAAATTATACATTTTTAGAAAGAACATTGTCCATTCTTTACTTTTGTCATACATATTTTGGCCGAGAAGTGTGCAGTTTTTGAGATAACTAACCTTTTAGCAGAAAAAAAAGATCAATAATTAAAAACGTTAGTATTTGGTAACAGATTGCGCCGATTCTATAAGTGATATCGCTTTTGTATGTATGAAAGGTTTATAGTAAACTAGCATTAACCCGCGGCTTCGCCCGCGTTCCTATACAATAAACATTATCCTACGGGAACGATGCTCTTTTTTTCAGGATAAAAAGTGGGCTATTTGTTAAAGTTAGGGTATAATCTGCTTATCCCTCATGCATATGCGTCTAGCCGTTTTATTGTTGAAAAGTTTGAATGCATTTATTACGGCTGCAGCAGGTTTCCCGATGACTACTCCAGTCTCGCCGCGCCACCCGCACTGGCCTTGACGACAATCGAAATGGCACCAAATACAAATTTAAACATCTATTAGGATAACGGGACTCATTCCATACCTCAAAAGCAAAAATAAATCCCTTATAGGATCACTTGTAGCTCTATGTGAGTCCGTCTGTTACAACCGATTTGTTGCAAAACTACTACACCGATTGAATTGCAATTAGGCACAAATGCTTTCAAGAATTTTCATGTCCACAAATGTCCCAAAAAAACATGAAAATGACACCCATATTCATATCACCCACAATCATAACGTCATCGCACCCCCACAGGGGAATGGTATTTCACGTCCGCTACGTTGAGTTTTAAAATAATTGTTGTACCCGTAATCAGCGACCTGATAAATAATAAAAATAATACCCATGTTGATTTTCAGACTTTGTCAACACATTTCCCCCTTTTAGGGGTTCAATTCTTGAAAGGCCTGAAAAGCGTGTTTACTCATATTCTTAGAAATACTCCTGTGAAGTTTCGAATAAAATAGTCTAATCTTGTTTCCCCATACAAACTTTGGATCTCTATTTCACCCCCTTTAGAAAAATCGTTTATTAGTGTGCCCCTATACCCTATAAGGAACCTACGTTCTAAATTTAGACTCTTTAGAATTAGCGGTTTGGGCTGTGCGTTTAAAAATGACACCCATATGTTTAGACATATTTAGACATTTCTACCCCATCGCACCCTAACATGAGAGATGCAATTACACGTCCGCCATGTTGAATTTTAAAATCGTTCTTTTTTTAGTAATCAGCGACCCGATAATCCATAGAAACCAACTCTTCCCTCTTCCCCTTCCGGGATACAGGGTACCAAGTTATCTAATCTTGTTTCCCCATACAAACTTTGAATCCCCATTTCACCCCCATAGGGGGTGAATTTAAAAAAAAACCTTTCTTAGTGCACCCCTACACCTTATAAGCAACCTACGTGCCAAATTTGGACTCTCTAGAACCAGCGGTTTAGTATTTAGACATTTCAACCCCATTTCACCCCAACGGGGGAGATGGTAATTCACTTTAAAATCTTTGCGGTTTTGGTAATCAGCGACCCAATAAACCATAAAAACAATACTCATGTTGATTTTCAGACTTTGTCACCACATTTCTACCTTTATGGGGTTGAATTTTCAAAAATTCTGAAACACGTGTTTACTCATTTATCGTTAGAAATACTCCTGTGAAGTTTCAAATAAAATAGTCTAACTAATCTTATTTCCCCATACAAACTTTGGACCCCCATTTCTCCCCTTTAAGGGCTGAATTTTGAAAAATTCTTTCTTAGTGCACCCCTACACCTTATAAGGAACCTACGTGCCAAATTTGGACTCTCTAGAATCAGCGGTTTATTATTTAGACATTTCAACCCCATTTCACCCCAACACGGGAGATGGTAATTCACGTCCGCCAAGTTGGATTTTAAAATCGTTGCGGTTTTCGTAATCAGCGACCCGATAAACCATAAAAACAATACCCATATTGATTTTCAGACTTTGTCACCACATTTCTCCCTTTTAGGGGTTGAATTTTCAAAAAACCTGAAACACGTGTTTACTCATTTATCGTTAGAAATACCCCTGTGAAGTTTCAAATAAAATAATAATAACCAATCTTATTTTCCCATACAAACTTTGGAACCCCATTTCACCCCTTTAGGGGGTGAGTTTTGAAAAATCCTTTCTTAGCGGATGCCTACGTCATAACATCTACCTGCATGCCAAATTTCAGCCCGATCCGTCCAGTGGTTTGGGCTGTGCGTTGATAGATCACTATGTCAGTCAGTCAGTCAGTCAGTCACCTTTGAGTTTTATATATATATAGATTTATTCAGGATTATTTCGTTCCTATACAGTTTGTATGTATCGTACACGGTTTTCTTCTAAAGTGGAAAATACCGCGCTCCGGGACACATTCGAGGGCGCGGGGGGGTGACGCTCACCCCTGAGAGGGGGGGAGAGTAGATAAAATTAAACTTGGCTCTATAACCTACATATCCTGATAGATAAAAGTTGTCCTTTCATTTTGCCAAATTTTCAGCTAATCTTACTGAATTATGAACAAAATCGGTCGAGCCGTTTTTGAGTTATCGCCAAATTTCATACTTTTTCTTTTAAAGGACGTAAGTTGACTTCCAGAAGGTAATAAGTGATTACAGTTTCTAGGGCGTTTACGACCTTTTTATAGAGCTTAAAATCTTTCTTAACTTAAAACTCAGGCTTAAAACAGCAGTTTATTGTGAAGGATGAGCAACTACGGAACCCTACACTGAGCGTGGCCCGACATGCTCTTGGCCGGTTTTTTTTAAATAGATAGAGTGATTCAAGAGGAAGGTATATGTATCATACATGCATAATTTAACAGCATTGCACCCGCGATTATATTTAAATGTAACTAATGAACTCTTATCATTATCATTAGCGTTTAGCGTACATTGACTGTAACTTTCATTGTTCCATTGTTGGCTTATTTAGTTTTGTGGGTGAAACTATTGACCCTATCAAGACATATGCAAATCCAGCCCTTTTTGTAAAATAGTGAGTGGTGAAGCGCGATATGTTAACATAAAATTATTACTCACTTATTACTTATAACATGTGTTGTATATTCCTTGATGTTGGAGGTGTGCAATAAAGAGTATTTGTATTTGTAACATAACTCAGTAAGGTGATTCACCCCGAGGTATTTTTGTAAACCTCGCCACATATCGGCAGATGGCAGGTATTATTGAGTCATTCAACTTATAATATTTTATCCCAGGTTTTGAAGGTGAACTTGACCACAGCCGTTATATATAGCCCGTTATGAACTTATGCACCCAAACATTCTGACTGCGCCCTAAAAACAAGTTTATTTTTTCTTGGTGTACGAAACGGGCCTACTCTCGTTGTAAAAGTCGAATAACGCTTAACATGTTTCGAATCGGTTCGAGATTCATAATCAGGAGCTACGATCAGTCGCGCGCGGCGGCGGCGGCCAATCGAAAATTGATTTTGGTGTGATAAATAGTTTCTGGGTCCGCCATTTATTTTAAGCACAAGTAGGTAGTATATATACGTTTAGGACTTTAATAATTATAAGAGATTAAACTGAACCGTGCCATAGCCTGCCCTAGTGTCTAACTGTACTAGTGCCTAACCCTTAGGGTGTTGCTTATTTTCTAATCCCGTACTCTCACCCCCTCATTCTGTTCTAGGACCCGAAAAAACGTCACTGATTATTTATTTATTTTATTAATTCAGTTTTAGGGGTCGCTACCGCCCATTAAAAATCCAAGATAAATGTTAATAAACTCGGTTCACATAGTTTTCTTTTTAATTTTTTTGCAGTGATATTGTTTGAATAACCTAATGTATCAATCTAGTTATATATCAAGTGAATTATTCTGTGTATGAGAAAAAAAATTAGGTAGGTAGTTCATATTGAACTAGATATTTTTTTTCTATATATTTTTTAATACAATTATGTACGTTCTGTACGTATTATGATACAAAGAAAAACTTTTTTTTTTCATATCTTTTCTATCTTATCTTTTTCACCTACTCATTGTGTGATTTATACTAATCAACTCCACTACCTAAAGGTTGTCTGGAAGAGATCGCTCTTTAGCGATAAGACCGCCTGTTGTCTACCGTTATTAAAATTATTGTTCTGTACTGAATTTGTAAACTTTTTTGGTGTGCAATAAAGCATTTTGTATTGTATTGTATTGTATCTTTTTCAGATTTTATACATGCCGGTAGCGACCTCTAAAACTAAATTTAAAAAAAAAAAAAAAAACTGTGACGTTTTTTCGGGTCCTAGAACAGAATGAGGGGGTGAGAGTACGGGGTAGAAAATAAGCAACACCCTACTAACCCTATTCTAGTACGCGAAGCCATTCAGCAGGACTAATACGCATGTTGCACGGACATTTTTAGACGCGCGACATGAATAATTTTCAATTATTTTTACAGGGTTATCTAGGACCATGTCCGTGGCCTGTGCGAGGACAAAGTTAGTATTGGTTTAAACTACTGGAATTCAAATAACCGTACGTACCGTTACGTAACCGTGAGATGTTTCTTTCAATTATTTGAATTCCAGTAGTTTAAACCAATACTAACTTTGTCCTCGCACAGGCCACGGACATGGTCCTAGATAACCCTGTAAAAATAATTGAAAATTATAGCCAGCAGCAGCAGCCGCAGCACGGAGCCGGTGTAGTGCTCCAGGGGGCTGGTGTGGCTGCCTCAGTCCTCACAATACTGAACACTCACTATGTGGCCAGCAGCGCGATGGTGGCGCCGTACGTGGCCACCCACAGCGCAATCGCCAACAGCAGCAGCCGCAGCACGCAGCTGGTGTAGTGCTCCAGGGGGCTGGTGTGGCTGCCTCAGTCCTCACAATACTGAACACTCACTATGTGGCCAGCAGCGCGATGGTGGCGCCGTACGTGGCCACCCACAGCGCAATCGCCAACAGCAGCAGCCGCAGCACGCAGCTGGTGTAGTGCTCCAGGGGGCTGGTGTGGCTGCCTCAGTCCTCACAATACTGAACACTCACTATGTGGCCAGCAGCGCGATGGTGGCGCCGTACGTGGCCACCCACAGCGCAATCGCCAACAGCAGCAGCCGCAGCACGCAGCTGGTGTAGTGCTCCAGGGGGCTGGTGTGGCTGCCTCAGTCCTCACAATACTGAACACTCACTATGTGGCCAGCAGCGCGATGGTGGCGCCGTACGTGGCCACCCACAGCGCAATCGCCAACAGCAGCAGCCGCAGCACGCAGCTGGTGTAGTGCTCCAGGGGGCTGGTGTGGCTGCCTCAGTCCTCACAATACTGAACACACTATATGGCCAGCAGCGCGATGGTGGCGCCGTACGTGGCCACCCACAGCGCAATCGCCAACAGCAGCAGCCGCAGCACGCAGCTGGTGTAGTGCTCCAGGGGGCTGGTGTGGCTGCCTCAGTCCTCACAATACTGAACACACTATATGGCCAGCAGCGCGATGGCGGCGCCGTACGTGGCCACCCACAGCGCAATCGCCAACAGCAGCAGCCGCAGTACGCAGCTGGTGTAGCGCTCCAGGAGATCTCGGGAGCTTTCCTTAGTCCTGATAGGAGACATAAATAGATACTCTTTAAGGCCTTTATCACCAGATAGGATTGAATATTTCAATTCGCCTCGCTTAGTACAATGGTTCATTAAAAGTACCTATAGTTGTAAATAGTTGGTTTCTTACTTTATTTTTTTTTATCGATCTTGCTTTCGTTATTGTTATTTTTATTTTTTTACTTGTAAATGCTGTTTTAGTCGTAATGTTAATTCTTTTTATGTCTATGTAATTGTTTTTCTTTGTGTATAGGTGGGTACCTATACAAATGTTTTCGTCATGTAAACTGTTAATTTGCATGTAATTATTAAATAAATAAATAGTGGAAATGGGAGTAAAGGCTCGGCCACATCGGCGGCAAGCCGCAGCGACGAGCGGCAGCCGTAGGGGGGACACTATACGCTCGGACCTTCAACTCTCACTTATCTCTGCCGCTAACCGCCAATGTCGTGGCTTGTTGTGGGTACAGTCGCCATCAGATATATCGCAGCATATAAGGCGTTCATAAATTTCTGAATATGTAGGTACTGTAACGCCCAGTCAATAAGAGTCGTGTTCAGATATTTTATGAGCGCCTTATATGCTGCGCTGCGATATATCTGATGGCGACTGTACATACAAAGTAAGTAAGTAGGTAAGTAAGTAAACACTTTATTGTACACAAAAACAATTAAAAATACATCTATTACAAATAACATATAGGTAAAAAGGCGAACTTATCCCTATAAGGGATCTCTTCCAGTTAACCTTTGAGCAATTGAGTGAGTACGAGAAGAAGATAGACAACCTAACACCGTGTACAAAAAGGTATTAAAAATAATAAAACTAATAATACATACATATATACATACCTATAGACATATATAATATACTTAATATAAATATAAGTAAAAAAGAAACGAGAAATGCAAGATAGGCGCTATAGTGAGGAGGGTGAGGGTTAGGTAGGTATATATACGAGGGAAGCGATGCAAGCGTGTATATAGGTATGTGTGGCTATTGTGTTGCACTAATTGAATGAGTGAGGATGCGCACCTTGCTGATGATGAGCTACGAGGCTACGCGTCTATTGGTAGTAGGTATACCTTACATAACTATGGCGGTGAATTCGTGAATGTCCCAGATCGCAGGTGAGGGCCAATAATATGCGATGTGGGGCTTTACGCCCGTGGCCGTGGTTGGTCTGACCAGGTTGTGAGATTTTCTCCCCACGTAAGTAACGACATAAATAATAAAGCACACGCACATATTTGTCAGGGAATACTTTGTCAGTTATCTTTCACGCGAAGGTGGCCTAGGGCATCATATCAAACAATCTTCTTCAATCTACGGCATATGTCTGAGGATACAAGTAACAACTTACAATTCTCCGCCAGTCTCCAAACTTCCTTCTTTCTCTAAAACAGCGCCCAGATCACATAACCGCGGATATTCGACTTGTACAATAAAGGCCATTTTGTTGCCTACTTAAAAATGTGTGTAGTTATAGAAGCCATTCGTACGCAAAATTTACAATTTTTTGTATAATCCAAAGTTTTTAATTGTCACTCGGTTGTCGCATTTTGACAAATCCTGACACGTCTGCACCTCAAGCACAACTGAGAAACGAAACTCTTTCACGCGCAAGACATATTACCTTTCTCTTTCTGCGCTGTACTGTGCGAAAGTGACGGGCGAAACGATTCGCGAGCATAGTTGTGCTAGACGGGCCGACACCGGCCAAACATCAGCTCAGACTTACCAAATTCGTTTTCTAATAACAAAAGGAAAGGAATAGCAAGCGCCTGATGTGACCGCTTGTGTACAGCTAGCTGGTATCTCAGGATACTAGTTATTATCTTTTTCTTTTCAGTTTTCAAGATAGCTGGGTTGGATGCAGTTACGCCAACGACAATAGAACTGCCCTCGAACTGCCACTCTGCGGCTGTACTGCAATTCATATGCCGCCCACTGTATCGGCCCTACAGGCATTTACTTTGAGGCGTCAATCAAAATAAAACAAGGTAAGAGTAGGTAAACAATACCTAGTACATTATAATAATCGTAATATTCATTATAACAAACAGTCTTTTAAAACGTGTTAACATTTTCTTATTCTACAATAGACTAATATCTTTACATTTATCTTTCATCAATTCAATATTCTTAACATTAATCTTATTTACGGATTGTCGCACGGATGTATTCATCATAGGATCTTTCTTCCCTTGGATAAAATTAGGATAGTCATGACATGTCACGTCGGGAGGTGCCAGGGTTTCCTTCTGATTTAGAATAGGTACCTCCGTTACTATCCTATTAATTTCGTTCACTTCGTTGGGTAAGCTATTGCTAGGTACATCGTTTTCTAGAAAATGGAAGTCATTGTGCATTAGGTACAGAGACTCGAGCGGGAAATTTATATCGTAACGAGACAGGAGCTTGTTGTCGTCCGAATTGTCGTCGATCTCGATCACGTCGTTCTGGGGGTCGTCCGACACCTCGGACAATGTCGGCGCCAGGTCCATGTGCCCGGGGTACTGCTCGCCGATGATATTGTCGATAAGGTACTGATCGATTATAGAAGGATTCGTGGTCGTGTTGTTCAGGGCCATGTTGTAAAACGCGTCAGATTTAACCTCGTTCTTTATCTCCTTGAAGTTTTTGTGAATATCTTCCAAAGGCGGCGACGCCTTGTACTCCCGACTCAGCGACTGGTTGCTCATGATGTTGGCGTTGCACATGCGCTCCAAGCTCGGCGACTGCGTGTTCTGCTTTATAGTAGCTTCGATTTTAATGTAGCTAGGGTCGTTGTTCTGGATTTTTTGAGGCGGCGGAAGGATGATGGAGTTGACGTTGATCTGATTGTTGAAGGTGAACATCTGGTCGCTGTCGCCGGAGTCGACGGGCGGCGCGGCCGGCTCCGGCTGCAGCTGCATGAACTGCGTCGTGATCAGGTTGTTGAACGTGACCGCTCCGAGACCGAAGCGCTCGTTGTCCTCCAGTCGCTTAAACGCCATCTTTTGCTGCGAGTGGAACATGTTCTCCTGATCCGGACCTTTTAATATCAGATTGCTTTTCACTGATATTTTAGGCTTCTTCCTTGGCATTCCATCTGGCTCGTTCAAGATATTAACTGGCGAGTTGCTGGACGACGGGACCGGTAGAATTTGAGTCGGTTTTATGATAGGCCCGGTGACTTTGGTCATTGGCAGCGATATCTTGTGCACAGGATTCAGGGTTATGTTTTGCATGGAGAGTTGCGTTGGAGGCAGTCTGATGGGGAAGTTCGCCATGATGTTGTTGCTCATACTACCGCCCATGACGGGATGGCTGGACACGAGGGAATTGACAGTGCTATTTGGACAAAGAGTTTGTTCCATCTGCACCGGAGCGTTCAAGTACCCGTGTAGATTCGTCTGACTAGCATCGTACGTCAAATTCTGAAGCGTATGCTGCGTCGTATACTGTCTGTCCATCAAAGTATCATTAGAACTCTCAGAGATAAGACAGTCGGAGTTAGTGTCGTCCTTACTAAGGTCAGTTACCACTTGCGCATCAAAATCAGTCTGTTGCTTCTCATTAGAAGACGTCGTACAATAATTCTTTGGAAAATTCTGCGATAAGGTTTCAGACAAACTATCGCAATCGAACACTTCAATCGGAAAATTGTTAACTGTTTTAGGGCTGGACTCTTTCTCCTGTTCGCTGACCGCTTTAGCGGCATCGTCTACTTTCTCGCCGGCTTCGCTCGGCACGTTCCACGCGAGCTTCTTGGACTTAGTCGTCATCTCTATCAGCAACTGAACACCTTCTTTATCCGTGTGTGTAGTGAGATGAGTCAGATACTTGTCCTTGCTGACGGTCTTGAAGGCGCAGTAGGGGCAGCGGTGGACGTCGCTGCAGTTGACGTTGGGATGCTTGGAGATCATGTGGCTGGCGAAGTTGGTGGACTGGATGCAGCTGTAGGGGCAGTACTTGCACTTGTAGACGGCCTCCTTCGTGTGCAGCTTCTTGTGGCGGCGCATGGCGTTGTGGTCGGCGGCGCGGTAGCTGCACTGCTCGCACGAGTACGGCTTGTCGCCTGAAACCACATATACACTAATTCAAAATATAAGTCACTATTTGGCGACGCCAAAAATGTGTCTAATGAGGGTTTTTATAAATAATGACACAAAGGTAAATTAAGAAAGAAACATTGAATGCGATCCACTACAAACTAAGCGGGATTTTAACCCGTGACCTCTGCGTTACCGGCGCATTGCTCTTCCAACTGAGCTATTTGATCGCTACGTCAATCACACCAAATCCTTCAACCCTTAATTCTTTACGCTACTGGAGCGCCCTCTGCGTCATATATGTTTTTGAAAATGCTTATGCGCATTAGCCATACCCTAGGATGTGCGCTTTACATGCACGATCCCCAATCCCCATTGCTTTACAGCAAGTGTGAAGACTGCGAGAGAGATGGCGCTGTTCTAAATATTTGTATAGAATCTTTTTATCGATTCATATTTTTTATGTGGTTATGTGGTCATAAATATTGCCATAAGAAAACTAAGAACTGTCTAATTCTGGTACAGTCAAGTTCATTTACATCTACACACTTACGAGAACAAAAATATCTGAACACGACCCTATTGTCAGGAGCATAAAGTCGTGTAGATGTAAATGAACTCGACTGTACTTTCTCAAAATGATACATTAAATCACAATCTCTGACAGTAAAAATACCTATCTTCAACTCACCAGTATGTGACCTCAGATGCACCTTCATCTCATCCTTCCTGGAAGCGGTGTAATCACAGTGACAGCACTTGAACGGCCGGAGCTTCTCGTGCACCGCCGCTACGTGCAGCTTCAGCCTGCGCTTGGTCAAGAACCGCTGCGGGCAGATGGTGCACTGGTGGGCCAGATCTTCCTTGTGGAATGTCCGGTGTTTCGACAGCTGATTTGCATTCTTAAAAGTTTTTGGGCAGAGGCTGCCTGAAATTAGAAGATGGATGTTTATAGAAGATTGTATGGCAAGCGGCATTACGTCACAAAATGATCATTTGGATGAGTGAATGGTTTTACATTTCACTTCAAATGCAGGATAGTAAAACAGGATTTAAATATTATGTCATAATTCGTAAATGCTCAATGATTTATTAAACTGCTGAAGAAGAGTATTAAATTGAACAAATTATAGAAAAGAGATAAAGCTTTATTTATTTAAACTTAATTGCACAAAATATATGTCAATACAAATAACAGACCTGATGCCAAATGGTATTTTCTACCAGTTAACCACAAAACCAAACAGAGATACTTGAAGATGATAGTGTGGAGTGGAGTAAACTCTTGATTCATTTATTGGCACAGAAGTTGGGTTGCTAATTGTAATGTGCACTAACTTTAGATCAATTTATTTACCTTTAGTAAATTGTATTACAACTGTACTAATTGGATGCAGAAATAAAATCACGGTAATAATGAAGATCATTGAAACTTACATGCATAAGCCTTGACATCCCCATGGCACTTCATATGCTGGTTGTATCTACTCCTCTTGTATGTCTTAAAGCCACATATTTCACAAGTGGGCATCTCCATGTCGATCTCGTGAGCCTTCCAGAGGTGCGTGTGCACCGCCTCCACCTCAGCACTCACCATTGCACACTCCGGACATTTGAATATAGTTTTCAGATGGCACTTTCTGTGATATGCTAGTTTTTCTTCATTTTTCAATCTTATTCTGCAGCCGCCAACCAAACATAACTGCTTGTTAAGTTCAAGTAATGCCTCTGGGTCCTTTTTTTCTTTAATGTCTTTTTTATCATCAGTTTCTTTTCGGGGTGTAGTATTACGAGGTTTGTATTTTCGTTTCCCAGCAGGCCTGCCTAGCTGGTTAATGTTGTCCAAGTTGTCAATGGATTGAGTGATTATGTTCGGGTTATCTATAATCTTCCGTGACTGAATAGATGAAATCAGATCTGGAGTTACACTAGACATTTGCAACACATTGCAAGCCGTTACAGGTGTCACGGTGTTGGTCACATTCACATACTGGGTTGACACTGGGTTTGTGTAAACAATATTTATGCTAGCTTCTTGTATAATCTCTTTAGGGTCAACTGTTTCAAAATTTGGTGTACTCATCTTCTGCAGCTCATCTACAGATATGAAAGCGACACCCTTAGGTAAAGATTCATTACTGGCATTAACAGTATCGGGGACTATTTCGATAATCTGCGGAATTTTAACATCAGGCTCCGGTTGGGGCGTCGGTGGGCTTTGGGTATCTTCTTTCTTCAGTTTGGCATTCTTAAGAGCTAGTTGAACGAGACTTTTGACCATTTTCTTGACGTCTTTGATCCCCATTTTGTGATGGTTTCGCAGGTGATTTCTTAAGGTTTCTTCTGCGTCGAAAATGCTCGAGCAGCCCGGGCAGTTGATCTGGATGTTGTCCGCGAGACCATTGCTCTTGGCGAGCTCGGGGTGCGCCGTGAACAGGTGGAACTTGATGTCGTCCTCGGCGAGGGCCATGTACGGGCACGCCTCGCATTTGAAAAAGGCAGTGGACCCCACGGATTTCTCCTCATATGACATCAGCTTGTCCTTCACCGCTGGTTTGGCGTCATTTGTGGTGGTCTGTGCCCCCTGGTCCACATTCATGATGAAACATTGAGACGACATTGTTACGTACGCTTTAAACTAAGTGATCATTTTGATGTTTATTTATAAGAAAAATTAATAGAAACAGAGAAATCAGAAATCAGCTGTCACTGCTTGCATGCATAAATAAAATAAAACGACCTGTCAAAGTGTCAAACGAAGCCTATGTCAAACTATTTTTTTTATGTGTTCGTTTATCAAAAAATATATATTTTATAACCATTTTTATTTCGTCTTAAAAATATTTATTAAATTAAATTTTAAGATCTACATAAAAAAATACATGTGAAATAACTACATTCTCCAGGGCTATATAGCTCAAATATTTTGTTTGAACATGGTTTGAACGAACGTTCCCGTATTTTTCAATTTCAATTTACGCATTATTATAGAAAAAATATAGAAGACGCATTATGTGACCTTAAAAAAAATGCATAGAAATAATACGTCTACTAAGAAGACATTTATAATTTATTGCATAACATGAGTCGTCGTTTTGTTTCTTTGCTTCTTAAAACACTTAACTAAATATTAAAATATTATGAGTTTGTTTCACGTCTAATAAACGGAACGTACCCTAAACGCTGACGTTTACTTTAGCCGGCGACTGTCAGTTCTCGTGCTTCGTGTAATTTTATCGTAATTAAAAAAAAGCACATCTAAAATGACTGTAAGTATTTCTTACATTAGAATTAGTACTTTCTGAAATAATTACTGTGAAAAGCATAATGTTTACACTTGTTTCTAGTTGGAAATCGAATCCATGGTGCGCTATGCCTCTCCTATCAACCCGGCGATATTCCCGCACCTAACGATGCTTCTGTTGGGCATCGGCATCTTCTTCACGGCGTGGTTCTTCGTGTACGAAGTAACGAGCTCTAAAAGCAACAGGGACTTGTTCAAGGAGCTCCTGCTGTCCCTGGTCGCGGCGCTGTTCTCTGGTTTCGGGATTCTCTTTCTACTGCTGTGGGTGGGCATCTATGTGTGATATACGCCGAGTCCTAGTTGATAAGTAATTGTAATAATATATTCCTGGGAGTTAGACTGGGGCTGAACTGTCATGAGTAATGTTTTATATTTTAAGAATTAAAGTTTATAATATATAAGTATCTAGTTTGTTTAATTTTTTCCCTATCTGTAATTGGATCATTAAAAGCGAAACCCATATTCAAGCAAGACTTAAAATCCAGTGTATTTACCAAACACCTGAAATCAATAGCCATTTCGCTGTTGCACTTACCAAAACTGATGCATTTTGCATTTTAAACACTGACTAACCATCCTAGACAACATATCAAAAATTTAATACTACCAGATCGTTTGTAAGGTCACCCATAGTACTTTAGTCTCTATTCACCGAACTATAAGATAGTAGGTATCTATCAAGTATCTATAGTTACATTAAATATGGTAAACAAAACAAACAAATCAATCAACCTTTAGTGTCTATTCTAATTATATTTATATTTTAGTTGTTTATTATAGTTCGTTTTCTATTGGGAAACAGTATGACACTTTGGAGTACATTTATTAATTTAGAAAATTGATTTTTTCATGACTTCAAGGGATTGTAGACTTGAGTATATGGTTTAAATTTCAACTTGATATCTCAACGCGTTCCCGAGATACAAAAACGGAAACCTTATATAATTACTTTGTTTTCCTTCGGTCCGTACGTGTGTCAAAACCCTTATCTCGGGAACGCGTCGAGATATCAAGTTGAAATTTAAACCATATACTCAAGTCTACAATCCCTTGAAGTCATGAAAAAATCAATTTTCTAAATTAATAAAAAAAAAAGATACGGTCGTATATTTATATTTCGCCACTCTCAAGAGAATCAAAGTATATAGGGTACTTTCCGTTGACCTAGAACTATGAAATTTAGCAACTAATGTCATCTTATACCACCAGTACAGGTAATTATCTGAAAACTATACATTTCTAATTAAAACATAAAAAAATGTGCTTTCAAAAGTTATATGAGGACTACCCGTTTGGATTAAGTTTACACCTCATTTGTATGCAGGGCCATACGTACCAGGTGCAAACTTAACTTAACCGGGTCCTACCAGTTAAGATGGGATGAGAAAGGTTAAAATTTGTAGGGAACGCTCGATGCGCGAGTTCGACTCGCACTTGACTGGGATTTTTTGTTAGTAATACTTATTTTACTTTAGTATCCGGGTCTTTTTGCCGTTCCCTACGCTGCGCTGACGAACGTTGCAGTATTTTCAATATTTTATTTTTCATTGAAAATAGACAAATTTATATTTATTGTTAATGTTTTTAGAATTTGTATAAAATTGGCTTTTGAATAGTATTTTTTATATACCAAGTTTAATACAAAAAATATGAAAATATAAGGGTTTGTTTACATTTTGTTAGTACTGAAAGTTTGTTATTTTAAGGATTGCGTCATATCTTGCTACGGGACCCTAAAAAACTGGCACAGGTAATGAATCGGGCATCATCTAATTACCGGATAACGCCACCAAACTTGACTTAAAGGTTTAAACTAATCCGCCAGATTTTTTTTCTGAACGACGGGAGCACTGTATTTTGAACCCCCCCTCCCCCCTTCTGACGCGGTGTACAGTCTGGATACCGGGTGTTTTGGGCTCAGGTAGACGTGTATAATACCCGTGCCAAATGGCATTGCTGTACTCAAAATTGTATACCTCTCCATACAAGCATTCCCAATCGAAAACGGACTATTAGGTATTTAGTTTAAGTAATAAGTAAGTTTTTTTAAAATAAGTATTTGTGTTGTTTTGTGTTATTAGACTTTTATGAAACAAATAAATACTTTGATTAGGTACTCATTAGTCTTATACACTGAACTTAATCACATTTATTTTAGTAATAACATTTCAGCACAACAACACATCAGTACCTAGCAGTGACATCTAGTGGTGTGCAAAATAGTTACAATAACTGTTATTAAAAATAGCTTTGCAGAGACATCTAGCGGGGAAAATTATAGTAATTAATGATTACTTTATCAGCTGTTAGATGGCGCCAATATCAATATCTAAGGTGTGACATCTAGCGGTGAATAGAATAGTTATAATCTATGCCTAATTGGCTGTTAGATGGCGTTAATATCAATATCTTAGTAGTGCCATCTAGCGATGAATATAATAGTTATAATCGTTGTCTAATTGGCTGTTAGATGGCGTTAATATCAATATATTAGTAGTGACAAAAAGAAAAGTTAAAAAAGTTAAAGTCTCAAAATAAAAAAGAAACCAGGGTTCAAACCTCGGTGCCGTTAAATATAGTAAAAAAATCTGTTCAACTAAAAAATGCAAAAAGATGGTCAAAAAATATGTATATCGGGCTATACATCCAGACATTAAGGGTTAACTCATCGGTCGTTAGATGGCGTTTATTTATTTAAATTAAACCAAGGTACTGTGAACTACAAAATTAAGTAAAAAAAAACTTTAATCTAGTTTGATTTAGGGGACATAACAGCGTGGCTTCGTTGCGTTCGTCTGATCTGTATGTTTATGCATGGTGCGCGAATGAACGAATAATAAAGTTACGATTATTATAAGATATTAAGGGAGGTTTTTTTTATAGGCATGAGGGAGGTTATTGCTGCCTATAAACATCATTTCAATATATATTTTTAATTTCATCCATCCTCCATTATGTAGGTATCGCCAGGCACAACAAACAACACAAACAAAACAAAATGTAGAATGGATGAAACTTTTGTCACATTACAGACAAACGCTCGCGGTGAGATACCCTCTTACTATTATTATTAAATACCTAAGAATATTTCTCACAAGCTCGAATCGGGGCGCGTTGGCGTCATTTCGTATCGGATGCCAAGATCCACTTCACGTAAGTAAAGTGCGCTTACCTACTTACTTAGCGGAGCACCTAAGTACGTAAGTAATTTAGAATACATAACAGCAGATTCAATTCTCATAAGGTTCGACAGAGCAAAAGCGGGTTACCTAAATAATTCTTATTCGAAAAAAAGAAATGAAAAGGATGGTTAAAGTGTATACTGTGGGCGCGTTGCCCATTTAACGTTCAACATGGTTCAACGCATGTTAGTAAAACGCGCGATTAGAGCTTATCACATGAAAGTACCCTAAGGAGGGAAAAAACATGAAGAACGGTTTATATTTTAAGGCCAACAGAATTTCACATGACGGCAAACGCTCGCCTCTTTGTAAATGACTGAAGTTTTCCACTCTAAAGTCTCTGCTTGAACAGCAACACGTTTTTCCTCTTAAGTACCTACCTACCTGCTTAATTTGCACCTAATCGATACTACCAACATCATTATTGCATCTTCCTTCCTTAACAGAAATGGGCGTTAAACAGAAATCGGCGTCAAGTATATTAGGCCCGCGCGACTCGCGTCAGCGCTACGCAAATGATGACGATGACAAAATTGATTTACTCCCGGATATATCGAAACAAGAACAACCGATTGGTAGGCAAACATCAAACAGTTATTAAAACTACGCAGCAATACTTGAACACAGAAGGTCAGAAATCCGCAAACCCGATGTGACGGTCGCGTTTGTTGCGGGATAAGTAGGTACCTAAATACTTAGTCGAGTTTTTTATCACAAAATGTAATTAAGATAAGGTCGAGCCCGAGGGACCGAAGAGCTGGCAGCTTCCTCACACAACGTATCAGCATAGCTGTTCAACGAGGTGCTTGGCACGAGAGTGTAAATTTTACTAAATTTGTTTTAGTTTATTATAATATTAGCTTTTTTGTACATAGTTTGCTATTTAGATATTAACCATACACACTGTACTAGTGTATCATACACACGAGTACATTCATTCACTCACCAAGTCACCATACATTAGTTGCCACTAATTCTGAATGACCGATGATAGGAACATCAAGGCAAAACCAGCCATTGATCAAATGATCACGATCCTCAGTAATGAGGGACCGATTGACGAGAGATAAAGTATTAGACAGTAGACATTTATGTAGTTACCAAGCATAGAGCCAGAGCATGTTTTTTTCTGAGCTTCAGGTGTATGTTTTCGATGCAACCAATCGGTTTAGCGTTTCCCGTTTACTGCCGCAATTGCATTCGAGACGTTTTTTGCGTTAAAAGTAAAGTAATACCAGAGCCTCTGAGTGCCGGTACTTTAGGGTGTGGGATGTCTTATCAATTGATATGCCGTAACATGTGTTTTACATATTTAGTTATGTATTGGAACGGGTTTAGAACTCATGGTAGTTATAAAAAATTATTAAGTATACTGAGATGGGCAGGAGTCACCTCATCGACCCGTCATTAGTGGCGCGTCGACACACCATCCTTGGCTCCACTCGTTTGACTAGAATAATACATATTTTAACGTGTTCTGTTCTGCGTGTTTACGAACAAGCACGTAAACACATGACTTTTGACATCGAAGGCATCGCCGTATTCTTTCGAAAACGCACATAGAACCTATGTAGTTATATATGTATTTTATCTAAATGTCTTGTAATAAGTATTTTAATTATATTATGTAATTCGGCTAGATGGACAAAAAGTGTGACAGCATGGAAGGGTTCAGTAGGAAAAAGATAAAAGGGAAGACCACGCAAGAGGATGGGAGGACGAAATAGTTAAGACAGCCGGTCCAAACTGGATGCAATTAGCACAGTCCAGAGAAGAATGGCTAGCTTTGGCGGAGGCCTTTACCTGCAGAGGGGTTCTCGCAGACAACCGAAAAAAGAAAAATATTGTAAATAACTTTTATATTTTATGTATAAAGAAAAAAAAAAGAAAAGCACTGTACACTGAAATTCTGTGAGAAATATAGGCTTTTTGATTTTTTATTTTATTTTATTTATTTAATTTGGCTAGATGCACCGCTTCCAATTTTTCCATATTGCCCTAAGGTTTACTTTTAAAGCTGTCTGTTTGTGGAAATTCTTGCCTGGGAGCTTCATCATAAATCATAAACTTAAGAGCTAGGCTCTTGTCGGTGGAGCAATTTCCAATTTTCTCTATCTTGAGCTCTCTCCTTCTTTCTTGAGCCTGGGAGCTTAAGGCGCGCTAAATCTCTTGCTTCTTTCAAAACTCACCTGAAAGAGCATTATCTATCCCTTTCATAATTCGTATTTTATTCAAATGGTCCTATTATCTTTTGGCTGAATGTATTTATGTATTTATTGTTTTTTATATTTATGTATTTCGTCGGTGAGATTTGCCAATTCCGATATGTGTAAAATTTTAATTTATAGAAATAATACCTTATGTGCAATTACTAAGACATTCATTTTATTAAAACAATTGATGCACATAGCGGAATTGGCAATCTCACCGACGAAAATATACTAATGAATTTTTAATTCTAACATGAAATAAATTATTATTTCTATATATATTTTTTTTATGAATTCTATTTTGTTTATTATATTTATGTATTTATTAGTTTTTTTATGTACATATTATTATTATTTCCCGATTTTTGCACCGCCTAATAACAAAATATATATTTTTTAAGTTTCCTCACTACCCAAATGTTGTCTGGAAGAGATCGCTCTTTAGCGATAAAACCGCATGTTGTTTACCTCTAATTGTAATTTCTTGCATTGTATTTCTCCTGTATGTTTTATGAGGTGTGCAATAAAGAGTACTTGTATTGTATTGTTTACTGGTAGAGAATGCATCATGTCACTATCTACCTTATGGTACGGTAAGCTTTTCTTTTGTAGGTACAATAAATGTAGATTAAGGAAATAAATACATTATCTATTTCAGGAAAAATGTTAGCAGCGCGATGCAGGATTTTTAGGACTAGCCATACTGCGCCAGCTGCTGGTAAAAAGTTCTTATTTGTTCGCTCATCGCGCCGAAACGCCTAGATGGATTCTAACCGATTTTAATGTAGGGACGGGACAGCTGGACATCCAAAGATGGTTATAGAACTGAGCTATGATAAAGGAGAAACAACCGGCCAAGAGCATGTCGGGCCACGCTCAGTGTAGGGTTCCTTAGTTGCTCATCCTTCACAATAAACTGCTCTTTTAAGCCCGAGGTTTAAGTTAAGAAAGATTTTAAGCTCTATAAAAAGGTCGTAAACGCACTAGAAACTGTAATCACTTATTACCTTCTGGAAGTCAACTTACGACCTTTTAAAGAAAAAATATGAAATTTGGCGATAACTCAAAAACGGCTCAACCGATTTTGTTCAGTATAGTTTTCATTGAAAGTACTTATAAGGCCTTATTAACATGATTTTTTCCGATTTTTTTTGACCCGTGGTTGAAAAGTTAGAGGGGGGGGACACAATTTTTTTTGTTTTTGGAGCGAATATTTACAAAACTGCTGACTTTATCAAAAAATAATGTTTGAAGACCCCTATTATTTTTACAAGAATAGACACCCCACACACCAGTGTTGAAAAGAAAAAAAAAATTTCACCCCCACTTTAGGTGTTCGAGAGGTACCCGAAAAAAAATTTTTTTTTTATTTTATTTTACCGTTGTTTCGGCGTTATACATACACATACTCATACCAAATTTCAGCTTTCTAGTACTAATGATCACGGAGCTAAGCCGCGGACGGAGGGACGGACGGACGGACAGACGGACATGGCGAAACTATAAGGGTTCCTAGTTGACTACGGAACCCTAAAAAATGATGCCCTCACGTAAACTAGAATATAATAATATATAATATCGAACAAAAATTTGCGCGGCATCATTTTTCATAGTAAAAGTTGAGTGGTTTGGCACCGACTTCAAAAAGTGATTCAAATGTAATCTGTACATGAACGGGTTATTTTCGGCTTTTCAGTTATTTTGAAGTCGGTTCTTTTAAAAAAAAAAAAAAATGTATTTTAAACACTCACTAACCATCCTAGACAACATATTATCAAAAATTCAAAACTTCTGGACCGTTTGTAAGGTCAAACTCCTTAATTCACTGAATTATTATACAATGGATACAATGCGTCACTGCGATTCCATACCGTCTCCGTATTTTAAGCAGCGGTGTGGAGGGCATGCGTTAAAAACGGTACGGATACGATGCGTCACTGCGATTCCGTACCGACACCGTATTTTAAGCGGCGGTGTGGTCGCACCTTAACACAACAGTGCTTTCCTACCCCCTCCACGGTAGCGTTAAACGTTTAACGCAACCTTGTTGGAAGTCGCATTAGAAGTTTCACTTCAAAACGGTTATTTTAATGTATCTCACGTTGTGTTGTCTCTTTGATGTTTGAGGTGTGCAATAAAGAGTAAGTATTTGTAAGTATTTTTTATGTGTAAAAGGTTTACATTCTCGTACAAATTATCAGGAATGAAAGAACTCAATAATATGAGTTCGAAACGTGTCGGACTGTTCCTGTCAATTTTCACGTGAGTGGAAACCGTTTTTATAATTATTAAGGAAATCAATATTTTTATCAAGAAGGATTCGTGGAATCATCGTCATAATCATAATCTACAATTACAATCTACAGTTTATGCAACTAGCACTATAATGCGATCTCTATCACCAACTTGACCGCGAGTGTGACGTCACGAGGGACCTCGCCGGGCACGCAATCATAATCACCCCAGAAACGACCAGCTTCCTATACTTTAATGGTGCTTTATCTGTAAATGTCTCACTAACTTCATTAATTTACCTAAGTACTTAGGTACAGCTCTAACGTTTGTAAGAAAATACATCGTCATTAGGATTCATAGCGTGGAAGTTTTAATAATCTGCGGCAATCTACCAATCTGCGTAAATTTGCTTCCTGAGTCGATATATTTAATTATGATCCTGCTAAACTGTTAAAATGCCTTATGGCATTTACATATGGCATCAAAATGTGTAGGTACCTTCGTATTGTTCAATTAGTTTAAATAAATCCTACATAGAAAACTATCGTGACTCGTGAATAATATATATACTCTCCAAGCCGTGTTCGGCTACAGCGACTACTTTCCTACAAATTATGAGAGCGACGCTGGTGAGCTCTCTGGTGGCTGACATAGCCGATTTTAGCCGTGAACGTGCGACCACATTCACTGCATGTCAGCACAACACCCCTCCGACACAATTATATTGTATGGCCGCTGGTGGTCGGGCCTTGAGCTCGTCGCGCTTAGAATCGAGCTCATTACGTCGTCCCGATTCAAATTCACGCACCTGCGTGTTCACAGTGTGCCTCCATTGTGACCGGCCTTCTGCTAAAGTCTCCCATTTAGACGGGTCGATGTTAGCCCTCTTCATGTGACGCTTCAGCACATCTTTATACCGCAGGATTTGGCCACCTTGCTTTCGCTTGCCATTCTCCAATTCGCAGTAAAAGATGCGATTTGCGACTCTCTCGTCTGACATACGGGAGACATGTCCACACCACCGCAGCTGTCTTCTCATTAGATAAGCCTCGATTCCGGCGACATTGGCTCGTCTAAGGATCTCCGTGTTCCTAACACGGTCAGACCAATGAACGCCCATAATGTCGCGAAGGCATCTCAGATGGAAATGATCCAATGAGCGAATATGCTTGCGGTATAGGCACCATGTCTCGGAAGCGTACAAGAGATTTGGCAGAACGATTGCCATGTATACAGCTACCTTAGTAGGGAGCTTTATGTCGTGCGAGCGGAACACCTTGGAACGAAGTTTGCCGAAAGCTGCTGCAGCGGCTCCAATTCTGCAGTTGACTTCGTTATCAAGATTACACTTAGCTGTCATCGTGCTGCCCAGGTATTTGAACTGCTCTACTTGCTTAAGTGAGTCTTCGCCGAGTTTAATGTCTATTCGCGGACTACCTATTATGTCTAAGGCCATGACTTCAGTTTTTCGGACATTGATTTTAGGCCAAATCTTTGACATGATTCATTAAGACTCAACATAAGCTGCTGTAGAGCACCTGGGGACTCCGTCACAAAACACAAGTCATCTGCATACATCATCTCTGTTATTGTAATGTGTGAACTTTTGTGCATGCTTTAAGTCTCGCTAAATTAAAAATGCCACCATCGGTGCGATATCGAATACGGATGCCTTCGGAGAGAGTTTGCAGTGCTTCCCTAACCACAACTGAAAAGTACAGGGCAAACAGAGTGGGCGCTAGCACACAGCCCTGCTTCACACCACAACTAACAGTGAAAAACTCTGATTGTTCGCCCTTGACTCTTACGCAACATTGCATGTTATCATGCAGTAGTCGGATCATCCTGACAAACTTCTCTGTGCAACCCAGTTTCGCCAGAACCAATACAACCACAATGCTTCACGAGGCACGCTGTCGAAGGTTTTTTCTAGGTCAACAAAACAAAGGTACATTGGTTGACCTTGCTCCCTACTTTTCTCTTGAAGTTGGCGTACAGAGAAAATTGCCTTTACTACTTTAATACATTTTTATTGAATATTTTATTTAAAAAATACTATACAATTTGTTTATGATTAATTATTATTAGAAAATTATTTGATTATTGAATTAGAGAATAAAATAAATTTTGAATGAATTAAATTGAAATTATGTTTGTTTATCAGAAAAAGGGTTAAAATTATAAAAAATTTAAACGTTTCGGAACGGCACCTTGACTGTTCTTCGGTGTTTTACAATACAATACAATACAATAATTCTTTATTGCACACCAACAAGAAAAATGTTACAATTGAAACCTTAATGTGTTTTATGGTTGGTCACCATTCATCTTGAGAACCACCTGCAACCAAAACAATACTAAGGTACTAATTACGATTTATGACTCAAATTAACCAACTTCTAATAAGAAAGACAGTGGATTAATTTCCTTACAGATAACTAATATTCTGGTTCCTTATGAAGAGCAAAAATTAAGAGGCCTTATTCCTTTTAAAATGCTGATTGTTTTAGAAATTTTTCTCTATTATCAAACATGTTTCTTAACATATTATTGATGTTACTACCTAGAACTCGGGGAAAATTATTATTTACTTCAAAATTTTGGTTGAAAATATCAATATATTTGTCATTCCTTTTAAAATTTATTTTTTCCTATTATAAGGCCTCTTAACGAATTATTATTCTTCTTCAAAGTTAACCGGTTATCATTTATCAAAAATTGCTTATCTACGGGCGCTTACAGGGTAGAAGCATTTCGGCCCCAAAACAGCAAACCTCGAACTACATAATATTCTAATATTATCATCGTGTTCTAATCTAAGGGCCTAAATATCAGTGTTAGGCTCAAAACATAATCTCGAGACACGACATCGCATCACGGTACGACACAACATCGTGCCACTATGCCAGACATCGTGTCATGGAAATAAAGAAACCCAAAATCAACTTTATCTATGTAACTACTAGATTCAAAATTAAAAATACAGTTTCGTCACATCGTGGCACGATGTCGCGTTGTACTGTACCACGATGTGAAATCTTGTAAGTGTTTTGGCTCTTATCACTTGTCGTAGCAAAATACTGAGCAGTGATGTGCACCTTACAGCACTATATTTCATTTTATATTATACATAGTTTTTTTTCCCTTATCTTCATTCAAAAACTCCAGAAAAATGTTTCATCAGCCACCATGATATCATATCACAATTTACCATATATATATATATATATATATATATATATATATATATGTTTTTCCCATATGGTCGTTCGAACCTGGTTATTGTTCAGGTGTAAACTGGTTTTAGAGGTTAATTAGAATAAATTCCAGTTCCGATCAAACCAGAATGACGCGTATACACAATTCACACGGAATTTTGTTTAGATCGCGGATGTGTGACCTGTGACTGTGTGTGCGTCGACGTGCGTAAATGGAGATTTTTTTATTAAGGTGCTATATACAGTAGAATATTGATTGAAAAGTGTACTTTTGATTACAATTTCGAGACAAATTGGTGTGCATTAATAAGATTAATTAATTATCAGGTATTGAACAACAATAAGATCGTTATTCCAGTAAATTTTTTGTCGGTATATTTAGGTAGGTAGGTACCTACGTTGGTATGATAATTTCTGAAAAATAAAATGTTTAAATATTAAATATCGAAGAAACAATTTAATAAAACTGGATGAATTATGCTAATAAATAAAAAAAACACTGAATTATGCTACTATTTCGAATGTTTATGTTTATACCTACCTACTCCCAAACAGCTATAGGTATATTTCGATTTTTGTCACGTCGATCTTAAATGTTAATTGATAATAAAAAAACCATTTGTAAAACCCCAGAATCCCCCACAGGAAATTTTAAGAAATTACTAAGATTCGTCCAGTTTCGCAATTTTGGAAACTTTCCGTCGACACTTTTGAAGTACTTAAACAAAATGGACTTTATCGTTTTAACAATTGCTTGTATTAGGCCTGCTGGAGCTGACATGCTCATCGTAATGATCACAGTTAAACTCAATTGCATATCACATTACCTACATAATTTTTATGGAATTATCGGAAGGTATACATGTGACGCCCTGCAAGGATACGGCAACACAAGAGAACTTGTTTTTAGGGTTCCGTAGTGTTTTTTTAATATACACAACAATTTCAATACCTATTAAGCTCCATAAATTCCATAATTTAAAAAAACAATTGCTGATCTCTTGTTCGCTTCGGTTCAACGGCTGCGCGTGAGATGATCACGAGCGTATCTAATGCGTCAACAGCTACTACGACTCGACGAGTTCGGAGCCGCCCTACCCTTAACAGTGATGTCACGCAGGTAACTACCAAATATGTAAGTCATCGTCACAAACCATAACACGCAGCGCGCGCGGCGGTCGCGCGGGAACTTGGAAAACTTTCGGACAACTTCGGAAAACCCAGGAAATATATTTTCGGAAAAGGACGGGAAATTCGCGGAGTGACAGTTGACAGTATGAGGACACAAGTTGTTTATGAAAGTTGGATACCTTTTTTATACATTTCTGATTATTTAAAACAGTGATTGTGCTTGTTAGAAAAATCAGAAGTACTTGCAAGGATTTTGTATTTTAACAATACGAGGTAATTAGATAATTTGTCATCAGAAAAAATGCTTATTTTTATTTTTAATAAGGGGGGTGGAAGGCTAATACACAATTAAATAATACGTAAGCGATAAGACCGCTCAGCTTATTACATACTAGTCTGGCTCAGCTCAGAGACCCAAAGAGGATCTTGGCCTCTGACACAAGAGAACGCCGCTCTTCTCCGTTTTGCGCCTTTTACTGCCAGTTAGGAATAATATTTAGGGCGCACACAGATCCTTCTGAATTTCGTTCGGCCGCTCGGCTTATTATTTAATTGTACTTACCTGTAATCTTGATACCTGTTTTGTATTTCTCTCTTGCTAATTTGTGTTTGTAATCTCTTCATTCATTTTATTAATACCTATACTAATTCTATTGCTTTGATTAGTCATAAAATACTAATCAAAGCATTTTTTCGTGGAAATGGCGAACCCATCAAAAACATTACATGTAAAAAAATGCAAGTCTCGCAACTTTCTACCGAAAAAAGTTGTGAGATACAATATAAAACCAAGTCGGTTAATTTATTCGGTAACTATCAAAGTGACCCTTCGCCTATATGACAACTTTGACTTACATTTTCACCGGATTACATAACTAAAAACATATTACCATGACCGTTGTAGTGCTCGCATTAATATTAAACATATTTATCTTTATAATAAATGTAATGACTTGGCCATCACACGACAACATATTTAAGTATATAAGAATACGAGTAAATCTCCTTTTATTAAAGTGATTATTATATTTTTTGCTTTATTTATCCATACCAATAGATTATAAATTAGATAGTATGGTAATTTCATTCGGTATGGAGCGGTGCTTATCCAGTTCTTTTCAGCTGTTTTTACTATCTCGTCTGCCCATATTTTCTTCTGCCGTTCTCTTTTGACGGTCGGGTCAGGTCCATCTTTTATTTAAGGACGGCCAAGATGAAACAATGAGTAGGAATTTACGTTTGAATGCGTGACATTCAAAGCATTAATAAAATTTGGTACATTTTATTATCATTATAATGTAGAGTATATTATCGTGTGCGATGGCCAAGTCATTACATTTATTATAAAGATAAATATGTTTAATATTAATGCGAGCACTACAACGGTCATGGTAATATGTTTTTAGTTATGTAATCCGGTGAAAATGTAAGTCAAAGTTGTCATTTACTTAGGTGAAGGGTCACTTTGATAGTTATCGAATAAATTAACCGACTTGGTTTTATATTGTATA
The DNA here is from genome assembly GCA_932273695.1 of Apotomis betuletana. Taxonomy (NCBI): domain Eukaryota; kingdom Metazoa; phylum Arthropoda; class Insecta; order Lepidoptera; family Tortricidae; genus Apotomis; species Apotomis betuletana. The sequence goes on along the minus strand of OW026300.1, from coordinate 35,320,326 downwards.
TCACATGTTTTTTCGGTAGAAAGTTGCGAGACTTGCATTTTTTTACATGTAATGTTTTTGATGGGATCTCATTGTAAGTGGTCCTCCTTATTTTTCCTTTAGGGACTACTACCTGTGTATCCACAACTGTCTTTCTTAAAGCCCACTCTCTGTCTCTGTGGGCTTTTCTCGAAAGTTTTGATGAAGCGTAAATACTTCTTAGTTTATTATACTCCGAAATTGCGGCGTTTTGCACTTTAACACTACCGAAGTTGACATTAACTATATGTAAACCACACAGACTTGTCACTCCCTCTCATGATCCATAATGACTCCTCTCATTATACATAATGATCCTTCTCATGATTCCTCTCATGGCGATGGTGATGATGAGGGTGGTGATGATGGCGGCGATGATGGTGGTAGTGGTAATGGTAGTGGTTATTGTGTTGGGGATGTGGTTGTGGTAATGGTCGTAGTGGTAATGTGGTGAGGATGTCGATTTTATAATCATCGTTATCACCATCACCACAAGCATTGTCATCACAATCGTCATCATCATTCATCACCACTATGACCATCACCATCCGAATCAACACCCCCATAATTATACCTAATCACCATCATCGGCATCATCATCGTCATCATCATCGTCATCGTCATAATCATAATCATCACAACAACACCATCATCATCATCATCATCACCAATCACCACCACCACCATCATCATCATCATCATCACCAACACCTCCCTCACCACCACCAGTCACCACCATCTAAATTACCACCAATATCCCCATCATCACCACCAGTCACCTCCACTCCACCATCATCATCATCACCAACAGTCACCACCATGGTCGTCATCATAATCATCATCATCACCAATACCACTTTCATCAGAATCAGTCAACACCACCATCATCATCACTATCATCACCAACACGTCCATCACTACCACCAGTCACCACTTCAACAACACTATCGCATCACCACCACCAGTCACCATCATCATCTAAACAATCCAACACCCTCATTACCAACACCAGTCCCTAGCTTCATCATCATCATCAGCACCGCCACCAGTTACCACCATCATCATCATCGTTACTATCACGATTCCAACTCACTGCCTCTGCGGGGTGAGGTAACTCAATTCGGTGTCCATTCTGTATGTATTAATATTCTGTGCCTGAGGTCTTAGTATCTAAACCGAAGGTTATATGAACCGCAAAGTTAACTTTGTAATCGTGTATTTTTATAGGGTTCATAAGGAAATACAAATTTATCTATGCAGCTCGCATAACTGGAAAACTACATGGAAATTTTGTAATGTTTAGGTTTTTTAATGATTTGTACACCAAACCGTAATAGAGCTCGAAATTTCAAGCTTGTGTGTCTGCTAGAAGTAACTTAGAATTTGTATGATCATATGTAAGTGGGTCAGTGAATCAGTGAGTGACAAAATTAAGGAACTTTGACTGGCAATCATTTCTAAACTACTGGTTCAAATTGAATGTAATTTGGAACATGCTTAGGTGATATCACGTTCTCCTGGTAATTAAAAATTCAGGCTTCTAGCTTTGTCCATAATGAAATACAGGGGGTCTGAAAATGGTCTGAATGGCTTCGAGAAAAGGATTTTACGGCGTGCCGGCAAGCGCGTTTGCTCGACTTGGCGGGGGCACTGCCCTGCCCCCAGATATAAGGAACCATTTTGTCGGTTTTCAGAAGAAGAATCTATCTTTAAAAGGTTTCCATAACAAAATGACAAAAAAGGTAGATATACCCAAGTCCGGCCATTGTGCTTTCGATAGACAGCATTATAATTTAGTTAGATTTAAGTTTGTAATGCACGGTACGGTATATTCAGTATCAAAATCAAATGGGTGGTTCTACTCACAAGGGAATTTTCCGCGGCTCACCTTATTTTGTATAGTTTTTGTAGGCAAATTATATTGATTTACGATCGAAACTGTACAACTAAATGGTTTCTAGTATGACACTGAAAATTAGCTAAGCCCTAAATATATATCTCTCAAAAATTGTACTTTAAAGTGCCAAATTCTCAGTCTCCAGGCATGTCTCTCGGACGAAATGAAAGCTTAATGCCTGCATCATAACTGCATTTTGCATTCATAGGTCGTAAATTCGTTGCATTAGAATACAGAACTGCATGATTTCAATATTAAATGTTGCATTGACGTAGTTATTGGCTAAAAACTTACAATAATCTCAGTATCCTGTCCTCAGTCTCCTGGGCCCATATATTGTTTAAATGGTCATAAATTTGGTATATTTTATTTTTTGACTGGCCCGTTTGAGATCAGTAAGGGTCTTATCACACTTGCGATTTGCGAGCGTATTTTCTATACAAATAGGCGACGCGGCGAACACGCTGCGCGATCGCCTTCATACAAAATACGCTCGCAAATCGCAAGTGTGATAAGGCTCTAAAAGAACGACCTCCGCTAGGCGTTCAGCTACTTTTCTGACCTTAGATGCTAAAAAAATGGTGTGCCGCAAATCACTTCATTTTCGTCCCTCCTGAGTAGAACCACCCAAATAAAAGTTGATTAAATAAAGGTAGTATAGTCAACATCATAATATTAGGTAGTTAGTAGCAGCCAAAGTTGCTAAATATATTAGAACATATCTCTATTTACTATATAGCAATAGGAACGTGTTACGATATATTTGGCCACTTTAAATACCTACTGTGCTACTACTATATCATCCCGAAGTGTAACTACGCGTACGCGAAAGGCACAGGCGGGGTCTATGGTCTATCTACATAGTAATGTGATGTTTTCGCCACACCTGTTTGAAACGAGCATAGAGATGTACCGGCGAGAACGTTTCCATTTCCCAAAATTCCGTCTCAGAGTATTATTTCCGGAAATTATCCATCGTTCTTTGATAATATTTTTTAATTGAAAAAAATATATTTATGAATTTGTATACACATATCTTAGGTGATTTTGTTGATTTTGATAGGGTTCTGTAGTCTGAAAGCAACTTATTCGCGATGTCCATCCGTCTGTCCGCAGCTGAGCGCTGAGACTGTAAGTACTAAAAGTCTGCAATTTGGCATACATATACCATATAATGGCATATTTAAAAAGATTCAATTGGCACATAAATGCTGCATAAATCTTCTAGAGTAAAAAATATAAAATTTTAAAGCTGGCATAACCGCGTCTATTTTCACTTTTAAATATAAGATATATTCGTATTGTACATACTTCTGACAGTTTTCTTTGGAAAAGGGTAATTATTTCAGGAAAAGCCGTACAATATCATCCGTTGGAAAAAATGCTTTATCTCTCATCACGCCGAAACGGCTGAACAGATTTTAACCAGAGGTACCGGGTTCGATTCCCGGTCCCTTCCACCAGGTAGCTCCTTTTTCAATTTTTCTTTAAGCTTTGATCTTTGTATTCATAGTTTAAGATTTTAACCACTTTCGGTACAGTAGTAGCTGGACATCCAAACATAGTTATTAGTTATTAAAGGTCTATGGTAAAGATTTACTCGGATGAAGATGAACTTCTAGTAGCCCCACATTCTCATGACGATGATATTGTGTCGTTGGACAACAAATCTTAATAGTAGCCATTGATTGGTTCAATTGGTTGGAATGTTATTAGAAATATGTCACTTCATTATTCATGTAGGTACCTATGCTGTTACTGTTTTTTTTTTTATAAAAATAAGTAGAACAGACTTCAAAATAAATTAAACAGCCAAAATTAAAAGCTTGGCATCGACTTCAAAGGGTGTATCAAGTGTAATCTGTACAAGAACGGGTTATTTCCGATTTTTAATTTTATTTTGAAGTCGGTTCTTTTATTTATTTTATTTTACTTATAAAGTGATTTAAATTCAATACAATACTATAGAATAGACGGGTGATCGGGGAGGTCTTGTTTGCATGCATCTCGTTGGAATTATCCCCTAACTCCTAACCGTTAAGGAGTTATGCCTTCCATCATAAGCTCAGCATCATGAGACGATGATTGAACTTTAGAAAATATATGAAAAACATTATTAGTGTGTGTCACATTTGATTGACTCGATTTCTCTGGGAGCCCAATCATCAGATCCTGACTTGGCGATGATGGGACCACCTCAGGGTCATACTAAAAATAATACAACTACCGGTCTTAACCTACGCTATAATATAGAATTATCCCCTAACTCCTAACCATTAAGGAGATACATCTCCTGATTTGAGGTACACCTTCCATCATCAGTTCAGCATAATGAGATGATGACTACCAGACGCAAGTATGTGAATAACTTTATAAAATAGATGAAAAACATTGCTAGTGTTTAAAACATTTGAGGGTTGCCCTCGATGTCCCTAAGACCCCATCATCAGATCCCGACATGGTGACAATGGGACGACCTCAGGTACTCTTTCAAATAAAAAAAGAAGTTTAAGAACCCGTTCACATTTTGCGGAGAAATCGGTGGACATTCGTAAAAAATACATACCTACAGTGAAATATACATCCTCCTTGTTGGAAGTCGGTTTAAAATGTACCGAGACATCCGAGATGAGATGAGATGACAGACGTCTTACGCACAATCGTATGTAAAAACTACTATATTGATTTTAGTGATTCTGGCTTTCGGCGTAGAAGTAAAGATGCAGTGACGCGTATTTTGCGGAAGAAGGTGACTTAGCGAAACCGCTTTTTGAGAGATGCCGTAAATGTGTACGATCAAAGAAAATCATGAAAGTAATATCTTAAAATTTACCTTATTTAAATACTCAGATAAGTGCCAATTTTAAAACAAAAAGAATCGTAACTTTCCTATATGCAACGCCATAGACCCAATTTTTTAAATACGGAAATAAAACTATATACGTGAATCGAACTCGTAATTAACCTGCTTTTCTGTGAATTGAAAAACAACCACATGTCTGAAGCTGAACTACAAATGATTTTTCACTTCTCCTGCTCAAAAAGTACGTTATTGTAGCTTCGTGACGCGGGGCTAAAACGGTAGGCACTAGCTTGTACTATTATTTATTCTGTGGCACTAGGTACTATTAGCCCCTATATATAATAATTTCTATGAAAATGCAAAATAAATCTTGTTAGCGCTATAGATAAGATACCATATTAAAAATCTCTCATATTGTTCGCCTCGTCCAAATAATCACTTCCTGTCACAATGGTTATTTTAACCCCTCATCAAACAATCTTTAAGTAAACGTATTTTTTTTATTAAGTTAATTAATATAAATAAATACCTCCTTATTAATAAGGGACCCTACAGGGGTTGTATGTATGTGTCAAACAGGCTCAGTCGTTATTAAAACATAGGTACTTAATTATGCTCTATTTAGTTTAATTTGGTGGTAGGTATTAAAATGAAAACATTTACCTAACTTTTACATTTTTACATAATGAATATGCCCAATTTTTTTATTTAAAAAAACCGCGCTTCCGAATCCATGAAATAACCAGTTTCAAAATAAACATACCAGAGTTTCAACTGTCAAGTATTTATATTAGCCTAAAATCTTAACATGTCGGTCGTAACATTCGTAACTGGTTATTTAGCATTACAGATAAATTAAAAAAATCGTTATACAAGAATGTAGGTACCTACCTACTTCTTGGCAATAAAAAGGACCCGACCAGACCAGGACCAGCAAATCAATGTAACTTGTGTATTTAATTTTAATTTTTACACATAATTTTATTAGAAATCCTATGATTCATGACAAAACTAAAGAAATATAAATAATCTCTCTTCTCTTCCAGAAATTTACTCTACCGAATAAGCCAAGCCTAAGGACCGTCCTCTTGAGAATATGTTTTTTTTTTTATTCTTGATTACATGATAAATCTTAAATTAAACAATAGTAGACATTAGCCGGTCTTATCGCTAAAGGGCGATCTCTTCCTGACAACACAGATTAATATAATTCTGAAAAATGGCTGCCTTGCCTTCTCCTACGCAGATAGAATTAATTAAAATTAAATTATCAGCGTAGTACAAATGAAACAAATCTTTATCACAACACAGCTTACTAAGTGATCTGCCATATCGAACAATTTAAAGTTCCGCGAAGAAGAGAAATGTTCTGAGATATCCAGTGATTACTAAAAAGTAACAAAAATGGCGTAGTGTGTTGTTGTACGTCAACTAGAAAATATTAAAAGAAGCTCTTTAAAGCGTAAATATAGAGATATTATCGATATCGAAAATATTATCTACAAGCATTGGATGGCTTTTAAAAAGAAGTTACGAAAATATAGCATGTGACTGACTATCCTGTCCGACACATTGGACAGGATAGTCAGTCACATGCTATATCAATTATATCTCAATATATGAAATGACACATTTTTAGCATCAACAATATTTACAACCTACGTGTCGCTCTCTCGCCAGGGCGCAGCATCCGTGTCAGTGACTTTGACATACGTCTGTGTGATGTTTTTGTGGTTTTTGTAAATATTTTGTGTAAATAGTGATTTTTTAAGTTTCCGTAATCAACGTAGATTATATGTTTATTTTGTTGGTAAAACGTCATGCCTGCCAACAGTCAACCTGCAGAAGGTTTTGTCGAGTGCCCACATTGCTCAACAACTAAAGTTTTCCGAGGTCAGCGAGGTCTTAATATCCATTATCAGTAAAACACACAAAGCCCATTTGAATTTATCCATTCCACAACAGTCATCCGCTCAACTTTCTTCACCTCCCCAACACTGCTCCTTATCAACCCTATTAAGCTCCTTGAAAAGATCAACGCCTATTCTGAAAAGAATACCTCGTGGGGCGAGGCACACCGTTGCTAATAGCTTGATTAAAACCATTGACGACTGCACTGCTGAAAATTCGGAAAGTAGCTGGCTACGATTATTGTCATTCTCTTATAACACTTTACATGTGAGCAAAGGACACCCCGAGGTTGCTCTAACTCAGAAACTAAAAGATAATTGCTCTCGAGCCGTTTTTTTTCCAGCAATTTTCATCAGTAACATCCCATCAAAGACCATCTCAGCCAATCTTTAAAAAGGTAGAAACTAAATTTAATGACGGAGATCTGAGAGGAGCAGCCCGTTTACTATTTTCAAACGACTCGTGTGCCCCAAATTCAGCCACGACCCTAGCTGCGCTCTCTAGCAAACATCCTCCAGCTCCTCCATCTTCACAGCTACCCACCCCTCCTGATCCAACTTTACCTTGCCTTCTTGCATCAGAAGATAGAGTTTTTGCTGCAGTCATGTCGTTCAAGAACGGCTCAGCCAGTGGTCTCGATTGGGATTTCACCGCAACATCTGAAGGATCTCCTGACAGTCCCTGGTGGACGTAATAATGCACTTCTCACAGCCCTAACCAATCTCATAAACCTCATGCTAGCCGGAAATATTAACCCACTTGTCACTGATAGTCTATATGGTGCCAACCTCTGCGCTCTTTAAAAAAAGATGGTGGGATTCGCCCCATTGCGGTTGGGTCTACTTTTAGGAGAATTGCTTCCAAGATCTGTTGCAGGCATATTCTCCCGCTGTTGCAGCCAAAGTTTCAACCGGTTCAGCTGGGTTTCGGTTGTAAAGGCGGCTGTGAAGCAGCAGTACATGCCTGTCGCACTTTTCTTAATACTTCCTCATCAAAAGCCCTCCTGAAACTCGACGTTAAGAGGGTCAATTTCAACAAGACGCATTTTTTGTATCATTTCGGTGTGATTCTTTATTTTTGATTATTTTTAAGTTTTTTAAATGTGAAGAGATACTTTAGACTACATTATTAAACATATGTAAAAGGGACCCTGAAATCTGAAATAGTTTTCGAGATATTCGAGATTGAATATGAAACACACAACGGAATGATAAATGTACACCAGGATGATAAAATAAGTGCACCGCAATGAAATTTCATACGCCGGAATGAAAGAAAAGTGGCATATTATGAAAGTAATTTTACTTTTTATATTCGTAATATATATTATATTGGCATTACATACTAATATAAACATATATCTTAGTATGGTATTAAAAACAAAATAAAAAAATATTATTATTTCAACAATATTTATGAAAAGTGAAGCTACTTTTGATGTCATTCCGGTGCTTTCCTCATTTTGGTGGGGCTTAAAGTCATTTTACTACACCGGAAACACCGGAATGAGAATGGTGGAATGAGAAACAAGACATATTTTTATTTCTTGAAAAAAAAGTAATCCCTATATTCTAAAACTAATTCAACTCTTGTAATGGCGAGTGTACTTTACCTGATATATATAAATTTCAAACCACGCAGTTAAAAAATAAAGAAGCTATAACAAACTCCCATTTGGCATGGAGAATGCCATTTGGCATTAAGTCCGCCATTTGTACTGACTTTTGTTTTGTGCAATAAAGTTTAAATAAATAAATAAATAAACTCCGGAATGACATTTTTTTTGTCCCCTGTCCACCGCGATGAAATATTCACGTTTATACAAGCTAACGTATTGCCACTATACACAACCGGTCTCGTCGGGCGCCGCAGCTTGACTAATTCTTTGAAGTGCGCGGGAGACGGGGGGCGTACTTGATCAAATTTGGGAAATAAATCGGTTCGAAACATTGTCGGCGGTAATGAGAAGTTTTCTCGGGACAAACGTATATGCACTTATTCAAGGGTATACAAAGGAGATATATAACGGGTAATGTGCTTTTTCCGTTACCTATTTATATGGTAATAAAATAATGGTAACAGATTTTCTTTGTCATGCATAGTATTTGACTTACCCGGCATTTTACAAACAAAACCGGCTTGGGGACAACCCACCTTGATGAGAAATTTGGTCTAAATATATTTTTTTAAATTATTAAATATATTATTTTTTAAATTTTAGCTGTTGCCCGAGGTAGACAATGGCGGGCTGTATCCGAAAAAAAATGGTACTTTATTATTCAACCTTTCTGCACCTGCGTTTTCAGTCTTGCCATCAAAAAATACTGCTTGGGAAATTGACCCAACGCATTTAATTCCATCACTCGATACACTATGTTATCTGAAATTCAAAAAGTAGTCCCTGATATTTATCACTATCTTTGGCAATGTTATGGTACTGCATCCAATCTTGTTTTTGAAAATAATACTTTGCTCTCATCTGTCGGGTGTCAGCAAGGTGACCATCTCGGTCCGGGCATTTTTAGCCTGGCAATACATCCAATCATTTCAGATTTAACCTCTAAATTTAATGTTTGTTATCTCGATGAAGGTACTCTCGGAGGAGATGCGGATTCTGTCCTAAACGACCTTAGCTTAATCAAAGATAAATTCGATTCGATCGGTCTACAGTTGAGTTTTGACAAATGCGAAGTATTTTTAGATGGCAACTTCGACACTTTATCGGTCAAACAAGCTTTTGAGTCCGCTAGTCCAGGTATCAAGATTTTATCCAAAGAAACGCTTCACCTTCTTGGTGTTCCCATCTTTGACGAAGGGATTCCTAGTTTTGTAGAGAATAAGATACGCAAGTTTGAAGAATCCGCAGATCGTCTATTAGAAATTCATGCCCACATGGCCGTTTTCATACTACGTTCATGCCTTTTTGTACCTAAGTTCACGTATACCCTGCGATGCTGCCCCTTTTGGAAATTTAAATTACTGTGTGAAAACATTGACAACATTATTCACGCTCACTTAGAAAGAATCATTAATGCGAAATTTGACGCTCGTCAATTTTTACAGGCTACGCTACCTGTACGGTTCGGTGGCCTCGGCGTAAGGCAAATCTCAGGTGTCGCCCTTCCAGCGTTCTTGTCCTCGACACATAGCTCGCTACCTCTTATCGGTAAAATATTATACCCTTTACTTTCCGATTCTGAGGTGGCCTGTTTGTCAGAGGCCAAGGACGCTTGGAAAGAGGCCTGCCCTTCTACAGACTTTCCGACGAGTACAGAGATCCAGAAATTGTGGGACATGCCGATAAATCTAAGAGTACACAACCACCTTACTGACACAAGTCCCACCCCGAGAGACAAGGCCAGGCTCCTTGCAGTTTCTGCTCGCGAGTCCGGATACTGGCTTCACGCACTTCCCTCAGTTAATTTCGGCACTTTATTAGATGACAATTCTTTCAGGGTGGCTGTTGGCCTTCGCCTAGGCCTATATAGACATCGTCGTTCCACACCAATGTCGTTGCGGATACCAGGTAGATCGTTTAGGTCACCACGGCCTTAGCTGCCCCAAAAGCGCCGGCAGACTCTCCCGCCACGCTTGTCTAAACGATATCATACGTCGGGCTCTTGTCAGCGTCAACGTGCCTGCGGTACTCGAACCAAATGGCCTCGCACGAGATGATGGCAAGAGACCCGACGGCATGACGTTAGTACCGTGGTGGTTGGGGCGGCCCTTAATAGTGTGGGACTCCACCTGTGTGGACACTTTGGCACCTTCACACATTGCAACAACGTGCCAAAATCCAGGTGGGGCGGCCACAAACGCGGAGGCGGCTAAACGCCGAAAATATATGTGTTTGGGTGACAACTATATTTTCGTGCCGTTTGCGGTAGAGACTCTAGGCCCATGGGGCCCAGCCGCTCATAATTTGTTTGATTCCCTTAAAAAAAAGTAATACGAACTACCTGTGATCCCAGAGCTGGCGCGTTTCTCGGACAAAGGCTCAGTATTGCTGTGCAGCGGGGAAACGCCGCCAGCATCTTGGGATCATTTCCGCCAATGACCGACCTTGGCTAGAGTTAGGTTAGTGTAGGTTTTAGGTTTTTAAATTGTTTTACCACTTAATTCGCATGTTTTTTTTAATAAATATATTTATCTAGAAGATGGCTAATTCTGACAACCTTTGGGTAGCGGAGATAATAAAATAATTCGAGTAAAATCTCTTCAGATATTTTATTAGGCACATTATATGACAATTTCGGTGTTTTTTTTATAGTGACTCATTCAGTTGTTCTCGGAAATACAATAAAAAAGTGATTATTTCAATCTCTTTGCTTTATTCGTCATCGATCGGCGCGCACGCAGACGGGGGCGTACCCAGCTAGCGTTACACGGAAAATAAAATATCGCCCTTATAGCTTCCCGAAAGAGTATATTATTGCTTGAAATAAGTACCTGATTCAAATGATCAATACCATTTATCCAGAGATTTGATACATTTACCTAAATGATCTATTACGTAAAAGGGCAAAAACGCTATAATATGACTACGTCTTTCTAAAATATAATTACAGATATACATTTTCAGTATTTTACAAATAAAAACTGTAGTTAGGTTTGCCAACAAACTATCTTAGCAGTTTGGCGAGTTAATTTCAGTTGCATGCAGTTACACCTTTTTTGGAAAAGAAAAAAAAATACTTTGAGTTGAATATTAAAAGTTATGTTTATGTTAATATTCTGTATTAAAAGTAAGAATAATTATGTAAGTAATTAAAACCGCAAACCTGCTGTTGCAACGCTATGATGTGTCAAAAATTGATTAAGGGGGGTTTTGCCATACGCGCCACGCTTGGCAGGCGGGTTGGCGCGCGCAGTTTTTTTTTTTTTAGGTCTGGAAGACGCTGCTGCCCATCTCCCGGTATATTATTATTCCCTTAGCAGGCTTCTACTGCAACCACGGGACGAAATGGTGGGGGACAATTCTAAGGCCGGTCACCCCACGGCACGGCCTGTCAAAAATTGATATTGAAAAAAAAAAGGTTGCTTTACATTACAGGCGAGGCGCCTGAAATATTGGTTGAAATATCATCCATAATGTGTTAAGAAACATGTTTGATCATAGAGAAAAATGTCTAAGGCCTGTTAAAAGGAATAAGGCCTCTTAACGTCGCATTAAAAGAGATCTTTAGACGTAGTGTGAAAGTGACGTATGCTTTACAATCGCAACAAGCCAACAACATAGGGACGAAGCTGCGCGTGCCATGCCGTAATATATTCGGACTGCGTACTTATTATACATTATGTATTACGTAAACAAACTCTGCCGATGATTGGTTATTAGAAATCGCATGATTCCGTGACTCAACTGAATACACGAAACATTGTCATATTGTAACGAAAATTAGTAATATCATATGTCTAGATAACAATTAGTCGCGCATAAACATGGTTAAGAGTTCTTGTTTATTTCAAAACTTGAATCATGTAGATTATAATATAATGTTCCGGAAGGGGATCGCCGCGAAGATTCGCCTCTAATATAACAAAAAAAATATGTGACATAGTACATGACATACCCTAGGCACAGGGCGGTGATTCGTGAATGTCCCAGATCGCAGGTGTGAGGGCCATAAATATGCGATCTGGGGCTTTACAAATTAACGCCCGTGGTTTGTCTAAAGTGTTACGTCTTGCCTTGGCCGGGAAGTACTTACGGCCTACGGTGACGGCCTCTTTACAATGGAAGGATGAAAAGTAAGAAAACGCTACAGGTATCTTTAGGTACCTACGTATCATAATGATGACATCGTCAAAACAAAAAATAACAAGTATATATTTATATTGTAACATTGGCGTAGCGCGTAGCTCCAACAATGTCAGCGGTAAAACCGGAGTAGGTATGTTTGGCTTTGTTAAAGCAGTAGAGTAGACTATTCACTAACATACCCTACAGATGTCCATCAAACAGCATTTTTAAAGAGATTGTATTTATTCCATACGCAAACTGAACATCCATACTATACGCAAAGCAAATAGTAAGTACCTAGTATGTACCTACCTATATCTTGTTATTAATTTAAGATTTATATAGATACATTGTATGGGAGAATAAAACCAAAGTAAACATTTTAAATTAAAATTAAAAGCTAGACTTAAAATAGTATATAATTTATTTTACTCAGCGAGCGAACCGTCTCCGTTTAAGCTTGTGAAAATGCCTTTGTATGTCCGGACTGTACGGATGTCCTGATTTCCGGCTGTTCTCTTCTATAACCTATTTTCATGATTGATAAATTTTGTGAGCAGGTTCGATAAAATTATATGGCTCTAAAAAACGGAATCGACAAAAGCATTCAGTTTTTCGATTTTTTTCAAAATATTGGGATTGGGTCGTTTACAATATTATTTTTCGGCAATTTTGGGAGAGGCTCGCGTGTCTACAGCTCACTGAGAGCAGAGCTGAGCGCCACTAGTTTTAAGAAGATTAAAGATTATTTTAAAGATTATTGCACATAATACATTAACAAACATATTTAATTTATCTTTGCCAGGCAAAGTATGCCTTTTATACATACACACTCTTACCCCACTAGTTTTTTAGGGTTCCGTAGTCAACTAGGAACCCTTATAGTTTCGCCATGTCCGTCTGTCCGTCTGTCTGTCTTTCTGTCTGTCTGTCTGTCCGTCCGCGGCTTAGCTCCGTGTTCATTAGTACTAGAAAGCTGAAATTTGGTATGAGTATGTGTATGTATCATGCCGACAAACGGTAAAATAAAAACTTTTTTTCGGGTACCTCCCGTACACCTAAAGTGGGGATGATTTATTTTTTTCGTTCCAATACTAGTGTGTGGGGTGTCGTGGAATAGGTCTTTTAAAAATAATAGGGGTCTCCGAAAATTATTCTTTTATAAAGGCAGCAGTATTGTAAATATTCGCTCCGAAAGTAAAAAACATTGTGTCCCCCCCTCTAACTTTTGAACCAAGGGTCAAAAAAATATGGAAAAATTCATGAAAATGAGGCCATATAAGTACTTTCAAAGAAAACTATATTGAATAAAATCGGTTAAGCCGTTTTTGAGTTATCGCAAGAATTCATAATTTTCTTTAAAATGACGTAAGTGCCGCGCGGTGTCCTTATACTTCGAACGTTACTCATATTAGTTAAGTGCCATACTGTAATAAAACATTTCGCTCAATCTGGTGCGTATAATATTATACGCACCAATAATCGATAACTTCCAGAAGGTAATAACTAATTACTGTTACTTTGGCGTTTACGACCATTTTATAGAGCTTGAAATCTTTCTCGTAATTTTCGTCTAATGTGAAGGATGGGCAACTACGGAACCCTACAGCTACACTGAGCGTGGCCCGACATGCTCTTGGCCGGTTTTTTCTTTGATTGGGATTAATTATATCTAAATTAGGGTATCCTATTACTCCAAACGTTGTTTCCCATCTGTAAGGTTTCGCCAAATTCTCATTTGACCGAAAGTATTTTCTCTGAAAACGCGTTATATTTTTAGGATTTTGTTAACATCGTTTTGAAAAACCCATTAGTTTAGGTTAGGTATTTTATAATTATTCTGAAACATGAACAGTTGAAATAAAAACGCTTTCGGAATAATGAAACTTTGGCGAAACGTTACAGATGGGGAACAAAAATTCGGACTAACTATAACCCTAAATAAGGAATTGGCATCGCAATGTTTAGATTGACACGAGTAGTTTGCAATTAGGAAACAGCTAGAAAACTGGTGAGATTTCCATTACCGTGATATTCGTAATGTTTTGTTTTGGTAATTGACGGATCATTCGATCGCAAATGATCTGGGTGATTAACATTACAAACTCGTTTTAATGGCATGAAAAGGTTAAATTATTTTTTGTAATATTTGTATGTATGTAGGTATGTATGTAAACACTTTATTGCACATAAAACAATATTGACAAAAACTCAAAAATAATGCATGTGTACAAGGGCGAACCTATCCCTAAAAGGGATTTCTTCCAGTTAACCTTTGAGCGAATGAAATAGAAAACTAGACATTGAAGATATTTATTTCAGACCTTAAGATTTTACTTACAATTTCGGTTGTTCCACGACTAGTGTAGGTACGTGTTTTTAACCCCTGACAAAAAGAGGGTCAATTACCAAAACTTAAGGAGGGTAATTTTTTTCAAATTCAATTTTTTCAGCCATCTTCTAATTTTATGAACTGAAACATAAATAAATAGATAAATTATAGATAAGCATAAAGCATATGCCTGCTTATCTATAATTTATATCATCATCGGCAGGTATATCCAGTGAATGTTACATGACGACATTACGTCAGCAGGGAACCGGACTCCCAACGGCTTTTTCTAATCTGCTTTGTTAAACAACGGTTTCACATTATTGTTGGATTTTGCGATAAAAATATGAGGGAACCTACCGACATGACAGTTGGTCTGTTTAACCTCACTAACATCCTTTTTCGACGAAAATTATTTATACACATTAAAACATAAGTAGACAGAATGGTGCGTCGATTTGAAAAAAAAAATTTTTTTTTCTAGTAAATATAATAATTTCAACCTATGACATCAGGAAATCTTTTGAAAATTTGTGAAACAATGTACTGCGGGTTATAGGCCACTGTTGACTCTAAGTTGCTTAAACCGGATGTTTTTTATTCCTTCCATATACATACGCCCCGCTACCTCAAGGAGCCGTTTTGCAGGAAATTGTATATGTTTTTAGCTTTACACTTTAATTAATAAATAAAAAATAAAAAAAAAAAGTTATTTGCGTTCTGTTCGCTCTGCACAAAACTTAGTTCTTACTGTTCCCCCTTCATCCTCTAAATTTTATAATGGTTCTTTTACATTCCGGGCTACTTTACTGTGGAATTCGCTTCCTCTGGATATAAGGCGTGCCCAATCTCTTGCAACATTTAAAACCCTCGTCAAAAAACACTATTTGTCTCTCCCTTAGTACACTGCAATAATAATCGCTCCTTTAACTTTGTGGCTCATACTGTTTTTGTTTTATTTATTACTTTACAATATATTTATTTATTATGTCTAAGTATTTATGTAAGTATATCTATATTTTTTATTTATGTACCTATGTTTATTACTTTTGTCTTTTATGGTAGTCGTTCATTTAGTCCTATTATTATTATGCACCACCTACTAATTTCAAACATTAATTTTCAACTACTCCGCTACCTGAAGGTTGTCTGGAAGAGATCGCTATTTAGCGATAAGACCGCCTGTTGTTTACCTCTGCCTGTTATTTTAATGTATCTCATGTTGTGTTGTATATTCCTTTATGTTGGAGGTGTGCAATAAAGAGTATTTGTATTTGTATTTGTACATCTAGTTTTGTCAACAAGTCAGAGAACCGCCTATAATGATTTTGCTGGGCGATATAAGTAATTAATTTAACAACATGTTGGAAACGTTCTGTGAAATAAAAGACGATCATGATAAAACACATTTAATCGGCTCATTTTTCATGAATCTATGACAAAGTTTTATTTTGGGTAAAAAGTTCATTTAAAGTTCGTTTCAATTCTTATATAAAAAAATATATGATTCAATTTATAGATTTTAAATTGGTAAAAATGCCCTCAGGACACTAATACACTTATGTGAACAGTGTACTTATGTGTAGGTTAGCTGTATAAGTAAATATTTTTAGAGAAAAGGTCTTAAATATAATTATATTTAATGGGTTGTTATCATGTTGTCATGTAATTATGTTTGCGTCATGTCTTGACTCTCTTGACTTGAAATAACAAAGCGCGAAAATAATGAATTCTAAAGTAAGTTGATTTGACATAACTAGCTTATTAACCTATAGTTCAGTCAGAACCTACCGTTTATGTTAATGTTAACAAAAATAGTGAACATGGAAATGTACTGCCATATATTTAGTAAATATCTACATTTTCAGGGGTTCGTCATTTTTGCGGACTTTTTAATTTCTACTCTTATTTGTCAGACTGTAGGTAAGTATAAAATTTATAAAAAAAAATGCAGTTTTTACTAAATCTGAAATTGACGCTTATTAGTTTCTGACTTCTCCCTAGTAACCCATTTGGATTGATTCACCCGATATAGCCTTACTCCGGCTCCACACTGACATAAGAATACTAATTAACGGAGATAAAAATTAAAAATCCATTTGTTTCAGTATATCGGATGCTGCCGACAGTCGCTAGAACAACGACATGGCATTCAACACGAGCCGAGAGGTCAAGCTGACGGAAAGGAGAAGTGAGTAGATATCACATAATAATAAGTATACATATTATAATCTGTTTTATTTAGGTACGGTGATGATGATGTCCAGTTATTCCTCGTGGGGACATTATTTATTATTAGGATCACAAAACTGAATGTTACACACGCAAGCTTAAACATTAACATATTAAGCAATATCAATAAAATTGTATACGCCCTCCTTGATGTGAACACAACGGTTACCTATCTAAAACAATAATATTTGTTTCCCATCTGTAACGTTTCGCCAAATTTTCATTTGTCCGAAAGCCATCTTTTTCAAAAACTGTTATGTTTTCCAGAATAATTATAAAACAAACCTTACGTAACTTAATGGGTTCTTTGAAAAGATGTTTATAAAATCCTGAATATATTACGGGTTTCAGGAAAAAATCACTTTCGGACAAATGAAAATTTGGCGAAACGTTACAAATGGGAAACAAAAATTATTGTTTCAGATAGGTTATCGAACACAACATGCTTAAAAATAACTACTGAACAAAATAAATTGCTGCGAACAAAAAATATTGCATTTGAAGTTAATAATTAAAAAGATACGAAATAAACACATTAAAACACATTAATATACATCAATAATTCAAAATTTATTATTTAAACATGTCGGGCCGTTCCTGACAATTTTGACGTGAGTTTATACCGTTTTTATAATTAGTAATTTATTATTTATTTATTTTAATATCATTGCATCGGGAACAAATTCTGTCCAGTGGCTATAGTGCCTGCCATCAGCTATTGTTCTTCTGAGAGGTAAGGCGATTATGTAGTCGGCTGCCCAAGCGAGGGACTGATAGTCTTAGGTTATTAATGAAATCAGGAGCCTTCAACATCCCGAGCAACAGCTTGAACAAGAATACGGTCTCGCTCATCGCCCTTCGAGCAGCCTTCGAGTCTCGAGACGCGTGACATAGGGCTCTTAGAAGGATTCACTGTTGTCATCTCTTTGCTCACTATGCGCTTCCAGGTGGTGCGAGGCGACGACCCATTCTTCTTTTTCCGGAGGTTTGACACGTCAGACCATGTTTGGATAGATGGAGGTTGCAGCAGACGCTGGTTTAGGTGGATATGTTTTATTTTACGCTCCAGAATGAAATAGTAAAAATGAGCGGCTCCTTTTTGCAGGAAGTCTGATGATCGCCTTCTGCGCCGGAGTGCTGAGCATCGTCGCTTCTGCCGTCTTGATGGCCATTGACCCCGTCCACATCATAGCCAAATTTGTAAGTACTGTACACACTGTTCCGAATATTCAGATTTTTCAACCCTTTATTGACTGTTGATAGGTCTCTCCTAAAGCTAACAGCTCTAAACTCGGCCACTCGACAGCAAATAAAAGTTATTGCATCAATCCCATCCAAGTAAAAAAATAAATACAATAATATTATTAAAATGTTAAGACCAATTTAGCTTAACTAGCTTTTTAACTAAATTAGCCAATGAATTGCCTTCAGAATATTAAATAGAGCACCAGAATAGGCCAAAATTAAACCAAGGCCAGACAGTTCGTAAACACATTAAAAAGTGAGTTATAATGTTTCAATAAGATCTCAATTCAAGTAACAAATAATTACTGCAAGAGCCAAAGTCTATGACAAACACCGTTGAATTTTATCGCAATATCATGTGTTATCTCTTTCACTCCTGCCCGGGTTGGAGAGAGTGGGATAAACTTAGCATGCTACGGGTTGCCGCTCAAGGTGGTACGTGATAAAGAATACAAAAGGCTTGAGAAATACTCTCTCGCTTTTAGTATCGTCACGTAGAAGTTGACATCACTTTAGTGGCTACTTTATAATGCGTAATATGGGTCAGTAGTGTTTTGTGGAATTGTAGCTTGATCTACGTGCAAGGATAATTCCACCTAAGAACAGCCTGTCTCTTCTTGGTAGACAAAAGCTCTTTTCTCGAGTAAAACTTTGGAAGCACTAATGTTTGCCCGTCTATTGTGGTACGAAGTCAAACATTCCCCTAAAGTAGATTTGCTTATTTTGCTGAAAGGGCTTCAAATAGAAGGTGGTGGAAATCAAGTTCTAGGGTTATCAAGAATATAGTATTAGTTTTTAAGTATAATTTACGAAAAAATGACTTACTGTTGAGTTTCTTTCGGCTTTCTTCTCAACAGCGGTCTCCTCTTGCGAAATGCCGGTAGACTCACAATCTGACTTGTAAAAGTGCCCTTGTGGCCTACTTACTGAATAAATTATTTCATTTCATTTCATTTGTTTCATAAAAAATGTTCGAGTAGACCATTTGTCATTTTCCATAAATGTGTTAGAAATGTGTTTAAAAATCTGAATTTGGCTCATTTTGAAATTAATTGTATTAATAAGGGTTCCTAGTTGACTACAGAATCCTAAAAAGATATACCACATGATTCAATGTTGGCTGAATCGAATCATTAGCCACTATGCAAAAATTTATGATGGTTATTTTATCCTTGCTGGTTTGGGAAAGGTAAACGCAATAAAATTTGTGACAAAAACATCACGTGTTAATTAATTGTATTTTAACTAAACAAGTTGAACCAATAATGGTAATAAAATTAAAACTTATTTACCAACTTTTGGGCTTTTACGTTTTGAATGAACGCATTGCGATAAACAATGCTTCAAATAGAGTTCCGTCCTTAAATACAATAAACAATGTACTATTCACAGAAATAACAATATTTTACTAATTGATTGGACTATCATTACGCAGCAGTCCCGACTTGAAGTATAGCAATGTACTTGTAGCTATACCATCATGTCTATAAATATGTATACATTTAATCAACTTACTATTATGTAAGTACCTACGTAGAGCAAAGCTAAAAACAATATATCGGCCCGGCCGCGACTGCGCGACTAACGGCGGCCATAGGTGGGAGTGGAAGGTCTGAGCGGTGTCTCGCTCACTTCTATGGCCGCCGCTCGCCGCCCCGCTGGTCGTAGTCTTGGCGGTATCCGAATACAACTCCGAAACGTTATTTCCCATCTGTAACGATTCGCCAAACTTTCATTTGTGCGAAAGTATTTTTTTCCTGAAACCCGTAATATTATATATTTATTACAATGGAAAATAAATTAAAAATATACATACTATAAAACTTAAAATTAAAAAGAATCCCCCAGTACTGAAGCCGTCTGAGGCATCGTCCCCAGCACGCTCGCCGCGTTTCCCCTTTGGATGGCGAGGCTCAGTCTTTGAGCGAAAAAGGACCCCGCTCTGATGTTACCCGATACTCCGATTAATTTAAGTGAGATTTCTTTTAAAATTTTTTTGGCATCCGAAGACCACGGGCCAAATGTTTCCACCGCCATCGCCAGTGCCGCAAATTCGTAATTTTTATTTAAGAAGGCATATTTGCGGTGCTTGACGATTTGGGCATCTTCTGCGGCCATCCCCGGTTTTCTGGCGGAACGTTGGACATGGGACGGGGCTAGAGTGTCCACACATGTAACATCCCATGCCAAAGGCCGCCCGAGATGCCATGGCACCAGTGTGCAGCCATCCGGTCTCTTCCCGTCTGCAGCGGAAAGTCCCACAGGCTCCAGAGTTGCTGGAACGGATGCTGTGCCAAGGGCCCGGCGAACGAGGTCGTTAAGTGCCCCGTGTCTATAAAAACGACCAGCGCTTGACTGGCAATAGAGGCCGTGTCGTCCGAGGGTGTCAGCAGAGCCTCCGCAACGGCAGCAAGGGTGTGGCTCACAAATTTTTATACCGAGACGGAGGCAGATTGCGATTCTAAGGGCACTCGGATCTAAGACGGAACCGATGTTGCGTGAAGGCAGGGCATGCAGCCAATGTCCCGACTCCGGCTCGGATACTGCCAGTAGGCGGGCCCGCTCGGTCGCAGTAAGGCAACTGTCTAATAGAAATTTGTGAATGGATTTTACTGTTATGTGATCCAAGGCAGCTTGGCTGGCTTTTTCAGATGGCGCGCTCTCACCCGGGTTCCTAGCGCTCCATGCTGACTCTGCATCCACCAGGTCCGAAACCTCTACATCAGTGGGATTAGAAATGTTAAGAATACCACTGATGAGGGTGACAGTACCGTGAATGGATGAGAGAAAGGCAGGAAGAGCAAGGTCGCCTGTGGAGCGTATGCCTAGTCCGCCATATTTAATAGGAAGAGTTGCCTGTGACCAACTAGATAAATTTTGAGAAACGTTTAGAATTTTGCTCGTGGTTGTTTTTAATAGATCGTCGATAGTAGTGGTCAAAAAGGGAAATTTCCAGACAGGGCAGCAGCGTAAAATGAACATGAATTTGGGTGAAAAAAGACATAAACGTAAAATGTAGATAGCTAATACATGAGGGCTTGATTTTAAATAACAAATCCGAAGAATTGCGAAAGTTGTTTAATTTTGAATTTATGGTTGGTGAAATGGCGTCTTCAAAAATTGGAGCACCGAGTAGGGTGAGGGATTCGCGATTAAGTAAAGTGATATTAGGCGTTACACGGTTAAAAAGACTTAAAATGTTACCTCCGCATTCAACTGGGAGTTTTTCTGAGATAAAAAGCTCATACTTGTCGAAATTAAGAGATAGGCCAATCTCAGAGAACCTTTTTATAACATAATTTAGGTCATTGAAAGCTGAAGACGCCGATCCTCCTAGCGTTCCGTCATCCAGATACCATATATTTAAATCGGAAGTGAGCTGTGATATGATGGAATGGATGGCCAGGCTAAAAATTACAGGGCCGAGCGGGTCACCTTGCTGGCAACCAACGGAAGAGGAGATTTCCTTGTCACCGAACATTAATTTTGATGGGGTACCGTAGCATTGTAGTCAATAATTATAAATTTCGGGAAGTTCATTTTGAATTTCATCTAAAAGGGTGCCCCTGTCAATCGAATTAAATGCATTTTTGACATCTAGCTTTAATAGGACTTCGAAGTTAGATTTATTTATGACTGTGCGGGTGGCATGCACTGCAGCTTCACACCCCCCTCTAACTCCAAAACCGAGTTGTTTCGGTTGAAATTTGTCAGTGAGACGGGTATGATACTCCCGGCAGCATATTTTAGAGGCTAAGCGGCGTAGTGAACTTCCCATTGCAATAGGACGAATACCACCGTCTTTTTTCTTTAGAGCAATTAAGTTAGCACCGTACAAAATGGGAGCAATTTCGCTGCAAATTTTGCCCGATAACATTAAATTAATTAAAGCAGTCAGCTCCTTGAGGAGGGATTCCCCGGCGTCACCCATTAGAGGGTCCGTAAGGTCTTGGAGGTGCTGCGGGGTCAAACCATCCAACCCTCCGGCAGAACCGTTGGGGAAGGATCGAATAGCTTGTAAAGTGGCAGCCTCAGTAACCTGTAGAGGCTGAAGGACGTTAGATGGCGGAAGGGGTAACGGATTTGTTGCGGTGGGAGTTGGGTGTTTATCTTTAAGAGCGGTAAATACGTCAGCAGTGCGCGGGGCCAAGGTGTCGCTAGAAAATAAAAGTTTTGTAGCACTTCTCACGTTGCCATCAGATATTTTACTCTCGATAATATTCAGGAATTTAAAATCATCGTTTTAAAGCACCCATTAGTTTAGGTTAGGTTTGTTTTATAATTATTCTGAAAAATTAACAGTTTTGTATAAAAATGGCTTTCGGAGAAACGAAAATTTGGCGAAACCTTACAGATGGGAAACAAAAGTAGTGTTTCAGATAAGTAAGTCCGTATCGCATAAATTTATGCCTTTTTGGGCTTCTATTTGTTCTCTACTAAACTATATACCGCTTTTCTTCCAGCAAACTCGCGTTGCCGTCGGCTCGCTGCCATACCAGCTGCTGCAGCAGGAGGTCGAGGGTGTGCACGTGAAGGCGTACCTGTTCAACGTCACCAACCCGGACCGCTTCCTCAGCGGCGAGGACCACAAGATGAAGCTGCAGGAGGTCGGGCCTTTTAGCTACAAGTAAGGGTTCCATTATTTTCTTCTTCTGTCTGTAGGTCTTGATAATGGTCCTTATAAATCACTCCTGTGGTTAATGACTCCTGCAGCGCGCAGATAATCCCATTAGCGGGTTATACTCCCACACAAAGTCCGACTCTCTGACAGCCCTGATACAGTTCAAGTCTACGGTCCGCGTCCGGAATAGTCATAGTAGACCTTATCTGCTCAGTCTAGCGTGGTCAGGCGTCCGGGTAAAGCCGGACATAGTTCGGTTTTTATTCAAATTCAAATTCAAAATTTCTTTATTCAAGACAACAGTGGTCCATGATAGTTAGTAAGCTTAAAACTAGGTTAGTTAACTTTAAAATTACTTATACTACACTAATACCTACTATACCTAATTGACATAATAAACCTGCTCAGAATGAGGGTTTATTAATGCCGATATCCAGTACCTCTGCAGAGGACTGTCGGCTCTGTCAATTATTATACTTATAATACTGTTGGAACTACCCTGTATTCTAGTTTTAATGGATGCTATTTTTTTGCGCATTATAGACTCACATGCGTGCGCACGTGTTACCTACCTACTTATTTATTAAAATCTGAACAAATGTCCGGTAACGAGTTAAAAACATGTTAATTTTTCTAAATTTTATGACGCAAATTGGACTTGGACTGGTGCACGACTCAGGCTAACTGCATTTACATACGTATTTCGTAAAAACTCATAGGTATAATAATAGCTATGGATATTGTAGATACAGTGAGCGTGATAAAAGTTTCGCATTCTATTGAATCGTTCGGGCTGCAACCGTTGATGAATAATAGACTAAATTTTTTTTTCTTAAGTTCGCTTTCTATCAACTTTGTGTCACGTTGGGTACGTTTTACAATGCTGAAGTTCAAAATACCGAATTTCATAAGACCTATGGACAGAAGGCCGAAAATTAAAATGTCGAATGTTTATTTGACCGAAAGTTTAAAATCCCGAAAGAACGTTTGACCGAAAGGATGAAATCCCGAATATTATAATCCCGAAGTCTGTAATCCCGAAGACTGTAATCCCGAAGATTATAATCCCGAAGACTATGATCCTGATTGTAATCCGGAATATTATTTAAACTCTCGACAATTATATTTCTGTAGTCTTACATATTCTAATGTTTATGTTATACAATAATTTTAACATCAATTACGTATTAGATAGTAGTAGTACTATCTATACTTACTATAAGCGTACTCTTCTGTGGAACCGATCTGCTCCGGCAGGGATCACCTCTAGTGGAATAAAAATTCTTGTCATAAACTTGATTGTCATAACTCATTTCGCATAATGGCTTTTCTCATACATGTTATTTGTCATAAATGTTATTTGCATAACATTTTATACGTCATAATTATTGTTGTTTGGTAGGCTTTTCATAAGCATAATTTAATATGGCACAAAATTTCAAATCATATATTATTATTGAATGTCATAATAATTGATAGTACCTACGAAGAAGAGCAACGCATAAATTATGGCTCTCATAATTAATGGCAATAGGCATCATATAGAATAAGTTATATCACATGTACCAAATATAACATTTGAAATAATGATACAAAACTTACATGAGCAGAAAACCAAAAAGCTGTCAATCCCGATTCCACGTGGTTTTGTCTGCCCTACCCCTAGAGTGTATATAAAAGCCCGGAGGCGCGGAGGGAGGGCAGCCCCCGGCCGCCGTAAGAATGTGCGTGCATCAAGCGAGCCGCAGCGGCTGAGGCGGCGAGCGTAGGTGCCGCACTTTCTTACGCTAGGGCGGAGGGGCTGCACATCCCGCAGCGCCGGAGCAGATCGGTTCGACGGAAAAGTCTGATTCGTTTAGTGTCGTGACACTCTTAAAAGGCTCATTGACTTTCGGGATTATAAAATTTCGAGATTTTAAACTTTCGGGATTATGAAATTTCGAGACTTTGAACTTTCGATCTTTTGAAAATAGGTAGTTTGAGCTTCGGTATATCGAATATCGGCTTTTGAAGTTTTGGTATTTTGATTTTCGGTATTTTGACCATCGGTATTTCAACTGTAGGTATTATGAACTTTCGGGGTTGTAATACGTAACCATCACGTTTGCTACAACTGCAATTGTCACAAAGTGAATCACCCAAAGTTGTTTTACAAAGGTTAATTATGAAGTCAAAATTGTATGTAATGCAAGTGAGCCGGTGAGAATCCACGACCCGACTTTACTGGAGTAGTACCAACGAGCTATCAGTATCGCTACATAATATTTAATTTTATGATGGAATCAGCCAACACAATATAGCATTCAGTGCCCTGTGTCTCTTTTTTACATAGTTACATTGTTAGTAACAAAAGTTCAAATTGAAGGTGTGCTAACGGGCCATGGAGCGCAACATTCTAAGGGTGAAAAATACGGATCGCGTCCGAATCACCAGGCTGCGTTCCAAACACCATAGCTGACGTAAGCCCGGAAAGATTCCAGCTTAGCCACCAAGTGGGTGCCCCAAAATGAGTGACGTAGACAGAGGGCCGGCTCAGACGGAGATGGTGGGATAATATAGACACATTCCTCAGCAACTGGTCGGAGGAATTAAGCGTAAGACAGGGTTCTGTGGAAATCAAAGGCAGCAGCAGTCGGACACTCGTATAGGGTAGCTAAAAACATGTTTTATCAGCAGTTTTTTGTTTTAACAGAGAACTGCGCTCCAACGATGATCTAGAGCTAGACCAGGCAGCTGGCGTGGTGCGATATACGCCGCACGTTAACGTGGAATTCGTTCCCGAGGAGTCCATTGGCCGTCCTGAGGAGATCAACGTAACCATACCCAACATCGCTATGCTGGTGAGTTTCCCGGGGAACTGAGATCTGCAGTTGTACCAACCTGCTTGAGACATAATATCTAAATTTAGGTTTGCCAGCACCATTGCCTTCTTATATTTAGAACAGTTTTTGCACGACTACGTCTTAGATGATGGCAGTTGTCCTAGTGCCGTCGAGGAAGATATTTATTTTCCTCTCAACTAATTAAAGATACTTACATCTTTAATTATTGAACGAAGAATTTGAAGGGATCTGTTGGAATTATACAATAGTTATTGGCATGGGATCATTCTATGTAGACTTCTGTAGATTTCTATGGTCGAAGTTTTCCCATTTGTTTGTCGGTGATGTTGCAGCTGTGTAAGTTCCAAAACAAGAAATTCTATTCGACTTGACCCGACTAATCACATCGTCCTTAATTTCCAGAGCATGACCGCCATGATGGCATCGTACCCGTTCTGGACGCGCATGGGCTACAACGTGCTGCAGCAGCGCATGGCCTCGAAGGCCATCATCACGGTTCCGGCGCACAACTACCTGTGGGGATACGACGAGCCCCTCATCACCATGGGGAACACCTTCATGCCTGGGTGGATACACTTCGACAAGATGGGGATTATGGACAGGGTGTGTAGCCAGTTTGTCAACTAGCGGTCGGAGAAATAGGATCATTGGGGTTGTACCCTCATTCCTCCACTCCTCAAGTTAATATTTTTTTTTACTTAAATGTACACGATTTTCACCATATATTCACACAATATTATAAATAAATACTTTTTTGAACACGATTAAATCCCGTTAATAATGAAATGAAATAATGAAATGAAATGAAATAATGAACTTTATTCTGCAAGTAGGCCACAAGGGCACTTTTACATGTCTAAGTCTACCGGCATTTCACAAGAGGAGACCACTGTTGAGAAGAAACGCTCGTTTCATAAAACCACACTCGTGTTTTAAGGCCCCTCATTATGTATCAGTTGCATAAACTACTATTATGCAACTGATACATAATGAGAGGCCTTAAAACACGAGTGGGGTTTTATGAAACGAGCGTTAGCGAGTTTCATAATAGGATCACACGAGTGTTTTAAGGCCTAATTATGTACAGTTGTATACACTACTTTATCTATACACATATCATAAGTACTCTAAGATGGGTTCAGAAGCCATAAGGAAATGACCGGCACCACTAGTGCTACCTGTAAAATATTTAAAGACTACATTATACTTAAAATGCAGTAAGCAATAAATCTGAACAAATACATACACAGATTATTTATTGTAATAGTTGTAATTGACATTTACATTGGAACAATATTTTCACCTAAGGAGTCACGAGAATTTAGGTTATATATAGAACGAATGGCTCTTTTTTGTAGCACAAATATAGTCTGAATGTCAGCTGCTTTGCCCCAAACCAGAATACCATATGACATGACACTATGAAAATAACTATGATAAAATTATCTTTTCTGTATAAATATGACCTTTCCGGTGGCGAATGCACTAGTCTCAAAAAGCACTATTAGTCAATACACTCTAATTTCGAAAGCCCCTCTTCTCATAAGAAACTAGGCCCAAAATACCATATTTCCAAAAAGGCTCATTCTCGATTTACACGAGAATCATTGAGAACTAGTCCCAAAATACACCTTTCCCAAAATACCCCAAATTGTGTTCACCTGTGCATGGCGTAATACTTTATTCTCATAATGCATAGGTCTCAAAACACTCTAGTTCCAAAATACCCAATTTTTTTGGAATGTCTCTTTGTGATTGCTTTCAGCCGTAACCATTACCCGTTTGATGCCAAAAATATTTTTTGCAAAAATTGGATTCATTTAATTATTATTTTGAGCTATACAGGGTGTAATCGTTAAGTGTTGCTCGGCGATAGTTCCGTAAATATAGCAGATATCAGAAAATTTTAAATTGATATCGAAAGTGCATAAAGTGAAAGTGAAGGGCAATATACACATGAGTGTTGTAATGCCTAATTATGATAGTTCCATACACTGCTTTATCCACACAGGCATTAAAGCACTCGTATGATGTTATTATGAAACGAGGCGTCAGCCGAGTTTCATAAACCCACGCTCGACTTTTAATGCCTTTCATCATATACAGACACATAATAGAAGTTTATGCAACAGTAATATAATAAGGGTTCTTAAAACTCTCGGGTCTATTACTCGACTACGTCTCGTTTTGTAACGGCTACCCTTGAGTTTTAAGAACCCTTATTATATCACTGTTGCATAGATTTCTATTATGTGTCTGTATATGATGAAATGCATTAAAAGTCGAGCGTGGGTTTATGAAACTCGGCTCACGCCTCGTTTAATAATAACGTCACACGATTGTTTTAATGCCTGTGTGGATAAAGAAGTGTATGAAACTATCATAATTAGGCATTACAACACTCGTGTGTATATTGCCCTTCACTTTCACTTTATGCACTTTCGATATCAATTTGAAATTTTCTGATAATTGCTATATTTACCTGACCTACCGTGTTTTCATTATTGCCGTATCCTGGGGGTAGATCTATCGCTCGGGCGTAGAAGCAGTTTGTTCGGACCTTGAACGGTTAAGATGTTGGAGGAAATGCTCACTCTCACTTATGACACACGCATATACACAAACACACATACACACACAGTCATGTACTCAACTCACTTTATTGTATAAGTTTCTTTTTGTTATTTCCATTTGTTGGTTAACTTTATTTTGTCAACTCACGTATGTAGCCGGCTTATACTTCTACAGCCGAAAATTAGTCCCACTTTAAATTGCCTGTTATACTTAAGAAATGCATTAGTGTTAAGTTTACATATGTATTAAGGTTTATGTTAGTATGTTGCCGGAGAGAGGTAGTGCATCCTGCCGTCATACAGTTTTTACTAGTACGGAGGATTCCTGACCTTACTCTTTTACATACCATTCTTTATACTATACTGTATACCTACTCAAATGTAAGTAAGGAATAAATAAATAAACAAATAAAAAAATAAATAAATAATATTTACGGAACTATCGCCGAGCGTATTAACGATTATACCCTGTATAGCTCAAAATAATAAATAAATAAATCCAATTTTTGCAAAAAATATTTTTGCCATCAACCGGGGAATGGTTACGGCTGAAGGCAATCACAAAGAGATATTCCAAAAAAATAGGGTATTTTGGAACTAGAGTGTTTTGAGACCTATGCATTATGAGAATAAAGTATTACGCCACGCACAGGTGAACACACTTTGGGGTATTTTGCGAAAGGTGTATTTTGGGACTAGTTCTCAATGATTCTCGTGTAAATAGAGAATGAGCCTTTTTGGAAATATGGTATTTTGGGCCGAGTTTCTTATGAGAAGAGGGGCTTTCGAAATTAGAGTGTATTGACTAATAGTGCGTTCCGAGACTAGTGCATTCGCCACCGGAAAGAATATGACTAATTACGACGTCCATAGTCTTGAAGGGATACACGATTAAGGTTATCTTACGACTAGAGATGTGCCTTTTCCGAAAATTTCCGGAAACTTTCGACATTTTGTATGGGAAATGAGTAAAGTTTCCGGAAAGTTTCGGAAATGGCACATCTCTACTTACGACAATATGAGAATATGTGAAAATCGTGTATAAGTTAAAATAAATATGCAATGACAGGACTATTGTTTATTATTTACAATACATGAAATGATTCATATTTGTTTCAGTTGTATGACAAGACGGTTCAGAACAGGCTGGTGGTGGGTGCGACCAACTCCGACAAGTTTGAGATCAAGTCCATGAACGGTTTGCACGGCTTGAAATCGTGGGGGTACCAGGAGACTGAAACTCGGTTAGAACAGGTTTATTTAGCAAGTTTATGTGTCATGCTTCATCCGTCAGTGTTCAGCCCTTAATGTTACTAAAAATTAGAGCTAGGTACTAAGTGTTACTTAAACCATGCATCGGTATAATTTTCTGTCGACTTAAGAGGGGTGCTACTCGTAAGTGGGCGCTAAGCTAAAGCATTAATTTGAGTAGAATGGTTTGAGATCTCTCCTTTTTTTAATAACCACATTTGACATGACTAATAACTCAACTTCCAGATCCAAATGCAACACATTCACCAACGCATACGAAGGCATCGCGTACCCCGGCGACCTAACCTCTGCCACCGAGATCAGGATATTCCGGAACGTGCTCTGCCGGTTCCTCGAGCTGGACTTCCACGAGGAGATCACCACGGACTTCGGGGCCCAGGCCCTGGTGTACAAGCTCAGCAACAGGACGTATTCCCCGGGGAGTGACAATGAGTGTCTGTGTGCGAGAGGCATCTGTATGGACGGACTGTCGGATATCTCGCCGTGCTTCTATGGTGAGTCTGGGGTTTTTTAGTTATATAGAACAGTTAAATTATTTTATGTAAGGTTACATTAATGACATGATTAAATCCCGAGATTACCTATTAGATTATTAGACTCAAATTCCAGAAGTAGGTACAATTAGCTAAGAAAGTTGTTACCACTTTTGGACCTTAATTCGCATTAAATTGAGTCAACAAGTGGTTGACTATTTTTCTGTCTGGCCGTGCCTATTATTCCCAGTATTGTAAGAGATATCTCGAGAGAGTATTAATATGACAACGGCAATGTCTTAGTTACTAATATGGATATAATATGTTTTTCAGGTCTGCCTCTTGCCATGTCCAACGCGCACTTCTTGAGCGCACCCCCCGCAATGTACGAGCGCATCGAGGGGCTCAGCCCCGACCCGGCCACGCATGCCGGCCGGTTTCTCATCGAGCCGGTAAGCTACATTCTAATTCTGAATCCCTTAATACTGATCCACGACCCTTAAAACGAGATAGAAATGTGTCCTTGTCGTGATGGTTGAGCCTTATAAACTGACAGGCAAAATTTAATTCCGTCAATAAAATTATCGGAGACATTTTTTTTATGTCATAAGGGGCAAAAGAGCAAACGAATCGCCTGATGGAAAGAGATTAGCCGATTACCGTCGGCCATAGACGCCTGCGTCACCAGAGGAGTCACAAGTGCGTTGCTTACCGGCCTTTCAGGTGGGAGTACGCTCTTTTCTTGAAGGTTTGAAGGTCGTATCGGTTTATCCGCAAGCGACAATTAATTTCACAATGCAGTCGTGCGAGGCAGGTAATTTCTAGAAAAACGCACAATTGTGGACTGCCAACTATCTAAGGGTTAAGTTTGAATGGATTGTCGCGTAGAACGATGGCGGAAAGATGCAGCAGGAATCAATCCGAACAATTCCTCGGCGCACTCCCCGTTATATAAGCGATAGAAGATGCAGAGAGAGGCTACATCTCTACGCTGCGCCAAGGAGTCATGCTGATCTGAAATTCGCTGGCAGCCAACGATACGAGTCGCTCTCCTTGGCATGCGATCTAGAGAGAGAAGAAGAACATGTGGACAGTTCCACAATATAATACTTATATACGGATTTGCTCTATACGAGTTAATGTTAATTAAATTTGTATACATATTAAGTTATAAATGATTTTTATGTATTGACGTGTAATATTGAAAATATTATAAATAAATGAATATGAATATATGTAGATTAATATTGATTAATGTATTTATTTTCTCGTTATTGTTAAATCTAGCCGTTACTAAATATTCTCACTGCAAAAATAACAATTACATATTATATGTTTGCAGCAAATTGGTGCCGTTATAGAAACGGAGTTCACGGTGCAAGTGAACATCGTGATGGGGGATGTGAGCTTCAACGAAGAAGCGAAGGCCACGGCCGGGATGGTCGTACCCGTCGGATACTTCAGAATTGTAAGTAGTGGAAACGAGAATCTATCTATAAACTTGACAGAAACTTCACTTTTTTATGCGTACTTTACGCCAACTTTAACTTAACTTTTTTAGGCCAACTTTAAGAAAACTTACGCAGATTTTTATTAAAATTAATTATCACCGTCTACTTATCCACCAGTCTTTAATTTTCATTTCTTATATTTTGTTTCGTTTCAGATACTCCCAGATCTTCCTGAACACACTAAGTCTCAACTAAATCTGATGTATATAATCGGACCCAGAATTTTCCTTGCCGTCGAGATAGTTCTCTACGTCATCGGGTCACTCCTGATCGCGTATACCTTTGTCCAAGTCTGCAGAAACTGGCTGTGCGCTGACAACAGAGCTATTGTGTATCACAGTCCAAGCGACGAAAAGAAGGCGACCATATTATGCGTACCTTTGATGGACTTCGATTCAAAGAGCAATACATTCTTATGATTGTTTGATAGACGAACCTGTTCAGGCTATCAAACGGCATGGTTAGAAACGAAAGAGTGTCTCAAATCCTCTTTCTCTAAACGGGTTCTAACTATATGTAACGCTTACTAGGAACAACCACATTCCAAATGGCGCAATTAACTATTTACTAAGTAGGTATACGATTCGTTTATGATGCACCAAATGAATTCGTTGGAGGGTGATACGGGTTATGAAAAGACTAGGCAATATAATTGTAATCTATAAACGTGTAACCAGTGTCAGAAGTCGCCGCGGGTGGACCTGGATATTGCCAGCTGGTTCGAGCTGGTCTCGACGCGTAATTTGGTTTTATTTGGTGGTCTGGTGCATAAGTTGATTGGAAACGTAGGTATGTACAAGAAAATCGTGTGTCAGTTCTGCCGAATATCAGCAAGTCGGTGATTTTACAACTTAGTTACTAGTTACTAAGATGTGCTGGCAGCGTTTATTACGCGATTTAAACAAAGGTTTCAATTCATTTTTAATGTTTAAATCGTCTGTCTCTTGTCGACACGTTTATAAGTGCGAGAGTATTCTTTATAAATTCCCTGTCGCGTGAGAAAGGAGAGTATCATAGCTCGCAGGTATATCCAGTTTTTATGTTAGATAGTTCCAACACTAAGGAGTGAAAAAACGTTCTTCTGACAATTTGACTATCATACAGGGTCACACCTTTTTGCTCAATCAGTGATATTTTTTACTAAGTAGTATAAGATGTACCTAAATTAATGACGAATCGTTCCAAGGATTTACAGTATTTAATACGGCATCCTTTTAGATTTAATTCAATTCTGTGATTAGGTATACCAGCGTGGTGGCACGTAAAAAGTCAAGCAGGATCACAAACAATAATGTCATGGTTTCTGAAACTCAGGCTTGGGAAGTCGTCTTTATTAATATCAGATAAGGGCGCCGGGAAAACGAGTTCGTTATTATGAATGATGCTTCTTACACAAGTCACACTTTACTAACCATTTGTAGGATATAAAATGCGATACTTTTTTGAAAATTTTCCTTGTTTTCCATGCCTGAGAGCCTTTTCATTATCAATAGTCATAAAAGTGCCAGTCTCTTGCGAAGTGTTCTTTTAGAGTAATTTTAAATCAATATTGTTATTGTTGATGAAAATACGAATATTATAAATGTAAATATAGATTTAAAAGTTAGGTTTAAGGTTACATTTTGAATATGGTTTTGGATTTTTGTATTATTTTGTATGATCTGTTTATGGTAATGAGTGAGGACTTAAAAGGAAACGGTACAAAAGTACAAAATAAGCAATTGTAAATAAACATTGCATAAAAATTAATCACATTTTATTCCCGAACAGTTTAGCGGCACAAAATACCCTTCCTCTCCCTCTCCTGGGAGGTAATAATCACTTGTTTTGCCTCCGGCTTTACTCGAGCTGCTACTGTCATCACTTGTTGTACTATCGCTATCATCACTTGTTGTACTATCGCTATCATCACTATCACTACTTTCATCACTGCTGCTTTTGCTGCTGCTACTCTTTCTACCAGCTTTCTTTCTTCGCCTTTGTATATTCCGGGGTAGTGGGTGTACCTTTGGCTCTGGTCGGTGCAATGGCTCTGGTTGAAGAGGTAACACAGTTGAGATGGGACACTCTTCAAAGCAACCGGCAGCCGTACAGCAAGGTTTATTCATAGTGTCATTCAGTTCATGAGAACTCGCCGCGTCTGTTTTTGCTCTCTTTGCTTGCAGAATATTTAGCTGCGTTCGATTCATCGGATCATCATTATTTGATCCGGAAGGTAATTCTTTGATTGATGTGTATATTGGTATAAAAGTTTGAATGAGGAACAATGTGCAGAGTTTGGGGCACATTTTCGGAATGGTAACAGCCTGAATGTAATCTGCTCTGATATGTAATTAAATAAGTGATTGTTCATTCAAATTTACTGAAGTAAGGAGGTTTAAAGCTGTCAATATTACGCAAGTTGCAGGTGTGTGTCACATTGGAAATAAATCAGAACTGATGAATTTGTTCACTGCGAAACTGCGATGAACATCACATCAATGAGTACACAAATGCACACGTCAGATTGCAAAAATTAAATAGCGCCACACATATTGTAGTTTAAGTAAGCATAATAAGTAAACATAATCTTTTACCGAGCTCAAAAAGGATCTCTTCAATTTGACAACCTGTTAGGAACAAAGTTTATTTACATGTTACTGTTTTGTAACCTATTACCGATTTATTCTTGTTGTAAAAGTGGGCTCATCGCGAGGATTCAAAATTTTCGCAAAGTCAGAAGTTCTGAATACGGCTGTTTTTTGTGTGCATGTACATGGGTGTATACGTAGTATAATTGTAGGAAAAGTACCTACATAAAAAATCGATTGCAAATAAAACTAGTTATGATTATAAAATATTTTATTCAAAAATAATAAAAGCATTTGTATAACTTACTTTGTACAGTCAGCTACAAAGAGATGTACTATTTTTTCTGTATTCAATAAGGTGAAAAATTCTGCAAATCTCTATCTGCTAAATTGTTCACCTTATATCACCTTAAATCTGTGAATGTTACAAAATCTTCGTAAATATCATCTACAAACAAATCCAAGTTCTAAAACAATCTTAATGTAAAATTAATATACATTTTCATATGGTTTCAATAATTATTAATTATTCATGTCTGATATGCTTTACGCGACCACCATAATAATCAATTTCAGAACTAGAAGTGGAACGACTGGAATCAGTATCACTGTCATAGCTACTATAATCATCATAGCTACTGTCACTGTCGTCACTGGAACTAAAGAGACCACTATTGCAATAAGAATACTTCCTCTTATACTTTTTTTTATCTCTCTTTATCATCCGTTGTATGTGGCCGAGCGGTGGGTGATCATGCTCCACCGGCTCGTAGTACGTTCTCGCGGGTACCACTAGGGGCATCTGGGGCTGAGGGTACAGTGGTAACGGTACAGGCTGCATAGGCGGCACAGGTATCAGTGGATAGGGGCAGTCGTCGAAGCAACCGGCTGCTGTACAACAAGGCTTTTTCTCAGTGCTATTCGCTTTTTCAGAACTCACGCTATCTGTTTGATTACCTTTATTTCCTGTTGTTCTTCTACCATCAACATTTGTCTTTGTATCTATGCCTCCATTTTGTAGATTGGGTTGAAGAAATTGCTGCTGCATTTGCATCAACTGGCTAAAACCAAAAGGCAATCCATTGAAGGATATGCTCTGAAAGCTAAACATTGATAAATAAACTAGGATAAGAAACAATGTGTAGGGCTGAGAACGCATTTTGGAAATGGTGCATTCTGAAGTGGATTAGGTTCTGATATAAGAAAACCTTATTATGTAATAAGTGATTGTTCATTCAAAGTTATTGGTTATCGAAGCTTGAATATTATGCAAGCTACAGGTGCACGTCTTGCAGGCATTCGTCTAGACTATTATAAGTGTAAAACTCTAAAAGTCTAAAGTTAAGTATATCGAAGACAAATTTTGTTTATAGTAATTTACTAAAATATGTTTTTTATAATATTAAAATTACAAAACTTAATTTAAAACAGTTCACACAAAAATGGAAGAAAGCATCACCGCACACTATCACTTTATTGGTCACTGCATAAGTCTGATGGACTTTGTATAAGATGGAGACGTTTACATGGCTATCGCTCACTCTTCAAAATCCGTAAGGGTGACCATAGGTATTTTGTTTAACGCCTAAACAATGTCAAAAGAAACTGTTAGATTAGTAATACTCTTTTTTGGAGGGGAGCTGAATATTACTTTTCTTTTATCTTGTTTTCAGCTACGGGAGTCCTGAATCCCAGATCTTCTGTTTTCTTTTTTCTTCTGTGTCTGGCTGGTTTCAACACTCGTAGACCGATCCGTGTCCCTCATCAAGCGGGCAGCGTCGTCTTCACTGATCTTTTTCTGAATCTTCACTTCACCTTGTTCGGATATGTAACTTAAAATCGGATTTACGAACTTGCTTGCTTGAGCATCCACTAATTCTAAACTTCGGGCTTTCCGGGCATTATTACGAGAAATCCTCCTTCTATATCTCCTTCTTCTTTTACGGCCACGCCGCCTATCCGAATAAGACCAATCGGATGAGCTATCAGTATCACTATCGCTATCAGTGGAACTTGAACAACTATCCGACCTGGGTCTCCTCTTTAGTAAAGGTGGGAGGGGGAACATGAATACTGGAGGGGACGGTCCCATAGGATACATAGGCATGGGCATGGGCATAGGTGCCAAAGGAATAGGTGCCTTACGAGGTGTCTTCTCAGGATTTTCATTGCCCCTACATCTGCACTTGCGATGGCACGGTGAGCAATATGAGTAAGCTGATGGAGTGCATTTCGGAGCGCACACGCAAGAGGGGCAGGGGGGACACTGCCTCGAGCGCGGTTTGTTCGCACAAAACCTCGGTGGTGGTGCTTGTGGTAGGACAAAAGGCATCGGAAAACCGAAGGGTAAAGGGATAGGTATTATCCCCCCAACCCCGTCGGCGTCATCTGGTGACTCCGTGGTTGTTGTTGTTGTTGGCTTTTTAGTGACTATCACCGGTATAGGGACTGGGTAGGGCATGGGCACGCCCACGGGGGGCGGAGGCGGCGCCATCATCATCATGGGTTGTGGCGGAGGCGGGTACATTGGCATTGCAAATTGGACATTCACAGGTCGCAAAACACCCAAGAGGAGTATTGTGGATATCCATTGTCCCTGGAACAATGATAATGTAACATTAACTAAACTCGACAACTTAGTAACTTTATACATATTCTTGAATATTCATAGGTTAAATATAATTACTAATTTTCGTACTCTAGTCAGATGTTTTTCATCATTAAAAATCTACGAATAAACCATATGGTGTTTATTTATTTCAACTATTGCACGTCACATAAACGTAGGCGCACGTAATGCCATGAGACATTCTCTACCTACCAGCCATTATGCCAAACCGAAAAATTATTATGTGGGATTTGGGATTGCATAAGTACATAAAAACGTGTATACACACATTGTAAATGTCGAAACAAACATACAACAAGCGTGCTCTCTCAGACTCACCCGTTAATGTAACAAAAAATACATTTTCATGTCATTTTTCGTTACATCACATCACTGGCGAACATCACTCGCCTCACCGCGAGCACCCTAACAACTTAACTATGAGTCCAAACAGACATTATTGGTGCGGAATTGTGTACAACAAAACGTATACACACAATGCAAATATCGAAATAATAAAAAAAAATTAAACACCGCCGACACAAGTGGTCATCATTAGACCCTTAATGTGTGATGATATTAAAACTGATCATAATTACAAAATTTCGAATTCTTAGCTTGAATATTGGGAGATCACTTGTTCCAATTAAAGCTGAATATCTTGGAAAGTACTGGTCCCATTTTCACTAAACATAGCAAAGAGCAATCTCGACGGACATTTATTTCGATTAAAAGAAAACCGAACTCAAATTGGTCTATACGTTTAGGAGCTACGATGGCACAGATACACAAATACACGGATACACATGTTAAACTTATAACACCCCTCTTTTTCGTCGGTGTTAAAACACATTAGGTATGCTATCGCGATGAGCACTTCCGCGAAAACTAAAACATTCCGTGAAGACACTTTTATTCGAAACCTTACTTGGTTCATTTCAGCTGCGTGAGTGATCCTAATTTTATTGTATATATAAAGCTTCGGGATGAACAGATGTCGTGTATGTGGCTATATATTCATATAGCATGTTGTATGGTAGTTGGTATGGCTGTTGAGGGTTACACGCTTATATAGCATCTTGGTGCGATATTATATAAGTTCCGAACACAATAGAACGGTGCGTAGCAAATGTATGCAGTTGTGTAACATACCTAGTTCAATATCTCAAATCCATACTAATATTATAAATGCGAAAGTGTGTTTGTCTGTCTGTCTGTCTGTCTGTCTGTCTGTCTGTCTGTCTGTCTGTTACCTCTTCACGCTTAAACCGCTGAACCGATTTAGATGAAATTTGGTATATAGATAGTTTCCGTCCCGGGGAAGGACATAGGATACTTTTCATCCCGAATAAATTTAGTGTTCCCGTGGGATGAGCGGGTAACACCGCGGGGCACAGCTAGTTACCTATAACTCTGTTTATTGGTTTGCAATAACTTAACGATTTGTTTTATTTAAATTCAAAGTAAAGTTCGTCTAACCTTTGAGTGTTGAAGTTTTTATTTAGTTTCACCCGTCCCAGTGTTTGTCTGTCTATACTCTATCTGTAATCAAATCTTCCTGGCTGCCTCATTATATTTTTGTTTAGCTGGCCTTATGCTTATTTTTTTTAATGGGTCCTTTTACAAAATGTAACTTGGTGTCTCTGAGAGAGTAAAATTATGTTTATCTCGATCTATGTTCTAGGTAAGCTGGTACACGCGACAACGGTAGCTGTAAAACTCTCGGAACGTCGGGAACTCAAATTTCTGCCATATAATCCGCTTAAATGGTTTCTTCGTACAGGAGCGAGAGAAAATACTTTATTTTTCTATAATTTAAAGCTACAGAAAAATCTGTATTTTTTCTTTTGTTTACTTTATTCAAAGTTTATTGCACAAAACAGACAATACAAACGGCCAATTTACTCTACCAACCACCATAGTGCCAAACAGAGATAGATGCCTACTGGAATTGGTGTAGAGCCGAAATTTGATTCTACTAAGGGACCGCGGTTGACGCAGTGGTAGTGCATCTGCCTACTGAGCTGGTCTGGTGGTCCTGGATTCGAATCCCGGCAAGGGAAAATCTGGGTTATGGATGTTCTATGTATTTGTGTATACATAGGTACCTATATTTGTCGGGTCTCCTTCGAAATCCCCAACAACCTAATACTCTTATGCCCTAATTTATCCTATTAATGAAATACCTATGTTTGTCATATGTCATTAAGTCCTGAAAACGAAATATGGGATCCAGATCTCAGTTAGATACGATGAGCGAAGCGAGGAGGAGTGTTGAGAAGAACCGCGGCTCTACAGCGCGCGAGCCGAGCGAGCGAAGCGAGCGTGCCGCGGCAGTGGCCGGCGAAGCGCCAAAACTGAGTTTTTTTTTAACCTCGCGTTTAAAGTATACGCCACGTCCATCTTAGTCCGTAAAATATTAGGACAATAGTGTTAGGACACATCAGTATTAGTACCTAAAACATTAGAGCAAATGCCCTATCCAGCCTACGTAGAAGTCTATTGAGGAGACCTGTGTCCAACAATGGACGTCTACACGGAAAAAAATGATTTAGCTGTGGTAGCTAAACTCGCTTTGCTGAAATTTCCTTTGCTGATGCAAACAATTTCTTAGCAACTGTAACAAAGCCTTTTCTATAGCAACTAAAACCAGTTAGCTACCCTTACTAATGATATTTAGCTAAATGAATTTCAAATTATTTGCTACCGCTACTAATTGATTAACAACTATAGCTAATTGATTTATTGGTACCAACGAAATTTAATTACACATTGTTGTTAGCTGTGACTGCTAATAATTCTTAGTTGTAGTGGACAAAAACTTTGTTACTATTGCTAATTGTACATGTATTAGGCAACAAAACCATATCTTTGTTGCAGTTGATAAAAACATTTCGCAGTCGCTAACAACAGTTTTGCAACAGCTGCTAATTTTATATTCATACCCAATATACCCATCTACTAATTATATTATTTGTCAATGTTGCTAAAAATCTTAGTGACACTACCATATTTTCTACGCCATGAACAATAATAAAATATTAGCAGTAGTAGCAAATCAGATCAATGCGACCCTGCTAAGAACATTTGGTAGCTGTGACTAACTTTTTCACATACTTTAGCTAATATTCTTTGGTGCAACTGCAAAAAAAAAAAATAGCCAATGTTACTAAAAATATTAGTCACACTACCGACTTATCTTTGCAATGAACATCAATCATTTACTAGCAAAAGTAGCAAAGTAAACTTATGTGAGGCTGCTAAGAGCATTTTGTTCCTGTAACTAACTTTTTCCCAAAATTTGTCTGATTTTCCTTGCTGCAACCGCTACATAAAAATTTGCTAATGTTACTAAAAATCTTAGTCACACTACCGAATTTCTTATGCCATGAACAATAATAATATATTAGCAGTAGTAGCAAATCAGATCTATGCGACCCTGCTAAGAACATTTGGTAGCTGTGACTAACTTTTTCACATACTTTAGCTAATATTCTTTGGTGCAACTGCAAAAAATAAAATATACAATGTTACTAAAAATATTAGTCACACTACCGACTTATCTTTGCAATGAACATCAATCATTTACTAGCAAAAGTAGCAAAGTAAACTTATGTGAGGCTGCTAAGAGCATTTTGTTCCTGTAACTAACTTTTTCACAAAATTTGTCTGATTTTCCTTGCTGCAACCGCTACATAAAAATTTGCTAATGTTACTAAAAATCTTAGTCACACTACCGAATTTCCTATGCCATGAACAATAATAATATATTAGCAGTAGTAGCAAATCAGATCTATGCGACCCTGCTAAGAACATTTGGTAGCTGTGACTAACTTTTTCACATACTTTCGCTAATATTCTTTGGTGCAACTGCAAAATATAAAATAGCCAATGTTACTAAAAATCTTAGTCACACTACCGACTTTTCTTTGATATGAACATCAATAATTTACTAGCAATCGTAGCAAAGTAAACTTATGTGAGGCTGCTAAGAGCATTTTGTACCTGTAACTAACTTTTTCACAAAATTTGTCTGATTTTCCTTGCTGCAACCGCTACATAAAAATTTGCTAATGTTACTAAAAATCTTAGTCACACTACCGAATTTCCTATGCCATGAACAATAATAATATATTAGCAGTAGTAGCAAATCAGATCTATGCGACCCTGCTAAGAACATTTGGTAGCTGTGACTAACTTTTTCACATACTTTCGCTAATATTCTTTGGTGCAACTGCAAAAAATAAAATAGCCAATGTTACTAAAAATCTTAGTCACACTAACGACTTTTCTTTGCAATGAACATCAATAATTTACTAGCAATCGTAGCAAAGTAAACTTATGTGAGGCTGCTAAGAGCATTTTGTACCTGTAACTAACTTTTTCCCAAAATTTGTCTGATTTTCCTTGCTGCAACCGCTACATAAAAATTTGCTAATGTTACTAAAAATCTTAGTCACACTACCGAACTCCCCATGCCATGAACAATAATAATATATTAGCAGTAGTAGCAAACAAATTTATTCGACCCTACTAAGAACATTTGGTAGCTGTGACTAACTTTTTCACATACTTTAGATAACATTCTTTGGTGCAACAGCAAAAAAAAAATTGGTCGACGTTACTAAAAATCTTAGTCACACTACCGACTTTTCTATGCAATGAACATCAATAATTTATTAGCAATAGTAGCAAAGTAGACTTATGTGAGGCTGCTAGAACATTTTGTAGCTGTGACTAACTTTTTCACAGTCTTTGGTAAATTTTCCTTGCTGCACATGCT
This sequence comes from Apotomis betuletana, assembly GCA_932273695.1. Lineage (NCBI taxonomy): Eukaryota > Metazoa > Arthropoda > Insecta > Lepidoptera > Tortricidae > Apotomis > Apotomis betuletana. Next base: position 35,278,891 of record OW026300.1, on the reverse strand, counting down.
ACTTACATAAAAAAATTCTAATGTCGCTAAAAATATTAGTCACACTACCGAATTTAAGGAATATATAATATAGCACATTACAGCTAAGTATGCCGGCTATATTATAACACCTTTTACGAGCAAGTGTGATGAAATTACAGACCTAGGGCGGCGAATTCGTAAATGCCCCAGATCGCAGGTGTTTGTGGCCCGAACCGAAGGTGAGAGCCATAAATATCCGATCTGGGGCTTTAGGAATTACCGCGCGTGGTCTGTTTAAAGTTTTACTTCTTGCATTGGCCCGTAAGTGTGATTTTCTCCCCTCGTAGCCGCGTAGCGGGCAGAAAATCCCACTTACGGGCCATTTTCACTGAAAATATTATTTTACGTCACCCTTGGCCCGTAAGTGGGATTTTCTGTAGAGATGCGCCGAATATTCGGTAATTATTCGGTATTCGGCATATTCGGTAAGACTGCCGAATATTTACCGAATAAACATATGATATTTTTCTGATAATAAATAAATAGCAACAATTATTTTGACCCCCAAAAAAATACGTTGATCACCAAAAAAAACTTTGATACCTCCAAAAATAAGGTAAATGATCTCCAAATTTCGTAAATTATCACCAAATCTGGTTGACCCATGTTGGGAGGTTTAGGTTATTTTTTTTATGACCCGAAACCCGAAACTCATTTTAATTTTAATTTTCGTGATAAATGTTAATAGGATAGTAAGATGTTATAATTTGGGTATAATTTCACATTAAAATGGTGATCTAATTTTGGTGATCATTTACTATTTTTACGGCGATTAACAAAGTGTTCAATTATTTTTACAAAACTAGAATTATAGAAATAAGACGATATTACGAAAACGCAGTTGGATTGGGATTTTTAGGGAGAGGAATTACATGAGCAAGTTTCCATAACATAAAATGAAAAATGTATAATATTAGATACACTTGAGCCTCTGTAGGTATATACTGTTAGTCTCTGTGTACTACCTACAGGGTCGAGTCACAGCACCCCAGCCCCAGTAGGTACCCGTACGCAGTGACTCATTTCCCTTTTTTTTTAAACATTAACTACTTTATTATTGTCTTGATTGAAAAACTGATAGGTAATGCGGGGAAAAAATTTAATAAGCAAAAGCATGTTGAGGGACTTGAGGGTGAATTTCAGCCCGCTACCACGACTTTTTGTTCACAATTTGAGCGTCCAAAAAAATCCGAGCTACTGTTGCCAACCCGACCCTATAGAAGCTGCCCAAGCTTGTTTTTGATTATTTTTTCTGTTTCATTTAGTTCATATAATAAATGAGTATGATGTTTAACAATAACGCTGTGAAACGATACTTGGTCACAAACATTGCTTAGATAATTAATGATTCAAATTGATTTATTCTTTGAATGTTTCATTTGGTTAACATAAATGACTCTGATTTATAATAATGATGCCAAGAAACAAACATTTGGTTAGTAACATGTTGTTGGTTGTTCACAAACATTAATAAATCAACAATTAAATTATTATCGTAAAATATTAAATAACTATGGGGCATGGCACACTGCGTCCGATTCGTACGACCCGACGTGCGAGCGGGATGTCGCTATAATACGCGCATAACGTTTTCTCGCTCAAACCTCGGAGCGACGTGCTAATCGGTCGCAGTGTACCATAGACGTTCGCGAAGTCAGCTAAATGTTTTAGTTATGCCAACGAATACCATATTTGCTGCAGTAGCTAAAATGCATTTTGCTGTTATGACGCATATTTTCGAGTTTTACGCGGGAAAAGTAACGTAGCAAGTGTTGCCAAATATAGGCCTTTTCAGTAAACTACGGATTTTATATTTTTTTAATATTTGATCGGCTATAAGAATATTCTCGAATGTCTTCAAGTTTTCTAAAATTTTATTATTGTCTGCCAAAATAATTATACACCAATTTTAATAAATTTGTATTTTGTCAATACTAGACGTAGTCAACACAATTACTACATGTTGGTACGTAACATAGGGCTTGTGCACAAATCACGTGAGGTTACGAAAAAATCACGTTGGGGGAGGGGGGGTATAAAGAGACCTCACTTGTATTTTTCCACAGTGAACGAACTAAGAAAAAAATCGATATTTGTGGCCGTCCATGAGAAAAGGGTCCTTATGGCAGTTTCTAGTTACGGAGATATTTGCTGTTTTGTAAATCCTTCAAAATTATCATTTTTTTGTTTTATGCATTATAGTAAAATACAAAGATAGAGCTGTATTTGTACCTTGGTTTCAGTTGTGTACGTTAATTCTTTCTTTATTAAAACGGAGTTTTAAGTTTAGTAGAAAAGGGTCTTTGTGGGATATTGCATACAAGAATGACAAAGGTCAATAGATAAACTTGCTTACAACTATTTCTTTGCTAAGTACCTATGGTCATTTTAGATTTTACGTAAAATGTACGTAAAATGTAGGTAGGTACTACATTTTTCGTCTGACGTCAAAACATCTCTCGGCGCGCGTCGAACGACATGTTATATCTGATTGTTGTTAGTTAATTTAAAATTTAATGAAAAAATAATATGTATAGTCAAGGTCATTAATATGTGTACACTTTTTCACCCAGTCGAATGCGGTCGCCTACAATTTGTAAGCAAACGCATTCGACAAGGCCAAAAAGTGTATACATTATTAATGACCTGCGGGGCATTACTTACTAGCAAATGATTATAATTGGAATGTATCCCCCCCCCCCTCGCCCTTATCGCGTCAGATCAGAAATCGCGTGAAATTATCTTTATTACGTGATTTATGAATAGTTCCTTAGTAGTCACCGACTGTGTAAATTATTCGTTGACGTTAAATGAGAATAACTCCTTACAGATAAAGATTTTGAGTAAATTTATAATAACCTTTTTTCTTCGGTATTCTGTGTTAATACAAGATTAGGAAATAAATAATGTTATTATTGTGCCATATTGGAATTATTAATATGTTTTGTCTGTGATTGGTCATAAGGACCCTTTTCCCAAATGTATAGGAGTCAAATTTACGTAACTTTAATCGTATATAAATAAAAAAAACCGGCCAAGTGCGAGTCGGACTCGCGCACCGAGGGTTCCGTACAAACACTTTCCATCCCTAAGTGGTTAAGTTAAGTTTGCACCTGGTATGTATAGCGCCCCATATAAATTAGGTGCAAAGTTAGGTATTAAAAAAAAAATTATGGTTTTCGTAATTATTCCTTTATCTATGCTATAAGACGTTGCTTCGTACCAAATTTCAAGATTCTGAGTTCACGGGAAGCACCCTGTAGGTTTTGATTCCCTTGCAAGTGTCGAAAATTTGCGGCATAAACGGCTGTATAGGTATTAAAAAAAAAATGTATGGTTTTCGTAATTATTCCTTTATCTATGCTATAAGACGTTGCTTCGTACCAAATTTCAAGATTCTGAGTTCACGGGAAGCACCCTGTAGGTTTTGATTCCCTTGCAAGTGTCGCAAATTTGCGGCATAAACGGCTGTATCTTTTGATTGCGTTGGCTTAGAAGTTTGATTTTTTCACAGCTTCAAGGGACAGTAGACCTGAGTAATTGATATAAATTTCAGCTTCATACCTCCACGCGTTCCTGAGAAAAAGGGTCTTGACAGACGGACAGACGGACAACAAAGTGATCCTATAAGGGTTCCGTTTTTTCCTTTTGAGGTACGGAACCCTAAAAATTAAACTTGTAGAACAATAATGATAATTTTGTGATACTCCAGTGGACTGGATAAATATATTTTAGAACTCACTGTACTAAATTTGTTATTGTTATAGGGGAAGATGAAAAGTATAATAATTATCACGTTTTCATTAAAATAAAGATCCTAGGGTATGGCTAATGCGCAATAAGCATTTCAAAAACATATATGACGCAGAGGGCGCTCCAGTAGCGTAAAGGATTAAGGGATGAAAGATTTGGTGTGACTTACGTAGCGGTCGAATAGCTCAGTTGGGAGAGCAATGCGCCGGAAACGCAGAGGTCGCGGGTTCAAACCCCGCTTCGATTGTAGTAGATCGCATTCAATTTTTCTTTCTTAATTTACCTTTGTGTCATTATTTATAAAAATAAAAATGTGGTATTACCACATAAAAAATATGAATCGATAAAAAGATTCTATACAAATATTTAAAATAAAGATATTTCGTTAACTATGTGATTTTATCTATATCCTAAAATGTAAGTTTAAATATGTCCTACTATATACAATAGTTCAGATTACAACATAATTAAAGACAAAGCTGAAAAACATGTTTTTATTAATTTCATTCTTATAGCGTGTTGCTGTTATCAAAGGCTGTTTTCTCAGGATCTGGAAGTCACATTGATGAAACCATGACTGAGTTCAATAGAAAAACCCCTTGAGATACAAAATCAATCATAATCTATGTAACTTCCAATGGGAACATACTTAAAGTTAGTTTCAAACTTCTTTTGACGTTTTCTCAAAAGTGAAATTTTAGCAAGTGTAAGTATGATGTTTTTTTTTTTTAAAAGTATGAGACTTAGGGAAATGATTCTTTCTGTGTTAAATAGCTTATTTAACATAAATTTAGAACCTGTGCTTAACTCAATACCTGCCATAAGGACCCTTTAGTCATGGACGGTCACATTTTTTTCTCGGTTTTGTTAAAAATAAATACTTCAAAATTACGACTCTATTTTACGAAATTTTGGCGGAAAAAAAATACACGTGAGGTACTGAGGGGGAGGGGGGGTTAGCAAAGAACCTCACCAAATATCACCAGGGGGGGTCAAAAAGTAGCCGAAAAAGCCTCACGTGATAAGTGCACAAGCCCATATTGGGATAGGGCTCGTCCAGAACCGCCCCCCTCCCCTCCTCTTGGTGATATTTGGTGATAATAACGCAACCCCCCCCCCCCATTCAAGATCACGTGTATTTTTCGCGCTTAGTATGAATTACCTATAACTTAGGTAATAAAAAAACAGCAATAACTTGATTTATTGACCGAGCGAACGAAGTGAGCGAAGCGTCTTTGCTTTAGCTTGGATGAAAAATCGTTGGTATGTGTAGATGTTTGGATTTCTGTTCTCGCCTAGAGCTCGCATTTCTCAACCGATTCTCATATCATGAAATTTTGTGAGTAGATTCGATCCGATATATCGAATACCCGCACAAGTAAAAGGAATTTTTTTATCGAGCCAGTTTTTCGAAATTTAGAAAAATGGCGGTTATAATAATAATATAGCCATTTATTCCTTAATAACATATTCTTCATGCATATTAACAATTCAAATTTTCAAAATAATAATAATCATTAAATAGTTATATTATCAAATCATAAAAAATCATTCATAGTTTTATTTAATTAGTTACTGTGGACCTCTTTCCGAGTATAGGCCTCCTCCAACTCCTTTCATTTGTCTCTATCTTTGGCTGTCGTTGTCCAATTTTTACCCAAAAAATGACGGAGATATGGGAGTTCAAAACGTAAAAAATTATAAATTTCGGTAAGTAAGAGGTCAGCGTTGACTGGGCGTTCGCGACGTTTTGGTATTAATTTGCTTTCCATCCACTGTATCTTGAACTTCGGTAAAGTAAAATTGCCACCATTTCTAAACAAAGCGAGGACCTCGCTTTTGTTTTTTTGATATTTCAACCCCCATATCTTCGCCATTTAGCAAAATTTCAAAAAACCGACTCGACAAAGAATAAATCTATATATTATTATACTTACTCGTATAGAACCTTCTCACAAAATTTCATGTGAATCGGTTAAGAAATGCGACCTCTAGGCGAGAACAGAAATCCAAACATCCTAACATCCAAACGGTTCACTAATAGGTATGTTGCATAAAATTGATACTCATATTTTCATTTTGCATAACAACCTTTGACAGAATCATCATTTCTCCGAATTTTATATTGCATAATTTTTTTCTCATAATGTGATGTCACATAATTTTTTTATCTGAATAGTTATTTCGAAGAAATTCATATCTCATAATATTTAGATTGCATAAAAATTGTTCGAAGCAGAAATAGTACATTACATCAGAGGCCGGGAAAATGAGGATTTCCGGCCAAGTAGGTATATACGGCCGAGCGAGCGTGCGAGCGTGGACCAATTTGAAATTTTCTCCACACAAATCGTTTTTTTTTTCGATATTTTCCGAATTTGACCGAATTTTCGGACAAGATTTCAGATTCATATTTTTGAGCCCCGTGAGCCCCCCGATACCGAGTTTTAGCCGCCTAGCACCAATTTGAAATTTTGAATCGTTTTTTTTCGATATTTTCCGAATTTGACCGAATTTTCGGACAAGATTTCAGATTCACAGTTTTGAGCCCCGAGAGCCCCCCGATACCGAGTTTTAGCCGCCTAGCACCAATTTGAAATTTTGAATCGTTTTTTTTTCGATATTACCCATTAAGTTCGGTTTTAACCTAACCTACTTTACTGGCAGCAGTTCAGCTCTGTTGTGGTCGCAGTTCTAACCTAACCTAACCCATTTTACTGGTATCAGTTTAGTCAATAAATTCGGCGATATTAATGTTCTGCCATATAAAATTATGAGAAATGAATAGTATGCCAACTGACAATTATGATACTAAATGATTATGATAAAGAATCATTCGGAGAAAAAAAAATCGGTGATAGCTGTTATGCGAAATGAAATTCGGAGAATCGATATTATGCAAGATAAAGCGAACCCCATCCAAACATACCAACGATTTTTCGTCAAAGCTGAAAAAGAGACGCTTCGCTCGCTCGGTCAATTATTTGAATAAACACGCTCAGACCGATTTTGATATGAGAAAATTATTTAGTAATTTCGTTATTTTTTTTTACTTTCCTGCTGTTTAAAAAAATTATACGTCATGTGTTCTCAGCCCCTCCCCCACCGTGATCATTCGTGATATTTTGCTGACCCCCACCTCCCCCATAAACGATCACATGATTTCTGGACGAGCCCATAGGTACAATTATTAATGTTGTTGAATAGGTACTTCGAAAGTGACTAAAATAACTGAGTCGGCTTTACATGAAATCTCACAAATTTCGTTACGGTTTCCAGCGTAACAAAATTTTCATAGGAGCTATGAAAATTTTGTTGGACTAGGCATTTTTGTATAATTTATGTTTTTTTTTATTGGATTTCTTTGCTACGGCAGCCGAAAGACCATTTCCATAGAAACACGGTTATTTCACTTCCGGCGTGGCACAGTTTACGGCAATTTAAAAATCAGAGCTGGCAACACCCGCGCCGGCCGACAAGACACAACAAGTGTCGAAATCGCCATATCGTTTGTATTGCATAGTTTCGTGTGTACGCTTCACGCTTCAGCTTCGCGTCGTGTTCAGTGTGTCGTTCAGACTTCGGTGTGCAAGAAAAAAATATCTATAGTGAAAAGAGGTAAATTATACGATGGAAACGCAAGACATTTCCCAACTGCTTGAAAGCTATCAGCAGAACCTCATCGATAAATTTAAAGGTTAGTAAGTTTTGTATAAGTAGGTACCTATGTTCTACAGGTTTAAGCTAACGGTTGGCGGTGGCCTAGGCGATAGAGAGAAGAACCTGCTGATGCTGACTATGCGAGCTGTGACCCTTCGCGAAATGTTTTCAAACTTATGTTTCCATATCTACCCTTGAGAATGCTCTCTTGCATTGCTTGCATGCTAATACTCCGGCCGGCCGGCTAAGGCACGCCGAAGGCAGATAATCCTTAACGTTCTAAACTTATTATCTGTTTTTGTTTAAGATGAAGGAATCAAATTTTGCCATTTGAATTTAATGACCGAATATTCGTTAGAAAAACTCTTTCCAAAGATTGGTGAGCGAATAACGTTCATGGAAAAACTGAAATCTCTGCAAGTCCAGGTAAAAAATTGTTTACTTATACATTATAAACCATATTTTCTTCCTCGTATAAGTACTTAGTAACTCTTATTAGGCTGCTTTCTCAATTTTTTATCATTATAATTAAAATATTTTTTTATAACCTTGGTATTTGCCATGCATTCTATGTAATTCTAATCAACCCAAGATCAACTTAATCTTATGTGGCCGGCAGTCTAACTTAATTAGTAATGGATTTAAATTTACAAGATTTATGTATGTGGCACTTTATAAAGAATATATTCAATCAATCAAGGTAAACAATATATGTTTATAACTTTGATTGAAGCAATTTCAACATATACTGCTAAAATGTTTTTAAATAGGAAATACCAGCTAAAAGGAGAAGAGTTTCTTGCGATTCTGATGTAACAAGCATGGCATCAACTTGCTCAATTACCAGCGTCGCCACAAATACTTCATCATCTAACAAGTTGGTAAGTATGTCATACTACTTCGTAGTATGAAGTAGTAGATATTTATTATTTTTTAAAACCCTGACTCAACAATCTCATGATTAAATATTTTTTTATGTTGATCCAGTTTTTGAGTTTACATATTGTGGAAATTGGCATAAAGGACTAAGGGCTGATTTCACCATTGAAATTAGGCTTAAGCTTAATGCAAGATCTAGCTCAATGAGCCACTAGTTTAGTAATTGGATCAAAAATGCAACAATGTAATTCCTAAATTTTTTTTCAGACACTTGAAGAACTTTTAAATGGCCCAGATGGCAAAATGATCTTGTCATACTACAAAATGGAAAATAAATTAACCGACTACTATAGACAAAAGCTGGCAGATGAAATTGTGAAACATGAGTTGAGACATGACATGCAGAAAAGGTTTGTAGATTTGTTTTTTTGTTTATTGTATAGAGAGAATGAGACTTTTCTTAATATTTACATAGTTTCATTTTAAGGAACAGTGGTTTCGCTCGCGTGGACCTATATTTAATAATACCTATAAATATGTCTATATTCAAAGAAGCATGCAAGTAAGCAAGCCTGCAAGCAAGCAGGTTGTAGGCATCTTGTTGACCGAGCGAGCGAAACGTCTCTGCTTCAGCTTGGACGAAAAATCATTCGTTTGCTTGGATGTTTGGATGTCCGGATGTCCGATTTCTCACCAAGAGGTCTCATTTCTCAACCGATTTTATTATCTATATATAGCGGTCTCTGCAAAACAAACTAGACGGAACTGCTAATTACTTTAGCAGCGACAGCTGAATAATTCGTAGTCATAGGAAATAGCATTAGCTGTAGCAACTATGTAAATTTGATACTCTATTGAATTACTTTAGTGGTATTTGACAATGATCTTAGCTGTAGCTGTGAATTTGATTTGTTGTTTGAAACAAAGCAAGGTATGCAGCTCACAGTGCCACTAGTGTGGTTTTAAGTTCCTATTGTGTCACTGATTCCATGTTTTCATTGTCACTTCCCAAGACAATGAGGGTTTCCGGAATCTATTTTTTCACCACGTGGCAGCACTGTGACACTTCAAATGCTAGCAATTTTTATCGCCTATGATACAATTAACATTTCATTTTGTGTAAATGTCAAGTACAGTTGCCGAGAAACTTCTTGACCCAAAATGCGCATGCATATTTGTACGTAACTGCGCAGTCAAGGTTAGGCTCAAGAAGTTTCTCGGCAACTGTACTCACCATGTGTTAGTGTTACACACTAAAGAATTGTTGTCTTTTTTTCAGTTTTTCAAATAATGTTATAGATTATTGGTCTGACCTGATAGTTAACGTCTTCAGGGAGGAATGTTATGTAAGGGGAAACTACTCAGTAACTTAATTTTTTGCATTTAGGCATGGCATTTTCATGGCATTATCAGTTAGGGTTTCATGCCAGTTATTGAAAACTAGCTTTTGCCCGCTATTAGTACTAGCAGTTACACTAAAGTCCCATTTACATTATACCAGGGTAAAAAAATTCTTATATATATAATTCTTCTGTACGTGTGTTTGTTCCCTATCTCCTCCTAAACGGCTGGACCGATTTGGATAAAAAATTGTGGGAATATTAGAGTAGGTCCCTGGATGGTTTAGATATACAATGGGACCCGATAGATGGCGTCGTGATCGCGTTTTATTGTGTTGCTAAGGCAGGTCGAATAAACAGTTAAGTGTCAAGTTTTAAAAGAAGTTGGCAACGGTTTGACTTGTTTGAAATTTAAACTAAATCCGTTCAGCGGATTAAGCGTGAAGAGGTAACAGACACAGACAGAAAGATAATGACACACTTTTGCATTTATAATATTAGTATGGGTGTTAGTAAAGTCCACACCACACATATATTTTTTAATAGCTGGCATGGCACTTTAAAATTAATGCTATTGCAAAGTTTTGATCAAATCAAAAAGGACAAGTTTGTCTGGAAATGTATGGAAGAAAATGTAGAATTAGTTTTATGCTTGTCTATTAAATAGCAGTTATAAGCTTTATAACTAGAAATTGAAATTTATTTTCAAGATTATTACAATTATTTTTCTAGAAATTGAAATTTTTGTTAAAATTGTTTTATTTCTCCCTTGGGTCAGCTTTTTGATTGCATTTAAAGAATTTAAACGTTTGTGGTCTAAGTTATAATTTAATTAAAAAATTAGGTGTTATCTGTGCACCGTCTCTGCCATTACTGCCCAATTTATAATCCCTAAATAAGCAGCCTAATACATACTTCATAATTTATGTATCTATGTAGATTTCAATTTGGAAAAGTATTGTATTATAGAATATAATTAAATAGGCACTGTAGATTGTAATAATAGTAGGCACTTAGTTGTAGATTAGAGTAACCTATGATTTTCAAATGAATGAATACTCAAACAGTAAAAAAATTTTTAGGAGGTTTGGGCAGGGTGTTCCAAGGGCAGGAATAGAGACTCTTCAGCTGGACGTGGTATACTATTAAATAGATACTACAACTTAAGAAGAAAGCTCTTGAAGGTGGGAGCGATCTCAAAAAGAAGTCTGTCAATGGTTAAAGATGGCGTTAAAGACGGCATCGAAAAATTCACCGCTGATGAAACAGATACAGGTATTTCGTTTATTTATTTATTTAGTTACTGATGTTACTTATCAAACCACGATACAACCCCCATATGTATTGGTGGTTGTTACTTTGTCTTTGTATAATACATTATTTGTGTGTATGTTTATAGACGACGACCATGACGACTTGATACGCTGGCTGCAAAATACCAGAACGGTAAATCTTGTCCTTGAAAAATGGGAACTCACAACATCGAAGAGATTATCTATGCTGAAAGGATCAATGGAAATCCACGAATACATGGTCAATTTTCCTGCTCTCAAATGTTCTGACGGCTATAGATTGGTAATTAACAACTATTTTTCTACCTACCTACATATATATACTTACTACAGTTACAGTTTATATACTCAGGGGAATTTTGTTCCCGAGTAGTAAGTATAATCTGTATGTTGATTAATTACAAAATTTATTTTCCACAGCTAGAAATGGATTTTGGCAAATTGTATCCTGACGTTGTAATGCAACTATATAGCGGAGTGGCCGACGCTGTCATCTTTTATAATGAGTAAAATTCCTGTAAAAGAACAAAATGCAATAAACGACTGCTGCACACCAGGTATTGTAAACTTAACTGACTTTTTAAAGCTTACTTTTCAAAATAATGTGTAACCTGGATAATTGAAATCTCAAGGGACCGGCAATTTTGTGTCATTTAACCAGGCTTCTCATTTAAGCAGGTCGTGCCAATTAACGAGGTTCAAAAAATCGTTGTTTCAATTATAGAGGTTCTCATTAAGAGGAAATATCACGGGTAATTTTTCCATACTGTCCGTTTACGTTAAGCTTGTACCTGATCACTATGGCATCGGATACAAATGAGGTCCAAACTTAACGCAACCGGTTTATACAAATCGAGGTTTCGTACTCGACTGTTTCCTCCTCCAAAACTTAGTCAATCGTAACGAAATTTTGGAAACTGAATGCGAAGAAAATGTACTATGTTGCACCGTTTTGATTTTTGTATTTATTATAATAGAATTTGTGTACTGGGTGTCTATTTGGAGCGAAATTTTGGCTATAAACAGACGACTAGTATACAAATTGTATAATAATAAACGCAAAAATTAAAACGGTCCGACACAGACAATTTCCTTCCTAAACAGTTTCCAAAATTACGTTTCATTTGGGTAAGTTTCGGAGAAGGAAACAGTCGAGAATGAAACCTCGATTTGTATGGAAAAAAGGACCGTGGTATTCATTCTGACAAATTAATTTTATGGAGGTGCAAATACCCATTGAATAGTAGTTTATGCAACTGATACATAATGAGAGGCTCTAAAATATGAGTGTGGTTTTATGAAACGAGCGTCAGCGAGTTTCATGATAGGATCACGAGTGTTTTAAGGCCTAATTATGTACAGTTGCATACATTAATGTATCTACACCCATATTTTTAATCGTTTTCTGTTAATTCCTGTAAATTTTAAATGGTGTTCATGAATAATTGAGGGCTCGCGCAGCGCGGCGACGTGGGCCGCGGGGATACAGAAATCTGTATCGTTATGAGAAATCTGTATCGTTAAGCTCATAACGATACAGAAAACTGTATCGTTATGAGCTTGTATTGAAATGTGGGTCGTTATCTGTGGCAGTTGAACGCGCAATAGAGGATTTACAATATGGGTATAAAGTCGATTTACAAGCTTACGTTCTGGGTTTCTGGCCTGTATGTTATATAACTTGCACATTTATACTATATTAATTACTACCTATTTTTTTCTTCTTCCTCTGTTTTGATGGTGTTTCTGTTCTTATTATTTGCAGATGGAAAAAAAAACAAAACTCTGAGAGCCCTTCCATTGTTGCTCCCAATTAAAAACATTGTTTTAAAGAAAAAAACACAGGCCATCAAGACTGGAAACCAAAGATGTTATTATTCAATATGTAAAAGTAAGTATTTTATTATAAATTCACACCTACTCTATGAGTGGTTCTTATGTTATACGTTACTTGTCTCACAAATGTTTTTAATTTTTCAGTCTGCTGCTGAAGTCCTGCCAGCCAACCTGCATAATAAGGATAACTGTCTCAAACGGGGCCTTACGCTTGGTCCTCAGTTGTTTGCAGTATCACCGGACGAAGACAACATCACTGAGTGTTTTTTGATCATAAATGACATAATGTATAACGTAGACAGCCCCCTTATGGCCTTCGACATTTTCTTTAAAGTATTTCACGCTTTAAATTGTTGTTATCCCAAAGAAATTGAAAGAGAAATGTATTTTCTGCAAAGGGCTGTATACAACATACAATGTCGTTCAGATAAACAAACACGCGATTCTAAGACCGAAGGATTACTAAACGATTATAATAGATATAAGCCTGTCTAATAATAATAGGTTATAATAGAGAATAGCTGCGCCTATTTTTCTTTTTTTATGTTAAACTCTATACATGACTCATGTAGGTACATGGCTGTTATCACTACTCAATTTGTATAATATAGCTTGAAGTTTTGAAGAATGGTCGCGATAAACCAAAAAGCCAGTTATATCGATTGAGCAAGGCTCGCCCGTATCCTTCGCGGGATCCTTGCTTAGAGCGGGGCCACATTGGCGATTTGCGATCGAGTTGAAAGCGAAGCCAGTGCGCAATGATCTCGCCGCGAGCAAGCAACGATTTCGCTCCGTACTGTTATACTGGAATGGGAGCGAAGTAGTTGCGTGCTCGCGGCGAGTTCGTTGCGCGCTCGCCTCGCTTTCAACTCGCTCGCAAATCGCCAGTGTGGTCCCGCTCTTATAAAGACATGGAGCGCGCCGCCACCACAATAAGCGTTGTTTCACACGTACCACAAAAGAACCACTCATAGAGTAGGTGTGAATTTATAATAAAATACCTACTTTTACATATTGAATAATAACATCTTAGGTTTCCAATCTTGATGGCCTATATTGTGTTTTTTTCTTTAAAACAATGTTTTTAATTGGGAGCAATAATGGACCCTTCCATTGTTGCTCCCAATTAAAAACGATATGAGCTTAACGATACAGATTTCTGTATCGCCGCGCCGCGCGAGCCCTCAATTAATCATGAACACCATTTAAAATTTACAGGAATTAACAGAAAACGATTAAAAATATGGGTGTAGATACATTAATGTATGCAACTGTACATAATTAGGCCTTAAAACACTCGTGATCCTATCATGAAACTCGCTGACGCTCGTTTCATAAAACCACACTCATATTTTAGAGCCTCTCATTATGTATCAGTTGCATAAACTACTATTCAATGGGTATTTGCACCTCCATAAAATTAATTTGTCAGAATGAATACCACGGTCCTTTTTTCCATACAAATCGAGGTTTCATTCTCGACTGTTTCCTTCTCCGAAACTTACCCAAATGAAACGTAATTTTGGAAACTGTTTAGGAAGGAAATTGTCTGTGTCGGACCGTTTTAATTTTTGCGTTTATTATTATACAATTTGTATACTAGTCGTCTGTTTATAGCCAAAATTTCGCTCCAAATAGACACCAAGTACACAAATTCTATTATAATAAATACAAAAATCAAAACGGTGCGACACAGTACATTTTCTTCGTTTTCAGTTTCCAAAATTTCGTTACGATTGACTAAGTTTTGGAGGAGGAAACAGTCGAGAACGAAACCTCGATTTGTATAAACCGGTTGCGTTAAGTTTGGACCTCATTTGTATCCGATGCCATAGTGATCAGGTATAAAGCTTAACGACAAAAATGGAATGGCTCTTACATATGGCGTTGACGAATCAAGGTGTTGGAGTTTTGCAGAGATTAAAACAATTTTTATTACAGATAGGAATGATGTTATATTTATTTGCTTGCCCATGAAAAATTTAGGTTTAAATGCACATGTCCGTGGGTTTGAAGTGAAGTGCGGAAACCCACATGACAAATTATTAGGTTTATCATTGAATTTGCTTAATAATCCGTTCCCTCAATGTGTTGTCACATCAACAGATAGTGACAAATATATAATGCCTAAACGGATTCTGTAAATATTGTAATCGTCCCTTGCCTGCTATTTGGCCACATCTAAAAATTTATGATAATTGCAGAATAATCTTAATGAAACATAATAAAGTTAAGTTTCCTTTAATAATGTTGGTGACCAAGTGGCCGTATTGCAGGCACGAAACGAGTATGTGCTAGCTTGTAGCCGTAAAACATAATTTAGACCCATGCTAGAGACAAATCTGATTGCAGGTGTATTCCCATCACGTGGGGCGGGCACAGATATGAATGCATACTTCTCATCTGTGCCAGCTGGGAAACTATTACTATTTGTCCCCGCCGCGCCGGGCACTGATGGGAATAGATGCAATGCCATTCGTCCCCGGCGGGCACAGCTGGGAAGTATTCGTATTCGCATCATTCCTATTTGTGCCCGCCTCGGATACACGTTCTTTCTATCATTATATGTAATATCGATTTTGATAATAGAACATTACGATAGTAAAGTTAATATTCAAATACTTTAAAAAATAAACTTCATTATACCTAGCGCGTCGAATGATGATCCCTATATGACGGTATAGTTCATTTTTGTATGGAGTAACTACAAAATGAACGGAGCGCGGAGTAACGTTCAGTGTCAAATGTTTGTAGACTTTTTTGGTATTTTTACACATATTACATATATTTAAAATTGTTACAATTAAGTACGAAAAATACAGTAAAAACCTATTTATTCAAATATGTATGTTTAAATTAAGTCTATCCAAAAGCGACTTGGAGGAACTGTCATATTAGGGATCATAATTTGAAGCGTCAGGTATTTTTAGCACATTTGACGTTTAAAATACATTTCCAAAGTCTATTAGGTCTAGGCTATCAAAATCGCTGCAGACTTATCTTAGTCTAACTCTACCTAAAAAAGTCGTGCCAAGTACGTAAAGCAAACTTACCTACCAGTGATGTAATTTGAAGTACCTAATTGAGTTTAAACTGTCGTAATGCAACTATACATTCCTATCACGAGGTCCTCCTATACATAATACCTCCTATCAAAATGGACATTGTGTTACAAGATTGATAGAGTTAAACCAAGAAAAGCCTGCAATGATTTTTAATAGCTTACACAGTGCAAGTGTTATTTACACGTCATAATTTCATAGAAGTTTGACGTTCAACATAACACTTGCACTGCGTGTGCTATCAAAATCGTTGCAATATTTTCTTGGTCTAATTCTAGGACGTGCATCGTGTCTCCGGGGCGGGCACAGATGAGAAAGATGCGAACGAATCTATTCCAGCTGTGCCCACCGGGGACGGATGGCACTGCATCTACTCCCATCTGTGCCCGCCCCTGTCACATGGGACGGGTACAGATGGGAATACACCTGATTCCAGTACCGATGAATGGCTGGAAAGTTTAAGTAGTAAGGTATTTTCTATGGTATATTCTAAAAATATAATGTTCATTCATTTCTGCGTTTGATTTTTTTCTTCATATGTAACTAACTTGCGTGATGTTTTAATTAAGGACACTTTAAATTCTTAGTAAGTAACTTTATTTTTTTTTAGCAGCGGTAGCAGTAAGTTTATTACTCTATCATGGCTGTGAATTGAATTTGCTTCTTTAAGTAAGTGGTTTCGTTAAAGTAACGAATTCAATCAAAGCCACAGCTAAAACTAATTCGATAGAGTATTAAATTTACTTTGTTGTAACAGCTAAGAGTGTCATCTATACGACGAAACATTTTAGACGTCTCAGCTAATTAATTTCATCACGCAACAAAACCCTCTTAGTTACACTAACAAAACAAATTCACAGCTGCAGCTAAGATCATTGTCAAATATCACTAAGGTGATTCGATACAGTATCAAATTTACTTAGTTACTACAGCTAAGAGTATCTTCTATACGATGAAACATTTTAGTTGTCTCAGCTAAATAATTACATCACGCAACAAAACCCTCTTAGTTACACTAACAAAACAAATTCACAGCTGCAGCTAAGATCATTGTCAAATATCACTAAGGTGATTCGATACAGTATCCAATTTACTTAGTTACCACAGCTAAGAGTATCTTCTATACGACGAAACATTTTAGTCGTCTCAGCTAAATAATTACATCACGCAACAAAACCCTCTTAGTTACACTAACAAAACAAATTCACAGCTGCAGCTAAGATCATTGTCAAATATCACTAAGGTGATTCGATACAGTATCCAATTTACTTAGTTACCACAGCTAAGAGTATCTTCTATACGACGAAACATTTTAGTCGTCTCAGCTAAATAATTACATCACGCAACCAAAACTTTTAGTTACACTAACAAAACAAATTCACAGCTACAGCTAAGTTCAATGTCAAATGCTGCTAAGATAATTCGATAGAGCATCAAATTTACTTAGTTGCTACAATTAAGAGTATCTTCTATACGACGAAACATTTTAGTCGTCTCAGCTAAATAATTACATCACGCAACCAAAACTTTTAGCTGCACTAACAAATCAAATTCACAGCTACAGCTAAGTTCAATGTCAAATGCTGCTAAGATAATTCGATAGAGCATCAAATTTACTTAGTTGCTACAGTTAAGAGTATCTTCTATACGATGAAACATTTTAGTTGTCTCAACTAAATAATTACGCCACGCAACAAAACATCTTAGTTACACTAACAAATCAAATTCACAGCTACAGCTAAGTTCAATGTCAAATGCTGCTAAGATAATTCGATAGAGCATCAAATTAACTTAGTTGCTACAATTAAGAGTATCTTCTATACGATGAAACATTTTAGTTGTCCCAACTAAATAATTACACCACGCAACAAAACATCTTAGTTACACTAACAAATAAAATTCACAGCTACAGCTAAGATCATTGTCAAATACCAATAAAGTAATTCGATAGAGTATCAAATTTACATAGTTGCTACAGCTAATGCTATTTCCTATGACTACGAATTATTTAGCTGTCGCTGCTAAAGAAATTATCAGTTCCGTCTAATTTGTTTAGCAGAGACCGCTATATATAACTAATAATATAAGTATATAGTTAGGAGGCACAGCTAAAATAATTAGCTGTCCCTGATAAAATACAGCTAAAATAGTTAGCTATCTCTGCTAATTTACCTAATATAGTTAGCTGCTACAGCTAAATTCAGCTAATATTATTTAGCTGCCACTGCTAATATTTCTATGTCTCGGAGTGATTTTAGCTAAAAATATTTGCTAACACAGCTAAGTTTTGGTAGCTAAAAACACTTTGCTACGGTAGCTAAAAACTTCGTTGTCCCTATAGTTTCGAAGGTTTTTAGCTACCACAACTATTTTTTAGTTACCACAGCCAAGTTTTTTTTTCCGTGTAATGGCTAAAATGGTGATGATGATGATGACCGTATAATGTCGTATTCACTGTAATTATGACCGGTTGACCGTATAATGTCGTATTCACTGTAATACGGTATTTGATAACAGCTCAAATCAGCTACATTTTTGAAATGTTAAAAACTGAAGTTTCTATGAAGATACTGGCTTGTGACGTCATGAAAATCAGTATTCAAAACAGTGTTCTTTTTATATTTCAATAAAATTAGCTGAAAATTTGGCAAAATGAAAGGACAACTTTTATCTATCAGGATATGTAGGTTATAGAGCCAGGTTTAATTTTATCTACTCTCCCCCCTCTCAGGGGTGAGCGACACCCCCCGCGCCCTCGAATGTGTCCCGGAGCGCGGTATTTTCCACTTTAAAAGAAAACCATGTACGATACATACAAAGTGTATAGCAACAAAATAATCCTGAATAAATTTACTATAAACCTTTCATACATACAAAAGCGACAGCACTTATACAATCAGTGCAATCTGATACCAAATACTAACGTTTTTAATTATTGATCTTTTTTTTCTGCTAAAAGGTTAGTTATCTCAAAAACTTCACACTTCTCGGCCAAAATATGTAGGTACCTATGACAAAAGTAAAGATAAAACAGGTTTTTTCCAAAAAATGTATAATTGATTTCTGTTACTCTTTCATTTACCGTTGCAATGCTATTTTTAAAATTTAAGTCATTTGGCCATTATGCGAAGTATAAATATTCGTACTAGTTAAACGGTGTTACTTTCAATACCATAGACTTCTTATATGTTTTTCTGTAATCTACAAGTATTGACCTATATTCTGTATTTTTTTTTATTTTAGACTTACTATTTTAGGAAATAAGGGATGTGTGGGAAAATCGTCAAGTTTTGCTCGTTTTCGTAAATAACTTCAAAACCGTTTAATTTAGAATTATGAAATATATATATTTGAGATGTTCATAATGTACCCTTTCATTTGATATGTCACACGATATACTTTGCTATTTTTTTTTCTAATTTACCCCTCAAATCTGGCCCCCATGTTTCAAACTTCTTTATTTACTTTACGTTACGTTACATTTCCATGTTTGGTTCATCAACTTATATACGTGTACCAAATTTCAACTCAATCGGTCCAGTAGGTTGGTGTAACGTAACGTAAAGTAAATCAAGTAATTTGAAACATGGGGGCCAGATTTGAGGGGTAAATTAGAAAAAAAATTAGCAAAGTATATCGTGTGACATATATATTTCATTTGGGGACTGGTCATGATTTTAGGAAAAATCTTAATTACGGGCATCATCTAGTGATAATTAAGATTTAAGACGAAGATTTAAGAAGTAATTTACTAAAATGTGTTTTTTATAATATTAAAATTACAAAACTTAATTTAAAACAGTTCACACAAAAATGGAAAAAAGCATCACCGCACACTTTCACTTTATTGGTCACTGCATAAGTCTGATGGACTTTGTTTAAGATGCAGACGTTTGCATGGGTATCGCTCACTCTTCAAAATCCGTAAGGGTGACCATATTTTGTTTAACGCCTAAACAATGTCAAAAGAAACTGTTAGATTAGTAATACTCTTTTTTGGAGGGGAGCTGAATATTACTTTTCTTTTATCTTTTTTTGAGCTACGGGAGTCCTGAATCCCAGATCTTCTGTTTTCTTTTTTCTTCTGTGTCTGGCTGGTTTCAACGCTCGTAGACCGATCCGTGTCCCTCATCAAGTGGTCAGCGTCGTCTTCACTGATCTTTTTCTGAATCTTCACTTCACCTTGTTCGGATATGTAACTTAACATCGGATTTACGAACTTGCTTGCTTGAGCATCCACTAATTCTAAACTTCGGGCTTTCCGGGCGTTATTACGAGAAATCCTCCTTCTATATCTCCTTCTTCTTTTACGGCCACGCCGCCTATCCGAATAAGACCAATCGGATGAGCTATCAGTATCGCTATCACTATCGCTATCACTATCGCTATCAGTGGAACTTGAACAACTACTATCGGACCTGGGCCTCCTCTTTAGTAAAGGTGGAAGGGGGAACATGAATACTGGAGG
Source organism: Apotomis betuletana (assembly GCA_932273695.1). Taxonomy (NCBI): domain Eukaryota; kingdom Metazoa; phylum Arthropoda; class Insecta; order Lepidoptera; family Tortricidae; genus Apotomis; species Apotomis betuletana. Next base: position 35,258,580 of record OW026300.1, on the reverse strand, counting down.
GGACGGTCCCATAGGATACATAGGCATGGGCATGGGCATGGGTGCCAAAGGAATAGGCGCAGGTGCCTTAGGAGGTGTCTTCTCAGGATTTTCATTGCCCTTACATCTGCACTTCTGATGGCACGATGAGCAATATGAATAAAACGATGGAGTGCATTTCGGAGCGCATACGCAAGGGGGGCAGGGGGGACACTGCCTCGAGCGCGGTTTGTTCGCACAAAACCTCGGTGGTGGTGCTTGTGGTAGGACAAAAGGCATCGGAAAACCGAAGGGTAAAGGGATAGGTATTATCCCCCCAACCCCGTCGGCATCATCTGGTGACTCCGTGGTTGTTGTTGTTGGCTTTTTAGTGACTATCACAGGTACAGGGACTGGGTAGGGCATGGGCACGCCCACGGGGGGCGGCGGCGGCGCCATCATGATCATGGGTTGTGGCGGAGGCGGGTACATTGGCATTGCAAATTGGACATTCACAGGTCGCAAAACACCCAAGAGGAGTATTGTGGATATCCATTGTCCCTGGAACAATGATAATGTAACATTAACTAAACTCGACAACATGGTAACTTTATACGTATTCTTGAATATTCATAGGTTAAATATAATTACAAATTTTCTTACTAGAAAGATTTTTTTCGTCATTAAAAATCTACGAATAAACTATATGGTGTTTACTTAAGTATTTAAACTATTGCACGTTACATGAACGTAGGCGCACGTAATGCCATGAGACATTCTCTATACCTACCAGCCACTATGCCAAACCGAAAAATTATTATTGTGGGATTTGGGATTGCATAAGTATATAAAAACGTGTATACACACATTGTAAATGTCGAAACAAACATACAACAAGCGTGCTCGCTCTGACTCACCCGTTAATGTAACAAAAAATACATTTTCATGGCATTTTTCGTTACATCACTGGCGAACGCTCGCCTCACCGCGAGCACCTTAACAACTTAACTATGAGTCCAAACAGACAATTGATGCGGAATTGTGTACAACAAAACGTATGCACACAATGCAAATATCGAAATAATAAAAAAAAATTAAACACCGCCGACACAAGTGGTCATCATGAGACCCTTATTTAATGTGTGATGATCATAACTACAAAATTTCGAATTCTTAGCTTGAATATTGGGAGGTCACTTGTTCCAATTAAAGCTGAATATTTTGGAAAGTACTGGTCACATTTTCACTAAATATAGCAAAGAGCAATCTCGACGGACATTTCTTTCGATTAAAAGAAAACCGAACTCAAATTGGTCCATACGTTTAGGAGCTACGATGCCACAGATACACACATACACGGATACACACGTTAAACTTATAACACCCCTCTTTTTTCGTCGGTGTTAAAACACATTACGCTATCGTGATGAGCACTTCCGCGAAAACTAAAACATTCCGTGAAGACACTTTTATTCGAAACCTTACTTGTTTCATTTCAGCTGCGTGTGAGTGATCCTAATTTTATTGTTTATATAAAGCTTCTGGATAAACAGATGTCGTGTATGTGGAGCTATATATTCATATAGCATGTTGTATGGTAGTTGGTATGGCTGTTAAGGGTTACACGCTTATATAGCATCTTGGTGCGATATTATATAAGTTCCGAACACAATAGAACGGTGCGTAGCAAATGTATGCAGTTGTGTAACATACCTAGTTCAATATCTCAAATTACCTATAACTCTGTTTATTGGTTTGCAATAACTTAACGATTTATTTTATTTAAATTCAAAGTAAAGTTCGTCTAACCTTTGAGTGTTGAAGTTTTTATTTAGTTTCACCCGTCCCAGTGTTTGTCTGTCTATCTGTAATCAAATCTTCCTGGCTGCCTCATTATATTTTTGTTTAGCTGGCCTTATATATATTTTTTTAATGGGTACTTTTAGAAAATGTAACTTGGTGTCTCTGAGAGAGTAAAATTATGTTTATCTCAATCTATATTCTAGGTAGGCAGGTACATGCGAAAACGGTAGCTGTAAAACTCTCGGAACGCTGAGAACTCAAATATCCGCCATATAATCCGCTTAAATGGTTTAATCGTACAGGAGCGAGAGAAAATACTTTATTTTTTCTATGATTTAAAGCTACCGAAAAATCTGTATTTTTTCTTTTGTTTATTTTATTCAAACTCTATTGCACATAACAGACAGTACAAACGGCCAATTTATTCTACCAACCACCATAGTGCCAAACAGCTAGATAGATACTAGAATTGGTGTAGAGCAGAAATTTGATTGTACTAAGGGAACGCGATTGGCGCAGTGGTAGTGCATCTGCCTACTGAGCTGGTGGTCCTGGATTCGAATCCCGGCAAGGGCAAAACTGGGCTATGGATGTTCTATGTATTTCTGTATACATAGGTACCTATATTTATCGGGTTTCCTTCGAAATCTCTAACAACCTAATACTCTTATGGCCTAATTTATCCTAATAATGAAATACCTATGTTTTTCCTATGTTATTGAGTCCTAAATACGAAATACGGGATCCAGATCTCAGCTAGACACGATGACGAGCGAAGCGAGGAGGAGTGTTGAGAAGAACCGCGGCTCTACAGCGCGCGAGCCGAGCGAGCGAAGCGAGCGTGCCGCGGCAGTGGCCGGCGAAGCGCCAAAACTGAGTTTTTTTTAACCTCGCGTTTAAAGTATACGTCATGTCCATCTTAGTCCGTAAAATATTGGGACAATAGTGTTAGGACACATCAGTATGAGTACATAAAACATTAGAGCAAATCCAGCCCACCTAGAAGTCTATTGAGGAGACCTGCGTCCAGCAGTGGACCTCTAATAGCTAAAATGGTGATGATGATGATGACCGTATAATGTCGTTTACACTGTAATTATGACCGGTTGACCGTATAATGTCGTATTCACTGTATTATGACCGGTTGACCGTATAATGTCGTATTCACTGTAATACGGTATTTGATGACAGCTCAAATCAGCTACATTTTTGAAATGTTAATAATAAAAACCGGCCAAGAGCATGTCGAGCCACGCTCAGTGTAGCGTTCCGTATTTGCCCATCCTTCACAATAGACGGGCTTCGAGGCTTAATTTATGAGAAAGATTTCAAACTCTATAAAAAAGGTCGTAAACGCCAAAGTAGCTGTAATTACTTATTACCTTCTGAAACTTATCGATTAAACGCGCCAGATTGAGAGAAATGTTTTAATACAGTATGGCACTTAACTAATATTTTGTTAAAAGATAACGTCCCAGAATGTAGTAGAGACCTTAATTTTGAACATATCAGTACCTCAGATGTAGTAAAGGCGTTTAAATCGATTAATGTCAAAAAAACTAGTGACCTCTGGGGGGTCTCCGTCCATGCTGTCAAATCTCTCATAGATATCATAGCGCCTGACTTAGTAGTTATATTCAATAACAGTGTAGATTGCGGTGAGTTTCCTGATCTGATGAAACATAGTAAAATAACTCCTTTATTTAAATCAGGTAGTACTTCTGACCCCAATAACTTTAGACCAATATCTGTACTACCAACATTTAGTAAAATTTTTGAAAAGTTAATTTTGTCTCAATTATTAAGACACTTTAATTTGAACAATTTAATGCATAACAAGCAATTTGGTTTTACGCGGGGTCGCTCGACATCCGACGCTGGAGTCGAGCTAGTAAAATGTATTTTCGATGCCTGGGAGGAATCACGAGATGCTTTAGGTATCTTCTGTGATTTATCTAAGGCCTTCGACTGCGTTAATCATGAGACACTGATCAGGAAACTACACCACTATGGAGTTAGAGGATCGGCACTGAAATTGTTAGAATCTTATTTAAATGGTAGAATACAGAGGGTTGACGTGAATGGAAAGCGATCACCGGGGTCATTAGTCTCTATGGGTGTGCCGCAAGGATCAATATTGGGACCCTTCTTGTTCCTTATCTACATTAACGACTTGCCACAGCTCATAAAGACCCACCATGATATAGTTTTGTTTGCGGATGATACTTCACTTATTTTCAAAGTCGCACGAAACCAACAATCTTATAATGACGTAAACAATGCTATATGTAAAGTAGTGAATTGGTTTAATGTAAATAATTTATTGTTAAATGAGAAAAAAACTAAATGTGTTAAGTTTGTCACGAGTAACGTTATACACGAGCAAGCAAGTGTTATTGTTAAAGATGAGGAACTGGAACTAGTTGATAGCACAGTTTTTCTCGGTATTACATTAGATTCTAAGCTCCAATGGGGTCCCCATATTGCTAATCTCTCGAATAGACTGAGTTCTGCAGCTTTTGCAGTTAGTAAGATCCGTCAATTAACAGACGTGAAAACAGCTCGATTAGTATATTTCAGTTATTTCCATAGCATTATGTCGTATTGCATATTACTTTGGGGCAGTGCGTCAGATATTAATATATAGAAGCACCGGGAAAGGCAGCAGAACGATCGACAGAACGTCCGTCATCAGTATCACTCATTATGGAGTCAAGATGCCAAAAACACAGAAATAAAATCACTTTAATCACAAATAACAATCACTGGTTTTATTTAAACACACTCGGAATCAAAATAAAGAAAGATTAACAAGATAAACACTGATTGAGAGCCAATAGGTTAGTATGCATGCACACTCGTGCCCAGCTGTCCGTCAAGTGACCAGCTGTCACCGATTGGCGCCTGCCTACCCTATTCGGGGTGCCCCGCTCTTATTTCAATATACCTTCAACATTTTTATTAATGTCAAGCATTATCTAAAGTTACCCTCAACTATTTCATTGATGTAAACAACACTAGTTACTATTACGATTTACAATCTTAAAATCAAATTAACCGTTTAAATTACACAGAAAATCGGATAATCAAATCAAACTATTAATAACCGGCATCATATTTGCCTGCGCGCCGTCACGGCCGTCCTGCGTATTCACACGTCCTCGTGTGCAGATGTATGTGCCTCAACACTGTCAGCACCTGCGGACAAGTAAAAGACAATGGTTGACTTTATTCACTATTCGGTCACCCTGACCCAATGTTTACCACACACAGTGGTCAGATGTATGCTAACGGCTAGTCAGGCGCAGGTCAATCGGGGCCACACAGGCTAGTCGGTGCCACAAAGGCCAGTCGGTGCCACACAGGCCAATCGGTGCCACAGAGGCCAGTCGGTGCCACACAGGCCAGTCGGTGCCACACAGGCCAGTCGGTGCCACACAGGTCAGTCGGTGCCACATAGGCTTGACGGTGTTACATAAACAAAGATGGGGGCGTTATTACAAGCAAGCATGGTATTTGAAATCACAATTACTAACCATCGCCGTCATCGGCACATTCTGTCTTAGCCTGATTAATAGGGCCTTCTAGTCCGGCGCTCAACTCTAATGGAACATAACACTGGTATAGCAAGCACGCAATCGTGTGCGTACTTGTCGTAGGCTCTATTAGAATTGAGAGCCTTCAGTAGATATCTATCGCCAATGGCTATCCAACAACTAAACCACTAAATATGGCATTTACATTTTGAATCTAATTTTGTTTAGTTACGCTCGCGGTTTTCCAAAAGTACGTAATCACCTACTTTAAACTTTTTAACTTTGGCTTTGGTGCTATCGAACCTGCCTTTATCGTAAGAAGCACTAGTTTCTATGTCTCGTGCTCTCTAACAGAATCTAAGTCTATGTCCGTCTCGTCTGTGCCCAGTTACGTCAGTCTCTAAGCTGTCAAAATTATTCACTTTAAGGTCTACGTCACAGATCGAAACAAAATGAAAACTTCTCACCAGATTGCCTCATATGTTTTGTCGACACCATACACGTTAACTCTCTTCTCAGTGAAGTCGCCCTGTCGCTGGCCGTCGGGCAGTTCTTTCCGTCACGACTCGTACCGTGGCAGCTGAAGCAGACGACCCATGGCGTCGCTGATAATTGCTGCTAAGTTCGCGTATTTTTTTCTGAAACAGAAACTCCAAGCACAGTATCACAAAGCTCGGTCATTCTAACCTTAAATCCAACAAAAAAAAGGAAACTCAAATCAATCTAACAAAGTTACACTTAAATTATGATACGATGAGAACATCTAATCCACGACGCGACGTAGATACAAGAAAATATTTAAATCAAATCATTATTTGCACTTTAATAACAAGCTTTACTTTGTATGATAACTTTTAGATTACCAAGGGATTATGAAACATTAATGATAAAAATCAAACTTCAATTTCAAAGTATTGTGTCCCAATATTTTCCTACTCCTATTAGTGTCTCCAGTTTAAATATTTTAGGCTATAGCGATCACCACAGTTAAAAGTAACATTAGGATCGTTTAAACAAATCTCAAGCTCACCAGTTCTTACAGAAGTTATAGACGCTAAACTATAGGTACACCAGCTAAAGTACACCGTGTAAGAAACTATTCGGGATGTAAACAAATTCAATTCTACAGAACGATTGGAAAATCATGAACAGAGGGTAGATTATTATTACCGCAGCCGCTCCTACTACTAACTAAATACTGTGTTGATGCACCCTCACAGCGCAATTTTCAAATGATAAACTTTAATAATGGTAAACTGCGTAGTGGTCATATTAATTTACACTAAATCTCTGTAGAAACATTTCGCGTTCGGTCATTTTATATCACTACGAAAACAATCGTTAGAAAAACTTGCAATAAACTTTCTTTCATGATTAGTAATACTTTTTTGACAAATACCCACTGTAGTGTTTGTGGATCTGTATAAAACCTATTATGTGGGTAGTTATGACGTTGTCTCGAGAGTACGGGTGGGAAGACAGTCACGGGAGAGCCACCGGCTGTGACGGACGTCTGACCTGCTGGTGCCATACCGAGCCAATGAGTGCGGTTCTCCTATGGGTGGTCATGGGGGGTTCCCTCTATGTCGCATACTTTTGTTTGTCCGAAAATGTTTTAGCATAACAGACTTGGCATATTAAGTTTTCGACGAATGGTAATGTGGCAGAAACCTTATTTGGCATAAGTTCTAACTTACCGAAAATGTGTTTGCCCGAAATTGTATTCGCATACTATTGTTTAGGCCGATTATATTTACGAATAATTTTGTTTAGCATAGTGGTATTTGGCATATTATCTTTTGTCCGAATCTATCTTGGCATACTTAAATTGCTACAAGAAAAGCAGGTTAGGTTAGGTTATAACTGAATCCCTCGCAAAAACGATCAGCCAGCTAGCATAAAAGTGGGTTAGGTTAGGTTAGAATTGCGTCCCTCAAAAAAACGAACTCCTAGCAGAAAAGTAGGTTAGGTAAGAACTACGTCCCTCGCAAAAACGAACTGCTAGCAGAAAAGTAGGTTAGGTTAGGTTAGAACTTCGTCGCTCAAAAAAACAAACTGCTAGCAGAAAAGTAGGTTAGGTTAGGTTAGAACTGCGTCCCTCGCAAATACGATCAGCTAGCAGAAAAGTGGGTTAGGTTAAGTTAGAATTGCGTCCCTCAAAAAAACGAACTGCTAGCAGAAAAGTAGGTTAGGTTAGGTTAGGTTAGAACTACGTCCCTCGCAAAAACGAACTGCTAGCAGAAAAGTAGGTTAGGTTAGGTTAGAACTTCGTCCCTCGCAAAAACGAACTGCTAGCAGAAAAGTAGGTTAGGTTAGGTTAGAACTTCGTCCCTCAAAAAAACAAACTGCTAGCAGAAAAGTAGGTTAGGGTAGAACTGCGTCCCTCGCAAAAACGATCAGCTAGCAGAAAAGTAGGTTAGGTTAGGTTAGGTGAAAACGTTAACAGCGCCTAGACATAATTACTCAGCAAATGCAAAAAGCATCGTTGTTGCATGTCTGCGGCCATAAAATTTTCGGTTTGATGAATATGCCTATTTATTTTATGCGTAGACATGATTCGGACAAACAAAAATATGCGCAAATAAAATATGACAAATGAAATTATGCCTAGTTATTTTATGCGTAGACATGATTCGGACAAACAAAAATATGCGAAATAAATTTATGACAAATGAATATCTGCGTAATCAAAATATGCGAATCTTGATTATGCCAAAACAGTTTATGCGGAAAGTCAATTCTGCCTACATAGATTATGCCATGCAAAATTATGACTAAAAATATTATGCCAAAACAGGGGGAACCGGTCATGGGATCACTACATAATGGCGACGAGGACAAAACATCGTGAGTAAAATAATAAGAAAAAGAGAAAGGGATATCGGGTAAATTACGATAGTGACATAATAACTAATCAGTTCAATAGTTACCGGTGATTCTTATTGAAAGAAAAATAGTCAATCTATTAATAATTGAGTAGATTAGTCTGATGTTTTAAGACAGTGAAAGTCGCAAATGAGATACTTGTTTTGGCATTATATGCAACAACAATATCAACATGCAAACAGATAATCGAATGAAAATAATGAGTAGGTACAATATTTTAGGCATTCGTAAAAAATCTGTTAACTTTAGCTATTTGACAATATAAAGAAAAAGAACGCTATACGATTAGAGAATCGTTGGACAACGCCATCTAGCGACGTAATGTAATAACATGACGACTAAACTCATACAATTGAGGCAACATTATGTTTTGTAGCGCGGGTAGTTGCGATTGATAATACATACTTGTGATTACGGTATACCATCATAAAGTAGTATTGTTAGTTACTTCCTTTTACGTGTTACTAAGAATGCGAGGAAAATATTTTTGTTAACTTAGCAATAACAGTGTTATAATATACGAAATGAATTGGGGAAAAATAGTGACGGGAATCAGCGTAGTCTTGTTAGCAAAGGTTTTCTCAAAGTTTGCAAATACAAATACTCTTTATGTACACCTCAATCATAATTGTGGAAGTGACACAGCAAGAGATATATTGGATCAACAACATGCGGGTTAGTAGTTCATCGGAATTTATTTACGGTTTGTGTCTTCTGATATACACGTATATTATTTACTTAAATGTCGACTTTTGTCTTAAAATATGTGTTTAACAAGTTAAGTCGTGTATCGTGCAATTGACTAAAAATAATAAGTAATTGCAACAGATCTAATATATAAAATATGTCAACCCAGCTTCATTCATTCATATTTCTATTTATGCTATGTTCATTTTCTTCCTACAATATATACCATCCTTGAGAGATTGCGACTGTGTAATAGTTAGAGGTAGTAGGTATTCCTATTTACTTTATTTCGCACGCTGCAATATTACAAATAACACAAATTTAATGTGATACATAAATCAGGTATACGGAAGATCATGAGATAGGGTTATATCCTGAGAGTGATTAATAAATAATTATTGGTGTCGATAGTTTCCATTTAATTTCTCGGAATGACAAAATAATGGAACACCATCATCAATGGCCACTGTTTCCTCTAGGTACGAATGATTGTTGCAACGCTGTATAATATTTGATGTTTGATGTATTTTTAACTGTTTTTGTGTACAATAAAGTGTTTACTTACTTACTTACATATTTAGTTGTTCCGGTTGATACAGTTCGCTTATGGCTATATAAGCCAATGTACAGCTGCCGCAAATGTCGCGAATAATATTGTTGAAAAAAACTGTGGCAATGTTTTCTTAATATTTTTGTGTAAGTTATCCAGCCACTTTTCAGCGTATTTCTTAATAAGCGTTATAATAATATTACACTTATTAAAATAATCTACAGTTTCCATCATCAGTACGAGTACTACATCAGTAGTTTACTTCGCTTTCCTATGGGGACATGGACATTACAATGTCATAGATTATACGTGCTTAATTATTTTCTATGCTAAATTATGTTTGTTATTTGCATATGACAAACATCTGATTGACTAGTGGTGTGATTCAACTGCCAACCTCACGTAGCCGCGTTAACGAACGAAACTACCTAGTGTTGTAGAAATCTTCAATGATTCATAAGGCGGTATGCTGTGCATACTTTGCTATAGAAATGAAGTATATTACATACGTGCGTGCGCGTACGTTAACTTTTAGAGCGCAATGCGCGGGCGATACTTAGCAATATTTATTACATTTCTACTTTTCTTATGTCTACTTCAATAATAAGTATATCCAGTACTTATAGAAAAAAAAACATAATTCTATGATGTCAACTTGTTAAATGACGATTACATAACAAGAAATACATAATTTTATCAGATCTTAAGTACCTATAGGTAATCTCAAATGCAGTTAGATAAAAGATTGAGATGGCGACGGTTGATAGTGGATCTACGAGCATTCTTTCGAGTAGGAAAAAGGAAAGGGGAAAACCAGGACAAAAAAGAAGGAAAATATATGAAGCAAATAAAATAAGCTAATGCTTTATTATTTTATTATAAAGAAACAAAAATCGGAATGTAGATTAAGTTAAAAGTTACTGCACAGACAAGACCAGCTCTTAAATATATGATGATGATGATGTAAATGAGCATAATCTGTGTGGTCTTTTAACTTCCTACATTTATGTTTCAGTTCGACCTATTGGTTGACTGGTGGAGAGTGCTTTGAGACATTGAGTCTAACATTTTTGGTTCTTTTTGTTTTGTGGCGAGGGTCTGTGAGTGTGTTTGTGTGTGTGTTAGTTGCTTCCTCGCGCTCAGACGGCTGGACCAGTTTTATGGATTATGGTGCGGGGCGACACCCTGGATTGACACATGGGCTGCTTTTTGTCCCGAGAATGTGTGGTGTTCCCGTGGGACGGGCGGGTGACGCCGCGCAGCGCTGCTAGTATCGATATGTCCGATTAAAAAACGCTATATTTGACATCGGTAGTTATTACTGCGGAAGATTATAAATATGATTTATCTATACCTTCGTCTAGTACCCAAGGTACGGGCCTGCCGCGGCTTGCTGTGGGGTTGGTTCGATTTGTGTAGGGTATTTCGTTATTGTTTAGCGTGGGTAGGCCCCCCACAAGGTGGACTGATGACCTGGTGAAGGTCGCTGGAGTCTGCTGGATGCGGGAGGCGCAGGACCGGTCATGGTGGCGTTCTCTGGGGGAGGCCTATGTCCAGCAGTGGACGTCTTTTGGCTGATAATGATGATGATGATTTCGTTATTTATTTGTTCATTCTAATATTCATCCTAAATAGAGCATAACCGCGGGCTTCCTTCGCACAGAGGAGGAAATGGGTTGTGACTTTTCTTCTCCGTGGTGACCGGTAACCGTGTGTGGATGTCCGGCTGCTTGTGTGCTGAAGGTGGTTAAAATCGGACTGGTCGTGGGGGCGCGATTAGCGCGCAAGGACATATGGGTACACAATTATCTAAAACGTAGATGTTCCAATTCAGTGATCTCTGAGTGGCCTATTTCACTTGTTTCTGTGAAGAGTATCTTCGGTGTACAGACGTTTTAATTTTGGAATTTTATAATGACGTATGTAGAAGTAAAAGGGCTAACTGCATTTCATGGGCAGCTACTACTTGTTGCAGTACCTACTTATACGAATTTAAATATAAAGTATAAATTTGGATGTGACAAATAAATCACTAAACATGGGGCGTTTTGGTCTCATAGTTTAAGTCATTTTATATCTCTGCCCCCCCTTCTTTTATCATTAATTGATATTTCCTAAATTAAACTGAATAAACGATAGGCAACTATCTTTGACTAATGCCATAGTCTGACGGACTGTAGCATTCTGTAACGAAGTTCTTATTTCATGCACGCAGCAACGCTTGCAAGTATGACTGCTAAAATTGAAAAATAAAACAGTCATTCACAGTTCATTGTACGATTTTATTTGATTATTTCATCTCTAACTTCAGCTTGTCATAGATTAACGTCTTACCTATGCGGATACCAAGAAGTTACATTTCAGACATATGTCCTTTTACTAAAGTCCCCTCGACCAGCATTAGATACGATATCTGTTACGGCTGTATGGGCCTACATGAAATTGTAAACCATGCGTGTTAGGGCTGTATGGGCCTACATGAAATTGTAAACCATGCGTGTTAGGGCTGTATGGGCCTATATGAAATTGTTAACCATGCGTGTTACGGCTGTATGGGCCTACATAAAATTGTAAACCATGCGTGTAACGGCTGTATGGGCCTACATGAAATTATAAACCATGCGTGAATGTGTAACGGCTGCATGAGCCTACATGAAAATTGTAAACCATGCGTGAATGTGTAACGGCTGTATGGGCCTACATGAAATTGTAAACCATGCGTGAATGTGTAACGGCTGTATGGGCCTACATGAAAATTGTAAACCATGCGTGAATGTGTAACGGCTGTATGGGCCTACATGAAAATTGTAAACCATGCGTGAATGTGTAACGGCTGTATGGGCCTACATGAAAATTGTAAACCATGCGTGAATGTGTAACGGCGGTATGTGCCTACATGAAATTGTAAACCATGCGTGAATGTGTAACGGCTGTATGGGCCTACATGAAATTGTAAACCATGCGTGAATATGTTACGGCTCTATGGGCCTACATGAATTGTAAACCATTCGTGTTAAGTTAATGTTTATTAAGTAGAAACACGGGAAATAAGTCAAACCGTTTTAATGGTAGTTTTTAATATGAGAAATCAACTTGATTTACAAATAAAGTATAATAAACTTTACTTGCGTGCGGACGCGCCAAGCATTACTGTCAAAGAAATAGAGATATGAGAAGAGTAAGTGCAGGAGCTGCATTGATCTCAAAGTTGCAGCAAATATAACTAATTATACTCGTGCACTGGTACACTGGTAGGCGTCACTAGTTACGGAGGTGGGCACGAAGCAAACCGACTAGTCAGAGCATTATGTGCCATAAAACAGTTATATTTAAGCAAAAGACAAATAACTGAACAGGGTTTTGGGCAGGCTTTTAGAAGATTTTTCTAGTTTCACCTGTTTCGGTGGGTGCCGTGGGTGCAATCAATAGTAGCAATAAGTTAGATTTCACCTGTTAGACTGAGTTACCTAATGCAAGCTTCTGTAATCGGAAGACAGCACCTACAATATTATTGTGATGTGAAGTTGGTCTGATGATGGAGCCGGAGAATGGTAGTGGGAATTCCGTAATATAAATATTCGACTCCATCATGTTTGGGCTTGTTTGGTTGGTCATGTCATGACGACGAGCTATTGAAGGTTGTCCAGTAATTTATTTTGGTTAAAAGTTATTACCTTGATTATAGTTTATTGTTCTAAACGATTCGTTCTACTTTGCCCTCTTTCTGGTGTAATATATAATATTAATCCTGTAAGGGCAATGTGTACCGTAACGTCAATGTGGGAACAGGCTAAAAATATACCAAATCGTATTGAATTATTATCACGTAGTTGGATTCTATGTCAGATAAATAATATCATACTGAATTTTTGATTAAACCGTTTGACAACAACCCTTGAATTACACGTCTGATAAAAATAACTGTGATCTAATAATATTCAGTGGTGCGATCCTGGGTCTCTCGATCATTCGATAATACAGATGTAGAATTAGTCACTGAATGGTAAAACAAAGAGCTAGCTGGGAATTACATTATTGCTGTCAAAATGTCGATTAAATCAAATGAAAAAAAAAACTGGTAGTAAAAAAAAGACTAGGTACCTTCGATACGACTGAGACTCAATTTTGAAAGAGAAAGGAAGAGAGGAAATGGATAAAGATGTGCAGCAATTTGAAGCGTAACAGATTGACCTTATACCTGTACGAAATGATTATCTCTTCATAATATAGTCAGTCAAAGTAAACTAACAATTACAATAAAAAGACTTGCAAGTGACGATAAATTAATTGAATCTCTCTGGAAAGAGAGTCTTAAACTACACTCATTTATTCGATTAGAAAAACATATTAAAATAAGGAAGGGATGTAGTGTTTGTGGATCTGTATAAAACCTATTATGTGGGTAGTTATGACGTTGTCTCGAGAGTACGGGTGGGAAGACAGTCACGGGAGAGCCACCGGCTGTGACGGACGTCTGACCTGCTGGTGCCATACCGAGCCAATGAGTGCGGTTCTCCTATGGGTGGTCATGGGATCACTACACCCACTAAACTGAATAAGTCTAACTCAAGTCTACCCCCGAATCTGGCTACACTTTTATTTGTGAACACTATATCGGAATTTTGGGGACCAGTTAACGACTGACCTGACGCGATTTTTAAATCTGTCGGTGTCACGAGTCGCTTGTAGATCTCCGTCGGTTCTGGGTCACTAAGTGTCGGTTCTGGGTCACTTCCACTAGTGCAACGTCTGACGATGTGTCCCGCTGTTCTTGAAGCAAATAACGATCTTCGATGTGGTTTGCTGTTGACTGCTGGCTTTTGTCGCCGAGGTGGTAAGTTGTAGCCCCGGTAGTTTCTCTTTTATATGAAGTAAACAATCGAATTTTTCATGTCCGTTTCTCTCGCAATTAAAACAGTGACGCTGTTAGCTGTGTTTTAATGCCTCTGTTCCCTGATTTAGAGCCGTCAGGTTCGTAGTATTTCGAAGAGTAGCCACAAATTTTTGGTTGTTTCATTGTCTTTGCTTTGAGTTCCATCTTTTCGCTCAGTGGCCCGTAGGTACTATCCCAACTTCTGATATAGAAGCACCGGGAAAGGCAGCAGAACGATCGACAGAACGTCCGTCATCAGTATCACTCATTATGGAGTCAAGATGCCAAAAACACAGAAATAAAATCACTTTAATCACAAATAACAATCACTGGTTTTATTTAAACACTCGGAATCAAAATAAAGAAAGATTAACAAGATAAACACTGATTGAGAGCCAATAGGTTAGTATGCATGCACACTCGTGCCCAGCTGTCCGTCAAGTGACCAGCTGTCACCGATTGGCGCCTGCCTACTACCCTATTCGGGGTGCCCCGCTCTTATTTCAATATACCTTCAACATTTTTATTAATGTCAAGCATTATCTAAAGTTACCCTCAACTATTTCATTGATGTAAACAACACTAGTTACTATTACGATTTACAATCTTAAAATCAAATTAACCGTTTAAATTACACAGAAAATCGGATAATCAAATCAAACTATTAATAACCGGCATCATATTTGCCTGCGCGCCGTCAAATATAATTTTTGTTCTCCAGAAACGGGCTATTCGTGCGATATATAAAATGCACCATAGAGACTCGCTTAGAGATAAGTTTAAGGACATTAATATAATGACAGTGCATTGTCAATACATTTATGAGAATCTTATGTATGTACATAAGAACATTGCCAATTTTAAGAAGAACTGTGATATACATAATATTAATACTAGAAATAAGCATAAGCTCGCAGTGCCTGCCACTAGGCTCCATAAAATAAGAAAATCATTCATGGGTAAGGGCGATTGTGCACTACAATGAATTTTACTGACCGTCAGTCCGATTTTTTACGGTCCGTTATGGCATGAAAAAAACGGTAGGGGCGATTGTGCACTACAATGAATTTTACTGTCCGGCAGTCCGAGTTTTCATGGTCGATATGGCATGAAAAAAACGGTTTTAGCTTGTGCACTTGTCCGTCTTTTTACTCGCAGGTGCGGCGCAGTTTTTGGTTACCTCTCTCTTTGAAACTACACGCCACGCAATCGTAATTTCACTAAGAATGATGGATGAGTTTGTTATGATTTTTGCTATACCGCTTAAGCACATGGATCAAGAGGCGACGCGGCTGGCGCAGTGGTTAAGCAACTGCCTACTGAGCCGGCGGTCCTGGGTTCGAATCCCGGCAAGGGCAAATATTTGTGTGATGAGCTCGAATATTTGTGCCTGGGTCATGGATGTTATTTGTATTTAAGTATGTATTTATCTATATAAGTATGTTTATCGTCGTCTAGTGTCCATGACACAAGCCTACTACTAGAGCTTACTGTGGGACTAGATTGATTTGTGTGAGGTTGTCCGATATTTATTTATTTATTTATTTATTTAAGAGGCAAGGTACAAAATTTAGGCTGGGTGTACCACCAAATTAAATGCTTGCAGTAACGTTAAGGTAAGTTTATACAGTATTTGTACATTGAGTGAGCGAGTGAGTTGTTTAGTGAGTATAGGCACAGGGCGGACACTGCCTACTAAAAACTGAACTTGAATGTCAGTGTCAATGTGTGTGTGTAACACGCACAGGGCTGCCTCAGACGCATTGCAACCACTAGTTGGTGTTCTGGTGTTTTAGTTGCACATAAATATGACATAATAAAGATAGAAAATTATCACAACCACACGACAACTGTAGTGGTGGTGATGGTGATAGTGGTGATGATGATGCTGGTGATGGTGCTGGTGGTGATGGTGGTGGTGGTGGTGGTGATGAAGGTGGTGGTGATGATGGTGGTGGTGGTGATGATGATGGTGGTGTTGGTGGTGCTGGTGGTGATGGTGGTGGTGGTGGTGGTGGTGATGAAGGTGGTGGTGATGATGGTGGTGGTGGTGATGATGATGGTGGTGTGGTGGTGATGGTGGTAGTGGTGACGGTGGTGGTGGTGGTGGTGATGAAGGTGGTGGTGATGATGGTGGTGGTGGTGATGATGATGGTGGTGTTGGTGGTAGTGGTGGTGATGGTGGTAGTGGTGACGGTGGTGGTGGTGGTGATGAAGGTGGTGGTGATGATGGTGGTGGTGGTGAAGGTGGTGGTGATGATGGTGGTGGTGGTGATGATGATGGTGGTGTTGGTGGTAGTGGTGGTGATGGTGGTGGTAGTGGTAACGGTGGTGGTGGTGGTGGTGATGAAGGTGGTGGTGATGATGTTGGTGGTGGTGGTGGTGGAAAAAAACGGTCCGGAATGGGGAAAAGTAAAATGTCGGATGGTAAAATTACGTATAGTGCACAAACTACTATATACATTTAATGGCGTGCCATATCGGACCGTAAAAAATCGGACTGCCGGACAGTA
The DNA here is from genome assembly GCA_932273695.1 of Apotomis betuletana. Taxonomy (NCBI): domain Eukaryota; kingdom Metazoa; phylum Arthropoda; class Insecta; order Lepidoptera; family Tortricidae; genus Apotomis; species Apotomis betuletana. The sequence goes on along the minus strand of OW026300.1, from coordinate 35,241,774 downwards.
AAATTCATTGTAGTGCACAATCGCCCTAGTGCAAGATTTTATAATAAACTTCCTAGAAGCGTAACTGACTTGTCTGTTGGTAAATTCAAGAACTATGTAAAACGTAAACTTATTTCTAAAGCTTATTATAGCACTCAAGACTACATGAATGATAACGTGTCGTGGGATTAGTGAAAATCACGCAATGTTATGTGTAATTATTGTAACGAGTACCTATCAGGGTACTGATATTTTAATTTTAACTATTTTTATTATAATTTTTGACATTTAGAATTTTATTCTAGAAATATTCTAGCCTCTAGTTTTTTATTTCTATAATTTTTTTATGTGTTGACGATCCTTTTTAGGATTTTTCTTTTATTTCTATAATGTTGTTTTTTATGTTTTTTTATTTTATTTTATTTTTAGTATAAGTTTATCAATAAATTGCTCTGCTCTCTGTAACTGACGATTCGAAAGTGCTTGTAGCTAGGCCTACTTGAATAAAGAATATTTTGACTTTGACTTTGACTATGTGTAACGTTTGAAGTATAAGGACACCGCGAGGCACTTACGTTATTTTTAAAGAAAATTATGAAATTTTGCGATAACTCAAAAACGGCTCGACCGATTTCGTTCAATATAGTTTTCATTGAAAGTAATTATAAGGCCTCATTTTCATGAATTTTTCCATAATTTTTTGACCCGTGGTTGAAAAGTTAGAGGGGGGGGACACAATTTTTTTTATTTTCGGAGCGAATATTTACAAAACTGCTGACTTTATCAAAAAATAATGTTTGGAGACCCCTATTATTTTTGAAAGACCTATTCAACGACACCCCACACACTAGTGTTCAAACGAAAAAAAAAATCACCTCCACTTTAGGTGTTCGAGAGGTACCCGAAAAAAAATCTTTTTTTTAGTTTTTATTTTACCGTTTTGTCGGCGTGATACATACACATACTCATACCAAATTTCAGCTTTCTAGTACTAATGATCACGGAGCTAAGCCGCGGACGGACGGACAGACGGACAGACGGACAGACGGAGTGGCGAAACTATAAGGGTTCCTAGTTGACTACGGAACCCTAAAAATTGGGCAAGTGCGAGTCCGACTCGCGCATGCAAGGTTCCGTACCATAATCTATAACAAGTTTGTTGTATGGGAGCCCCCCTTAAATATTTATTTTATTTTATTTTTAGTATTTGTTGTTATAGCGGCAATAGAAATTCATCATCTGTGAAAATTTCAACTGTCTAGCTATCACCGTTCTTGAGATACAGCCTGGTGACAGACGGACGGACGGACAGTAATAGGGTCCCGTTTTTACCCTTTTGGTACGGAACCCTAAAAACGATCTTCATACTAATGAAGTTTCTATGAAGATACTAGCTTGTGACATCATAAAAATCAGTGTTCTTTTCAGTTAATTAAAAAATAAAATAGTGGCCAAAAGTTAGTGGCAGATTATCTTGCGTGTAGTTTTAAATATGTTTTTAGTGTTTTCAATGATACCATTTATTTTCACTATAGTCACATACCGTGTTATGACCAGTTGACCATATAATTCCGTACTTAACTACTTACCAGAGTCATTCTTTTCAGTAGCACTCACGTTGTTACACTCAGCACCGCAAAATGAGACTGGAGACGTACAGAACAATCAACTATACTGAATGTAATCAACTCTTTCATTTTCTAAAGAGAAACAATGCTAATGTACCAAAAGCGACTTTAAGACATTGGTCATGAAAATCAATACTTTATGCCATAAACCATGAAGACCATGCTGAATAAAAACTCTAAAGCCTATTCCAATATCGTCCTTAACCATATTGTAACCATTTATACTCGTAATTGCTAACAGTTTATTATTTGGGTCTGATCTCTATTTAAATTTTTGTGAGACACATTTAAGGCCGTTCCCTGAGCCAGAACCCCGAGCCCCTCCTCAGGCCACCCGTCCCTGTCACATCACAGTCACATTTCAAAAGAGTGACGGAGACAGAGCTTGCGGGTCGTAAGGCGATATCTTTTTTCGTAAGAATTTGTCGATGATTATTTATTTTAAAAATATTGGCTTCAATTATTGAAATTCGGAAGCTGTAAAATTACTATTTTAGTTATGATTGATTTTTCTCCTTTTTTTGTTTCATAGTGTCACGTAGAAAAAAAACAAGTAAAGTTGGAGTAAAAATTCGAATTGGAGGTTACTTTGGGAATTAATTGTATCGAGCGAAGTGTTATGAATCGTGTATCGAATGCTGTGTTATTAAAGATAATATAATCAAGAATGATATATATTTTTCCCTCGTTTACTAATATCAACGTTTCGTAGAAAAATTGGATAATTTTTGGGGTATTTTTGCAAATCTGGCTCAGGGAACGGCCTTAATTATAGTAGGTACTAAGCGGTTTACGCTGACCTGACCGGAACGGCCCAACATGTTTCGAACTCGTACTCGTGCTACCAGTACAGTGGCACGTAACATATAAATTTTTGCCCCGAAAAAAAAAGCATGGTTCCCGTAGGATATTGTATATGTGATTTCAACGCGAGTGAAGCTGCGGTCGAAAGCTTAGGCACTAGCAACATACTTAATACAATCGTCAAAATGACTACTACCGACTAATTTCATTTTATATACATAAAGGGTTTTTTGCTGTGTTTGATGACGATGAGGCTGTAATGCTATTATTTATATAATCATTTGGGACCCACATGAATTGGTTAGATTGTCTCTGAACTCGAAACATTTACGTTTGTGGTTTACTTAGATATGAATTCATAATAATTGTTATTCAGTTTTAAAATTATACTGTTTGTATATTTTTATGAAAAGGAGTCTTTGTTATGGGACAAATCTTAAAAGCGCGATGCAGCGGCGCGATGTTTATAAAATCCTGAAAATATTTATTTATTTAATCTTTATTGCACAAAAGAAAAACAGATCGTACAAAAGGCGGACTTATTAATGCCATAGGGCATTCTCTACCAGTCAACCATCGGGCAAAGCAGATAAGTTGTGGGCGGTCATATTATGGGTTTCAGGGAAAATAGCTTTCGGGCAAATGAAAATTCGGCGAAACGATACAGCGGGGAAACAATGTATCGAAGTTGCGATAGGTTACCTCATGCATCGGTACGACGGCTGGACGGATCTTAACCAATCCTGATGCAGGGATGGCTGGACATCTAAAGATTCAACGACTATGGTAAAGAAAAAAGAAATGCGCGGGAAGTTGAGGCCCGAACCTTCTACTAGGAGGTAGTAAAATAAGAAAAGTAGAGTCTCTAATATAATGAGTTGTAAATTATTTATATTTAAAGGGATTATGGGATTTGGAAGGAATAAACTTTCATTACGACTTACATCAACCTCATTGTTAAACCACCAAGGCTAATTGCATACACACGCATACAAAACATTATTTATATTTACAAAAAATATAAAACATAGAAAACACAACATAAATACAATAACTACGTAAAATTTGACTCTATTCTCCATGGTCCATTTTCTTTCTCGAGCCCTGTTGTATTAGTGTGTTCGGCTTTAGTCGGTGACTCTTTTTATTCTTATATTTGATTACTACTGTTTTTTCCGGATCGTCAGCTTTGGTTTTATTTTTCATCCGTTTGTGTTCATCATCTTCTTCGTTGTTACTGGTATTTTTCTTTTCTAAATTTTCCATGTTACCCTTCTCAACATCTTTCGCATTATCTCCTAGCCAATTTTTTGCTTCTCCTTTAGAAATCTGCTTCTCAAATATTACATAACCGTCTTTGCTGACGTATTGTAGAATCGGTGTTAGGTAGTCTTCGTCTTTTTTTTCATGTCTGATTTTCTTTCTTCTGCTCATAGACCTTCGGTTTTTCCAGTTCCACGAATGACGGTTATAGTCTGAATCAGAAGTGTCGGTGTCTGTGTCACTCGAGTCCGGGTCTGTGCTGCTATCAGTATCAGAATGGCGATGGCGGGAGTGTCTGACCACCTTTATTTTTCTTTTGTAAGCTTTCGGTCTTCGGTTTGAACCCGGGTTCTTGTAGGAGGGATCGGGGGAGTAAAACGGCATAACTATGACTGGAACTTTTGGTGGTGGAGGTCCGCCGAGCATCGGCATGCCCATGGGCATGCCTGGCATCGCTGGCATGCCTGGCATGCCCATCGGCATGCCTGGACCCATCCCCATGGGCATCGGCATCGGCATCCCGCCTGGTACCGGCACAGGGACAGCGGGGGGTTTGCCGGCCTCAGCTACAGGGTGAAATGGTGAAGGGAAGGGCGGCAAAGGGAAACCGGGTGGTGGGTTTGGCATTTTGCAGTGCATAGGCAGGTCTTGTGGCAGATACTGGAAGTTGGCCGGGCATAGCGGCAGGTCGGGCTCGGGATCTTTCGTCAAGACCTTTGTGAAGCAGATCAGGAGTATGCAGTAGCGCAGTTCCCTGGCCATTTCTATCTGAAAATATGACGCGTATTTTAAAACATGACTTATTGCAACAAGCACAACACCTGCTTCATTTTTCTGGCTAACTTAATTATGAGTGATAAGATAGCGCTTGATACAAAGAAGTAAATCAATTTAGTGAAGCTTTACACAGCAAGCCATATGCAATTTGATACCCGTCAGGTTCAGGAGGCGACAAGTCTGACTGACATAATAATTTATGGCTACAATTAAAACTCGTACAGAACAGTAGCGATATTCAGATAACATTTCTTCACATACCTTAGTAAGCACATGAAATTATTGTCCCGTGTTGCTTTACTTTTAAAATTTCCCAAATTTTCGTGTATTTATCCCATTCGTTCTCTTCAAAGCCTCGCAGCGTTCAACGCTACCATGTGTAGTGTTCAGCCTTTATGTAAACCACATGGGCAGGTGGCCAGGTGGCTGGAGCGAACAAAAAGAAACGCGACAATGCTTATGTAATCCGACACAATGCGGTCATTGTCGTTATTCGGCTTATGTAAATGGAGATTAAAGGTAAAATATCCCGGTATCTAGGCTGTCTCAGTCTCCAGTTGGGACATAATAAACTTCCTAGTACCTAACGTAATTGACTTGTCTGTTGGTAAATTCAAGAACTAAGTAAAACGTAAACTTATTTTTATTTCTAAAGCTTATTATTATAGCACACAAAACTACATGAATGATAAAGCGTCGTGGGATTAATAAAACTTAAAGCAATCATGTGTGTAATTATTTTAACGAGTATCTATCAAGGCACGAACGTAGTAATAGTAAGTTAGCAAGGTAGTAGATAATTTAAATATTTTTTATACATTTACAATTTTATTTTAGAAAGATTTTACCCTCCCTTCTTTATTTGTATTAATTTTTATTGGTTGACGATCCTTTTTGGCATTTCCATTTCTTTATAAAATGTGTTTTTTTTTTACTAATAATTCTATCAATAAATACCTCTGCTCTCTGTAACTGACTTGCTAAAGCTAGTACTACTTGAATAAACAATATTTTGAATTAGATTTCTTGGAAATAGTCCAAAGATCCCACTAGGGGAAATCTGTGAAAAAGGCTACATCCATAATTGTTAGACTCTTGTACATACGAGTGTAATCGATGGTCATAGAAATACTATATTGACTGTCTACTTTTCTCATGGTACTTGGATATTTTGCTAGATCATTAACATCTATTATATATATTGAATAAAGTGTAATTTAATTTTAATCCTGAAAAGCAGTTATGAATGGAACATTTTGAGCTTACGTAAACTGATTGTGTTACGCAGGCAATTAGGTACTTACTGGTAGGTGCTATATAACGGCATGAAATGTTGGTTTTCTTTAGTCGACCCAACACTCTAAAAGTGCTTATTCTTCTCTAGTATTTTTACATTAATGGTCATGCAAACTTCACCGTATAAAATATTAAGGTAAATCGCTCAATACAGTACCCCGACTTATTCAAGAAAAAGTGTTTTTTTTTTTTTGTGTAATTCAAGTTAAAATATTGTAAAGTTCTTCAAACTATCTTCACAATACAATTGATAGTAACTTTACTAAATAATTGATAAGCACCATAAAGTGAAACTAGATATTTTTATGGTTCGAAAACTGAGATTTGTTGATATCTAGTTAGATAAGTTCATTTGTTCCTTTATGTCTCGTTAAATCACTTAAAGTTTGAAAATATACACCTTATTTTCAGATGAATCTCTGTCATGTCACGTTATTTGTGACATACCATGTCTTATCGTCACACGCCCAATTCCCTAATATGGCATATCCCAATCCCATGGCAATGGGCATGCCGATGCCAGGTATGCCGATGCCAGGCATGCCTATGTCAGGCATGCCAATGCAGATTGGGGGATTGGGGTCGCCACGAATGCCATCAATCGTTATGCCATATCATTCGAAAAAGGCAGACAGTTTTAGAAAGAAGCATAAAAGGCAGAGAAGACGAAGACAAAAGCATTTAGAATCTTACAGCACGAGTAGTTCTAGTTCTAGTTCTTCATCGTTTGAATCTTCTTCAAGCGATGAGAACAACAGACCAAAAGACGATCTCCCGAAACGACGACAAGTTCTGACTCCGGTGATTTCTTACGTCACGAAGGATGGTTATGTAGTGTACGAGAAGAGAATAAAGAAAGATCGAGCAAAGGATTGGTTGGAATTGGGGAAGAACTCGGTACCGAATAATGTGCAGGATGAGGAAGATAAGGAGCTTGAAGATAAGATAAGAGAGAAGTTGGAGAAAATGACAAGGCGTAGTTCAAAGTCTAAGCGTAAACACTATCATGATTAAAACTAATATGCATTTAACTTGAAATCTACTGTTAAAAATTAGTTTTTTTTATAACTTTTATAAATATTAATAAAGGTTCGATTGTCCATGTGTGTATTTTATTGTAGTTACCGCATCAAAAAAAAATCGTATTGATAAAGACATGTGTTATGTGGAGGCATATATCATACGGAATCATACCTAATCTAGGTACCTATTCAATCACTTATTTTAACCTTAGTAGGTGAGCTACCTTATGTACCTATTAAGTACCTACTACATATACTTATGTATTTTAATATATGTAGGAACGTAACTTTTAAATAGTGTATATTTATTGAATAAATAATTACAATCTGAAAAAATCAAAACGAATTGCTTGCGCCTTCCGTGAATGTGAGATTGCTGGGAAAAAAATATTTGCTCTGAGCTTACCCAACGGCTCCTGCACATACTCGTATCATAATAATAGACTTAAAAGCTTGATATTCTGGTATAATACGATATTTACCTATTTTTTCTTTTATTTTGATCTTAATTTTTATTAGGAGAAATAAATAGTTACAGACCACAATGGAAAAAATTACGAATGGTTTTGTAATGGTTTGTATGAAACAATAGTGTTTTATATAACGTTTGACTAGCCGGCTTTAGGCCCAGTATTGATTGCCTATTTGCGAATACAGACGTACCCAAAGTGAATATACCTACTTGCCGTTCTATCTTAGTTTTAGGTGATATTCACAGTTACAATGCTGGTAAGTGCTAATAAAAATCAGCTTCACAATCGCGTGTGATGCTCCTGGCGTCGTAAGGGTCCATAGGCGGCGGTAACTGCCTAACTTCGCTCGCTCGTTTTTAGGGTTCCGTACCCAAAGGGTAAAAACGGGACCCTATTACTGAGACTTCGCTGTCCGTCCGTCCGTCGGTCCGAATGTCTGTCACCAGGCTGTATCTCAAGAACGGTGATAGCTAGACAGTTGAAATTTTCACAGATGATGTATATCCATTGCCGCTATAACAACAAATACTTAAAATAAAATAAAATAAATATTTAATCCCATACAACAAACTTGTTATAGATTATGGTACGGAATCCTTCATGCGCGAAACGGACTCGCATTTGCCCAATTTTTTTATTATTTCTACTAAAACGTAGTACTACAATAACATACTACATTATAGTAGTACTACATTATTTATGACGGAATAACAATTCCCCTCTCCTCTACTGTCAAAAATCTGGGCATCATCATGGACCAAACACTCTCGTGGTCAGCGCACATTTCAGAGGTTAGCAGGAAATTATTTGCCTCACTCCACTCTCTAAGGCGTTTACAGAATTTCCTTCCACTTCAAACTAAATTATCTCTCGCCCGTTCTCTTTTACTCCCTATTCTTGATTATGGTGACATTGCATTCCTCGACCTTACAGAGGAGCTGCTTGACAAGCTGGAACGTCTGCAAAATGTCTGTATTCGGTATATTTTTGGTCTTAAGAAGTTTGATCATATATCTCAGTTCCGTTCGCAGCTGGGCTGGCTTCCGATTCGTCGTCGTAGGGATGTGCATGTCCTGTCGTTGCTCTATAATGTGTTGTTTAAACCGGTTTCACCTCTCTACCTTTCCGAAAGATTTACCTATATGGCGGCTGGAAGTGGTCACCGCCTGCGCTCGAGTGTTAATCTCTCTCTTGCCTTTCCACCCAATAAGTCGCGCACATATAGGAAATCTTTCACAGTTCACTCCGTGAAGTTGTGGAACTCGTTACCGGTGTCAGTGAGGCAATCACAATCCGTGGCATCATTTAAGGAAAGTTTGAAAAAGTTATGGCTTTTCAATCCTTGAACTCGTCTATTAATATTATAGTTCAATGCTAATAAGACTGAATATTTATTATTATTATATTATTTATATTTATTAGTTTATGTTTAATACAATAGGTATACGTTTGTAATTATATGTATATTTATTTATCTTAAGGTTATATTTACATTTAGTATATTTGCACGTTTTAGTTTGTTCGTTTGTCTATCACTTCAATGTCTAGTTTTCTGTCTCATTTGCTCAAAGGTTAACTGGAAGAAATCCCTTACAGGGATAAGTTCGCCCTTGTACACATGTATTGTTTTGAGTTTTTGTCAATATTGTTTTATGTGCAATAAAGTGTTTACATACATACATACATACATAAATACCTACTAGAAAGCCGAACTTTGCAAATCTGAAGTCTGAACAAAGGATTTTTGTTTACAATTAAGCGAAAAATTTAAAAAAAGATGGTAGATGGCGCTATGGTCCCACCCTAAGGCATGCAGAAGCAACTGGTAAAAAAATTCAATGGCTCTCGCATTAGGTTCAGTAGTCCAATAGGTAAGGATTATCGCAGATTAGAACCCTGCCTGAACCATTAAATTTTTCGCTTCATTGTAAGCATTTGGTTTAGGTACATTAGCAGACGTTAGGTACTGCGCTTTAATAAAAATAATGAAAGGATTTTTGTTTCATTCAAGGCGATTTTTCTAACGCTCCTGATCACTACGACAACAGGAATCAACGCCCAGCAATGGCTACCACAGAATTACCCATGGCCTCAGCCACAACCTGGCAATCCTGCCTACCAGCAATGGCCACAGCCGCAACCTGCCCACCAGCAATGGCCGCAGCTACCGTCTCCAGATGACTTCAGCCAATGGCCGCAGACCAGACAGAAGCAACGGTGGCCGTTCACGCCGGGTTATATGTACGGCCCACCTGGTTACAGAGCACCTGTATTTTTCGTCCCATAGTTAGGTAGGTACTGCTTGATTGATTAAATATTTCAATAATATTATTTTTGTTTCTTCATTTTGAATATCAAAGCCTTCACGAATTAAATGTGATTCCAAGTAAACTGCTCATGTAATAGAAGAAAAAGTCTAAGATACTACGATTTTTTATTCGATCTCAATCGTTACCGGAATGGGCGTTAGGACTCTACGAAGTAAGTAATTATCTCAAAATGCAAATTTGAAGGAAATAAACTTGTTTAAAGCTTAATTTCTATAAGATTTAGATGCTACTGAACGGCTGCTACTGAATCAGCGAGCTAAACTCAACTGAACCCAATCGTTAGGATTACATTACACCTTATTATTTAACTCAGAAAAATACGGCTCGATGCTGTCATGATATCTGTGACTTGTCTGTGGCAAGCAGTTCAATGTTGCCAAAGTGTAAAAAAATATAGAGATTGGGGTAAAATTATATATAACATATATTATAATAACGATTAATATCCAGTATCAATTTGACAATCATCATTTATTAAGATCTAATCATTTAAGAAGAATCTCACTCACACGATGACATAAAAATAAATCTTATACATACATAATAGAACAGAGCAATTAAAAATAACAATTAAATAGAATGTATTTCTACTTGTTTGAATACTATAAAATTAACTATTTCAAAACCAGTTAACAGGAAGTCATATGAAGCAGCGAATTCATCTTTTTCCCCTTCATAAACGTTAAATTTAGGATTTTTCTTAGAATTAGACTAGTAACACAGTAACCCTGAAATGTCAATGTCAAAGTAATCAAATTAAGACAAATAAATATACCGAAGATACGTGTCGGTCGTTTCGTTTGCCGACGAGTTTACGTCTCATTTGTTTTTTTTTGTGCAACGCTAAATGGTGTTTTTTACCGATCCCGTAATAACAGTGTAACTAGTGACAATGCAATAATATATTACCGGTTACACAACTCCACGCAGTGCAGTGTGTTCTATGTGTAAAAAACTCGAAATAATGTTGTAGTGCCGTGATTTAAACTTAAGAAAAATTAAGAAAAACATGGATGTGTCTCTTGATAAGGATTGGAAAAACAAACTTGGCTTCCAAATCAACTTTAAATCGGAGAGTTCAGAGGAAGACCCGTGAGTACATTTTTATAATAAATCGTTTATGTTGAGTTATGCGTGATACGCAGTTATCAGTTCGTTTCGAGTGTTTTACGAGTTGCTAATAATCACACCCGAGTGGTTACACTGACAAGATCAGTATTAACTTCACTGTGATAACGAATAAGTGAATCTGAATAATTTATTTCCGGTTTTTGTTGCCTTGAGAATTACCTAATGAAATTATAATCAGTTAACTGGTGGTATTATTTTGATGTATTGCATTTATCTTGCACCAATGTTTCATTAGCGCTAAAGTTCCATTAAAGCACTGAAGTGCTTGCTATATGTCTTATTAGCGCACATGTCGCTTATTAGCATTTTCTGGAACAAAATTAAATAGACTTGACGAAATTGCACCAGATTTCAGTATCTTTGCCTTACTTTTTTCATAAATATTATGTAGCATATTAATGATGAATTTGATGCTATTAGTAGTGTCTACCCATGTAAGTTGTGGATTTGAATAAACTGTTTATCTATCTATCTAGCTGCAATTAAAATGTTTGCTTGAGAGTAAAGGTTAAGGAATAAATGAAAGTCGCATCTGTAATTAAATTACTATAATATGGATAGGTACATACATATAGTCCTATAAAATATATGTGACTGCTTACCTACAGACATACAGAATAAGACACAAGTCTTAAAGCAGGCACCTTACTGGGAGTTTCTAGTTTAAGAAAATAAGGGTGGTCAGAAGTTTGTCCATTAAATATAGGACACCATATAAAATAATGCCACACCATCTGATCTCTGCTCATAAGTTAATAACTTGGTTGATGTCCAGTGTGTACAGACTCCCATAGGTGGTATAACAACTAGTGTAAGTGTTAAAATGGAAATCTCCCACACATGCATTGGCCAATATGGCCCTATCAATCAAAGAAACAGTCTTTCTACCGATTTCTTCTGTGTTTCTATACAAATATTAATGCCGCATTGACACGGTGTTGATTTTCAAAAATCTGATTATTTTCTTGTTCTGTATCGTAGATTATCTCCGCTTACTTTCCGTTTTGGTTCAGAATAGGTTTTGTCATCTAGATCCATGGTCCAGGATCTGCCATCCATGTATGGCAGATTATTATCTGGATCCAGATTGTCCAGCTCCTACATGAATTGAACCAAAATCTTAACACCTGGGCATTCATGAATTTATACCATTATTTTTCATATTAATGACATATTTAAACAATCATTCTTTCCATCTGCAATGTTCATCATCATTGCCTCTTCAGTCTATTACAGAAGATTTGTAGTCTTCAGTCTATGAAGCAAAGACAATATGCGATCGGCATATCTGACCGCAAATTTGACAAGAGACACTGGCTGTTGTTGATGTTGTTCCTGCCTATTGTTAGTCAATGTGCTAAACCATGCATCGTCGCACCACCTGCGACCGTGCGCAACACACTTGCACCAATCTGTGCGCCTTTCCGAACCTTTCCTTTAAGAAATCTGCAATGTTAACTAGGAAGATATTTAGAGAACGTAATCACATTAACCGCTTTGATTCATTCATTACATTTGGTGTTGCTCCTCAAGAATTTTTGCTCGATGTGATGAAATTTGGCACAAAAATAAAACACAGTATATTGTTTTGTTGTCCCACGGCACCGCCGAGGTATAAGCTGGCGTCACGTCTTAATATCCTCAGCTACTCCTTCCGATGGCTCGCTCGCAGCTCGCACTTGAGGGTGCGCGCCGACATGAGTGTACAGGAGGTGTACGATTACGACTACAATTAGTACTTATATTAAATGCTCAAAAATGAACCTAACATCGGTGACGACTCCTATTCCCCAGTTCCCCGCTGGTCTTCCAAATATCACTATCAATATTAAGAGGAACTACCACTGTCCAACTTTCCTTACCATGTGTTTCCGTTAAGTTTGGTAACTATGGCGTCGCATACAAATGAGGTTCAAATTTTACGTAACCGTGTTGAAGAAATTGAGTTTTCGTTCTGAACTGTTTCTGTTTCCACCAAAACTTAAAGAATTTCAGACGGTATCTGTCTCGGACCGTTTCGATTTCTGCGGTTATATGATATAATTTGTGTACTTGGCGTCTTCTGTTTATAGCGAAACTTTGGCCAAAACCTGACACCTAGTACACAAATTGTATAATAGATAATAGTAAGTGCATAAATCGGAACGGTCCGACAGAATGTTTCCTACCTACTCAGTTACGATTGGTTACGTTCTGGAGGAGGACACAGTCGAGTACGAAATCTCGATTTGTACGGAAAAATTAGCAGTGATATATCCTCTTAACAGAACCATTTGGTTTGAAATTCAAAATGGTTCATCGTCATGGTGTGATTCCGATGTCTTTTACTGCCGTTGCGTATTTCCTTTTTTAGGATTCCGTACCTTAGAAGGGAAAAACAGTACCCTAATAAAATAAGTTTGTTGACCGTCCGTCCGGGAAAAATCGCCAAACTATACATTTGTAATTAATACAATTAACATTGTAAATCATAATTTTTTTCAGTACGTACCTAAAAACAGTTTTGGACAACGGTAAAGTAATTAATTGAATCAGGCGTTACTTTGCGGAAATCCATATTAATGAAAATAATAATATTGCTTTGCTATTCCGCGATAGAATATCGTGCCAGTTAAATTTGTGCTAACCCGTTATACTTATTTGCGTATTTTTTCATGCATATATGCATTTAATGGTCCCACCCTCCCACCACGATAAGAAAAATAAATACGCAAATAATATAACAAACCACCACCAAAATAACAGAACTTACTCGACACGTGTCGACCGAATCGGTTGTCGGACTCCAGACCGTCAACATCTCCTGATGATGCCTCGTAGAGGGGCGAAACACGTGTCGAGTAAGTTCTGTTATTTTGGTGGTGGTTTGTTATATTTATTTGCGTATTTATTTTTCTTATCGTGGTGGGAGGGTGGGACCATTCAATGCATATATGCATGAAAAAATACGCAAATAAGTATAACGGGTTAGCACAAATTTAACTGGCACGATATTCTATCGCGGAATAGCAAAGCAATATTATTATTTTCATTAACGGTAAAGTAAGCTTGTCGCTCAGTACAGTATATTTTTCGTTAGAGCAATATAGTGCTTTCATAGTTCGTACGGAACCCTCGGTGCGCGAGTCCGAATCGCACTTGGCCGGCTTTTTTTCATCTAAGTAACTGATGCAAATGGCACTTGTGTTATGTTACTATTGTTACAATATAAATAGAAAGGCTAGCTCGTTAATATTCGAGAAGATACGTTATCGGCGCGTCGGCGATCAAACCATCAGCAGATAAGTGTCAAGACTAATGCAAATACGGCACAGATAGCGAAGATTTGATCGCAATTAGTTGGTTAACTGTTGTCGCTTATGGTCGTTGGCAGTTTTTTTATTCCGTTATTATTAGTGGATTAAAAGTGAATGACCTGTAGTTTTTGATAGATCAGCCAATTTGTTATACCTATAGATACTTCTGTTAAAATTGCAGTTAAATGTCCCATGGTGCATTAGGATACTAGATTGATTTGTGTCAGTTTTTCTGATATATTTTTACATTAATGGGCAATTATAAAGGCTTATTATTTTCGCGGCGACAGAAAAATTAAAGAGCAGCAAACTATTTGCAACTAAAATAATAACTTGTCAGCGATTAAATATTTTGGCAATCATTTATATTAAATGAGCTTTAAACTAAGGATATTTTAAAATTCAAATAATGGCAGCTACTTTAAGGTAGCAGAAATAATAAACAAGATTACTGAAATCATAGGCGAGGTACTATAAATAATGACTTGGCGACTAATATTAGCAGAAGATCCGACTCGGCCGGGTTAGGTTAGGTTGGTTTTTTTTTTATATCCCTAAAAAGCGCTCCTTTTATTTTTTTTATGACCTTCATTTATTTTATATGCAATCTCCATTGAACAATTAGAGTAGGCCATTTTCAACTTTTTATCCGCTGTCATATTTCCGCTTAATTAGTTAATTCAGTAGCCAAAACTCGATGCTAGTTTATATTGAAACAAAGCCGAAAATTGATTACTTAGCTGCTACTTTTTACTTTATTAGTCTCCGCAATTAGTCGCCAACTTATTATTTTTGCTACCCCCTTTAATTTTTTATAAATCCCTAAATCAGATTAATTTGTCGCCGCGTTAAATACATGCCAATTATAAATAGTCAATTATTATAAATACATAGAACATCCATGACCCAGGCGCAAATATTCGTGTTCATCACAAATATTTGCCTTTGCCGGGATTCGAACCAAGGACCGCTGACTCAGTAGGCAGCTATATGCATAGGTATTTACCAAAGTGCTACGTATAAATATAAACTCACACGTTCTAGTTCTAACGTAATTGTGTGTAACTAATGATCTGAAACATTCTAATTACACGTACAGTCAGTGCTCTCAGATTGCGATTCGGGTTAGGGTGAAAACTGAGAGGTTCTTATATGGATCGTGTAAGAGTGAGCGGGGCAGGTATAAAACGCGAATAAGAATGCGTCTTACAGCTCACGCACTGTACTTATTGAATTAGTATTAAAAAAACCGGCCAAGTGCGAGTCGGACTCGCGCACCGAGGGTTCCGTACAAACACTTTCCATCCCTAAGTGGTTATGTTAAGTTTGCACCTGGTATGTATAGCGCCCATATAAATTAGGTGCAAAGTTAGGTGTTAAAAAAAACTACTTACTAGATCTCGTTCAAAACAATTTTCGTTGGTAGTTTTTATAGTAATGTACATCATATGTTTTCTTTAGATTTTTCATTTTCTTATTTAAGAAGTTAGAGGGGGGGGGGGACCAACTTTTTTCCACTTTGGAAGCGTCTGTCACGCAAACTATTCGGTTTAGAAAAAAATATTTTAGAAACCTCGATATCATTTTTGAAGACCTATCCATAGATACCCCACACGTATGTATTTGATGAAAAAAAAGTTTTTTTGAGTTTCGGTTCTAAGTATGGGGAGCCGCCAATATTTATTATTATTTTTTTATTTTTGCATCAAAATCTTAATGCGGTTCACAGAATACATCTACCTACCAAGTTTCAACAGTATAGCTCTTATAGTTTCGGAAAAAATGGCTGTGACATACGGACGGACAGACGGACAGACAGACGGACAGACAGACATGACGAATCTATAAGGGTTCCGTTTTTTGCCATTTGGCTACGGAACCCTAAAAATATGTGTTTAACATACATTTTTGAAGTATCCGTGCAGCTATTTTGTGATCAGTGATGGAATAATTCGGATATTCGGTGACAATATACACGGAACCGACGATTGCGATCGCTAAGCTGAATTTACGATGTCTGTTCGTCTGTCACAATCCCGAGCTATATCTCAGAAACGGTAAGGGTCATCTGAACTATTATCCCTACTTAGTTTTGTCTGATGAAGCACTGATATGAAATAATTATTAAAGTACAGTCAGCCGTAGATGTAGATGCTTAAATAAGTATTAATTACGATGATCACTTGCTTTTGGCCGCGGCTTCGCTCGCGTTGCAAAAGTACCCTATTCTACGAGAACTGTTTTTTATGGGATATAAATTAACCTGTTTATGTGTTAAGTTAGGGTATAAACTGTCTGTATTCTAAATTTCATTAAATCTGTTTTGCCGTTTCGGGGTGATAAAATAATAAACATACACACAATAACACACACAGGACAGTGTTGATTAGTACATAAACAAATATAAATCTCATACCTAAGTTCAAATAACTAATAACTAAAAAGATAATTATTAAGTACTAGCTTTTGCCCGCGACTACGTCCGCGTGGAACTTGGAAGTATGGAAGCAACATCATACAACACGATAGATATCCACCTAATCACCTTAATTAATAAAAGGGATTATTAAAAGCGCCTAAGCAAATTTAAGAGCAATTGTGCTTTTGGTCTAATCATTACATTTCCTACAGGGTCATCAATGTCATCATGAATTACTTACTCACTTTTCAATCTTTTTAGGGATAATTTCCAGGATGAAAACTATCCTATGTCCTTCCTCGTATCTTGAACTATCTCCATGCCAAATTTCATCAAAATCGATTCAGCGGTTTAAGCGTGAAGATGTAACAGACAGACAGACACACTTTCGCATTTATAATATTAGTATGGATAAGTTCACTTAACCGCCATTTATTTCTTATCTATAATATTTTAACATTGTAGAAACCACTTCCTGTTATGAGGATTATGGAGTCTCGATGGCAAAAAAATATCATCGTGATATCGAAAACGGCAACAGGGCTGCTCCGAAATTCGACCGTCGTATAGTGCATTCCTGCTCACTCAAATATTGTTTGATAAGAGATTGAGAGGGACGGCTCTATACGATTGTCGAATTTCGAACATAGCAGTAACGCTCCAATTCAATGTAGAAATAACAAACTTAGTTGCGCGCTGATTATAGTAACCACAGTTATTTTGACATATAATAAAAAAAATACATTCATTCCTTACATACATATACCTACAATTCAAAAATACGTTCATTTAAATTAAAATTCAAATGGCTTCAAAATTAGCAATATTATTCTAAGCTTATTCAATTGCATTTAATTTAGGTAGGTAATGACATTAAATGTCGCTATTATTTTAAACACATTACAGATAATCTCCTTCCCTTTTAGTTCCTTAAATTTCGCAAAGATTGATTAAGTTTTAGAGGAGGAAACAGCCGAAAACGAAACCTCGATTTGAATAACCCAGTTACGTTAATTTTGGAGCTCATTTGTATCCAACGCCATAGTTATCAAGTGCAAACTTGACGTAAACTGATAGTATGGGGAAAGGAGTAGTTATAAATCCTCTCAAGTTGGTTTTATTACAACTTGCAACTCACACCCTGTATATACCCTTCGTTTGAACCACCACAAACATTAACAGATGTAATTAGACGGTTGATGGACATGTCACTCCCATACTTTACATTTCCCAAACGGGTCGTAAACAGTTAAAAAAACAAAAAGGCGTCTCTCCGGTGGTCAAAAGTTAAGAGATTGTATGAATCCAGCCCGTCTACCACAACTATGCTTTGTCGCGCGACATAGCGCTATCCGTCACTCTCTCATATTACTGCACAAAAAGAGACGGGTAATTATCTCACGCGAGAAATATCCGCGTATGACAGTTATCCTAGAGGTGCAGGTTATGTTGCTATTACATCGGATTATAGAAGAGGGAACGTTCTTTATTTTCATACAGGTTTTATCAGAAAATTAGGCCCTGGAATCCTTAATTTCGCTTATAGGAAAGACTCGAACCTAAATCTGATTATGACCCAAACAGTAGTTGCCATATCGACTGCCAGCCAACATTGGTAGTGACGGGGCACTTTGGAACGTAAATACCGGTTGGGAAACACCATTTGCTAATGAGATGTGCAAGACGGAGCGATCTAACCGTTTTTTCTATATTTTTCCCTGATACAGCTGTGACACGCGACTATCGCGTGACAACTGTTGTCTCTTTTCCAAACAGGGAGAAAAACATCTGATTTTGATAGCACTATGACTTATTACTTTGAACAAAGGCAGAAAGTGGACAAATACGGAACATAAAAAGGGACATTTTAGGAAAAGGACCTTGTAGGAGTGGACACATTAGGAAGTGGACGATTTTGGAAATGGACGAAATAGGAAGTGTTCAGAGTCGACCGGAGGGAAAGCGGAGAAGAGCACCTATGGGTGTGTGCTGGTGTGCGGTCGTGAGCCGACTTTGATGTTGGACACGCGGCCCAAAATTCCGCTCGAAACATAAATATTTTACTTTTTGGCTGTAGGAATAACATTTCTTTAATGAGTTTAATGAATGACGATCGTTATCGCAGCGGACCGAAGTTATAATACTTAGTACGCGGGAGGTTGAAAACCTTTTGACAATAGAAAAATGACCTTCAATTACGTCACCGACCCTTAGCCTTTAACCTCTCTTCAAGTTATAATAAATCTATACTGTTATAAAATTCTAGATTTTTCTTAATAGCGTGATGCAGGATCGTCATTTGTTCGTCCAGGTTAAAAATGTGATTTACGCAAAATGTCCGGGTTTTTATAAGTCTTCGTCCAGGTTTGGCGAATTTAGAGATGGCAGCCCTATCTATAAACGACTAGCACACCTCCGTGCTCGGCTCCTTAAGTCCGTCCAGTCGTAAGGGGCCGGCCACGGTCACGGTCCAAGGGACGTGCCACGACTTCAGCGGCAGCCAACCAGCCATAGAAATAAGAATAAGTGAAACACCGAGTTAGTCTTCTCGCCCCTCGATCAAGTGTGTCGCTTTTTACCAATTCTCAGGCGCAATTTCCAAAAGAAAAAACGCACGAAATCGTTCGGTTTGCGGACAAGGACGATCTGCCCATTGTGTGCTACGTAGGTGACCGTAGTTGCGAGGTGTAAATTATATGTATAAAGCTTAGAATAAATACGCCTAGAAACCTAGTTAGCGCTTGAAAATGAAGCCAGTTTTGGTTAGCCACACGCTTAGTTTCGTCCGTGTGCGCATCTGTCACAACGTCAATGTCACAAGCAAAACGTCTCTATGATAAGTTCGTAGACACGTTACGCACACTTCAAACCAAAAGCGGCTCTATCTTTCACACATCTGTGGGCCTATGATGGTTGCCTTTATCCGTCACGTTTTGACAAAATGCGAGTGTGAGTGACAGATGCTGTCACTTATTTATCACGTGATAAACGCAACCAGCTTAGGCCCCCTGTTGTATGAAGACTCTCGTTCTAAGTAAATAAATATATGTATAGGAAAGGGCGCTATTTTGCAGACTCGTGGAGTAGTCAATGACAATGAGTGCTATCATTACCAGTGCGAGCCCTGCCACCGTGACCTTGTCCGCCGATGACCTTGACTGCGTAAACGCACGAAATCGGGCGGTTTGCAGACAATGACGGTCTACCATTGTGTGTTACGTAGGTGGCAACAGTTGTGACCAAAACAACAATGTTCCCAGTCCCGACATTACGTCGATATGTTATAATGTTTTGCTGCTTCTACCTATATAGAACATACTTTAGGTACCTGTAAGTAAAAACAATACAATACAAGGATTACTAATGTTTGGCAAATAATCTTTCCCAAGTAAAAACAATACAATACAAGGATTACTAATGTTTGGCAAATAATCTTTCCCAAATTTTGTTTCCCAAATTTTTATTTGGCAAAAAGTGCAATTAGCAAAACTACGTATCGCAAATTTACAGTTTGCAAACATTTTGTTTAGCAAGTGGTTGCTTAGCAAATAATTACTTGTCAAGTTTTACTTTCCCAATTTTTTTTTTGCAAATATATCGTTTGGCATAACTTTCTTATCCCAAAATATTGCATGGCATACGATTTATATCCCAGTATAAAGTGAAATAAGTAATACTATGATGTTTGGCCCACTCACTATAGGGCCGCGTGGCTCGCTCGCTACGCTCGCTCGTTAAGGTAGCAACTCAACCTAACACTCCTCCTCGTCGTCGTACCTAACCTGAGCCAAGTCGGATTTCCCTTAAGGTGAAATAAGTGATATTATGATGTTTCGCCCACTCGCTATCACTATAGGGCCGCGTGGCTCGCTCGTTAGGGTCGCAATTCAACCTAACACTCCTCCTCGCTACGCTCGTCGTCGTACCTAACCTAAGCCAAGTCGGACCTGCCTTACGTACTACTATTAGGTAATATTTAGGAATACTTGGGGCTTACAATTTACCAGACTTTTGCTATTAAGTTCAGCTTGCAAAGTGACTAATTTGGGAAAATTTTGTTTGGAAAATAATTTATGACAAAATCAAACATTTGCTTTATAAGCATTTGCTAAATAAAATCTTGACAAAGTGAAATTTTGGGAAAAGATGATTTGACCAAATGAATACAATGGGAATGTAACTTTGCTAGAGATGCATTTGGGAAATAAAACTGTTGCGATAAGTTATTTGGGAAGTCATATTTGGGAAACATTATTTGCCAAACGGCAGTACACCGTTGGTTTAGTTAGATTTGCTTTATAACTATCCCAAATAGTTTACGATTTCTGAGAAAAATGCTTTCTACTAAATGACACTGCAGCGGCGAAGTGAAACATTCGACGAAAAGACAGTGAACCCCTTTTAGCATGGCTAAAGACAAATGTATAAATAAGGCATAAATGCATAAATAAATAAATGCATAAATGGCTAAGGACGTTACTAAAGTGGGTAATGACGGCCGCTACTAAATTGACACCTTACAAAGTGTGTTTGCGCTAGACCTTGAGATGCACTGCGTGGCGGCTGAATTATGAAAAGAAAATCGTTTGCTGAAATAGTTTGCTTTGGATCGACTTCACGTTTACTCGGCATTGAAAGGAGACAGCCGACATTTGTCGCGCTCGCGCGACAGTCTCGTGGAACAGTTGTGCTTGTGTTTTGCATAACTTCGCTTTGACATTGCTCCATGGTGGGTATCTGCCAGGTTTCCATTCCCTCAGGTGTACAAGACATGAATATCTTATTAGACATTACTCATAATTTCCTACCTTTATCGGGAACGACTTGGGTACAACATAGACATGTGGCATAAGGGCTGAGGGTGACATATGAATATTTATAGATAACGACAAAATGTGAACTTTCCGAAGGACAAGTATAAAACGCTTGTATCGCTGCCAAAGCTGCATGTAAAATCTAGAATACCAGATATACTTTACCGTAAATATGTGAAAGATTACACATACCATTAGATTAGAAGGCATTTCAACAGAAATGAAAAGTGAAATAGCCTATTTAGAAGTTATTATGGCCAGTTTTCTCAAAATTGGCGGACGTATTTTTAATATGCCAGGATAGGAGTAGAGTACCTAAAGAAAAAAGGTTATGATTTTTTTTCGTGAACGTATTACCAGTACATAGTTAATTTGTAAAATTTCCAATGGTTACATTCCAGGGACCTCGCAGACGTCGTGATGCGGCGGCCGCCGCGCTCGCGCCGCTCCACGGAGTTCTTGCTGGACGACGTGGGGGACGGCGCCGAGGCCGACCTGCTGAGCAGCACGCCGCCCAGAGCGCTCATCAGGAAGAAGGAGAAAGCCAGGAGGTACGTGGACATGATTCAACAACCCTTAAAAAACGAAGGGCGATAGTTCAAGTCTCGTTAAGGTTGAATAGAGCTAACAATTCTCGTTCGAAAATAAATAGAAAAAGATGGTCAAAGTGTTTGTACAGTCGCCATCAGACATATCGCAGCATATAAGGCGTTCATAAATATATGAACATGTACTGTAGCGCCCAGTCAAGAAGAGTTGTGTTCACATATTTATGAACGTCTTATATGCTCCGATATATCTGATGGCGACTGTACATCGTGGTGTACATTGCCAAATTAAGGGTCCAGGCTAATAATTTCTCAAAACAAAAATTAAATAAAGGCAACACGGTTTTTTAGGCTTTCCCGGCCCGTCTGTCTTTCTGTTTGTCTGTCCGTCTGTCATCAGGCTCTATCTCATGAACCGTGATAGTTAGACAGTTGAAATTTTTACAGATGATGTATAACTGTTGCCGCTATAACAAAAAATACTGAAAAACCGAATAAAATAAATGTTTAAGGGGCTGCCATACAAAAAAGGTGATTGGTTGCGTTAACTTTGCACCTCATTTGTATCCGTCGCCATACATACCAGGTGCAAACTTAACTTAACCCGGCCAGTTAAGATAAGATAAGTATTTGTACGGAACCCTCGGTGCCCGAGTCAGACTCGCTCTTGGCCGTTTTTTTTAAATTCTTGTGAAAGTTTTCGGAAACATCTGGAAACAATTTCCAACTTTTTGAAAAAATCCTGCTACTTATACAATTGTAAATATAAGTTCATAGCTTGTCACTAGGTGATAAAATCTACCGCTACGCGTGATCACGTTCTAGCAACCCTTTGGTTGGTCGGATGAACCGCACTTCTTTCTTACAAAGTGTCTCGGGTCTGCAATCTACACCGCTTGGTTACAATCACTCATTTGCGCGCCCTGTTTTTAACAAAGCGCATAAACAAATAAGCGGCATGCTAAAAATATAATCTGAAACGGTATCTGCAGCGAATGCCACATAAATGGCTATAAATAACACGTTAAATTCATCATGCCGCGATGGACGGTAATAGTCAACACCTACAGCTGCAATACCGGCATTTGGCATAACTGCAAACTCATTACCACTTAAAGCCTATAATACAAACGTGGGTTAAATGTCCTTTGTATTTTTTTTTTACCATCGCATCACGCACGTGGGTGTTTTCTCAATGTATCTCAATTGCTTGTGAATTGATTAATCAACGTTTTGTTGTAAGGTACTCGTATTAGAATATACTGAAAGAATGTAGAAATAACGGCCATAATTGCATGATCAGTGATACTTTTTACAAAACCTAAGTTCCTACACACTTTCATCATTAATGTATTATTGTAGATAATACGCTTAAATAGTTGGCGAGCTGGAGGCTGTGATAAGATAACCGGCTGACCCTGATAATGGTGTACGGCTATGTGTAAGACACAATTCTCGCATATTAGTTTACTACAACAAACGAAGTATTCGGAGGAATTTGGGTCGATTGCAAACAATTTGAACATAGTTAAAAGCGTATTTAACAAAAAATCACGATCGCTTCCTTTGTGTGACGAAAGTTAGTCATACAAAATGTATGGGTAACTTCACAAGTGAAAATATAAAATTTGTTTATCAACAGTTTTTGACGAGATCACGAGTATTACCTAATCGTTATTTAATTTCGCGATATCTTATGTGGTGCGTAAAACGTACCTACATCTTTAAAGTTACAAAATCTAAATATTTACTCTTACTCTGAAGGCGGATATAATAATTTATCTACGTAACGATGTGACGTGATATTTCACATACTTGTGGCATTATTTCAAACCACACAAGGCCGTCTTAAAACATGCCTGGGCCCCGGGCGCTCCATAATTAGGGGCCTCAAAAAACGTCAACTAGGTATGTTTTTTCGGGAGATTTTGGGATGAGATTGGTGGCTCTTGTGAGACTGTGGCCACGTACTCAAAAGACCCAGTGACAAAGAGGGACCTGAAACCATACATGACACTGATAAACCTGACATCTGATGATATATATAAATTTGCGGTAATAAAAAGATAACAGTTATTGGAGGGCAGGAAGCATATTTATTGTTTCAAACATGGAACTCGAAATCTCTAAAAATAAGCTACTGCCATTTGCATTGTGAGGTGAGGGCAGCAGGTTTATCCCGATCTATATGAGTGCGAAAATAACTGGTGCTTTATCATGTGACTTGTGTTTGATTTCGTAGGGGTCCGTGGACGCATAAATATATGTATAAAACCGCTGATCTATAATATTATATTATTTTAAAATTTTATTTATATAAATAGTTTCTATGGAGGGGGATCATTATTTGAGGAGCGCGATGCAGGATTTATTTATAAGCGCGCCGCCAGCCTTACAGCACAATCAGATCCTGTTGGCAACATAAGTATTTCTTTGTCCCCTCATCACGCCGAAACGGCTGTACGGATTTGAACCAATTTTGGTATAGGGATATAGCTGGAGATCCAAAGATGGTTATAGGATTTAACTCTATTACGTTAAGAAAGAAGTTTTACGAGGACGAAGTTTATTTATAAAAGCAATAATCGTAGGCCTGTAATAATTATAAAAACCGGCCAAGAGCATGTCGGGCCACGCTTAGTGTAGGGTTCCGTAGTTGTTCATCCTTCACAATAAACTGCTGTTTTAAGCCCGAGGTTTACGTTAAGAAAGATTTTAAGCTATATAAAAAGGTCGTAAGCGCCCTAGAAACTGTAATCACTTATTACCTTCTGGAAGTCAACTTACGACCTTTTAAAGAAAAAATATGAAATTTGGCGATAACTCAAAAACTGCTCAACCGATTTTGTTCAATATAGTTTTCATTGAAAGTACTTATGAGGCCTCATTAACATGAATTTTTCCGAATATTTTTGACCCGTGTTGAAAAGTTAGAGGGGAGGACACTATTTTTTTTGTTTTTGGAGCGAATATTTACAAAACTGCTGACTTTATCAAAAAATAATGTTAGAAGACCCCTATTATTTTTACAAAAACTATTCAACGACACCCCACACACCAGTGTTGAAAAGAAAAAAAAATTCACCCCCACTTCAGGTGTTCGAGAGGTACCCGATTTTTTTTTTTTATTTTTTTTTTTTTCCGTTCTGTCGGCGTTATTCATACACATACTCATACCAAATTTCAGCTTTCTAGTACTAATGATCACGGAGCTAAGCCGCGGACGGACGGACGGACAGACGGACAGACGGACATGGCGAAACTATAAGGGTTCCTAGTTGACTACGGAACCCTAAAAAACGGTTTAAACTCACGTAAAACTTGTCAGGAACGGCCCGACATGTTTCGAACTCATTTGGAGCTCTTCATCAGGGGTAGCTATCCCCTATTAATTATTATATTAACATTAATCGTAGGGCTGAGTTATTTAGATCATATTGTTTGTTGGTGCTTACTCATTTGTAGATCGTTGTTTTATATTAGCCAGATGTGTATTGACGAGTGCTGTTATCTCGCTGAGTGGTATCTTATCGGTGTTTATACCGGCGCGACTTGGCACGAGTATGATTGCTTTTAACTGCTATGGTAACGAGTGCGGGAATGATAATCTAATTAATGGATGAAAGTTCCTTTGTTGTGCATTATATTATATTGATTTGCTTGTGTTGTGTATATGTATATATGACTATATGTATTGTTCAACACTTTCTGAGTTATTAACATGTATAGTAGATATAAGAGTAATAAACAAAAAATGTTTATTTAGCGCAAAAGGTTAACTAAGGACACAAAAAAAAGAATCATGATCAAATGCAAAAGCGAATACTATGCGCAGCCTCCACCTATCGATATATATTAATCATTAATCAATATATGAAAACATGTGCATTCGATATGCCCAATCTCGATGGAAATGTATCCTGCTTGATTCATTGTTTTCGCCCGCAGACCATGGGAGAGTGAGATAACAAATTCTCCTAGCGATGTAGTATTCATTAGAAGGCTAAAAAACCTCTAGTTAACTTAGCATGCTACATCGTTGACAATTGATAAAAAGAATATAATTGATTGTCTAAATATATTAACAGGGTCATTGTCAGATTTAGGTTCGAGTCTTTCCGGTGGACATTTGCGAAATTAAGGATTCCAGGGCTTAATTAAATGACTAATGGTTAATTGAATGACTTGTAAAACGCATTTGCTTTATCAATAAATTATCTACATCACGAATGAGTTTTTTTAAGTTATGTAGACATTTTATATGCTACTCAAGTACGGATACGGATACGGATACGGTACTAAGTTCAGATAGTCATCTAGCGATTTCAGCTATCCATGACTTAAGCGCATTTGCAATGCGATGTTGAAATGAAATGAAATTATTTATTGATAACAGGCGGTTATAGGTCACAAATATTATTACAAATTAAACACTATTACATTTACAATGTAAAAGGCAAACTATAAAAATCTTCAAAATTATAGAAATTGTTCTTGTGGAGCCATTTTTTCAATGTGCCTTTAAAACTTGTTGTCATTGTACAGTCGCCATCAGATATATCGCAGCATATGAGGCGTTCATAAATATGTGAACACGACTCTTATTGACTGGGCGTTACAGTACATGTTCATATATTTATGAACGTCCTATATTCCTGCGATATATCTGATGGCGACTGTACGATCTAGTCGGTCTTCTAAGAACCCGTTCTTACAAGTTTACAGTTTTAAAAGCAATTCGGAAACAAGATTAGCCCGTTATTAATCACGTTGGGTCCTTACGCTGAAATAGTTAGTTAACCTCATCCGCGATAATTTATTTAGAAGGCAATACACAAAAAAGATATAGAAACGCGACATGATATTTTCAAGGTAACCAATAACGCCACAGCTGCTTAATTCGATGAAAAAACACACCCTGAACTAATCTCACTAAGTATTTTCTCAGTGTTTGGATAATGGATATTGAGTATGTGTCATCAATATGCTTGTTTACAAAGTTTCAATTCATTATACAAAGTGATATTGGTAGCGCTGGAAATTAAATTAGATTAAAAAAATTGGGCAAGTGCGAGTCCGACTCGCGCATGAAGGGTTCCGTACCATAATCTATAACAAGTTTGTTGTATGGGAGCCCCACTTAAATATTTATTTTATTTTATTTTTAGTATATGTTGTTATAGCGGCAATACATCATCTGTGAAAATTTCAACTGTCTAGCTATCACTGTTCTTGAGATACAGCCTGGTGACAGACGGACGGACAGCGAAGTCTCAGTAATAGGGTCCCGTTTTTACCCTTTGGGTACGGAACCCTAAAAAAGACTGTTGTAATTTGTTTGCTGTTTAGTATTCAGTAATACACATTCTGATATGTTAGAAAGTAAATAAACAGTTGTATTATATTTATATCACACTATTAATAATATTATAGAGGTGAACGTTTGTGAGAGTGTTTGTATGTTTGTTGCGTCTTCACGTTCAAACGGCTGGACCAATATTAATAAATTTTGGTATGAAGGTAGCTGACACTCTTGATTAACAATTCAAAGCTACTTTTTATTCCGAAAAAAATGTCTTCACGTGGGATGAGCGATTAACATGTAGTAGATGCTTGACCATTGTCGTTGACTGTAGTTATGTTGTCGTTGACTGTAGTTATGTGGTCGGCAGGAACAACGTCGACGAGTCGGGCTACCAGAGGCTGGTGCGGGACCGGAGGAACACCACCGTGTACTTGTCCGCCAACGAGTACGCGGGCATTCCAGGTCATTAAAACATGCAGTTTACTCGAGAACCCGTCATCGCTTTGAAGTATTTTCTTCTGAAATCATTACCAATCCCACCAATTGTAATAGACAGGGTGTTAACGACGTTGTATTGAAAACTGAAACCATTTTTTTTTGACCCGCACATGTTTTCAAGGACTGATTTGTAAAACATGGTCCGTTGGGCCCAGCTTCCTAATCTTCTTTAAATGTGAAAATAGATTACTATTCAACAGTAATTTTTTGCACACCAATAAGTGAAACAGAACAATTGAGTCTTGTCTTTGTTTTTAGTTTAATTTTCATTTGTAATAAAATGTTACTATCCAAATGTTCATTCGATTTCACCACTTGGCAAACCTAATCTAGAGAATGTTTTTTAAACACAAAAATACCATTTCAGAGCGCTTAAAAAAGCGATGGAGCCTCAAACGATCCACAGATAGAGACTGGAAACAAGAAATGGGCCAGAGAGGAGAGAACAAGGCAGATTCTCTTCCTGACACACCTGCTGTCCCCACACTGGTAAGCCCGCCTTTAATACTGCGCCATATTGTGTATTTCGTAAGAGGTTATGGCTAATCAAAATAGATTATATATCAAACATCAATGGATGAATGCCACTACTGTAATGTTTGAATTCTGAATTTTGATACGTCTCAAGAAAATATTTTGTTCATACTGAATACGAAAAAGACTACTAAAATATATCAAAGCAAAAGTGATCTATTAAACTATCCAAAACATAATTATATTCTCACTGAAAAATACCGTCCTTTTGGCTGTTATAGTCCGTGTTCTATTGGGAAACAGTATGATATAACGACACCAGACTTAATTCTAATGTCCAAACTAATCCGCCAGTTTTTTTTCTGAGCGCTGTGAGCTTGTACTTTGATCCCCTCCCCCCACCTGTCGCGGAGTACAAACTGGCTACCGGGCGTTTTGGGCTCAGGTGGACATGTATAATACCCGTACCAACTGGCATTACTGTACTCAAAATAGTATACCTCTCCATACAAGCATGCCCAATAGACAACGGACTATTACTATGCAAAGCAAACATGACTTTAATTGTGCGTGACCATAACTTGAATTTATGACGTGTCAGTTTTGTTTGTAATTTTTATTACGCCCATTAAATAAAGTGTACAAGCACTTTGCGTGCCAGGTTACTATTTAAAAGTTTTACGACTTTATCCTTCGAGTCTTAGTGATTAGCGACTGTTGACTTGTTTTAGCGTTTGTCGGGCCATGTGTATGTGTATGATGTGTATTGACATAATTGAAGCGAAATATGTCGTAGGATGTTTTGATAATATTTTTTTTGGGAAAATACTAGGAATTTTGCGTAAATTCGGATAATTAGACAATGGTGATGAGATTACTCAATGATACTGAAAAAATTAGGTTTATTTGTAAAAAGGCGAGGCGAGTTGCTTTAGTACATTGAATATACTTAACTTAAATTGGCTGGATTTGTTGCTTGCTGGCCAACTCTTATTCTGATTGGTTACTAATTGCAAATGAATACGCACATGCATCGGCAGCTCGTTTAAAAGCGTCTTATGCAAAGGCCATTAGTGGTACAGACATGATTATAATGTCATTATTATAACAAAGCGGGGTTAATCGCGTTCATAAAGCTGTTTATTTAATAACCTCGACGTTCCAGACGTGATGTTACGTACATCGAATCGAAGGGACCTTTTGTACGCGATTCAGTCCCGTTCTCGTTAGGTGCTAACAGATTAGATGCCAATACTTTATGGGATGTTAATTTACATCAAAATAATTTACTTTAAATAGGAATTAAGAAATTTGAATCTGGTTTTTTTGTTTGTTCATAGGTGTCGGTTTTATCTTTAATAAATATATGTATTTTTGTTTTTATTAAGAAAACTTTTGTATAAAAATTTTGTTTTAATTTTCTGAACGAAATAATTCAATTAAAATTCTGCCCAAAAATCACCTGTGCGTTTAACTGACAAGGTGGTTATTAGTTTATGTCAGCTGAAAATCGTTGAATGCCATAAAATAGCGGGAAAACTGTTAGTAGGTGTAAATCAACAACTAAAATGTCAATAAGTAAAGCAAGTTAAAAACTTAACACAATAGTAATATAAATCACTTTTATTAAAATAACCTAAACGCTTATTTACACGAATTATCAAAAATAATACCCTCTTTTTGTTTAAGTGAATTGGCCAGTTACGTGGCAGTCAAGAGGTTCAGTTTTCAAATCAAAGAGGCCCTAGTTACACACTATTGAACAACTCATAAACAGGGTGTCTATACGTACCAAAGTTATTTCCCTAATTTTCTCTCAAAATTAACATTAACTTTTAAATGATTTATACTTACTCGTAGGTATACTCCCAAAGGCGAGTACTATCAGCTCTGAAAGTATTGGCATCTAATTCGTTAGCACGTTATCACTACATAGTATAAAACAAAGTCGCTTTCTCTGTCCCTATGTCCCTTTGTATGCTTAAATCTTTAAAACTATTACGCAACGGATTATGATGCGGTTTTTTTAAATAGATAGAGTGATTCAATAGGAAGGTTTATATGTATAATACATGCATAATTTATTAGCATTGCACCCGTGCGAAGCTGGGGCGGGTCGCTAGTAGAATATAATGTCTATTCGTGCTTCTTGTATCAAGGTGCGAAATTGACTCTGTGCAACAATGATAACGAGCCTAAATATTTCTAGGTGGAGTCATGCAGCCGCTTCATGTCGCTGACCTCGCGGCTGAAGTGTCGCGCGGCGCACGCGGAGCGCGTCGTGGAGAGAGAGTCCCAGCCCCAGGAACAGCTGCCGGAGTCCAGGGTCAACTTCCACCGCACCTTCAGCATGCTCATCAACATGGGCAACGTGGACAAGAGCTGTCGGAGAACCGTAAGTGGTTCTCTTTCGTTTACTACAATACTGCTGCTACTTCTACACTACTTTCATTTGAATGGAAGATTATTTCCTCCAATTCAACGAAGGCCATTTCTTCATACTTTGTTAAAGACGATTTCCTGTTCTTGCCCGTTTTCTTGTGACAACGCCTCGGTACATACTCGTACATAGATACCTTGGAAGTCCACTCGCACGAAGATTCAATGTTACCCATGACAACAGCTAAACAATTGAGTTGTTTTCCAATAAATCCCTTCGCCTTTGAAACCAATCGTCACTTATTGTCAAATTAAAAACAAAAATCGAAATAAAGAATAAAAACGCCCTTAGCTTTTAGGTGTATTTTACAAGCTTTTATGACAAACCAAAAATGGAGCAATTCCCATGGGCAAAGCTCTTACAAAGAGAAATTGGAACTAGAGATTATCCCTTCGTGTTGAAAATACAAACACGGTGTGTGATTTAACTTAGGCAACCTTTCAGATTAGTCGAGAGGAGCAAGTGTGGCAGAACGAGCTCAAAGACCTGATCTGGCTGGAGCTACAGGCCAAGATAGCCGGTCGCACCCTGGCCCAACAAGATTTGTTCCTGTGCTCGCAGAGGAACATCATCCCCACCCTAATCAAGAACATCATTGACTACAGGTGCGTGGTGCAAAAACCCTATAAAGACAATCAGTCTGACCCAACTGCCCTGAATGTGAAACAGTGAGAAGGAAAGGAGATCGTCGGAGATCAGATTTTTTAATTTAATTCGTTAAACTTTACTCTTTCTAAAATGTCGTAACTCCTAAACTATGTATGACACAATGGAGATTACTTTTAGTCTGGTGTCTAAAAAAAACGTATGACGTTGAGCTTGACAATATTGACAGCTTATTTTTTTTTTCACGGAAATATCGGAGACCAACTCTATTTAGGCATAGTTGTCGTAGATTTCGGTTATTTTATGTATTATCTTACATTTCTTTAAATATATAAAGATAAATCCAATAATTGTTTAGGGTGTAAGTACACGACGCAAAGCTCTCTCGATCTCTATATTAATTTCCACCTGTTAGAAATATTAACTGGGTGAATCAACTGATTTGTGTTGTTTACTCTGTCCCCGTTGTCCAAGTGACATCTTCATACTGTTTCATAGAAAAATGCTTAGGTTGTCCGAGGGACAAATTTTGCGTAACCATAGCAACAAGGTGCACTTAAAAGTTGATTCACCCAACTATATTATTTTTCTCAAACATCCAAGGAAATGTCGTTCTTATGATCGTGGTAATAGAACGCGAAATACGTCTTTGTATAGCAATTGTTGAAGATTCGTTCTAATTTCAAATTAGAACGATATAAAGGAATTTCATACAACATTATTGGCCGTAGCCAACAAAGAGATTGTCTTTTGTTTCAGTGGGGTTTATTTCTTTTATTGATAATCTATGGCATACTGCCAATAAAAAAAAAACTTAATTTGTGCATGTATATTTACGTTTTATTTCTTATATTTAACTAGATTATTCAATTCGATTAAATCAGATATTCAATAAAATAAACAAGGAATCACGTTTATTGTTAAAAAATATAACAATATCTAATTAATAGGGTGTTGTCATTTTTTAATAAATAGAATCATCTTAACATTTGGTGGCAAAAACATTGACCCGAACAGCTTAAAAAAATAAATTTGTTTTTTTTTATTAAATTTCAAATAAATTTGTTTTTATATGAATATATAAGTTGAACATTTGTATTATTTCCTTGGATTTATTTGAGAAAAGCACTATACAAGCCTCGGCGCGAACAGGGATTATCGGCCTCGTATCTCTAGATGGCCTCGTTATCACTCGGCCATCTATTACTACTCGGCCAATAATTCTCTATTTCGCGGCCTCTGCAGTAATGTACTATTATTGTCAGGTTTGTGAACCCGAATCCGTGCAAGGGGCGGTCGAAGCGGCTCTGCGCGGCGGGGGGCTCCCGGGAAGACCTCACGAGAGAAGAGCATCTGGAAGAAGAGACAGGTGCGCCTACAATCTAAACTTTGTTTTATTATGATTTAACATGACAGCGTCAATTTGTGCACCGAAAATCCCAGGGTATATTTATCACTAAAAACCAGCCAATGGAGCATTGCGATTAAAAAACTTTGCTATAAATTACTTTGGTAGTTGTTCGCATTTTATCATCATTCGTTTAGTAAGTTTTTACTGATCATAACTTTGACGAGTAAAAGTCCATCTTCAGCCGATCTTTATTTATTTATTTATTTATTTAAACTTTATTGCACAAAACAAAAGTCAGTACAAATGGCGGACTTAATGCCAAATGGCATTCTCTACCAGTCAACCATAGGGCCAAACAGAGATACTAGAAGTGGGTGCAAATCAGAAATCTGATGGTACAGAGAGGATCTAGAGTACAAGTAAATACAAAATATTATATTACTGTTTATACAAAAATACGGTTCCCCTCCGTTAGCCCGAAAAACTTTCATCCTAATTTCATTGGCCCTAATTTTGGTAACCCTAAAATCACTAACCCGAATTTTCATTCATCCTAATTAATGAATAGCCCTAATTTCAGGATTCCGAATTTTCATAATACCTAATTACTTCATACCGAATTCTCACTGGCCCTAATTTACACTTAGCCGATTTTTTTAGACTACTAATATTATAATACCTAATAATGCTAAAACCTAAATTTTATTAAACCTATTTATCAATAAACCTAAGGCAAGGGCTGCTCTCCCTCCGCGCCTCCGGTTTTGGAATAACACTAGGGTAGGACAGGCAAGACCACGTGGAGTCGGAATTGCCATAGACTCAGGATGTACATGGGAATCTTTTGACGCTCCGCTCGCTTCGCTCGCTCCGCTATACATTGACACAATAGAAACCTAACCTAACCTACAGTTTTCGGGGTTCAGCTAATTCGATATTTTGTCCAAATCCGTATTTTCTGTTTTAACGTAAAAATAGGTTTAATAATCTTTAGTACTCTTGACATTTAGTGTCAGTAATGCTTAGGTCTAATAATCATTAGGTGTGGTAATTATTAGGTTATTTCATATTAGTATTGTTGACAATTAGTACAAATCATTATTAGAGTATTGGATTATTAGGTCTAACAACGAATTAGGGTATAAAAATTAGGTGAAATGACATTAGGGCTAATGAAAATTAGAGCTGACGTTGATAGGTGTAATAATATTAGCACTTACGTTATTAGGTCAAGTAGGGGAGTACCCAAAAATACATATACCTACATTTACACACTATAATCCATACTAATATTATAAATGCGAAAGTGTGTCTGTCTGTCTGTCTGTTACCTCTTCACGCTTAAACCGCTGAACCGATTTAGATGAAATTTGGTATATAGATAGTGTCAGTCCCGGGGAAGGACATAGGATACTTTTCATCCCGAATAAATTTAGTGTTCCCGTGGGATGAGCGGGTAACACCGCGGGGCACAGCTAGTATAATATATCTTTCTTTGGTGGAGGCTATTAGCTTTGAGTACTTTTACCATAATGTTCCCAACTACATTATACTGATGAAATGTGTCTCGATTGCAGAAGAGGACAGACTCGGCTGCCTGTCGTTCGACTGCCGGCGCTGCTCGGAAGCCATCGGCGCCGCCATGTCGGAGGTGCGCGCGCTGCTGGACTCGGTGCACCGCGCCAGCGCGCTCTACCCCTCCACGCAGGCCATGACGGCCGACCACAAGCTGCTCGCCACCAGTCTGTTCCAGAACAGGCTCAAGGTCAGTTTGCAGAAGAGGACAGACTCGGCTGCCTGTCGTTCGACTGCCGGCGCTGCTCGGAAGCCATCGGCGCCGCCATGTCGGAGGTGCGCGCGCTGCTGGACTCGGTGCACCGCGCCAGCGCGCTCTACCCCTCCACGCAGGCCATGACGGCCGACCACAAGCTGCTCGCCACCAGTCTGTTCCAGAACAGGCTCAAGGTCAGTTTGATTGCAGAAGAGGACAGACTCGGCTGCCTGTCGTTCGACTGCCGGCGCTGCTCGGAAGCCATCGGCGCCGCCATGTCGGAGGTGCGCGCGCTGCTGGACTCGGTGCACCGCGCCAGCGCGCTCTACCCCTCCACGCAGGCCATGACGGCCGACCACAAGCTGCTCGCCACCAGTCTGTTCCAGAACAGGCTCAAGGTCAGTTTGCAGAAGAGGACAGACTCGGCTGCCTGTCGTTCGACTGCCGGCGCTGCTCGGAAGCCATCGGCGCCGCCATGTCGGAGGTGCGCGCGCTGCTGGACTCGGTGCACCGCGCCAGCGCGCTCTACCCCTCCACGCAGGCCATGACGGCCGACCACAAGCTGCTCGCCACCAGTCTGTTCCAGAACAGGCTCAAGGTCAGTTTGATTGCAGAAGAGGACAGACTCGGCTGCCTGTCGTTCGACTGCCGGCGCTGCTCGGAAGCCATCGGCGCCGCCATGTCGGAGGTGCGCGCGCTGCTGGACTCGGTGCACCGCGCCAGCGCGCTCTACCCCTCCACGCAGGCCATGACGGCCGACCACAAGCTGCTCGCCACCAGTCTGTTCCAGAACAGGCTCAAGGTCAGTTTAATTTTACGTCATACTCATACTCATATAATGAGTTTTTCGGAACTTATGTACGGAATGTCATTTGATATTTACCACTCGCTTTTCGGTGAAGGAAAACATCGTGAGGAAACCACCTAAGCCCAATAAGGCCTAGTTTCCCCTCTGGGTTGGAAGGTCAGATGGCAGTCGCTTGCGTAAAAACTAGTGCCTACGCCACATCTTGGGATTTAGGTAGCCGACCCCGATTGAGAATTCATTCTCAAAAAATGGGACAAAGGCTAGGAGGATGATGTGACTCATACTCATACTCATACTCATTTATTGATAAAAATTTCAATATTTTACAAGTCAAAATCTTATAGCTATTAAATGATTGCTGGAGCTGCAGCCGAATATCAGGCGGACTTGAAACGGCAAAAATATGTCACACTAGGTTCGTCCTACATTTTTGTTCCCTTTGCGGTGGAGACGGCGGGTTGCTGGGGGACAGATGCAAAATGTTTTGTGCGCGACGTAGGCCGTAGACTCAGACAAAAGGGGGAAGACCCCCGCTCCGAGTCATTTCTGGTACAAAGGGTGTCCATTGCGATCCAACGTGGAAATGCTGCGAGCGTTATGGGCACCTTTGGACCAGAAATGACAGGGAGCGGTTTATTTTGAACCTTGTTATTTTTATAATTTAGTTTTAATTGAGTTATTTATAATTAAGTCATATATTGTAAATTATTTATAGATACATAATATTTTAATACATTTAACAATTACATTATTATTATTTATTACGATATGTATTTATTAAATGTATGATAGTTTTAACTGTCATGCATGTTATAAAATTCGTCCATATTATAAAAAGCTTGACCGACTAGCCATTACTTCAGTTTGATATAAAATAAATTAGTGCCTTCGAACGTTTTAATTGTGTCTGGCAATGCATTGTATATTTTGGGACCCACGACATGCATAGTCTTGGAGGATTTGGTCCATAGGGGGGCAAACGAGCAAACGGATCGCAGGCTGGAAAGCGATTACCGTCGCCCATAGGCACCTGCAACATCAGAGGAGTCAGAAACGCGTTGCCGGCCTTTCAGGTGGGAGTATGCTCTTCTTGAAGGTTTGAAGGTCGTAGCGGGGTCAAATATCTTATCTTATCTTATCTTAAAGTTACAAACGGCGAATGTTCACTCTTAGACTCGACTCGGCGAAACATATTGTGCGTTTGGACAATCCCGTGGCCACCATTAGTCAAGTGTGCGTAATGTCTGTGGATGACAAAAGTGACGTCGGACTGCCGGAGGGACAAGTTGTAGGTTTGCAAGCACCCCCGTTCCCGCGCTATTAAAGCGGAGCATCAATTAAAGTATCAGTGACGAAGTTACCGCGCTGCTGTGCGGGTAGCAGTCCCCGATGAAGAGCTCCAAACGAGTTCGAAACATGTCGGACCGTTCCTGACAATTTCACGCGAGTGTAAACCGCTTAATACAATAACTCTTAGACTCGTATCATAATTCCAGGACAGAGTCAAAGATATTGTATTGTAGCATTAATGATAAGGTTAGTACAGCTGCCGGCAAACTATTAGAGCATAACCTTGGCTGCGCAGTAGCTGATTTACGTACAAATGTACATGCGCAGATCCGCCACTTTTGTTCTACAAGTTTGCCGGCACCTATAATTAAGGTTTGGATACTTGAAAAAATTCTTAGTGGCGAGTGTTTACTTTTTTTTATTTCATAGGGGGCAAAGGAGCGAACTATAGACACCTGCAACACCAGAGGACTTTATTTAATCAGATCATTCGATGTTAGAGGGATTTGAATGTACCGTTTATCGCAGGCGCTGTGTCTCTGGTACAACATGGCCATGCACATGCGGCTGAAGGTGCTGGCGGTGCGGCGGCTGCTGCGCACGCTCGGCGCCAAGGGCCGGCCCGGCGTGCCCGACTTCGCGTGCCTCGAGCCCGAGTCGGACGGGTAACTATACCTCATCATTTACTACTAGTTACAGTCACTTCAATGTCTAGTTTTCTGTCTCATTTGCTCAAAGGTTAACTGGAAGAAATCCCTTACAGGGATAAGTTCGCCCTTGTACACATGTATTGTTTTGAGTTTTTGTCAATATTGTTTTATGTGCAATAAAGTGTTTACATACATACATACATACTAATCAGACGATATTGACTAACAAAAAAAGCTACGTGATAACTTTTTTAAAACATGGAGGTAGAGATGTGAGTTACTCGGGAACGTTTTTCGAATTTTATGGGAAACTAGCTGTGCCCGCGGTGTCACCCGCTCATCCCACGGGAACACTAAATTTATTCGGGATGAAGAGTATCCTATGTCCTTTCCCGGGTCTCAAACTATCTCCTTACCAAATTTCATCTAAGTCGGTTCAGCGGTTTAAGCGTGAAGAGGTAACAGACAGACAGACAGACACACTTTCGCATTTATAATATTAGTATGGATGTTCTCGAGAACGCCCTTTCCCCATACAAATAGGGCGACGTGCTCGAGAACGGCATATCTCTACTTGGAGATTCTAAGTAGTTTTAACTGCATAGGTAAAAAATAATCTATTCATTTTCGCCGTCAGTTTCGCTTTCGCTGTTAACTTGTACAATCTTCAATTACTGACAATTGGAATGCTCAGTGGAATCTAGTGCTATCTGCAACGAGCTTCCAAACATGGATTTGGACATAAATCACCTCTAATATAAACAGGACAATTTTTTTTAACAGAACTAGCAGAGACCGCGTTAGAGAGCAACAGTGTAACGACCGCCACGTCCGTTTCAACGTGAGCGGCAACCCTACCAGCTCCAGCAACAGCGACGCGAGCTCGCACACCGACAAGAGCCAATCAGAGGCCGACAAGGAACCGCCTGACCAATCCGAGCGCATCAAGAGCTGCGACAGCCGGCTAGGGGAGTCACAAGCTACTGAAGAGAAAAATAATAAAGATGAGACTGATTGTGTTTTTAGAACTGGTTAGTGAACCTATGTCAAATTTAAAAAAATATATATACTAGAATCATGAAATATTACTCTTCGAAACAGGTTATACTTATTAGCAACAAAATAGTTTGGGATAATAGAATCAAGCGCATATGAAGTGTAAAGTTACCGGATTTCAACGTCGTCCATGTGAGGTCTAAAGGTTATATTTTACATACAATATATTTATAACCAGTGTTCGTAAAATGCGAGCAAAATTCATTGTAGTGCTAGGGCCGTCACTGGTTGTCATACATAATTTCAATAGATTTTGCTCGCATTTTACGAACCCTGTTCATAACATTTTAGCCTCACCGGGTACTATTTGATGTGTCGATTAATAAGAATGTGTCTAGTTTATTTGAAACTCTAAGATTAAATTATGTATGTGACAAGACACAAAAGTGGTCAGCGGTTCACTTATGTTTGTAATAGTGAGGTATTTTTTCACTTGTGGCAATTACATGATTGCATTTTGTTTTATGAAAATGGCCTCTGGTTCTTACAATCTCATTTCTTCCACAGAACAAAATGGCCAAACGACTCCTGAAATTGTAATCTCAGACGCGAAGTACAGCACGAACGACACGTCTGCGTCGAGCGAGAGCGGCTACATGTCGGAGAAGGAGCGGTGGTTCCACTCGGACTCCGTGTTCGACGTGGGCTCGCTGGCTGACCTGACGCGGCTGAAGCTGTTGGGGAAATGCGCAGTGTCGCCTTACAGGTGAGTGCGGTACCACGACACGTGTGCGTCAGCGAGAGCGGCTACATGTCGGAGAAGGAGCGGTGGTTCCACTCGGACTCCGTGTTCGACGTGGGCTCGCTGGCTGACCTGACGCGGCTGAAGCTGTTGGGGAAATGCGCAGTGTCGCCTTACAGGTGAGTGCGGTACCAC
The DNA here is from genome assembly GCA_932273695.1 of Apotomis betuletana. Classification (NCBI taxonomy): domain Eukaryota; kingdom Metazoa; phylum Arthropoda; class Insecta; order Lepidoptera; family Tortricidae; genus Apotomis; species Apotomis betuletana. Next base: position 35,202,868 of record OW026300.1, on the reverse strand, counting down.
GACACGTGTGCGTGAGCGAGAGCGGCTACATGTCGGAGAAGGAGCGGTGGTTCCACTCGGACTCCGTGTTCGATGTGGGCTCGCTGGCTGACCTGACGCGGCTGAAGCTGTTGGGGAAATGCGCAGTGTCGCCTTACAGGTGAGTGCGGTACCACGACACGTGTGCGTGAGCGAGAGCGGCTACATGTCGGAGAAGGAGCGGTGGTTCCACTCGGACTCCGTGTTCGATGTGGGCTCGCTGGCTGACCTGACGCGGCTGAAGCTGTTGGGGAAATGCGCAGTGTCGCCTTACAGGTGAGTGCGGTACCACGACACGTGTGCGTGAGCGAGAGCGGCTACATGTCGGAGAAGGAGCGGTGGTTCCACTCGGACTCCGTGTTCGACGTGGGCTCGCTGGCTGACCTGACGCGGCTGAAGCTGTTGGGGAAATGCGCAGTGTCGCCTTTCAGGTGAGTGCGGTACCACGACACGTGTGCGTGAGCGAGAGCGGCTACATGTCGGAGAAGGAGCGGTGGTTCCACTCGGACTCCGTGTTCGATGTGGGCTCGCTGGCTGACCTGACGCGGCTGAAGCTGTTGGGGAAATGCGCAGTGTCGCCTTACAGGTGAGTGCGGTACTACGACACGTGTGCGTCAGCGAGAGCGGCTACATGCCGGAGAAAGAGCGGTACACTACTCGGACCGTCTCAGAAAAGGAGCTAGGTTTCTTCCGTAATCGACGTCACAATTAGAGGTATACAAGGCGATGTTCTTACAGAACTTTATATTTTTGAACTATCTTCTGCACTATCGATCCAATTTACCCCTAAGCGGGTTTGAAACTTATTGCACCTGTTTATCGGCAGAGAATACCACTACGAAATTCTGAAGACGCAGGGCGTGCGGCGTTCGATGATGTTCATACACAAGCTTCGCACCAAGCTGCTCTCCAAAGTCCACCTCACCTTCCTGCACCCTGAGGTGAGTGCGTCTGTTCCGCGCGCTTATAATCCTGGTCCACTTTTCCGATATAACTGTCTCATTCTTATCTTACGGGGAGACAACATGGGCACCGGTGGAAATACCCGGAACACCAAAAACGGCACCATAGCGTGTCATGGAATTGAAAAATGGTGGTACCTCCAATTATTATGTCTCACAAAGTTAAGTTAAGTTTCTCTATATAAAGTAAATAAAAATGAATCACTAAATTTGTTGCTAAGCGCACATATAGAGAAACTATAAAGCTATTTATGAATATTTCTTGAAATTAGAGAGCGGTTCTTATGAAGAGAACAAAAAACCGGAAAAATCGTGTCAAAAATGTTGACATATCGACGTCTGTCAAGTCAGCTGCTTTGGAATATAACTTAGTTACTCCTACAACACATGCCCAACCATATTAGGTCCCTATACCTTCACCAACGGTTCCAGGTCCCGCCGGACAACCCGGACAGAGAGGACGACCCCGCCGAAGGCTCTGACGAGAAGGACGACAAGGCGCAGAAAGCGAAAGAAGCTCAGGATGACTATGAGCTGAGGAGGTAAACCCTTTTCAGATCCCTTCAAAAAGGAAAAAAAAAACTTTCAAAATTCAATATCATCAAGGGAAAATTTACCAATAATACAAAGATCAAAGCACGAGGGATAATTGAAATACATAACCTGGCGGAAGACTGGATTACCGGTCCAACGTGTTAATCTCTCCACCATAACGCCATATAAGCTTTTGAATGTTTCCCTATGCTTTGTGTCGATCTTTATGCTTTGATCTTTGCACGTATCAATAGTGCAATTTAAAAAAAATTTGGTATCCACTTTAAAAATAATGTTTCACAAATTCAAATTGAAATTTGACACACAATGACTCTTGAATTTTACGAAATAAGGTAGCCCATTTCTTTTCTTTCATTATTCCGTTCTGTAAATTAGCTGGAAAAGGTCATAGGTAGATAACTCTATCTACCTGTGACCTTTTCCAGGTAAAATTAATGTAATTTTAGTATAGTCTATCCGAAACTCTAAGATAAAATGCTGTCAATTTTGCACAACTTACAAACGATAAGATTGACCCCTTATTGTTTTATTTATTTTATACTAGTGGTAGTTCACCTCAAACAATAAAGTATCACCAGGAAGTATCCTAGTTCATTCGGTACTCATCGAATGCGTCCCTTAGTGTATTTTTTATGCAGTCCTTCCGTTCCAGGTTCGGGTGTTGGTCTGAAGAAACCCTGGCGATGGGGCTGCCCTCGTACCGGAACCACTTCCTGCTCCTCAGCAGCATATGCATGGAGGCGGTACACGACTACCTCACTTTGAGGCTCGAGGGTCGTCCTGAGCATCCTTCGTGTCTCACCATCAAGCAGGTGAGAATTCAAAAATTATGATATAGAAATATCCTTCGTGTATACATAGTGTAGACTTTGAAGCTGAGGATACGATGCCAGGAATCCGGCACCTCCTCTGGTTTCAGTAAACAACCGCCCGCACACTTTTGCCAGAGCACTTGCCTATTTTCACATAAGAAATGTGTCTATCTTGCTTCACCCACCATATTCTCTTGTCCTGGTACTTGGCTATATTTACTTTTTTTTTTCAAAAGTAAAAAAAAATATAGGTTTTCTATATTTTCCAGTTGGTTTAGGCGAATGGAAGAGTGAGTAAACATTCAGGGTGATATTATAAAAAGGTCAAAATCTAAAATAAAAAAGTAATTGCTTAGATTTTGAGTATCTAATTTCTTTCCGAACACGAGGGTTGACGTAGTCCGGATTGAATTTAGTGGATAACTTAGGAAGACCGCAAAATAAACACGTGTGGAAGTTAGGACCGTGAATGTTGAGTGGCATTATAAATTGGTTCGCAGCTAATCCACGAGCTGAAGGAGGGCCTGGACATCGCCACGATGATCCGGCAAGCCTTCGTCGGCAATATCGAAGCCGCGCTGCGCGGCTGCCGCGCCGGCGCCGCCGCGCGCCAGGACCTGCTGCTCATCATCAACACCTTCGACGCCAGCGTCGAGGATGTCTTCAAGGTGAGGGCTCACTATGAGCGGTATATAAGACGATGTAGTTCCCAAACTAAGTTATAGATGTGTAAAATAGATACGATGGTATAAATACGTAAGAATGTTTAGAACGTAGGAACAAATATTCAGCTTCGTCTTCAAAAACGTATTACTTTACATAGGTATTGAAATGTCCTTTGGTTTAATACAATATTTACAGTGGGACATTAAGGCTAGCCTTCTTCGTTTAGTGCCGCCCTGTTTTACTATCGAGCTAGCGACAAATTTGTGCACCACGTGCCTTGCCACGGTATGAATGTCTGTAGATAATGGAACTAATTTTGTTAAGGCGAATCGTGCTTATATGGTTGTGCTAGTTGATAATATGCTGGCCTTTTGGGTGTCATTAGGTATTTTAGAGTATTACATATGATAATATTTAATTATTATTATTTCCAGCAATACCTGTCGTACCTGAACCAGATATCGCGCACGGAGCACATGCCCCGCTCCAGCCTGGAGGCGGAGTGGAGCTTCATGGCGCGCGTCGCCGAGCGCGGCTCCTGGGTCAAGCAGCTGGCCACGGTGGCCTTCACGTCAGTACTGGTCTTCTGTCTACCCATCGTTATTTTCTGAACACCGTGTAGCTCTGGGCGTACGGGAGCTCGGGTGCTACCATATGTTTGGAGTACAAGCTCGCGGCCACGCCTTCATCCCTCCGCCGCGAGCAGAAAATCTCAATCATCAGGTGGCGACGTTTCTGGAACCATCTTCTTGCCTCACGAGTAGTGATTCGGCGCCCTTACAAATACATCGAGCATCTGCAACTAGTACAACTGTGACGATGTCTCATTTCGATGGTTCTCTGAAATTTCGCCGAATTGTTTTTCGTCGAATGTTTCACAAAGCATTTTTCTCTGAAACTGTAAACTATTTGGGATTGTTATAAAATAAACCTAACCTAATCAATACGATGGCATTTGCAAGAATAATGAAAAAATATTGCCTACAATTCTGCAAAGCGAAATGAAACATTCAACGAAAAATTATTGTGCGAAAAGCCTGAACTCCCGCTTCGATACATTTCGCGAGAGACGTGGCCTACAGTATGCCGCGACATGTGAAGTCGTTTCCAAAAAAATACAGAAACTTATTAAGGCGCGCTTATAGGCGAACTTTAGGTATTTGCGGGGGTGAAGCAGACACGCGGTGGAGGCGCATGCGGGGCGCCCCGCTCCACGCCACGCGCGTTGCTCGCGCAGCCCGTTGATGGCCTTATTCTGTTCGTAACCGTATTCTGATTGAAGTAAAAAATTATAAAGTACTATTATTTTGTTTTATAAAATAAATGCTTAGCGCTTCATTTAATATTCATTTAATTTAGGTAAATAGTGGTAACAATACACCGCGTTTTTATCGATGATTTTATTTATTTTGTTATGGGGTGATCAGGTAAACCAAATACGGCAACAATTTAAAATGAAAACTTAAACTTTAATAACTAGGTTCTTAAATCTAACTTAAATTTAAAGGGGGCCAGGAGAGTTTTAGTTCTGTGTATTACTGGGAACTCTGCCTATCCTTGCCAAGCGTAGCTCAGTCTGCTTCCAAATGAAAGCCGTGGGTTTAAAAGGCGTATCGGTAGGCTAAAATACAAACATACTAATATTAGCTATCCTGTTAAAAATGTAAACTAGCAAGCCCTACAGATACGATCCATTGTGAACTTACCCCTTTTTTAATATTCACAGCACACCAAAATATAAAATTAGTCACTGCCACTAGATGGATGTCCGCAAATTCAGTTCCACAATTTCTATAATACTATTTCCTAAATCACACACTATGTGGAGGACCTTTACTGGTCGCTAGTCAGAGCTCAATTGTTGAATATGCCAGTCATGACCCCAAACAATATTTTAAATAAATTACATGCATACCGTGCTATAAAAATGCAACTAAATTTAGAAAAAGAAAGAAGACACCTGGGGAACGAACTCCCAACCTCCTGCTTACTAGTCCACTATGTACGTTGCCTCACGAAATATGTGATTACTAGTTCCTACTTGTTCAATGTAAGTGTCACAATTAGAGTTGCAAAGTGACCGACACTTTCAAAATGTCCGTGCGACATTTGTCAATTTGTCCGTCACAATCGACATTTACCTGACAAAAATGGACATCTAAAGACACAAACGACATTTATAAACTGTAGTTAGCCGGACATTATAAATTAAATTATCCAAATAAATGACCGATAAATACTAAACAAAATAAAGAAAAATACATTCAGTATTCATGAAGCTACTCGTCTATGGATTCAAATTGTATGGATTCTTCATTAAACTCTAAAGAATCAAAGTATTTGTCGCCAGAGCGGTTCGAGTCTGATCTAGACATGTGCGCCGACGGGTTTTATACCACGCTGCCGACGCTAATAAAATTATCGGCGTAACCCATAATTCAATGCTTATTTTTATCAGTATCTCAAATATTTGGCCTCGTGTGCTAGGGCTTAACAGTTACATAAGTTAGTTGAAATATTGATATTTGGGACATGCAGTTGCAACTTCATGCATTGAACACCTGTGCTAGATCAGCACCACAGGTGCTAGCATTAAAAAAACTATATCATCAACGCGGATATGTATTACTGTAAACATAAATAAAATAAATAAATAAATATCGGACAACCTCACACAAATCGATCTAGTCCCAAATTAAGCTCAAGAAGGCTTGTGTTATGGGTACTAGACGACGATATACGTACTTATATAGATAAATAAATACTTAAATACATAGAACAACCATGACCAATTTAAGAAAGTGAAGGACTTAGCACTGTGGACCGTATATGAATGTGAACGCGTTACAAAAGTAATAAAATGGGAATGTTGACGAATCAGGAGACTGAATCATTATTGTAATGAAAACATGTTAAATTAAAAGGTGACGAAACGACAACAAAAGCAAACTTTTTAAAAGTAAGCGCACATTTGTCTTTGTAGGGTCAAATCGGACTAACTTGACCCCATTCTGAAAATTCTTTTGTGAAAGTCTCAACTTCAGACACAAGTTTGTTTCGGATCTCAATGACGTTTTCCCAAAAGACATCACCACAATCAGTGTAGGTGGCATCAGGCATACTATCATCTGCATAACTGTGAATGGTGCAGATTTGCAGCTTATCATTAATATGCAGAAAGAATAGCGTCGGCGTTCAATGTTCATGTATCACACAGCCTTGAGACTAGCATTCACAGACATGGAGTCTGAACATGCAACGTCAACTAAAACCTTTATGCTTCTGTCTGCTAGAAAGATACTGACTGATTCATATTATTTCTCGGAAAGCCAATAGGATGGATTCTTCGAAAGAAGTGCTTTCTACCAAACCTGATAGAATGCGTATATGTTGCTTTATCCAAAGTAACGGTCAACCCTTTGCCTCGATCGCTTGTACCCAACGATATATCAGGTAAACGTGAAGATCTCCAGCCGAGTAGTCCCTATGCCTATTCTTTCTGCTTCTATTATTTCTCTTTCAAATCTTCTCAAAAAAACCTGTCATTCACATCCTCATGGAAGGTTGCGTGTGTCCATCTCGTTACGAAGAATGGATGATCACATCATCTAACTTAGTTGGCTGATCGAGATGATCGCACGTGTGGCGAACAGGCACTAATGTTTCTAGTTCTAGTATTAATTTGTACCTGGTCTGGTGTGATCTCGGTTACTTCATAGAGCTGACTCCGCTTGGATCGCACATCTGATACAGGATCCTTTAGATTTACCAGTTGTGTCTATGTTTATGCGGAATACTACTAACTACTTCATAGATTTTCTAAAAGTGCAGTAAATGTATTCAATACAATACAGCTATACATTTTAGCCCAAAATACTTTTGAAAACTGTCTACATATTCTTAATCAGCAGTGATCGGGGATTTCTCTGCCACAACGCGGGATTTCAAAGAAATATATTTTTTTATATCAATATAGTCATGATTATCTCATCAAATCTCAATACAATATTTTTTTCGGCCAAGATAGCCGGATTACAATATAATTACCATGTCCATATAAAATAATATACACGAAATACCGCGTTGTGGCAGAGAAATCCCCGATCACTGTTAATCAGTTAAATATCAATTCTTTATGAAGTCTAAAGGCACAAAAACAAATCTCCGAAATATTATATTACTAGTCTAGTCGTAGAATTTCTTCAATTCACGCCATGAAGATTTACGCCGACCGAATCCGGCGGTGACGGCGTGGCGGCACGGCGCACAGCTCTACTTTTGTTACCTTCAAAACATCAAAAACAATCTTGTTTCTGTATCCTAGGTACGTCAATCGGCATAAACGGCACTCTTATAGGAACACCATTTCAGTTTGTATGTCCATCTGTCAATACCTTTTTCTCAGGAATCCGTGAAGGCATCAAGCTCTAATTAGTAATTGATATCAAATCAGGCCTGCTGGCCTACCCCTTGGAGCCTTGAAAAAATCAAACTTCGAAGTAAACGCAATCAAAAAAATACGTGCGTTTATGTTGCTTTGTTGACGTTGGCGAGGGAATCGAAAATGTAAATGTATAATGTTTGTTAGTACAAACTTACTTGCAGTCGGTAAACTAACCCCGACTTATGTCGATATATGGAGACAACTGTTTTCCAGTGACAAAATTATCGTTTAAAATATTTTCGATAAAGCGAGTCCGACTCGCACTTGACCGATTTTTTTCTAAGTTGTTAAGCAGCTGTGATGTCACAAACAAAGAATCAATGATCATCAATTCATCATCATTGATTATTTGTATAATAATGTAAAAACATTTTCAAAAAAATATATGTCCATTATTACTGTAAATGTCGAAAATGTCCAGACATTTACCGAAAAGTTATGAGATATAGATATCTTTTAAAGCCCAGTCAGGTATTTAAGTAGAAATCGATGATCATTTGACTAAAACTGGAAAAAATATTTCATAAAATAAATGTCAATTGTGTCAATATTTGTCGAAAATGTCCGGACATTTATCGAAAATGTCGGGCATTTATTGAAAATGACGGACACTTTGCAACACTAGTCACAATGGAATAGCAACTCTCAGAGCTGGAAATAAGGTCCTCAAATTCTATAGCTACGTCAGTCTACATCATTAATATGACAACAAAGTCTGCACTTTGACATAACAATTTATTTTATTTATTTATGAATGATGATTTATTGATGATGATAGCACACGCAGTAGCAAGTAAGCAAAATAAAATTCAGATGTGGAAGTATGATAAAAAATTATCAATTAAAAACTGGTCAAGTTGCGAGTCGGACTCGCGCACCGAGGGTTCCGTACAAACTAGGTTGATTTGTGTGAGGTTGTCTAATATTTACATATTTATTTATTCAAACACTTTCCTTCCTTAAGTGGTTAAGTTAAGTTTGCAACTGGTATGTATAGCGCCCCATACCTACAAATGAGGTGCAAAGTTAACGCAACCAATCCCGTTTGTTGTATTAGAGCCCCCCTTAAATACTTATTTTATTTTATTTTTAGTATTTGTTGTTATAGCGGCAATATAAATACATCATATGTGTAAATTTCAACTGTCTAGCTATCACCGTTCTTGAGATACAGCCTGGTGACAGACAGACGGACGGACAGCGAAGTCTCAGTAATAGGGTCCCGTTTTTACCCTTTGGGTACGGAACCCTAATAATTATCTAAGGTATAGTAAAACTTACTCATTACGAGAATGATTAGGGGCTTCAGTGTCCATTGAGTTTGGCAGTGATGCACCTGTCAGTGTCAGGATTGTAAGTGACGTTCCGGGGTTTTCAAGCTGAGAGTCCTGTTTAGCTCTAAAATTAACCCTTAACCTACCTCCCGTCTCACAGACTCATTCAAACCTAAAATTGTTAACAGGGTCATTCGGCTTTTTAGTGCAGGTTTTTGTGTCCCCCGGTAATAATCCAGTGAATAAAGGATTTTGAGCTTACAAACGGTCCTGTAGTTTTGAATTTTTGATATGTTGTCTAGGATAGTTATTCAGTATTTAAAATGCAAAATGCACAATTCCCCCTCCTCCGCGCCCGCCGCCATATTGAAAAAACCAGCACTTTCTTCATATTTTTTTGGTCATATCTTCCTTTACATGCGATAACTGCGTATTTCCTTATCCTTTGGAAGTGTTCGAACAATAATTGTAAATATTTATTAAGAAACCTAGCCCGTGTAAGTGCTGTGATTTAGCAAAAAATTTATAGTAATAATAATAAAATTATTATTTACAACGTATGTTGTAATGTAACTAAGAGACCAATTAAGCATTTTTTTGTAAGAGAATGTTCTAATGAAACAACTTTGTTACTATTGAACAACTGTCTTACCATTATGTCCCTATTTCTATATTGAAGTTTTTCGATTTCAGTTGTACGATTGGTTTCTAAATTATATTACAAATATATCAGATGCAAGCTAACATAAATATTTATCAATGTTAAATACTTTGCTAAGATATTTTTACGCACTTTTGTTTCAAACTATTTGTCATAACCATGTATACGGTTATGACAAATAGTTTGAACCAAAAGTGCACAACAGTAACACAGTTGTCTTTTGAATGTGATTTATAAGACTAAATAAATTATAATTACTAATTAAAATTATGAAAAAAAAAAGATTACGTCCTTAAAAACGTATTGTATTTTTTCTTTGTTGTAATGAGTGACTGGCTGTGCTGGCAGTGTATTGCAATTGTTTAGATATAATTCTGCATACATACAATGACATAACTTTATTTATCTTTACACAATATTTTTTTCAAACCCGTTACTACTAGTGTCAAAAACCTGCAGTAAAAAGTAGAATGACCCAACATACCTATGGGCGAGCATCCTACAAACGTTTGTGTCCTTGTACCTTCTCCTCAGTGAGTGCCGCGTCGTCGCTCGACAAGGTCGGTCGTGCACGCATCTAATTTTGGTGAGCATATTACTGTCTCCGACCGTCTGTGAGACGGGTGGTAGGTGGATACGTATTTTTCTTAAGGGTCTCGGAGACGGGTGGTAGGTGGTTACGTGACTGGATATTTTTTTCTTTACTTAGCCGACCGCTAAGTCACGTTGGTAGTGATTGGAAGTGCAGAAAACCTGTTCTACTTTTGACCCGAATAAAAAACGGGACCCAGTACGTATGTTTCTAATGTAAAAAATCTATTTGCCTAGAATGTGCAAACAAACTTACATTCACTGCCGCGAACAAATTGATCAAATTAGTGGTCTGCAATTTTATAAAAATATTACCTTCATTTTAACTAAACTTATTGATTTAGCATTGTTAATTACTGAGTAATTAGAAATAATGACTTGGATCTTTATATAAAGTCAAAATTTTTGTTGATCTCACCTTCCAAAGGATATTATAGTTTCTAAAGTGAAATAAGGACTGTTGCCATATGTTAACAGTAAAAAAAAAATCTTTTAATGTTTCCAGAATGATTATTAGTTTAACAAATATTTTAATATGTCTATATTGCCATTATTATTTAAAATGTCCGATCCGATAAAATTTAATATATAAGGCCGACATTATGTATCCGTCCTGGGGACGGGAGGTAGGTGTTTCTGTGACTAAATAAGCAGTTAGGTAGTTAAGGGTTAAAATACATAAAATTACAATGTACTAAATGGTGTTAATCCAACACCTTAACATAATGATAGTTAATTCACGTGTAGGTTAATTACAAACCGGAGTTTAAATAATAGTAAGACATATTAACACTCATACCTCGGACCAGCAAGCGCAGCGTAGGACGTCCACCTACAAGATGGACAGATGACCTTATAAAGGTCGCCGGAAGGCGCTGGATGCAGGTCGCTTCCAACCGGTATATATGGAAGTCCAAAGGGGAGGCCTATGTTCAGCAGTGGACGTCCTATGGCTGAGATGATGATGATGATTAACACTCATTAAGGAAATAACGTTTGTAACTCACTTTAAGAGAACTAGAATAGAATAGAACTGTACAACACACAATTAGTAAAACTGCACCCGAACTGAAAACCAACTACGTAAAAACGAATGTGAAATCCGCTACGATGCGGCCGGTCGATTGGTCTGGTATAGGTACTACATAAATATGTTCTCTTAGTTCACTTAAGCGTTTCCTCTTTCGCTTAACTTTATTTACACTGTGACTACCCATATTGCTTGCTGTCTAAAGTCGTATTACCGCGTTAGAAAAATGTGCACAGGTCCGGCGTCGACCGTTGTCACGAGCGTACTGGCGACTAGGCAACAGTCGGCCGCCGCCGCGCGCTGAACCATTTTATTTTGCCAATAACGAAATGAATTGGTATGATTGATGTACTCAACCTATTAAAAATCTATGAAGCACAAATCGAAATATACTAAAAAACTATTAAATAAAGCAAATTTTGTGTTGATATTCATAATAGTTATCGAAATATTTGGCTTAAGGTGTAAAAAAGGGGTACTTTTCAAAAAAAAAAACTATCGAGGATTTTTTCAGTAATCGTGTTTCTGATGAAGTAAAAAACTAGGGCATATACTGAAAATTTACATATAAAAAAGTTGCACTTGTAAGTTATGTGCAAGTATTGTATTAATATTTTCTAAAATTGTAGTTTTCACTATTTACAGCGCCTTAAATGAGGAAAGTTTCCGGAAATTTTCGGAAACAGCACATCTCTATTTGTGTTAGACTTAATGCTCATGGCGTCTTGTCAATGTGGTATTATTGTGGTATACTAACGTATGGTTTGTTTGTCGTTGCAGTGACATCGCCTGCAATCAGCTAAACAGGGTGATGAAGCAATTCGAGGACAAGTTGTCCACACTAGTCAATAGGGTAGAAAAAAATTCTCACGAAAAGGACCCTAGTAGGTTGGTATTAATTTTATAGTTCATAGAAATAAGGTAATAATAGACATAAACCTTTAAAAGTAATTTTCAAAAACACTATATGAATGCAACAGTCAAGTAATTTTTGCTAACCATTAAAATAATAATAATAAGGTTCTCAAAAATGGTCGTACCTCGCTCTATTGGGATCGATCTATCATCACAGACAGGACAGGTACTATTGTAGCCAATAAGCCTGATATCGTGTTGGTAGATCGATCCAAGCGCCAGGCAGTGCTCGTCGACATCACCATCCCGCATGACGAGAACCTCGTGAAGGCCGAGAAGGACAAACTCAGCAAGTACTTTGACTTGGCTCACGAGGTGCCCGCCATGTGGGATGTTGACAAGGCACCTTAGGTTAGGTTTTTTATAATGTGTTTATATATTTTGTATTTTACTTTTGACATAATTTTATTGTAAAAAACCTAACTTAAGATTTCAAATGAATAAAGGGGTGTCCTATCGTTTGACCAAAAAACGTTTGACCAAAAAACGTTTGACCAAACAACGCTTCACCAAAATAACGTTTCACCAAAATAACGTTTCGCCAAATGATCATTTTACAAATGGTTCATTTCACCAAATAATCATTTGACCAAATGATCATTTAGCAACTGAGTCATTTGACCAAATTTGAGATGAATCAATCACCTTTCAGAGCAGATCCGACCCGGCCGGGTTAGGTTAGGTTAGTTTTTTTTTTATATCCATAGAGGACAGGACAGGACAGGACAGGACGGGACGGGACGGGACGGGACGGGACGGGACAGGACAGGACAAGATAAAGATAAGATAGAGATACATTTATTTTCATCTTCATCTTCATCTTCATCTTCATCTTCATCTTCATCTTCATATTCATCCTCATCCTCATCCTCATCCCCATCCTCATCCTCATCCTCATCCTCATATTCATCTTGAAATAACGTTTGGTTAAATGATCATTTGGTCAAATGATTATTTGGTGAAACGTTGTTTGGTCAAGTGATCATTTGGTCAAATGATACTTTTGTAAAATTATCATTTGGCGAAACGTTATTTTGGTGAAACGTTGTTTGGTCAAGTGATCATTTGGTCAAACGTTTTTTGGTCAAACATTAGTGAACCGAATAAAGGAGATAATAATGAAATAAATAAATATTAAGGGCCAATCTTACACAAATCGGCCTCGTCCCAAACTAATCAAAACTACTAGACGACGATATACATAGTGATGTGCCGTTCTCGAGAACGTTTCTGGATTTTTAAAGCTTGCTTATACTACGAAATTAAGTTCTTAATATAATTAACTAGTTTTTAATGTAACTTTACTTTTAATCATTGCCGAAGTTAAATTTAACTTCGGCAATGATCCAAATAATATATATATATATATATAAGTACAAATTGGTTGCCCAAGATACAGGCTGCGCCTAGTTTGGGAACCCCTGAATAAGTTATGCCATTACATTTCCGCTATGTGCATGCATTTACTTCATGTTATTGTTATTTTGTATTTAATTCTTTTGTGTGTGCCAATAAAATCCTTTTTACTTTACTTTACTATTTGTATGGGGAAAGAACGTTCTCGAGAACTCTCTAGATATACATAATTTATCTAACATCCATGATCCAGGAACAAATAATCTAGCCCGTCACACGAATATTTGCCGGGATTCGAACCCAGGACCGCCGGCTCAGTAGGCATAGGCGCGTCGTCGCAGTATTATAGAACGGTATCATCGCAGGTACATGTTCTACACGCTGTGTCGCGAGGCGCAGAGCGTGTTCGCGAGCGAGCGCGAGGCGGCGCTGCAGGCGGCGGCGTTCGCGCGCGCGCTCGCCTCGCATCAGGCCAGGGCCTGTCCCGACGCAAGGAGAGCGAGGCGGAGAATATATGTGAGTTACACCAACGGTACCCAAAGGTATTTCAATTTTTTTTTTTTCAAAAAGCATTCAGCCGGCTAAAACACTTTTCTACAAAGTGTTACTTTTTAATTACATAAATAGCAATTTCAAGTGTTATCAAGCACTACTATCCCCAGTATAGGTATCTTAAATGCGGGATGCAGACTTAAAAGTATTATTATTCAAATGTAGTCATTTGACATAAGCCTTTCTGCGTTCTTAGTCGATGATCCAGCTCTGTTTCTTCACCTGTAATCCGAAACTCTTGAGTAATTATTTTTATTAAAGCAGTAACGTCTGCTAACGTAAACCAAATGTTTACAATGAAGCGAAAAATTTAACAATTTAATGGTTCAGACAGGATCCGAAACTGCGTTTCCAACGGCTTTCCGGGCCAACACGGGCGTCCTACCAACTGGACCACCGAACCAGATGTCAGAGACATTGAATCTTTCAACTAGCTGCTTCAACATGCCTTAGGGCGGCGCTACGATGCCAATTTTTCGCTTGATTGTAAACTCTTCAGTAATGTTGACCTCGTCTCTTTCTCCAGGAGAGTTTGATGAAGTTCCGGCAATGCATCGTCCGACACACGATGGAGATCCTCGAGCGCGCCAGCACCAACCCGCCCGACGAGTTCCTGCACGAGGTGACGGACGGCGTCGTGGCGCGCGTGCGCGACCTGCTGCTGCAGATCTACCGCCTCGGCTTCGAGGTGAGACCCTCATGCTGCCAGCTCCTCCCAGCAGCTCCTGCACGAGGTGACGGACGGCGTCGTGGCGCGCGTGCGCGACCTGCTGCTGCAGATCTACCGCCTCGGCTTCGAGGTGAGACCCTCATGCTGCCAGCTCCTCCCAGCAGCTCCTGCACGAGGTGACGGACGGCGTCGTGGCGCGCGTGCGCGACCTGCTGCTGCAGATCTACCGCCTCGGCTTCGAGGTGAGACCCTCATGCTGCCAGCTCCTCCCAGCAGCTCCTGCACGAGGTGACGGACGGCGTCGTGGCGCGCGTGCGCGACCTGCTGCTGCAGATCTACCGCCTCGGCTTCGAGGTGAGACCCTCATGCTGCCAGCTCCTCCCAGCAGCTCCTGCACGAGGTGACGGACGGCGTCGTGGCGCGCGTGCGCGACCTGCTGCTGCAGATCTACCGCCTCGGCTTCGAGGTGAGACCCTCATGCTGCCAGCTCCTCCCAGCAGCTCCTGCACGAGGTGACGGACGGCGTCGTGGCGCGCGTGCGCGACCTGCTGCTGCAGATCTACCGCCTCGGCTTCGAGGTGAGACCCTCATGCTGCCAGCTCCTCCCAGCAGCTCCTGCACGAGGTGACGGACGGCGTCGTGGCGCGCGTGCGCGACCTGCTGCTGCAGATCTACCGCCTCGGCTTCGAGGTGAGACCCTCATGCTGCCAGCTCCTCCCAGCAGCTCCTGCACGAGGTGACGGACGGCGTCGTGGCGCGCGTGCGCGACCTGCTGCTGCAGATCTACCGCCTCGGCTTCGAGGTGAGACCCTCATGCTGCCAGCTCCTCCCAGCAGCTCCTGCACGAGGTGACGGACGGCGTCGTGGCGCGCGTGCGCGACCTGCTGCTGCAGATCTACCGCCTCGGCTTCGAGGTGAGACCCTCATGCTGCCAGCTCCTCCCAGCAGCTCCTGCACGAGGTGACGGACGGCGTCGTGGCGCGCGTGCGCGACCTGCTGCTGCAGATCTACCGCCTCGGCTTCGAGGTGAGACCCTCATGCTGCCAGCTCCTCCCAGCAGCTCCTGCACGAGGTGACGGACGGCGTCGTGGCGCGCGTGCGCGACCTGCTGCTGCAGATCTACCGCCTCGGCTTCGAGGTGAGACCCTCATGCTGCCAGCTCCTCCCAGCAGCTCCTGCACGAGGTGACGGACGGCGTCGTGGCGCGCGTGCGCGACCTGCTGCTGCAGATCTACCGCCTCGGCTTCGAGGTGAGACCCTCATGCTGCCAGCTCCTCCCAGCAGCTCCTGCACGAGGTGACGGACGGCGTCGTGGCGCGCGTGCGCGACCTGCTGCTGCAGATCTACCGCCTCGGCTTCGAGGTGAGACCCTCATGCTGCCAGCTCCTCCCAGCAGCTCCTGCACGAGGTGACGGACGGCGTCGTGGCGCGCGTGCGCGACCTGCTGCTGCAGATCTACCGCCTCGGCTTCGAGGTGAGACCCTCATGCTGCCAGCTCCTCCCAGCAGCTCCTGCACGAGGTGACGGACGGCGTCGTGGCGCGCGTGCGCGACCTGCTGCTGCAGATCTACCGCCTCGGCTTCGAGGTGAGACCCTCATGCTGCCAGCTCCTCCCAGCAGCTCCTGCACGAGGTGACGGACGGCGTCGTGGCGCGCGTGCGCGACCTGCTGCTGCAGATCTACCGCCTCGGCTTCGAGGTGAGACCCTCATGCTGCCAGCTCCTCCCAGCAGCTCCTGCACGAGGTGACGGACGGCGTCGTGGCGCGCGTGCGCGACCTGCTGCTGCAGATCTACCGCCTCGGCTTCGAGGTGAGACCCTCATGCTGCCAGCTCCTCCCAGCAGCTCCTGCACGAGGTGACGGACGGCGTCGTGGCGCGCGTGCGCGACCTGCTGCTGCAGATCTACCGCCTCGGCTTCGAGGTGAGACCCTCATGCTGCCAGCTCCTCCCAGCAGCTCCTGCACGAGGTGACGGACGGCGTCGTGGCGCGCGTGCGCGACCTGCTGCTGCAGATCTACCGCCTCGGCTTCGAGGTGAGACCCTCATGCTGCCAGCTCCTCCCAGCAGCTCCTGCACGAGGTGACGGACGGCGTCGTGGCGCGCGTGCGCGACCTGCTGCTGCAGATCTACCGCCTCGGCTTCGAGGTGAGACCCTCATGCTGCCAGCTCCTCCCAGCAGCTCCTGCACGAGGTGACGGACGGCGTCGTGGCGCGCGTGCGCGACCTGCTGCTGCAGATCTACCGCCTCGGCTTCGAGGTGAGACCCTCATGCTGCCAGCTCCTCCCAGCAGCTCCTGCACGAGGTGACGGACGGCGTCGTGGCGCGCGTGCGCGACCTGCTGCTGCAGATCTACCGCCTCGGCTTCGAGGTGAGACCCTCATGCTGCCAGCTCCTCCCAGCAGCTCCTGCACGAGGTGACGGACGGCGTCGTGGCGCGCGTGCGCGACCTGCTGCTGCAGATCTACCGCCTCGGCTTCGAGGTGAGACCCTCATGCTGCCAGCTCCTCCCAGCAGCTCCTGCACGAGGTGACGGACGGCGTCGTGGCGCGCGTGCGCGACCTGCTGCTGCAGATCTACCGCCTCGGCTTCGAGGTGAGACCCTCATGCTGCCAGCTCCTCCCAGCAGCTCCTGCACGAGGTGACGGACGGCGTCGTGGCGCGCGTGCGCGACCTGCTGCTGCAGATCTACCGCCTCGGCTTCGAGGTGAGACCCTCATGCTGCCAGCTCCTCCCAGCAGCTCCTGCACGAGGTGACGGACGGCGTCGTGGCGCGCGTGCGCGACCTGCTGCTGCAGATCTACCGCCTCGGCTTCGAGGTGAGACCCTCATGCTGCCAGCTCCTCCCAGCAGCTCCTGCACGAGGTGACGGACGGCGTCGTGGCGCGCGTGCGCGACCTGCTGCTGCAGATCTACCGCCTCGGCTTCGAGGTGAGACCCTCATGCTGCCAGCTCCTCCCAGCAGCTCCTGCACGAGGTGACGGACGGCGTCGTGGCGCGCGTGCGCGACCTGCTGCTGCAGATCTACCGCCTCGGCTTCGAGGTGAGACCCTCATGCTGCCAGCTCCTCCCAGCAGCTCATGCACGATGGAGATCCTCCAGCCTCCTCTTAGGCTACCAGCAGACAGCCTAGCCTTCAGAGTTCGAAGTCTTTTATGGGTTCATCGAAGCGGAGAAAGTCTATGATCGCGTTTATAGCCCGAAAGATAAATTTTATAATAAAAATGTGGTATTACCACATAAAAAATATGAATCGATAAAAAGATTCTATACAAATATTCCGAAAGATAAATGTTAAAGTATCCGTCACAAGAGTGACGGCTGTTTTATAATTTTTCTGTCGCGCAATTATCGGGATCGTTGACCACAGGTCCAATAAAACCGGTTTCCCCTAATATCCTCACTGCACAATTAGCACAGAATCATAATTGTCTTCTTCTCTGTGTGTAGTATTAGTACCTAATAACTTTATCGTGTGTGTCCATGATGCAGACGTTCTATGTCCACATCCACGCACTGCACTTTTCTTTACTTACATTACTAATTATTTTGTCTAGCGGGTCTATGATAGTCACGTTTGTCACGGTATAGTTAAATGTTAAAACGCCAGTTACTATCTGACGTCGACATTCAGTGATAATCCGCCGTCATAGCCCTGCAGTACCTCTAGCACAACCTGTGACACGCGATTATTTCTCGCGGGAGAAATATTACCTATCTCTTTCTTCGCTGTACTGTGAGAGAGTGACGGCTGATGCTATGTCGCGCGACAAGAGTTGCGAAACCTAGTTGTGTTATTCCTATCGATTTGCACGACCTCAAATTATTCAGTTTATTTATTTATTAAATTAAATTAATAGCTAAGTAGAATTTAATCATAAATATTTAACTATGGTGAATGTAATACATACTATTAAATAAATAGCCTAGTTTTCAATATATTATACTCGTGTTTCGTCCTCGATATTAGTAACTTGAAATTATAATACACAATGTAGTAACGCATAAGTGTTACCACTTCGTCACTTGTTTGGGGAAAAAAGGTAGCCGCTATTGGCAACACTTTTTTTTTTTTTTTGCATAATTTTCCCCAGCCCATCCTCATCTGCTCCTCTTCATTCGCGTTTTAGTGCTCAACCACTCCACTTGTTAAAGTTCGTGCCCTTCGTGCCTACGTGGTTTTCGCATCTACGACAACGTTTGAAGCAGTTAGAAAATGAAATTGGGGAGACACGCCGTCGCCGGTGTGTTCCCTCGTCCTCGTCATGTTCTCAGAATTCATCGAGTTCCCTGAGTTAATCGTCGTCGCGGTCCGCGTCGCAAGATCGGGAAGATCCAAACATTATAACAAAACCCATGTTCTCAGATCAGTCTGCGGGACTGTTTCGCCACAGGGTTTATAACCACTTTTCTTTGTCACAAGAAATGTTATGCATTCAGGGTGGTCTATAGGATCATTCCGCCGCATTATAACAAAACCCATGTACTCAGATCAGTCTGCGGGACTGTTTCGCCACAGGGTTTATAACCACTTTTCTTTGTCACAAGAAATGTAATGCATTCAGGGTGGTCTATAGGATCATTCCGCCGCATTACAACAAAACCCATGTACCTACTCAGATCAGTCTGCGGGACTGTTTCGCCACAGGGTTTATAACTACTTTTCTTTGTCACAAGTAGGTAATGTAATACATTCAGGGTGGTCTATAGGATCATTCCGCCGCATTACATACAACGAAACAAAATTGTTTGTCTCGCTTTATTTCTTGTACAAATAACGAGAATAACATATTTATGATGCTTGCATACTCATGGGCGCATTTTGCATGATTCCGGCCCGGAATGAAGCTGTACCAGCACCAGCCATCATCGAGGAGCCTGCACTACAGCTGCCAGCCGCCATTCCCAGAAACATCGTGCCTGAGCCTGGTCCGTCCAATGCTCCGCAAATTGCCGATCCACTGCCAGAGGCACTTTCGGTCGCGGAAAACAGTAACATATTTTCCCGTAGGAGCTAATAGGATCTTGGGATCCGACCCTTCTCAAACATGTGGCCAGCAGATTTGAGTATATACATCAGGTTTAGAAAAGCGAGCTGTCTCGCACAGGACTTGTTAGACAAGTATTTAGTGCCTTCAAATTGCAAGAAAATTGCCGTTCCACAACTAAATGCTGAAATAACAGGCGGCATCAAATGAACTGTTGTAAAAAGAAACGAATACATCGAGTTCAGACAAAAATAGTTGGCCACGGCCATTACAGTATAGTAGGACGTATACGTATGTTGACGTCGCAATTAAAATCTAAAGACAAAGTTAACAACAATTCTACAAACAATTTTTAGAACTGGGGCGTATTCTGTGCGATATACACATACACACATAACGATTCATGGAGTCGCAGAAATTTCATCCTATATTCTCTAAAAAAGGAGTTTTGAGAACAACTAGCTGTCACAAAAATCGAGAAGTACGTTTTTGGCGTAGACCTACCAGAAACTCTAAAAAGCTGTGTCGAAATCTGGTTAACGCTTATCTTGATATATCGGTTATCAAGATAAGCGTGCAAAAACAGAAGCAACCGTCTAAATTACCAAAGAATTTAAACTGGAAGGCGGGAGCTTCAGTTCGCAGTCAGCAGAGAGCTCCGGCGCAAAAACAGTAGCCTGCCACAACGACCAGTCGGCGTGAAGGAACCTCGTCACACAGATCGTCGCATCGGACCAAACACTCGCCGACGCTAGACTCGGTACGCTGCGCCGGCCGACTCGCTGATTCTTATGAACAGTGGTCAGTTATCACTCGTGACCAATCCGTTTTATTCTGGATAAACGGATACCAGTTAACTTTTAATAAGCCAGTAAATCGGTCTAATTCTCCTACTGTCTCAAGTAACTCTGAGTTAGAACAAAGTCATTTTACTGAAACTCTTAATAATCTACTTGATATATGCCATATCAGAATGCGAGCCTTGCTCGGACCAATTTTTGTCAAAGGTTTTGTTAGTGCCTAAGCCTAACGGGAGCATGAGACTTATCCTTAATTTAAAATATTTGAATAAATGTATTCCCACACAGCACTTTAAATTGGAAGACTTAAGAATTGATTTGAAATTAATTTCTAAAGACTGCGTTAAAGTCAACGTTAGATTTAAAAGACGACATTCTCATAATCGAAAAACTGTAAAAATTTAGGTTTCATTATAAATTAACAGAAATCGAATCATAGGTGAACTAGAACAGTTTCAGAAATTAATCGATTAAATAATTAATGGGTCTTCTAATTTCTGCATGTCCAGCTGTGGAATATGGCTGGCTGCATACGAAACAGGCGAAACGTATCAAGTATTTAAATCTACTCAACCATAATGATTACGAACAATATATGAACATTTCCGATTCTCTTCTGCCCGATTTCAATTGGTGGATTCATGCGATACGCAACTCAGACCACCGTATTAAGGACGAAAATTTCGCAATTGAAATCTTTTTCTGACGCCTCAACTGCGGGGTGGGGGCGGCATGTGGTGATCATACGGGTAGCGGCAGGTGGTCTAGCACAGAGAGTAATTTACATATCAACCAATTGGAACTCCTTGCGGCCTTTTTTGCCCTCAAAATATTTGCCAAAAATTACTACCGTTGCCAAGTAATTTTACGAGTTGATAACACCACGGCAGTATCTTACATTAACCAAATGGGAGGCATTCAGTACCCCCATCCTACAAAAGTAACAAAAGATTTGTAACAGTGGTGTGAAACTGGAAAAATATTTGTAGTAGCATCATATATAAAATCCTCAGATAATATCACCGCAGATAGAGAACGTTCCCATATTATACAGAATGGGAACTTTCCGTCTCAGGCTACCGAAAACTGCAATTTGGTAATCCCACTATCGGTTTGTTTGCCAACCAAATCAATAAAAAATGTGAAAAATATGTGTCCTGAAGTAGGGATCCAGATGGATACGCGTATGACGCGTTTGGCTCGGTTGGTAGACACCTGCCTACTGAGTCGGCGGTCCCGGGTTCGAATCCCGGCCGGGGCAAATATTTGTGCAAAATATTTGTTCTTGGGTCATGGATGTTATCTATATATGTATTTATATATTATGTATATCGTCGTCTAGTACCCATAGTACAAGCTTTGCTTAGTTTGGGACTAGGTCGATTTGTGTATGATTGTCCCTTAATA
This sequence comes from Apotomis betuletana, assembly GCA_932273695.1. Taxonomy (NCBI): domain Eukaryota; kingdom Metazoa; phylum Arthropoda; class Insecta; order Lepidoptera; family Tortricidae; genus Apotomis; species Apotomis betuletana. The sequence goes on along the minus strand of OW026300.1, from coordinate 35,181,168 downwards.
TTTATTTATTTATTTATTTATTTACCATCGAATGGTCAAGGTTTTTCTTCTATGCTTTTCCGCCAGTGTCCGTTATTCTAAAGGCCCTGAGTAAAATCATTTCGGGAAAAGCGTAGGGTACCGTATCATGGTTGCTCCAAACTGGCCAACACAACCCTGGTACCCTTTATTTTATCGGCTCTTGATATCCGATGTGCATGAAATAGGTGATTAGGGTAATCACGTTATGGTATTTAATTCCAGCAACCGGGACATCTAGGCCAGCATTACCCTGGTTGCCGAGATGTTGTCAAGACGGCGCTATTGCAACGCCGTATCCCGCCTTCCGCCGTGAATTTCATGCTTGCGTCGTTATCAGACAACTCGATTAAGCATTATGATATTTGTTTAAAGCGTTGGTACATATTATGTTAAAAAAAAAAAAAAAAATTGAAAACAATATTTTTTTATGTACCATCAATTCAAATTATCATAGAGTTTATTACAGAATTATTTAATTCAGGCGCCCAATACAGCACTATCAACAGTTAATAGATCCACTCTCTCACTTATATTGGGGCCAATATCAGATGATGATCGTATAAAAAAAAAAAAAAAAATGTAAAGGTGTTTACAGGCTTAGACCGCCATTACCATATTATAATATCAATTGGGATGTGACTAAGGTTCTCAATCATTTGGAATCACACTTTCCGAACGAAAGTTTACAACTGGACCAATTTTCAATGAAATGTATAACATTACTAGCTCTTGTAACGGCGCACAGAGCGCAAACACTACCAAAAATTAAGATCCATTTGAAACATAGTATTCCTCTCAGATCGAATTATAATTAAAATATCTGAATTGATTAAAACTTCCAAAGCAGGTGTGCATTAACCAAGCTTGTTTTTACCGTATTTTGAAGAACGTCCTCAAATATGCCCTGCCAGGACATTAGAAGCATATCATAGTAAGGACAAAATACTTACGCAAATCCAACTCGCTTTGCATAGGGCTTAACAAACCCCATAATAGTATTAAAGCCACAACACTTGGTCGTTGGATAAAATCAACTTTAAAAAATAGCGGAATTGACATATCTATATCTTTTCTTCATATATCACAAGACTTGCTTCAACATCCCTAGCTTACAAATTATTATTAAATTATTAGGTGTAGGCATTGACGCCTTAAGGAAATCTGCGGGATGGAGTGGCAATTCCGCTACCTTTGCCAGATTCTAGAACAGAACTATTGCTGAATTCGATAAGGATAACACAGCTCTTGCTAGAGCTATATGTCTGCAGTAATTAAAAAAAATAATGATTTATGGTTATCTATGCCTATCAATGAGATTTGAAAGAAATCTTAAATGTACTGTTGTTAATATAATAATACGATTAAATAACTAACAGTTTACTAATTCTGATATTTCCTGTTATTCTCTCAACATCTACATTGTGTATTATAATTTCAAGTTACTAATATCGAGGACGAAACACGAGTATAATTAATGATTAAACGAACTTACCTGTAAGTGAAGTTCTATCATAATTATACGAAGGGTTTCGTCCGAAGATATTAGTAACGTACTCCCGCCCGCCCAGACCCAATCGGAAATATCACAATTCTTATTAAGCTCTAAACTAAATGAAGAGGAGCAGATGAGGATGGGCTGGGGAAAATTATGCAAAAAAAAAAAAAAAAAGTGTTGCCAATAGCGGCTACCTTTTTTCCCCAAACAAGTGACGAAGTGGTAACACTTATGCGTTACTACATTGTGTATTATAATTTCAAGTTACTAATATCTTCGGACGAAACCCTTCGTATAATTATGATAGAACTTCACTTACAGGTAAGTTCGTTTAATCATTAATTATGTGACGTCACGAATCCTTTTTCCTAACTACACGCTAGCTAACAAGCTAACTGTTACACTTCGAGAGTTAATTCTACTTATCAGGCAAGTATAGCTGTTTCGTTTCAAGAAGACGTGATTAGTAAAAAAAGCTGTGTAAGGGCTATAGAATATCATATACAACATGACTACTACTTGGGATGTTTATACGCAATAATAGCATTTTTTTGTTTCACAACAAGCAACAAAAACTTCCGTCTTCCTGGAATGAACATAGTATCTATGCTTTGCATGCCCTAACACGCATGTCCTTCGCAGTTGCACAGGGAATGTTACAAATTCGTCCGCGGCCCGTACAGCCAGGCGCCTCGCCGACAGCGCCCCGCCTCGCTGCAGCCGCCGCGGCCGCAGCGCACGGGCCGCTTCAAAAGGCCGGAGACCATGCTTGTTCATGAGTCGGTCAATCCCCTGGTAACGGTTCTAGATTGTTCTCGATTACTCTGGTCTGTGCTTCGCTTTGTGGTTGTGGTATGGTAGAGTTTTTGTTGGCTCCGCCCTCGCGGCGTCCTCCAGCCGGCCTTATGAGACGGTCAATACCCTGGCAATGGTTCCAAATTGTTCTCGCGTTGGTCTGTGCTTCGCTTTGTGGTTGTGCTGTGAGTTCGCTCTTATACTTCTTTATTATTTGGAGCCCTCGACGATAGCGGCCGGCGTCTCTGCAGCCGCCGCTGGCGCAACGCATGGGCCGTTTCAAGCGGCCCATTCTCATTTATGAGTCGGACAATGGTAATGGTTCTGGATTATTCTGGGCTGTGCTTCGCCTTGTGGTTGTGGTGTGTGCCTCTTGAGGGGTTCCTAATGTGCCAGATTTATCGTTAAACCGGAAAAATAACTTCGTTACTATAATGACAAACTTGCGAAACCTTGTTCATTCGTGAGTCCGTCAACGTTTTGGTTTAATATACAGGGGTTCGCTTCGCTTTAGATGGTGATGTTCGCAAATTTCACAGCTGGGACAATTCAAAACCTGACCTTTCATAAATCATAGTTACAAATGAGTCAAATAATCCTGTTACCCCGAGTAACGTTTCTGGACTGTGCTGGATTTTTGTAGGTTTCACTTCGCTTTGTGATTATGTGGGATGAGAATGCTCTTCGGTTTTGTCCCAATTTCTTAGGCTCCCACACGAGTGAGAAAAGAAAGGTAAAAGAATCCTATACCTACAGTTTATTGGGATAGCTATAATTATCGCAAAACCATAATATTTGTTCTATACAGAATGTATGTAATATAACGAATGAATGTAATACATATAATGACGTATAAAATTTATTTTTATGAATAAATAATTGAATTGAATTGATGGACTCAATCAATGTACAGTAAAGGAATCTGAACCGATTAACTAAAAGAATGAAATAGCTCCATTGAATGAAAATATTTTTTTTTTTTTACCTTATACCACCCTTATACTATGCTGCATTAACCCTTAAATGCATGGTGTAATATGCAGCTTACATAAACAAAAATTAATTACTGGTTGAAAACTAGTAACATTTATTTGAAATAACATAATATTTTATAATATTGTGTTTTTTTAATTCATGCATTTAAGGGTTAAAAACTAAGCATACGTTTTGGATACGCCATATAGTTTCCAAAATATTTATATTGTTAAGCTTGGAATGGGGAACGCGGATGTGACGGCACTTGACTGAATAAGTTTTAGTCTAATGATGGCACGCTGGCATGGCACGCCGTACGAAATGTATACTATCGTAACTCCACAACTATTCGCTTGATTTTAATGAAAGAAAAACAGGTGTATATGTCTATACGCTAATAAAGTTTCAAGTGATTTAACGGATCTAGGATCGGATATTCTTCATTGTGATTATAGGATTATATTTTTAAGTGTATGAAACAGCTTACATATTATTCCTTTTGTTTATTAAGTTGTGATGTTCTGTGTGTTTTATGTGCGTAGTATTCTGCACCTTTGCACATAATAAATGCTTAATGCTTATCTTGGGTCAGTTTTATCAATATTTTTGTAAAATACTACTTCTCTTTCCCTAAAAGCTAACTGCTTAATGTATCCTGTTTGTCCTCTATTGGTAACCGGCATGTTTTATTAATTGTCTAAATAAAAAAAAAATAACCTACATAATAATAAATAATGTATGCTCTGATCTTTAAAACTACGGGACGGATATTGATGCGGTTTTTTTAATAGATAGAGTGATTCAAAAGCAAGGTTTATATGTATAATATCAGCATTGCACCCGTGCGAAGCCGGGGCGGGTCGCTAGTAATACATAAAAACTGGCATATTGTACAGCACTGCATAGTACTTGATCACTTTAGCGACACAACTTGACGAAAAGTATAAAAATACATTAATCATTTAAAGATTGTTCTAGTCATCTAAGCATGACGCTACAGAGCCGATGTTTTCTTTTTTCTGAAAAACTTAAGGCGGAACTATAGATATAATGTTACTCTGTCAGATCCACAAAGAGCTGCACCGGTTCGTGAACGAGCGGTTCGGGCCGGCGTGCCCGCGCCGCTCCGCCGGGCCCACGCCGCGCTGGCTGCGCTCCGACTCCGTCACCGAGGACGGGCTGGACCGCGCCTTCGCCCACATCGACTGTGTGGAGCCCCGGGTACGTTGTTACACATTATAGATTTCAGATCACCTGTATCGATCATTTGAGCAGAGAGGAGAATTCAGAAGATAACTGTCTTCAGATCCGTACAGGTAACTATAGTGTTATATGTATGATAGTGGGATCTATCTACAAGATAGTAGATACAATGTCACTTTTCTCAATCGATTACTAGGTTTAATTTTTTTTCAGAGCCAAATATCAATAGAGGAGCTGCTGTCGGGCAGCGCGCCGGCGCTGGTCCCGGAGCGGCGCTCTAGATCGCCGTCTCCCGACGAGGAGGCGTGGAGCGCGTGCGTGGCGCGCGCCATCGTGTCCTTCGCGCGGTGTTGGATGCGCTTCGTGCTGGAGCGCTGCGAGCGAGGCCGGGGACGGAGGCCCAGGTGAGAGGGTTCTCTACAGCAGCGCTCTCGCTCACCGCCCCCGACGAGGAGGCGTGGAGCGCGTGCGTGGCGCGCGCCATCGTGTCCTTCGCGCGGTGTTGGATGCGCTTCGTGCTGGAGCGCTGCGAGCGAGGCCGGGGACGGAGGCCCAGGTGAGAGGGTTCTCTACAGCAGCGCTCTCGCTCACCGCCCCCGACGAGGAGGCGTGGAGCGCGTGCGTGGCGCGCGCCATCGTGTCCTTCGCGCGGTGTTGGATGCGCTTCGTGCTGGAGCGCTGCGAGCGAGGCCGGGGACGGAGGCCCAGGTGAGAGGGTTCTCTACAGCAGCGCTCTCGCTCACCGCCCCCGACGAGGAGGCGTGGAGCGCGTGCGTGGCGCGCGCCATCGTGTCCTTCGCGCGGTGTTGGATGCGCTTCGTGCTGGAGCGCTGCGAGCGAGGCCGGGGACGGAGGCCCAGGTGAGAGGGTTCTCTACAGCAGCGCTCTCGCTCACCGCCCCCGACGAGGAGGCGTGGAGCGCGTGCGTGGCGCGCGCCATCGTGTCCTTCGCGCGGTGTTGGATGCGCTTCGTGCTGGAGCGCTGCGAGCGAGGCCGGGGACGGAGGCCCAGGTGAGAGGGTTCTCTACAGCAGCGCTCTCGCTCACCGCCCCCGACGAGGAGGCGTGGAGCGCGTGCGTGGCGCGCGCCATCGTGTCCTTCGCGCGGTGTTGGATGCGCTTCGTGCTGGAGCGCTGCGAGCGAGGCCGGGGACGGAGGCCCAGGTGAGAGGGTTCTCTACAGCAGCGCTCTCGCTCACCGCCCCCGACGAGGAGGCGTGGAGCGCGTGCGTGGCGCGCGCCATCGTGTCCTTCGCGCGGTGTTGGATGCGCTTCGTGCTGGAGCGCTGCGAGCGAGGCCGGGGACGGAGGCCCAGGTGAGAGGGTTCTCTACAGCAGCGCTCTCGCTCACCGCCCCCGACGAGGAGGCGTGGAGCGCGTGCGTGGCGCGCGCCATCGTGTCCTTCGCGCGGTGTTGGATGCGCTTCGTGCTGGAGCGCTGCGAGCGAGGCCGGGGACGGAGGCCCAGGTGAGAGGGTTCTCTACAGCAGCGCTCTCGCTCACCGCCCCCGACGAGGAGGCGTGGAGCGCGTGCGTGGCGCGCGCCATCGTGTCCTTCGCGCGGTGTTGGATGCGCTTCGTGCTGGAGCGCTGCGAGCGAGGCCGGGGACGGAGGCCCAGGTGAGAGGGTTCTCTACAGCAGCGCTCTCGCTCACCGTCCCCCGACGAGGAGGCGTGGAGCGCGTGCGTGGCGCACCTTAGTTGGCTGAGTCGCGTTCCTGCGGCTCGTATGTTGTCTAATCGGGCATTATGGTCTTCGTGCGCGAAAAATGTTGTTTACACGTTCTAATGCTAAAGTATGGGACTCATTTTGTAATGTATTTCACAGATGGGCGAGTCAAGGTTTAGAGTTTCTGATGCTGGCGTGCGACCCCTACAACACAAGGCATCTCACCGAAGAAGAATTTGAGGTTCGTTTCACACCAGTTCCAACTAGATAGATAATATTATTGACCAATCAGAAAAGTAGTACTAAAAAAAAAAAACATTTTGAGAACAGTATAATGAGGGAATATTCCCTTGTCTCTTTTGTCTTGCTGTAAAAAAGGGTGCAGACGATCTAGTTTTCGCTTGTAGCTTGATGAAATTACCGACTTTAATTGACCATATTCAAGGCACGTCCACAGCTTCTAAGATAAGTAAATGTTTGTAGGAACTGAAACACCTGATGGACGGCTGCATCTCGCACGTGGTGGGGTCCCGCGGCCCCGCGCCGCGCGCGCAGGACAGCGAGCCCACCACGCCGCGCCCCCGACACCGCCTGCATGTGAGTCGTCGCCGACAGATACACACACGACAGCTCACTACTAGTGAGGCGGCTGACGGACGGCTGCATCTCGCACGTGGTGGGGTCCCGCGGCCCCGCGCCGCGCGCGCAGGACAGCGAGCCCACCACGCCGCGCCCCCGACACCGCCTGCATGTGAGTCGTCGCCGACAGATACACACACGACAGCTCACTACTAGTGAGGCGGCTGACGGACGGCTGCATCTCGCACGTGGTGGGGTCCCGCGGCCCCGCGCCGCGCGCGCAGGACAGCGAGCCCACCACGCCGCGCCCCCGACACCGCCTGCATGTGAGTCGTCGCCGACAGATACACACACGACAGCTCACTACTAGTGAGGCGGCTGACGGACGGCTGCATCTCGCACGTGGTGGGGTCCCGCGGCCCCGCGCCGCGCGCGCAGGACAGCGAGCCCACCACGCCGCGCCCCCGACACTGCCTGCATGTGAGTCGTCGCCGACAGATACACACACGACAGCTCACTACTAGTGAGGCGGCTGACGGACGGCTGCATCTCGCACGTGGTGGGGTCCCGCGGCCCCGCGCCGCGCGCGCAGGACAGCGAGCCCACCACGCCGCGCCCCCGACACCGCCTGCATGTGAGTCGTCGCCGACAGATACACACACGACAGCTCACTACTAGTGAGGCGGCTGACGGACGGCTGCATCTCGCACGTGGTGGGGTCCCGCGGCCCCGCGCCGCGCGCGCAGGACAGCGAGCCCACCACGCCGCGCCCCCGACACCGCCTGCATGTGAGTCGTCGCCGACAGATACACACACGACAGCTCACTACTAGTGAGGCGGCTGACGGACGGCTGCATCTCGCACGTGGTGGGGTCCCGCGGCCCCGCGCCGCGCGCGCAGGACAGCGAGCCCACCACGCCGCGCCCCCGACACCGCCTGCATGTGAGTCGTCGCCGACAGATACACACACGACAGCTCACTACTAGTGAGGCGGCTGACGGACGGCTGCATCTCGCACGTGGTGGGGTCCCGCGGCCCCGCGCCGCGCGCGCAGGACAGCGAGCCCACCACGCCGCGCCCCCGACACCGCCTGCATGTGAGTCGTCGCCGACAGATACACACACGACAGCTCACTACTAGTGAGGCGGCTGACGGACGGCTGCATCTCGCACGTGGTGGGGTCCCGCGGCCCCGCGCCGCGCGCGCAGGACAGCGAGCCCACCACGCCGCGCCCCCGACACCGCCTGCATGTGAGTCGTCGCCGACAGATACACACACGACAGCTCACTACTAGTGAGGCGGCTGACGGACGGCTGCAAACGTAAATACGCCTAGAAAACTAGTCAGCGCGTGAAAGTGAAGCCAGTAGCTCACAAGCAACACGTCTCTATGATTGGTTCGTAGACACGTACACATAAAACCAATAGCGGCTTCATATTTCGCTGTTGTATGAAAATTCTCATTCTAGGCGTATTTATTTTAAGTTTTCCCAAACATTATTCAATACTCCTCCGACATGTTTTTCTAAGAGCGTATTTTTTCCATTAAACACAAATCAACTTAGTTATGGGTTCCCTCGGCGGCTCCCGAAATTGGAATCTCTTGAAAATTGGAGTTGAATCGCCTACTCCCGTTTCTGACTACATTAGCCTGACTTTTTTATGTGACGACGCGTTTGGCTCGGTTTGTAAACTCCTGCCTACTGAGTCGGCGGTCCCGGGTTCGAATCCCGACCGGGGCAAATATTTGTTCTTGGGTCATGGATGTTATCTATATATGTATTTATATATTATGTATATCGTCGTCTAGTACCCATAGTACAAGCTTTGCTTAGTTTGGGACTAGGTCGATTTGTGTATGATTGTCCCTTCATATTTATTTATTTATTATTTATGCATGTCCTCAGAGCCCCTTGCCGAGCCCGACGGGTCCCAACAAGGAGGGCGCGGCGCCGCCCACGCCCCCCGGCGAGCCCGAGCCGGCGCCCAGCTTCAGCGTTGTCGAGCCAGAAGGTAACTACACAATCGCAATAATTAGACTGGTCGTTGTTCTTCCTAATAACTAAATTTCTAATATTTTTCATTTAGTTTCTCTACTTCTTCACTCCATAATGTCATATGGAATACTAGTATGGGGACACGCAGCAACGGCATCTAGAGTGTTCATATTACAAAAGCGAGCCCTGAGGAATAATAATATTTAAAGAGGCTGGTATAATGACCCTCTACTCGCTTTTCGTATACAAAAACTTATTATACGCTCGTAAACACCTCAGCAACAACCTAAAATTGAAGGATATCCACAATTATCCCACTCGAAGCAGAAATAAGATCTGTCTTCCGAAAGTCCGCCTAGCTAAAACCAAAAAAAGCTTCAACCATCTACCTGACACCATTACCTCCATGAATGACATTAATTATAAATTACATTTAAAAAAGACTTTAACTCAAAATGTGTTGTATAGTATAAAAGACTATTATAATATTGATTTTAAAATAAAAAATTGAAACTTGACATAAATATTGTATAGATTTAGCTAGTAAGCATGCAATGTATTAACCCTAAGACTTATTCTAGAGCATATTGTATGTCAATGGAATAAATGATATTTCAATTTCAATCCATACTAATATTATAAATGCGAAAGTGTGTCTGTCTGTCTGTCTGTCTGTCTGTTACCTCTTCACGCTTAAACCGCTGAACCGATTTAGATGAAATTTGGTATGGAGATAGTTTGAGACCCGGGAAAGGACATAGGATACTTTTCATCCCGAATAAATTTAGTGTTCCCGTGGGATGAGCGGGAAACACCGCGGGGCACAGCTAGTTTCAATATAAATGGTTTCTGTCTATTTCGTCCAGTGCGTACCAGAAGCGTTATGGAGGCGATAAAGAAACTGGACGCATCACGCGACGCCGCGTTGCGCGATATGAAGGCGGTGGGGCGCGTGGCCGAGCCGGCGGTGACCAGCTACGAGCCGCGCATGCGCCAGGTCACCTTCAAGTGGCAGCGCGGGCTCAAGATCGGCGCCGGCACCTTCGGCAAGGTACGTCGTAACAACTTCCGATAAGCCGTATAGTTATTTTAGTTATTAACCGACTTCAAAAAAGGATCTCAAGCACCTTCGGCAAGGTACGTCGTAACAACTTCCGATAAGCCGTATAGTTATTTTAGTTATTAACCGACTTCAAAAAAGGATCTCAATTCGAACTATTTTTTTTTTTTATGTATGTTACTCGATATCTCCGAGAATCGTGAACCGAATGTCAATTTTTTTTTTTTTTATCGAAAGGGTATAACTCCGAGTTGGTCCCGTTGTCACTAAGTCGGGATCTGATGATGGAATCTTGGAGAAATCGAGGGAACTCTTCAGAAAATGTTATAGGGACATGTACGGCGCTTTCGGTAATTTATTGATAAAGTCAAGAATTTACATTCAGTAAATAGGATTTGGTGTATGGAAACTGATGATGAACACACATACGAATCACTAAAAAGCAAAAAAAAAAAAAAATTTAACAAAAAAAAGAACCGACTTCAGTAAAACTAAAAAGCCAACAATAACCCGTTCAAGTACAGATTACATTTGACTCACCCTTCGAAGTCGGTGCCAAACCTCGCGTAAACTATAATATATAAATATAAGAACTGAGTGGTTTGGGATCGACTTCGAAGGGTGAGTCAAATGTAATCTGTACTTGAACGGGTTATTGTTGGCTTTTTAGTTTTACTGAAGTCGGTTCTTTTTTTTGTTATTTTTTTTTTTTTGTAGGTGTGTAAATGTAGGTGATTTTAGACGAGTGTAATATTTGAACCAATCGATATAAGTCGAAAATCATCTTACTCAAGTGTATTATACAACTTTTTACAATGCACCGTGCGAGGAATTAAAATAATACTTAAATACTTACAACGTCTTTTCGCATTCGAAAGAAAGTATTTTTCTTTTGATTTAGGCTATTGTTAACATTTACCGGGCTTAAATTTATTGATTCGTCACTTAAACTCGCCATTTTTAGTAGATTTACACAAATCGACTTCGAAATAGACAAGAATTGCGAGAAAGTAGTAAGCTTTACGCACAGTTTGGCTGCTTAGAAAACACCCTTTTCGAGCACATGAATGGTAAAGTATCAGCCGTTATTGAGCGCCCCAACACATCTTCAAGAGGATCAACTCGATTTTAGATTGGCTACTAAGTAGTAATCTTTGATAGCAACCACGCGGCTAAATTCGCATTGCGCCGTCTAGCACAACTATGTTTCGTGACTTTTGTCGCGCGGCATAGTGTCACCCGTCGCTCTCTCACAGTACCTACTGTACCTATACATAAAGAGATAGATAGGTATCTCGCGCGAGAAACAGTCGCGTATTACAGTTGTGTTAGAGGTGTAGGGTCCCTTTATTTATTGCGGCCATTGTGGGGGTCCCTTTCTTTAGTGAGGATTGTTGCCTTTAGTAGTTTGGTACACCTTTTCTAGCTTTTAAATAAAAAAATGTTTAAACCATAGGTTTATACGGTGGTGAACACGGAAACGGGACAACTGTTAGCCATGAAGGAAGTGAGCATCGGCGCCGGCGACCGACGCGCCATGCAGCGCGCCGCCAACGAGCTGCGCGTGCTGGAGGGGGCCCGCCACCCGCACCTGGTGCGCTACTACGGCATCGAGGTCCACCGGGTGAGTGAGCATCGCCAGCGGCGAGAAAGGCATCGGCGGTTCCAGAAAATCTGAAAATATTGAAATCTACTAGAACTCAAATATAGAGTGCCGAAGGGAAGGAGCAGCATCTTCGTATCTCCAAAACTGTCCACTGAAAGGTGCTAAATTGATGATGATGATGTTACTGTGGCTGAAATTAGTTCTGTTACTTAGCAACGCTTTGTTTGTCAATTTTTAATAAAACTTAATTATGCGTTTTTCCGGTATATGATTAAAGGAACTATGTAGGAATTAGTCAGGTCACCTAAAATATTATTCAATTCGACACAGTTTACGCCGTCTAAAACTTGGATTTTTTTAATACTTTCTTGCTACTCTAGCGTTATTGCGGACGGCATTGGAACTATTATTTTGTAAAGGTTGGAGCTTGGTAGTAAATAATACTATCGTAGTCGGAGGTAAAACTGATTATTTATTGGGTAAAATATAGGCTTTATATAGTGTTTAAGGGCGTCACGTAACCTTTAGTAGGTCCGTGACATTTACAGTAGAACAAAGGGTTGTCGTAGGTTGACATTAGGTTTGCTACGTAATTATGTATATTCTATTTAATGTCGTATGATGATCAAGGGTATGTGACGTTGCTATCCCGTCACACACCACACCTTTCCCCTTTTTTTTTTTTTTTTTTTTTTTAAATTACAATATTAACAATTTGTTATACAAAAATAATGTTTTCTTACTTTCTACTTATGGCTAATTTTATACATTATTCCTTAATACAATAGCTTTACAATAATTTTTAGTTTTTAAAATTTTAAAATTTGTTATTCAAAAATATTTTTTTCTTACTTTCTAATATAATTAACTTATGTGTCTAATTTAATACATTTTTTTCTTACTCTATAGGTTATATGCTGTTATTGGTATACAAACGCTTAATCTAATCTTAATTATATAAACAATCATTACACTGGTTGTTACAATAAACCTTATTTCTAAATGTAAACATTGTGACGTTTGTCTTATGCGTACAATATGATCTTATTGCTATTAATTATTTGTGTCTAAAACATTACAATACATAAGTGCTTAAAATTATCTTAATCCTATTTGTTATTGTAACATTCACTGCGCTATTGTAAACAATGTTGAACTTATATCCTAAGTGTAAACAATGCGATGCTCATCTTACGTTTATAATATGATCTTATGGGTAAGAAAGATGAAAAATATTCTGCTAATTTAAGTTTTGTTTTTATTGCGTTTGTTTATCTTTTTTCTATATATTTAAACATTTTATTTAGCTATTATTTATATTTTGGTTTTATTTTTATATTTTATATCTATTTATTATTATTTTCTTGTTTGGTATTTATTTGTTAATTTGACACTGGATTTAGATTTTGTTTTTTTTTAGTTATTCTTTATTTATTTAATTTTAATTGTTTTATGTAATTGGCTCTTCGTTTTGTTTTCCTATTTTATTTGTATTATTATTATTATTTATTTATTTTATTATCTTATTTTGTTTTATTTGTTTTATAATACTATTTTATTATTTACTCTTCTAGATATTTTTGATTTTGTTACTTTTCGTAATATTTTATAAATTTAAAATTAAGTGTTATTACTTGTTTTTTGGCTAATGATGGTATCTTTTTACGTTATCCTTATTATTTTCTTTCTTTAATACTTTAAACTTTTCACAATCAGCGTGATTGGGGTCCGGACCCATGTACCATATTTGTTTATACTTTGAGCTATCTCTATGATATTACACGAGGTGTCATCACTATGTATTATGCGTACTTTGCTCCTCTGTTGTGTCATGCAAACTGTACCTAGTTCTAGCGTAGAAAGCTCGTTTCATACGCGATCGAGTTTCGGACTTTCACACAACGACAGTAAGGAGGTATGTACTGCAATTGGACATTGTATGATTACATTATTTTATTTTTTTTCTCATTGCGCTTATATATTTATATTAATCATTTGGGAAGCAAAGTTACACAGCGCATGGTCGGCCGACCTCACTTGTAGACATATTCATTTAAATTCCATTATACAGGTATACAAGGACTTCAAGTGCGCGCGCACATATACATGTCTACAATATCTATATATATATTATTATTTTTTTTTAGACGGTTCTTTTAACACCCCCCATGTGTCCAAGGATCTGCACAATTGGTGCTCGACCGAATTATGATCAGATTTCAAGGATTTACCGCCTGCCTTGTATCCTGGTGTACTTTGCCAAATGTCTACTTGTGATGCTACTCAATGGTAACGTGTAACGCCCACACAAACGGGAATTACTCACAAGTGACATTATTTCCCTTTATTTTGAAATCATACAACAGTCATTTTTTTTTCTCTTAAATATTGACACCTATAGTAAAACGTTTTTTCCGAAATCCTTTCTTCTCTATTTAGTTTATTATTAAAATATTCGTTAGGTTTTTTTCCGTAACGCCATAAGTGGCTAATATTTTTTTTTGTCGGAAAACTTCATCAAATAAGAATTTCAATAGCTCTTAGGTGATCAGTCTAATTGCTTCTCGAAATACTTATCTGAAGTATACTTATATAAAGTGTTAATATATTTTATTTTTTTATTATAGCTAAAATTATTTTTTCTTTTAATATTTATTTTATTTGTCTTTACCCATATTACGTACGTATGTTTTATTACTTTATTGCGAGATATATAAATTATTTTTTCTTTTAATATGTTTTTTATTTGTGTAATGCAAATTATTTTGTATCGGCATTATTATCTTTTTTTTTCTTTTAATATATATTTATCGGCTTATAATTGCCTTTCTCTCAATTTTATTTTTCCCTTATTATTTATTAATTATATATTTTATTTTTAATATTATATTTTATGTTTCCAGTGCAAATTTTCTACCGTTTTTGTATTGCTCATATTTTAAAATGTTTTTCACTTTTATTTGCATTATTTTTTTGTAAGCTACTTGGTGCTTATTTAAAAAAATTTTTTTTTTACATTAAGCAGCGTCATTTTATTAATTATAAAAATAATTATTTGATTAATGTTTTCACCATAATTGGTTTATTATTATTATTATTTTAGAGCCTTCTTATTAATGAGTTTATTTATTATTATTAATGTTTTTACTGCTTATCTATACTTTTTAATCTAAACTAGTTACTAAATTAGGCAAACGCTAATAGGTATGTAATGTTATAAACTAACATACTTTAAAAAAAATTTGGAATGGACTTCAAAAATTACTCCTATAAAATTAAATCATCGTAATAAAGTTATAAATAGCTTAAAAATTAGTTATCGTCCGATATTTATGTTACGTGTTTTGATGCGTAACTTGAGATGCCGCGCGTCCGCGAGCATCATTCCTTATGACTAAGCATGCTGCGCGTAATTAATTATTCGTTCACTAAACGTTCTAGGTATTTCCTTATTATAAAAAAAAATTCTGTATGTACTTAAAATAACTTAAAATATAAAGGTTGTACCTCCACACACACGTTATCTATTCATGTGCTTCCGTTGACCTGGTTCGGGTGGCTGGATGGCTGGGGCTCCGCGGGGTGCTAGGGCCGAGGATGCTGCGGGGATCTCTGCTTTATGCTTCAGTGTTGCTGGTGTCTCCTCCGCGCCGTAATACTGCAACTGCTTGCCTCCCTTCTTGGTTAGGCACTGGTTAGTGCCTTCTCTGGTCTCCTGGAGCTGGGCTTCGTTTGGTAGTTGCCCATGTCGTGTCATGGTGTAATGTGTGGAGCTAAGTTGGTCGCACACTGTTGTTGCAAGGGTCCTCTCGTGCAGGTCTTTCGGGTGGAGAACTCCGGATGGCCGGCTGTGACCAGCAGTTGGTGTTCAGGACTATTTGTTATATTGCTGCCTCGAGCAGCCCGACTGGCAAGATCCTCCGGGTGGCCGACTCTGACCGGCCACCCGAGGTTCGAAAAACAAGCTTGCGTACCCTATATGGTACGCACTGGCAGGGTCGCCATGTAAAGGTTGGAGCTTGGTAGTAAATAATACTATCGTAGTCGGAGGTAAAACTGATTATTTATTGGGTAAAATATAGGCTTTATATAGTGTTTAAGGGCGTCACGTAACCTTTAGTAGGTCCGTGACATTTACAGTAGAACAAAGGGTTGTCGTAGGTTGACATTAGGTTTGCTACGTAATTATGTATATTCTATTTAATGTCGTATGATGATCAAGGGTATGTGACGTTGCTATCCCGTCACACACCACAATTTACTGCTTACCGCTGGACACTTTTTCAAATAATCTCCTATGAAAAATGCTGCTCCTTCTACACTCCATGAACTGAAATGAAATTATTTTATTATATTAGCAACTGGTTGCCACGGTAATATGCAGCAAATTTACGTATAGTCGCTACTCTGTTGATGCCTGTTATAGTCCTGTTGGCCGCCTCTTTCAGACTAATAATATGCGACGTAAAATATCTCCCTCAGCAGACTGAACATTCATCTCTTTGACCCACGTTTGAGGAATCTCAATAAGTTTTTCGTTTTAGGAGGAGATGTTGATCTTCATGGAGCTGTGCGTGGAGGGCTCGCTGGAGACGCTGGTGGCGACGGCGGGCGCGCTGCCGGAGCAGACGGTGCGGCGCTACGCGGCGCAGCTGCTCAGCGCCGTCTCCGAGCTGCACGCGAGGAACATCGCGCACAGGGACATCAAGAGTGAGTATATACTACACTAGCTGTAGGAGGAGATGTTGATCTTCATGGAGCTGTGCGTGGAGGGCTCGCTGGAGACGCTGGTGGCGACGGCGGGCGCGCTGCCGGAGCAGACGGTGCGGCGCTACGCGGCGCAGCTGCTCAGCGCCGTCTCCGAGCTGCACGCGAGGAACATCGCGCACAGGGACATCAAGAGTGAGTATATACTACACTAGCTGTAGGAGGAGATGTTGATCTTCATGGAGCTGTGCGTGGAGGGCTCGCTGGAGACGCTGGTGGCGACGGCGGGCGCGCTGCCGGAGCAGACGGTGCGGCGCTACGCGGCGCAGCTGCTCAGCGCCGTCTCCGAGCTGCACGCGAGGAACATCGCGCACAGGGACATCAAGAGTGAGTATATACTACACTAGCTGTAGGAGGAGATGTTGATCTTCATGGAGCTGTGCGTGGAGGGCTCGCTGGAGACGCTGGTGGCGACGGCGGGCGCGCTGCCGGAGCAGACGGTGCGGCGCTACGCGGCGCAGCTGCTCAGCGCCGTCTCCGAGCTGCACGCGAGGAACATCGCGCACAGGGACATCAAGAGTGAGTATATACTACACTAGCTGTAGGAGGAGATGTTGATCTTCATGGAGCTGTGCGTGGAGGGCTCGCTGGAGACGCTGGTGGCGACGGCGGGCGCGCTGCCGGAGCAGACGGTGCGGCGCTACGCGGCGCAGCTGCTCAGCGCCGTCTCCGAGCTGCACGCGAGGAACATCGCGCACAGGGACATCAAGAGTGAGTATATACTACACTAGCTGTAGGAGGAGATGTTGATCTTCATGGAGCTGTGCGTGGAGGGCTCGCTGGAGACGCTGGTGGCGACGGCGGGCGCGCTGCCGGAGCAGACGGTGCGGCGCTACGCGGCGCAGCTGCTCAGCGCCGTCTCCGAGCTGCACGCGAGGAACATCGCGCACAGGGACATCAAGAGTGAGCATATACTACACTACACCGACCGATACGACCTGCAAACCTTCAAGAAAAGAGCGTGTTCCCACCTGAAAGGCCGGCAACGCACTTGTGACTCCTCTGGTGTTGCAGGTGTCTATGGGCGACGGTAATCGCTTTCCATCAGGCGATTCGTTTGCTCGTTTGCCCCCTATGACATAAAAAAAAAAAAAAAAAAAAAAAAACTAGCTTTTGCCCGCGACTACGTCCGCGTGGAACTTGGAAGTATGGAAGCAACCTCGTACAACACGATAGATATCCGCCTAATCACCTTAATTAATAAAAGGGATTATTAAGAGCGCCTAAGCAAATCTATGAGCAATTGTGCTTTTGGTCTAATCATTACATTTTCGACAGGGTCATCAATGTCATCATGAATTACTTACTCACTTTAAAATCTTTTTAGGGATAATTTCCAGGATGAAAACTATCCTATGTCCTTCCTCGGGTCTCAAACTATCTCCATACCAAATTTCATCTAAGTCGGTTCAGCGGTTGAAGCGTGAAGAGGTAATAGAGAGACAGACAGACACACTTTCGCATTTATAATATTAGTATGGATTACTGCAGACGCCAGGAAAGAAGGGCTTGCCGGGAGCTTGTGTGTAGCGTACATGGCGGGTATAGGTATAGATTACAAATTGTAATACGAAACCGGCAAGCCCTTTTCACGGCTAAGGCATGTATCACTATACTTTTCTCAAACATATGCAATTAAATAAAAAGATACACCACTCAAAAAAATATAATTCAGCTGTTTAGCCTGTTCGTGAATACAGATGCCATGTTTCAAAAGAAATTACTTCCATGCCTAGGCCTTCAATTTATTAGCCAGTTAGCATGAAATTCCTTCACAGTTCTCTCGAGTTGGTCCGCCCGAAACGTGATACTTCGAAGCCTGTTTTAACGCACTTTATGACGACAGTTCATTGCATGTTTGAGAGAATCTTATTAAAACTTTCACGAGACATATTTAATTATTGCATTAAGCGGTTTACACTCGCGTGAAATTGCCGCGCCGCTGTAACTCTGAATCGGCATTCTGCCAATTAATATCTCTTGTCTTGGAAGCCGTTATGTGTTGGAGGTTTGTTCACGTCCCGTACTGATCCAGGCGGCAACATCTTCCTGATGAACGAGGGCCACTGCCTGAAGCTGGGCGACTTCGGCTGCGCCGTCAAGATCCGCTCCACCACCACCGCGGCCGGCGAGCTGCAGGGGTACGTCGGCACGCAGGGTGAGTTGTACTGGTGTACCTATATCAACATGTTCCAACATGTCCCAATAAGATGAACCACAGACAACCCCCACTAGACGGAGCATGTAAGGCGACCCGCGCGCACCAACGATATGGTACGGCAGAACATTAAAGTATCAACACGGCGGCCACCGTTTAGTTGCGTCCATGTTTATGATCCATGCGTACGTCAACGAAAAAAGAAATTAAATAAATAACATGGTAAATTGTAATGTTAAGTGGTGTGGAGAGACCTCATAAACATGGACGCAACTAAACGGTGGCCGCCGTGTTGATACTTTAATGTTCTGCCGTACCATATCGTTGGTGCGCGCGGGTCGCCTAATACTCGCCTTACATGCTCCGTCTAGTGGGGGTGGTCTGTGAGATGAACACTCCAGCGGCACTATGATGATCAAACGCAAACGATGATAATCCTTGGTAACATAAACCTTTCGAATGCAAACGGCGTCGACGGAAAGCTATACCACAGACGCCACGTCATCATATGCCGCCATACAATGTCATACTATCGACTGCATAAAACACGTTTTGAGTTATTTGTATACATTCTGCATTTTTTAAGTAATTCCACACAGATTAGTATTTTTTTAAGTTATCGTATTTGTGTACCATTAGATTTGAATCGTGTTAAACCTTTCTACCAGCAAGCTTCCCCGAAAAATCCTCAATTTACAACCCTTATGAATATGAGAGCGTGTACTTTCTCCCAGTTAACAAGCACGCTAGCTGTGACTAACAGTTTTTTTAACGTGTGTGTGTGTGTGTGTGTAGCGTACATGGCGCCGGAGGTGTTCATGAAGTCGGACGGGCACGGGCGCGCCACCGACATCTGGTCGCTGGGCTGCGTCGTCACCGAGATGGCCTCCGGGAAGGTACCACATCTCATACTTTAACCTATTTATATTTATGGGTGTAATTATTAATCACTAGCTGTGCCCCGGGGTGTTACCCGCTCATCCCACGGGAACACTAAATTTATTCGGGACGAAAAGTATCCTATGTCCTTTCCCGGGTCTCAAACTATCTCCATACCAAATTTCATCTAAGTCGGTTCAACGGTTTGAGCGTGAAGAGGTAACAGACCGACAGACAGACAGACAGACACACTTTCGCATTTATAATATTAGTATGGATTTATCTATATAATATGATATATCCGTAATTTGGGACGTTTCAACAAAAACCAAAATGTGTTGCTCTATACTGCTTATACACACATATATAATTAGGTCTTAAAACACACGTGTGATTGTATTATGAAACTCGCCTTTGGCTCGTAAAACCGCACTCGTATTTTAAGACCTCTCATTATGTAGCAGTTGCATAAACTACTATTTTGTACACTGTGTTAGTTTGTCTGTCTTCTTCTTGTACTCACTCAATTGCTCAAAGGTTAACTGGAAGATATCCCGGATAGGGATAAGTTCGCCTTTGTACATATATTATTTGTAATAGATGTATTTTTAACTGTTTTTGTGTACAATAAAGTGTACAATACTTATTTACTTCGTAACTCTGCATACCTCCTACGATTTATGTGTAATACTATGCAGATACTACCTACTTTCTAATATGAGTACACTTGCATTATCTTCAATATACCTTTACCAAATTCGCATCAGTTTAATTCCTTCTTGACCAAGAACTAACAATATTGAATTATCACAAGAAAACATCATGTTATAGCACGTTTTAGTCCCTTCAAAACTAGTCACTTGCTACTCCCTTTATAATCCACTAGCTGTGCCCCGCGGTGTTACCCGCTCATCCCACGGGAACACTTAATTTATTCGGGATGAAAAGTATCCTATGTCCTTCCCCGGGACTGAAACTATCTATATACCTAATTTCATCTAAATCGGTTCAGCGGTTTAAGCGTGAAGAAGTAACAGACAGACAGACAGACAGACACACTTTCGCATTTATAATATTAGTATGGATATACCAAATTTGCATCAGTTTAATGTATCCTTCTTGACTCTAAACTAACAATATTGCATCGTCACAACAAAACATCATGTTATGCATCATATTATTTTAGTCCCTTCAAAACTAGTCATTAGCTACTCCCTATATAATAACCAACTAACGACCTTCATGAAGGAAGAATTTTGGCCGAAAGGTGTTTTATTCCGGTGTTTCCGCGGTCGGCTATCCAACACCATGGACTCAACTCAACACATCGTGACCTAGTTATTTTAATATTTAATATGTATGTTAGATTGTAAGGTATTTATCTATGGGCCTTTGATGCCTGAAATAAACGAATTATTATTATAATCCATTATGCCCCCGCAGAGGCCGTTCTCGGAGTACGACAGCAACTACCAGATAATGTTCGTGGTGGGCATGGGCGGGCGGCCGCTCGTGCCCGAGGCGCTGTCGGAGGAGGGCCGCCAGTTCTGCCTCTCGTGCCTCACGCACGACCCCGACAACCGGCCCAGGGCTGAGGCGCTGCGGCTGCACCACTTCCTGATGGTGAGTAGGGTGTTGCTTAAAAATTAACTTTCAAAAAGTCATTGTCTCACCCCGCCATTATGTTCTAGTACCCTGATTAACGGATGCTAGTTTTTTTTTTTTTTCTTAAATCAATTTTAGAGGTCGCTACCGCTTGATAAAGTTTTGGAAAAAACATAATTTAGGTGTCAATATGACAAGATTGGCAGTCACTATTTTATTTTATTTATTTTATTTTATTTATTTATTTAGGAGAACCAACAGCTAATACACTGCACATAGAAGCTTAAATAGAATCATGGAGCCAATTACAGGAACTCACATATAGTTGTTGCACATGAAACATACACTTAAGTAACGACGCACATCGATGTAACGACGCGCACTTGCAGCAAATATGAACACTAATTAAACTTAGAATTTAAACTTATAAACCATAACTTAACTTAACTTATAGGGCCATATTAGGCACCACCTAAATACCTAATACTCCATACTACTGCACAAACATGTCATAAAATCGCTCAATCAAAAAATCGCTCAATCAAAAAACGCATTAGTCAATTCTCGCCTCACTGAAGGAATTACACAATTGAATATGTCAATATCAAGCTCTTTCGTCGTATTATTCAAATGTCGACTAGCGCGGTTAAGGAAACTATTCCGTCTATAATTGGATGAAGTACGCCTTAGAGAGATAGGGGGGAAGTGCCTTTTGGATCGCGTAGGAGTGACAAAGGACAGTTCTTTAAGCAGTTCAGGACAGTCAATGCCGCCACTTGAGACTTTAAGCAAGAAGGTAATATCGGCTATTTCGCGTCGCTTATATAATGGGATCAGATGATGTTTCCTACAAGTATTTAAGTAATTAGATGAATTATAAGGGCATTTTAGTTTGTAGCTAAGGTATTTAACAAATTTCTTCTGAACCCGTTCAATCCTATCTATATACGTAGCGTAGCAGGGATTCCAAATTTGGGATGCATATTCAAGTTTACTCCGAACTAAAGAGCAATACAGAATTTTCAGTGTTTTGGCCTGAGTAAAATGAACAGAACTACGCATTATAAAACCTAGTGTTTTTAAAGCAGAACCAACAATAGTATTGATGTGGGTGTCAAATAAAAGTTTGGAGTCGTGTACTACTCCCAAGTCTCTCATAGATTGGACCTTGATCAGAGGTTGACCTTTAAGTTTATAAGTAGTGGGTATTAAATTTTGTTTTCTTGAGAACGTTACAGAAAAACATTTCAACGGGTTCAGATCTAGCTTGTTCGTCTGACAATACTCATCAAGTCGCTCGAGGTCTGACTGGATCAATAGTGAGTCACTGGTCGACTTTACCCTCCTAAAAACCTTCATATCGTCAGCAAAACAAAGTAGTTTGGAATGTTTAAAGCATTTACTAATATCGTTAATAAAAATATTAAAAAGCAATGGTCCGAGCAAAGAACCTTGGGGAACACCACTCGGAATGGTAACCCATCCCGAAATATAATTATTGACTACAACAGCTTGAGACCTATTGTCAATATAGGAAGAGAACCATCGCAGCAAATCACCACTGATTCCGATGTCGCATAACTTGGATAGCAAGATACCATGGTCAATTCGGTCAAATGCCTTACTGTAATCAGTGTAGATTACATCAACCTGAGTGTCATTAGCCATAGCATCAGTGACATACTCGTTAAAGAGAACGAGATTGGAAACAGTGGAACGGCCCTGCAAAAAACCATGTTGATTTGAACTAATAGAATTCTTTAGAGTGGAGTACACCTGTTTGTACACTATTTTTTCCATGACTTTGGCCAAAATACATAATTTAGAAATTGGTCTATAATTTTTTATGTCCGTTTTTGGGCCTCTTTTATGGACTGGTGTGATAAAGGCGGATTTCCATAAAGGCGGGACAATACACTCACTGAAAGACCTTTTAAGTAGTAACGATATGGGAATCGCCAAGCTTTCAGCACAATTTATAATAAAAGGAGCAGGCAGGTCATCCGGGCCAGCTGACTTAGATGGGTCAAGTTTGAGTAGAAGATTCCTAACTGCAAAAGGGCTTACTTCAATGTTTGCTAAGAAGGCTGTAGAGTTAACAGCGTTACTAGCACTAGGATCCAAGTTATTAGTGGTTGACACTGAAAAGGATGATAAAAAATATTCCGAAAAAGCCTTGCATATGTCCGTCCCAGTGTTGACCAAGTTACCATCATAATTTAGACTGCTAGGAATGCCGTGTGACCCAGACCGTGACTTTATAAATGACCAAAATTGCTTGGGATTTTTACATACATTGCTCTCAACATTACTAATATACGTGTCAAAACATTGTTGCTCCAGCCTACGCACTCTGTCACGTAGTACCGTAAAAGAAACAAGATCTGATTTATTCCTATATTTATTATATTTCTTTAAGTATTTATTTTTTTCTTTAATAGCGCACTTTAATGGTCGCGAGTACCACAGAGGATACGAATCAACCGTAATCTTTTTACTTGGAATAAATTTAAGTCTTAATTTCTCATAGGTCTCATAGAAGAAGTCAAAGGAATTTAGTAACGACCGCGTAGAAAACTCTTCTTCCCAATTAATGGAAAATAATTCACTATTAATGGACGTATGGTCACCCTTATTATAAAAATATTTCAACCGAGTGTCTGGCTGCAACATGTCTAAAACTGAGTATTTAATTTCAATTACTAAAGCGTTATGGTAAGGATCTATTGGTACTAACGGATTCAAGCAATCCCTTACAGTTACTACATCATTTGAAAAGACAAGATCTAACAACTTATCAAAATTATTTAAGACACTATTATACTGGCAGAAGCCATGCATGAGCATATCATCAACTAAACAACATTCGTCGTTACTTACGTAGTTAGACGGATCCAACGAAGAACCCCGAGGCGTCC